>JAEQBH010000891.1:0-600000 GCA_016808115.1 Tetrastigma voinierianum | reverse complement strand
ACTTCGCTAGTGTTTCGACACCACGCAAGTGTGCACGCTCTCTATCTGCACTGCAATGTACCTTCTCGTGCATATATCAGACCGAGTCTCGTTCATTCTTTATCTTTGGTTCAAGCAAGCGAATGTTTATACATGTGGATTTGAATAAGAAATGATAAAAAGGTAAATAGTCAGACATGAAGGTAAATTTAAGGGTATTAAAAAGAAGTCTATGTTCGAACTCCTTCTCAGAGATAGGACAATTCGATAAAGAACAAGAAAACGCATAAGTATAGGAATGTATAGGTATAGCTTATAAGATACGATAAGAACATAAAGTATATATAAAGATATAAGCACAGAGCATAAGATGTTACCGTGAACGAGTACATGTACATGAATGATAGGCATATATGAATATAAGAATGAGTAAATGCATGCATGATAAAATATAGGAATATATGTATTATAGAAAAATATGAGAACCGTAATATGAAGCTACAGATATGAGAACAATGCAAACTAAAGTAATGATGGTATATATTGCATAAGCAATCATGATAACAATAGTTAATCATGCTTATGAAATATGCAATGTAAAATGTAATAAACCGATTGCTTCAGGTCTCGACCAAGTAGAAGGATAGATTGGCATGCCAAAGAGGAAAACAGCCCAAAGATATAAATGCTTCGATATCGAGGCCCTGCTTCGTCAATGACATAGATCTGCTTGGATCAAAAAGCCCCGAAGGGTCACCATTGCGCCTTCACGCCTTTATAAGATGATCAGGCTGTCTCATACACGATAATAGCGCTCCGGCCCTAATAAGACCACCGCTCCGGGAACAATGAGTACACGCCGCCCCCGGGAGACCACCGCTTTCAGAGCACGAGTACGCAGCGCTTTTGCCCTTATAAGTTTCCTATCCACTTTTCAGACATGTGCATGAAACATAAAATAAAATGATTTGAATATGACATGTGGAAAGATATGATATGATATGAGAAGCATGAGTACCTTATGTGATGATAAGTTCTGTAACATGAGATTATACAATCCGACATGATATATGAAAATGTATAAGAATGTAAATGATCTGAAAAGTTAATATGATAATACAAGACGTGAAAACAAAGATAATGATGACAAGAGCATGATCACAGTACATGAAAATAGAACATAACAAAGGGTATATAGTATATAACCATGAAAGTAATATATGTATAAGAATATGACATGCACAGAATAGAATATGTAATATGAACCATTAGAAAGATAATGGGATCAAATGATAAGTACTAAATAAGAATATAATGAGCATGAAGATAATGAATATAAGGATAGACATGCGAGGAACATGCTGCAGAACACATGATAGAAATGCAAGGCGTTAAGAACGATAGAGATAAGTAAAAGATGACAAAGTACGTGAATACAAGAAAATATAGATAGAGATATGCCTAAGCACAGCATAATACGCGATATTTAATAAGAATGCAAAGATGAGTAATAAAAAGTTATATGAATTTATAGACATATGAAATGCATGTATAAGCTTAGGATCTGGCCAAGATTGGTGGTTGTCCATGCTTATGTTCCCACTAAGCGCAGTTTAGCACAGTCTAATCCGTAGGTACTAAAGAGGAAGCAGAAGACAAGGATAGAGGACAAGACATCCCACATCAGCAGAGCAGGCCAACTCAGAGATAGGTGCTCACCGCACTGCTTCCGCAATCTCTGATGTTTTGTATTAGACATGTGTAAGTATAAGTGTTTGTATAAGTAATTGGGACTTAGTATATGTGTATAGATTTTGATGGATACCACTCTGGTGGTAGTTCTTTTTGTAAATGAAAATGATTTTTGTTATTATAGAATTTGCTTCAGAGGACCACGTGTACAAGTTCAAATTCCCTGAAAGAACAGGTCAATGAGAGTCCCAGCAGTATATAGTGTCTCACCCGGACTCGGTTCGAATCCGCCAATCGGGTCGAATCGGGAATGGGGTGTGACAAGACTTCTTTGTTGTCGATGCATGCTGTGGGTTCTAGGAGGTGTTCAAATGCATCACCCGTCTAGGTCTCTCCCATGAGGTCAAGCAAGGCCTCGCTAAGGCATCGCCGGAATTCCGCCCTGGTACATGTTCGACCTAAACTCGTATGAATTTTTAAGCAATTCTGCACCTTCTGATATAGGATCATCTTCTCACCTCCGCTTCAGAGGAGTCTTCTATCCGTTTTACTCACCAATCGGGAGTCACGCTTCACTTTCAACCTGATCTCGCTCCATGGAGTGGGCGAGGTTGGCCCAAATTTATGACAGCCTCATACTCGCCTTGTTATCGAGGCTTGAAATCGACCGAGGGCGTATTCCACATCTATCTCGCCCTGAGGTCGATCAAACCCGCACGCCTTCCTCGGGGGGCATCAAGGTCCCGCCTACGTATAATCTCCAGACGGGGAGGCTCGTGTCGCCAGAAGCCTGTAGACTCTGCTCGAATGAATTCCATGATGAAATTCGACAGGATCTGCCCTTTTATCGTTGTCCTTGGTTTGTACCTGATGTCGAACTCACTCAGCTCTATAGCCCACTTTATCGTACTTTCTAGAGGTCTCTCGGCTTATGCGCATTTACTCATCTGATAATCGGTTTGACTTCACTCGTGATGAGCTTGGAAGTAAGGCCTGAGTTTTTTGGATGAAGTTACCAACGCTGAGGATCAACCCTCCATCTTTGACACCTCTCCTCGCTCCTCTCAAAGCTCCCACGTAATAGTAGACTGCTTGCCGACTTATCCCGCTCTTGACCGGGGCATGGCCACTAGCTGAGAAGTCCGAACCGCCTGTGTAAAGAGTGAGGAGTTCTCCCTGAGGGGCTTACTAATGGTAGGAGAGCTTAGGTAGGTTTTTGAGGCCGTGAATGCCTCCTGCAAAGGTGTGCATCCCCACGCCTTTTCGAACCTCGAAGAAAGCAATGACATTTGTCCATGACCTTAGACACGAAGCGACTCAGCGCAGCTATTCTCCCTGTCAGGCGTTGAATGTCCTTAATGTTTGAAGGAGGCAGCATATCGAGCATGACCTTTATCTTATCTGGGTTTGCTTCTATTCCTCGGATGTTGACTATAAAACCCAAGAATTTCCCGGCGGAGACTCCGAAGGCGCATTTGGCTGGGTTTAACTTCACATTGTAGCCTTTCAGGACTTGGAATGCTCCCACAATCGGGCTATGAGCCTGGGCCTTACCGATTTTACCAGCATATCGTCTATATATACCTCCATTGATGCTCTAATTTGTTTTTGGAACATCTTGTTCACCAACCTTTGGTAGGTGGCTCCTGTGTTCTTCAATCCAAAGGGCATCACTCGATAGCAGTAGGTTCCTTGACTAGTGACGAATGAGGTCTTCTCTTGGTCGCTGGGATCCATACTGATCTGGTTGTAGTCAAAGAAGGCGTCCATGAAGCTGAGGAGTTCATGACCGGCCGTGGCGTCCACTATGAGATCAACCAGGTAGAAAGCTGCCTTTCGCGCACTCGTTGATGTCTCGTGAAGTCGATGCAAAGCCGCCTACTCGCGCCGCTTTTTACTAAAAACAAATATCGCTAACCGCCATGATATTCCACCTCTAATCGCACTTGCTTGGAGGAGCTTGCCAACCTCTTCATTAATCGCCTTCTGTCTTTTTGAGGCAAAACTCCTTCTCTTTTGCTTGACCGGTTTAAAGGATGGGCTGACGTTCAGTCTGTGGGTGATCACGGCCGGGTTGATTCCGCCCATATCTTCTTGCTTCCAGGCGAATACCTCCATGTTCTGCTTTAGAAAACGGATGAGATTACTTTTGATGTCTTCGGCTAGCTTAGATCCTATGTAGACGAGGTTCCGGGCCGGGTCGCTGCCGTGACAGCTCTTAGTTCTTCCGAGGCAATGTGTCGGGTGCTTACTCATTTCACGTCAGCCTGGCCCATATAGATGTCGTCGACCATGTTTTGCCTAATAAGCCGAGTAACACTCCCCGGCTATGCACTCGGTTTCCTGACCATTCCTACTCCACGGCAAAGCTGGAAATTTGATAACCATGTGATAAGCGGAGGGAATGGCCCTTATGGCATTGAGAGAGGGTCACCCAAAGAGTACGTTGTGTGTCGCATGAGGTACTTACTATGAGAAATCTTACTATTATTGTAGCCTGGCATGGGGGGTCTCCCAAAGTGAGCACTAGTTGTACCGACCCCAGGGGCAATACTCTTTCTCTCGAGAACCCACGTAAGCAGGCGTTGACTGGCTTTAGTTTCTCCCTTCCAATGCCCATTTTGTCGAAAGCTAATGCGAAGATGATGTTAGTCGAGCTTCCGTTGTCGACAAGGACCCTGTGGACCTTTTTATTGGCTACTATGTCATTCGTTCGGTGCCCATGACCCCTGTGGAACTCACAGTATTTAGCATCGTCTCTTTGTCGGGTCCGGATTATCTCGATGGTCACCGTAAACCTTTCATGTTGTACTTCGCTGCAGGACCCGCAAACACCGAGGTTGTCGAGGGGTGAATCTGGGCCGAGGTGAATGCCGCTGCCGCACCGGGCTGAGGTGGTCCTGTGCGATCTCCGGCGTTCCTCATCGCTTTAGGATCGTCATTCCTATTCCTCCTCAAAGATATGTCCCCCGTCTTACCCGCTCTCCCGGGGTTTCGCTCTCGCTCGTCGCCCGCTCTTTCCTTTCGGGGTGCAGGAGCCGATAAGAGGGCTTCTTCACCGTTGATATACTTCTCTGTTTTAGTGAGGACCTCGGCCATGCTCGCCTGAGGGTTCTTTGAGATAGAGAACATTAGGTCTTTCGACTGCACCCCCAGCCCCGCGATGAAAGTGGTAATGGCGAATTTTTCGTTGGGAATATCTACCTTTAAAGACTCCGCGTTGAATATCTGGACATACGACCTCAAGCTCTCCTGCGAGCTTTGCTTTATGGTCAGAAGGTGATAACTTGGCTTTCTGTACGTCCTTGCTCCGATAAAGTAGGAGATGAAGGCGATGGAAAGCTCTGTGAATGATGAGATGGAAGACGCGCGGAGTCTCATAAACTGTGCCACGTCAGTCTTTACCGCGATAGCGAAGGCTCTACAATCGTGATGTATCATGATCCATGCAGTTCCATCTGGTTCTTATATGTTGAGGTGGTTCCATGGGCCCTTCGCTCTGTCGAACGCCTCGACTGCGGGCATTCACCCTTTGTCGGTGCTGGAAGTGCAAAGACCCGATCGTGAACTGGGATTCGGGGCTATTGCACTGCAGCTCCATGAGACTCGGAGCCCTACTTTTATTGCTTCCCTTCATATGGCCGAGTTTCTACTGATGTTCTTGAACTCAGCTTCCCATGACCGCTCCTCATTCTCCTGCTGATTGAGGATGGGTGCATCGCCTCTGTTGCTCCTACCGTGCCTCTCCTCATTGCGATCCTCTTCAGGGGGTTTGTAAGGATCAGGCTCCCTAGCTTGGCTAGTTTCTCCCTCTCCATCTACTTCTCGAGGAGGGTCGAGGCCGTTTCCTCTCGGTGATAGTGTTTCGCCTCTCGCCTCAAGGCCTCCCGTGGGCATCAGGATGGCTTGGTGAGTCGCTTCCACCTCTCTCAAGAAGCGTTATCGGGTGAGACTGAGTGCTTCCATCTCATCCATATCGTCTGTATTATTTCCAACGCATCCGAGAGGTCGGCCGCTCACGCCGCTCATTGGTCTTGCATCCTTCGATCGGGCGTGGAGCTCCCGCCAGGTTCCGGAAGCCGATACCTACCACCGAAAGTAATCGCTTTATTTGCAAAAGAACTATCGTTCCCACAAACGGCGCCAAACTGATGATGTTTTTTCAACCGGAATCGGCCGGGCGATGCCGAAATTGCCGGGTCGGTTCACGGCCTGAATGCCGCTCCCAAAATAAGCAACAAAAAGGACGGTGGTTCGCTACGCTCTTCGATGCCTAAGCCGGGCTTCTTCTGGGTGGAAGAGAAATCAACTGCGGATGCCCCCAACCCGCACCGCGTCGGGCGAGGTGTCATCAATTTTTTTTACTTATAACCTTTAAGCTTATTCATTCATATAATGTTAAACACTTAACTTGTACTATATCCTATAGCAGTAGATTACAAAATATATACAAGCTCCATAAATGGAAGTGTTCAACATTTACAATATTTTACATTGCTTCATTTGTTTACAAACAACAAAAAAGATATTACATATACAAAATAGACCAAAAAGTCTTCAAGTGAGCACCTAATGATGTGTTGACCTTGGAGACTGATGCGGATTATCCTGTCCTCTTACCTCTGCTTTTGTACCTACACGGATGAAAACCCGTGCTAAGCTTTACGCTTAGTGGGAATATATACATATAGACGACCTCTAATCAAAGTCATCACACTTTAGACAGTTGCATATAACTTTAACATTCATTTACATATACACATGCTTATTCATGTTTTCAACATATCATTTATAGATATGTTTCTGTATATATATCATACTTATCTGCCTTATCATGTTTCATTCATTGACTTTCATTTACGTTTGTTCTTGTACTTATCATCGCACGTGACATCACATAGCAATGCTATGCTTCTCATATCATGTCATGTCATGTACATATTCTTGTCATTTATCTTACAAGCTTTCACGCTTGCATAAACTTTAGAAGTGATACCGAAAGAATCAGATAAAATTCGAAGGTACTATCACTGCATTTCCAGAAGGTGATCTCTATTCGTATGACCCTAATCTGGGCCGCTATAATGATCCAAACGGATCTATGCTTACCACCCAAACGAGTTCCTCGAAGACAGAACCGTATGCCGCAAAGAATCGTACCCTATAGGCATGCCTATCTATCCAACTACTCGATCATAAGCAAGCAATCAGTTTTATTCTGTTTTCTTAACAATCTTTTAGGTATTAGAAAAATATATCTCATATACATGAATAACTACTGATATCAAATAATATTTTTTAAACATTTAATTATACTTTTTCATATAACACAATTATATATGTATTATCTTTAACTTTCATAACATGTGTTATCATAATCATATTACTATGATGCATTATTTCATATAACAATACATTTATATAACCTTTATACAATTTCAGTTTCTATAATTAATTCTACCTGAACAATTCTAGGCATCTCCTAAGTCCATTTTCGACTACAATTTTGACCCCACCTTCTCCATGAAAGTTATTCTTCCCGATGTCTAGTTTGTACAGAAATTTGAATCACCTCATTTAGACCAGTATAACTCAAGTTATGATTTAAACAATCGGAATTACTCCAATTCAACGGACTGTTTTGAGACAGATTTCAAGGACCAAATTGTTCCCTTACTTTGATGAATTTTCTAGGTCCAATGGGGTCCAAATTTGGATATACTTATTTAATGAAGATTTGTTCTCCTAGAAGTCTAATTTACCCAGAAATTTGAATCACTCAATTTGGATGAGTGAAACTCAACTTATGGCCTAAATACCAAAACTGTTCCGGAACCCAAAACTATATCAGAATTGACCCGAAAATAGAGCATCACTTTGACGAATTTTATGGATACCCTGGGGTCCAAATTTGCATATAACTATTTTAGGAAGATTTGTTCTTCTAGAAGTCTAATTTACCAAAAAATTTGAATCACTTAATTTGAATGAGTTATGGCCAAGTTATGGCCAAAACAAAAACATGGGTTTAAAAAAAATGGACAGCATCTCCCCTAAAACCCAACATTTTCTCTATACAACTTTTTCCTCTATTGAGGACCACAACCAAACCAACAAGGATTCTACACAACAAAGAGGTATTTCAAACCTTCAAACAAGTATCCATAAAAAAAATTCATACCAAAAATCCATACAAAATCCCTACAAAAGTTCTTGACAAGTTCTATACTATAATCCATAGAAACCATACAAATCCATACATATCTTTTATCATTTAGTTTTTATCCCAACCCAACTCTCATCAAACTGTATTAGAGAGAAATTCCCAACAAAACCCTAGAAAGATCAAATGCCAAACAAGAAATCCTTACATCCAAGGTAATTCCATACAACCAAAAACATGTATCCATACAAAGTTCCTTACCTTTTTGGCCTTCATTTCTTCTTTCTTTTTCTCTTCTTCTTCTTCTCCTCTTTTTCTCTCTCTACGGGTTGCTCTCCAATTTGGGGGAAAAATGTTTCACTTGGTAGACCAAATGTGGTCTTATCCCCACTTATCCTAGGCCATGTTTGGCCCATCCCAATAATGCATTATCGCTTTTAACTTTCTATTTACCTTTAAATCTCATAACTCCTTCTATTCGCATTTCATTTTGCCTTTTATACTAAGTCTAGACATTCTCCTTACGACCCTCATTCTGGCTGTAATTTACCAATTTACTTTTATTTCAGACGAATCTCGGTTTTGTTTATTTTATTTTTTCGTATGCTTTTATTCAAAAATATACATTTATTTTCATTATACCAAACATAAGATAAAACTCGTCAAGATAATTCTCATCAACCGCAGTGAATCTAATTTCTTGCGTGATACTTTTCACCGATTTGCAATGACCCAAGATTATAACGATCCATCACGCATCACTTACACTGAAGATGATACGATATTTCTCCCACGCGATTGATTTTCTTTGGTCGTGAACCGACTAATGCTTTATAATCACTTGAGTTAATACCAAAATATCACATTTTCCAATTCTGGGCGGAGATCGATATTTTCCTTTAATACACTATCTGGACATATTACCAAATTTCAAGCGAGCCGACCAGCCCTCGCTGGGGCCCTCGCTGCTGCATGTTATCGCGGGCCAAGACTCAGATCGAGCCCGCTTCTGGGCCTCCTTCTGTGTTCTTGCATTTGGGCTCGCGTGGGCTGTGCGCCTGTTATTTTAAACCCGATCCGATTCCACTGGCAATTGCTTTTCCTTGTCATATTAATGGAATAAGTTCCGAATTTTGATCTGAAAACCTACATTTCGCTGCTTTTCGTTCTCGATCGGTATCTAGGTTCTGAGGAATGAGTGTATGAGTTTAATTATCCAATTTTGGTGATTAATCTGTTTTTGGTTGCGGTTGCAGGTGAGATCGTTTGCTGTTGAGTTTAACAAATTTTCCAGCGCGATTCGTCCCTTCTGATGTTTTATTTCGATTCGCTGCATCGATTACCTGTGAATTTCTCATTCATAGCCCCCCTTAGTGTACTAAATTTACTACATCTTTATTCCGTCCGGTGCTTTCTTTATATGTTTCTTCAACTGTATGCGTTTTCGCCTGAAAATTTGATTGTGCCGTCGAAGTCTGTGACGTCATCTGTCTCTAAATTGTTGGGTACCTTAACTGAGGCATTTTACGGGGAAACCTCAAAAGGGAGATTTTGGGAACAACTTTTTGTGGTTTTTTTTCCTCTGTGGAGGTGGAAGAGTGAAGAAATTATGAAATGGCAAACCGATATTGGTCTGTTTCGATTGAGGAATTGCCCTCACATTTGATTCTCGAGATCTTGACCTCAGGGCGGTTAAGTGCGGTGGATCTTGTTTGTTTAGAGCTGACATCACGGACTTTTGGTGCAAGTCATGGGTTGTACCCACACAAGTTCAGGCCTCTGGTGGATTTTGCAGCGTTTCAGCTGTGTGGTTCCCATCCCATTTATGGAGCATTGAGTTTGAATGCGCAGAAAGATCTCTTTGATCGGTGTGGGGGAAATTGGAAGCGGGTTTTGAGATTCTTGCAATCTGTGGAACAGTCATCACATATAAAGCGAGACATCAACAGGCAATGTACTATTTCTTTTAGTATTTGCAATTGCTTTTCTTCTTGCAAATAATGGTAGTAGGGAGGTGGGTTAGGGCTAACCAGTACAAACTTTCGAATCCATGAATCGATCTGGACTTTTTATTGATATGGTAGTGTTAACATGTATGATATGTTGATTACATCCTTGAATTTTGGCAGTCCTTGTTAGCTAAATTATATAAACCTATCCAATGAAGTTTAAGTAAAATTAATCCCAACTGATCACAGGGTGCAAAATTCTACCTGCATTCGCATGGTGTTTAATTCTTTTTCGATGGTATTTTAAGCTTATAAAATATCTATCATAACCTTTAAAAACATCTAGTGTTCTTTTCATTTTTAATGTAGATGCTGACAAAAATTTGTCAATTTGTTCATATTTGAATTCTCTATCACACCATGAAAGGGTCATGGATAATTAATATTCAGTTTGAGAAGTTATTTGATTGAAAACTGGAAAATGGCCACAAGGAAAAATGAAAAAGAAAAGAAAAATCACTTGATTCTTTTCTTTAAATAATTGACTAGGCATACTCTTATCCAATCAAAAAAATTATAATAATAATTGACTAGGCCTACTAATCTGACCTGTGTATTGATGCTGATGATATGTTATTTTTAGTAGTCCTGTTTTTCTTTCAAAACTTTTCCTTTATGTTGAATAAAGAGCTGCAGTTATTTAGAAGAAAATTTTATCTGCAGATGCAGATTACAACTGGACGATATCACACATTGCTGGTCAAGAATTCATCAGTGTGCTCTTGTGGTTCAAGTTTGTGTGGTGTTCTTGGTCATGGTCCTGAAACAACACAGTGTGTGGCATTTAGCAGGATTAATTTCCCCCCTTTTGCGCATGTGGCCCAAGTCTCAGCCTCCCACAATCATGCAGCCTTTGTCATGCAGTCTGGAGAGGTTTGTAACCCTTTTTAATTCAAACCATTTATTTAGGAAATGTTTATTAGCCTCTTATTAGCGTGCTCTGAGGTGACTTAGTTATGAAGGCACTACATTATGCTTTACATTTATTTTGTTGTGGGTGCAAATATTTTAGATACAATAAAGATGTAAGAGTTTATTTGCTTTTCTTACCAAAATTTATTTTTGCAACTTGTGTCAAACTGTGGTGTATGACAACCTTAGGATGGTTGCCTATGGTTGAATAGGTGAACTAGTGTTTTTATCTTTTAGGGTTTAAGGAGAAGAGCAAGGGATAAAGTTTATGGCAATGCAAAATAAAATATACTAGAGAGAAAGCAGATAAAAAGAAGAAAGGTAGAAATCTTGGTGTCTTGCTAAAGCACTTTAGGAGTTTCACCTAGGAAAAACTCAATAGATTCTCACTATTGAAATTTGCAAAATATCGCAAAGTTATATAATATTATTTATCATTAATCAATAATCAATTACTATTCCTATTAATACTAATTCTAATTAAATTCCAACTAATGTTAATTCTGCTTAAAGTTTTTTTTTGCCTTTCCTTTTCTTCCTTGAATATACATTGAAAGGCTTTTCCCCATCAATCTGTCAATGAGTTGTGTGTATAAGTTGACTTTATCAACAAATCTAAAAGTATGTTATGGTTGCAGGCCATGCCTCACCCATTTTTTGTTAGCGTCTCTCATCTTTGACTATGGTTCATAGCTTCTTTTGCTCATGAAGGCAAGAGACGGTATAATTTTGTATGTTTTTTGGTCTATAATCTCCTAGATCATCCAATTGCAATGAGATTCCTTTTTTTTTTTTTTTTCCTATTGATAGGTAATCTTATTGTACTGAGATTCTCATGCATATTCACTTTGTTGCATCTAGCAGGGATGCACATGGATGGTGGTGAATCATAATGTTGTAACTTCTAAAAGAAAAAAAAAATGCATGACACATAATATTTATTTTCATGAAGTTGTGGCATCAATAGGGTGTTGTTGCAATTTTATGCAGATTTTCACCTGTGGAGATAATTCATCCTTTTGCTGTGGGCATGGAGGTACCATTCGCGCCATATTCCGGCCCAGACTTGTTGAAGCACTCAAGGGAGTTCCTTGCAAGCAGGTTGCAATGTGTATTTATTGTTTTTTTTTCTTTTTCTCCTTTCTTTCTTTCTTTCTTTCGTTCTTTTTATTTAGATTTTTCTTTATAGGAAATGGAACTTCATTATTAGATGATAAATGCACAAGGAAGGGTGAGGTGCCCTTAAAACTGAGCTAAAAACCCTCAAAACTATAGTCGGAAAACTAAAACAACCTTGACATTAACTCCCAGAGGTGAAGCATCTCCCACAACAATTGGTCTATTGGTTCATAAATTACAGTAATTTTATATTTTATTTTGTGTTTGATATCAATGAGTCAGCTCATGTGAGTTGAATTGAAGCCCGTGATCCTTGGTTGCAATAAGAAAGAGAATTTATGTATGGGTTCAGGAACGAATAGAAATTTAATATTTTGTTGAGTTGAACAGAAATTTAGTATTTATTTTTTGTTGAATAGAAATACAATATTTTACTTGTTGAATGGAAATTTATTGTTTTATTTTTATTTTTAGTTGAATTAGTTCATGTGGGTTGAATTATGTAGTAATTATCATGATCCTTGGTAACTATAAGGAAGAGAAAACTTATATTTTCATTGTGTTCATGGGATGTGCATCCTTCATATTAGGTGCATTTAGTGACATATTTGTTTCTATTTTACTTTTGATAAAAAATAAATCTTGCACTCTCCTTGTTCAATTGCCGACATTGCTTCTCAGGGTACATTATGTTTTTGGCCTGTTTATCTTTAATTGTCCTTTACATTTATTTTGGTTTATGCCAATCATATAACTTATGGTTGAAGTGCCAAACATTTGTATGACCTTAGTCCAAAATTGATTTATCAACTCCTCCATGCTGTGTTTCCAACATGCTAACAACGGTGACGACAGATACTATGGATTGACATTCTAGGAGTGAACAGATAGTTGACCACCATAAATTGCTTGTGGCATGGATGGTTGAGTGATGATTCTGAGTACTTTATGGTTTCAATCCATAAGTCAGAGGGATATACCAGGTTTCCCATTTTGAAAGTGAGTGCTAGGATTCATAGTTGGTGCAGTTTATGCTTAAACTTAAGTGGTGAGAACTTATTATTCATGTAGTTTGTTATCGATGAAAAAAAAAAAGAATTATCCATGTTGTTTGTTAGCATAGTTTGGACATAGATGCAAAAGATCTATATTCTGCATTGCCTTTTGCAGCTTGCTATTTACTTTTCATGGTTTATTTTAGGCAACCTTACTAAAATTTATAACCAGACTTGTTGCCTTAAGTTAATGGCCAATGAGACCTTGGATCTTGTCAAGGATTGAAGATCAAGCATTTAAAAATGCTGTGTTCTTGTTAATATTTTCGAGAAGATGTCCTTTGTGTGCATCCTGAAGTCTTAAACAGTAACTTTAAGATGGGCAAGAACTTGATGAATTTAGGAGTGATAATTCTATCCTCTCAAAAGCAATGATACGTTATTTGGCCAATCTTAGGTGCTTGATGAATATGTTATGTTTCGTAAATTGCATTTATTGTCTCCAACAATATCATTTCATCAGTTTAAAAGTTTTCAACTTGTTCAGGTTGCTGCTGGGCAATTTTTTACTGTGTTTCTCACAATGAAAGGCCATGTCTATATATGTGGAACCAATGCACATGGCCAGCTTGGTCATGGTGATACTGTAGACAGATGGACACCAAAAATGGTTGAACTACTTGAAGGAGTTGGTCATGTGGTTCAGATTGCTGCAGGTCCAAGTTATGCCATGGCTGTAACTGATGATGGGCAGTGATGCAAGACATTACCTGTTACCTCACCCTCTCTTCAGGCCCTGGGACTTTCCAAACCATTAATTCTTTATTGTCAGAAATTGTATGAAAAAGAAGTGGACAAATTACAACAGAAATTTGAAGTCTGGTGCATGCAAAATTGCACATTATCTGGAAACGCAGATCTCAAACTTGGGTACAATCTGAAGGTACATAGGATCGACCAAAAGAGAGTAACAGATAAGATAAAGGAAAACGAAGAAAAATTGTGTATGACTGTATACAACTCTTGAAAAGGCTCCAGCTAGAGTGTGAAAAGGACGGCTTATACTCATACGTACATTACAGACATGCGCGTACGTTTTTATGAAGAACTAAAAAACAGGCCAGGAGAATTATGGCTTGTTTGTTCCTGTTTTCGAAAACACATTCTCTAGTCAAATATCTTTTTGTTTTTTGAATATTGTGTTTTTCCTTATTTTTCTTATTTTTTAGGACAAAAAACTGTTTCAAAAAATAGTAACAAACATGCTCTTAAAATCCATAAAAGTCAAATCCCATCACTTCATCATTCAAAAATTGAAACCAATTCGAAATATAACGGAATAGGCCAAAGCAAAATATAGCCCCACCACCGCTACCAGCATGATTATCTTCAAAGCAAATACATATATATATAATGGTGGTGCGGCTATTAGAGTACCCAAATCGGTGGTGGGGCTATTAGAGTACCCAAATCGGAGTTCCAAGCACTTTATATATATATATATAGCTGAATTCCTTGTTATCTCACTTCTTATAATATAATTTAACGTTGTGTTAAGACCTACGGGCCAAGGGACCGTATAAGGTAGACAGTTTCTTCAAGGGATAGACCTCCATCCTTGGCCTATAATGAAGAGAATTATGAAGATAGGATGAAGGAGAAGAAGAAGAGTACTGAAAGAGCTTTAGTTGGGCTTGGCCTCTTGGGAAAGTCTAGGGTTTCATGAAAGAAGATGACGTTAAAATTTTGAAGAGGGAGAAGAATATTTGGTCAAATCCAAAGGACCCCAACTTGCATAAAGTACATGCACCATTATATATATATATATATATATATATATATATATATATATATATATATATATATATATTATTTTTTTGATTTTTTTTTTTTGACCTGACGTTATATTACGGACTGGTTTCCATTTTTTTTTATTAATGATGAAGTGATGCGCTATGGATTTTAATTCTCCCATTCAGTATAAGCCGCCTTTTTCACACGCTAGCTGGAGCCTCCTATTCAAGAGTTGGGAAACGAGAGTGTTAATGCATGCATGTTTTTTCAAAACAAATTAACTGGATCGATAATAGTTTAATATATATTATTCAGTCAAAAATGTGCCGTCACTTTACATTCTTCTTGGAAGAAAAAAGCTTCCATGCAGGTTTGTTCATTGAATTATTTATCAGGTTTGAATAATCGTGAAAACGTCCAAGGTTTCAATTAAAATATATATATAATAACATAAAAGAATAGTTTGTGAAAAGGTTGGATATTAATTAAGGTTTCAACGACTTTGCAACCCGACAGGAACTCGGATACTGCCAGAGGCGGAGCCACTCAATGGACAATGAAGGCATCCCCACTGAATATTTTTTGGAAAAAAAAATCTCTTTGTAGCTAAAGTGATTCCAACCCAATCCAGTTACTCTTGTTTTGTTCCGGTTTTGAAAACGGTTTTATATTCTAAACTCAAACTTATAAAATTTAGATTCAATACAATTGTCATGTTCTTAACATAAATTTTCAGCTAAAACCAAGAGCCCATTTATTTATACGGTCGGATCTATGGCACGTGCCAAAAGGCAATGGCTCCAAACTCTCAAAATCATCATCTTTTCCGAAAGGGTCCATGAGTCCAAAAATCCATTTACTAGTGCGACTGCGAAACAAAGTAGGCGTTGAAGTACCGACGAGGAGAAAATTGAGCCCTAATTCTTACCCATTCAACCACTCCTTGAGAGATCAATTTGTAAAGCACCGCTTAAGAGCCAACCCCCACAAAAAGTAACTAACAAATTATCAAAAGCCTTCTAATTAATTAATTAAATTTTTGTAAAAAAAATAGATAAAAATAATAATAAAACATTGATTACAGATTCTTAAAATTCAGAAAGGCAGAGAAAAGGAGGAAGCCCATTGGTAGCATGGCTGTGGCATTGTCTAAGTGTTAGGCCTCCGATTTCACTAACCCATGGTTAATTAACCATGGGTTAAACATGTTTTATCACTGCCCCCTCCGATGCTTCACGGTTCCAACACACCCGCAACCACTGGCCTCCCAGAACGCCTCATCAAAGAGTCGCCAATTGTTTTGTATTTTCTGTTTATCGTCGTCGGCTTTGTCTACTGTTAGAAAACCAAAACAATGGTTGGTAAGTGAAAAATTATTGATCTTTCGTTCTTAAAATCTCAAATTTCTCAAAAAAAATTGATTTTTTTTTGTTGCGATGGGTAATAACGATTAAGAACTTGTAGAATCCACTTTTTTTTTCTGTATCTAACAAGTCGACCGACGAGTCGACACACTGCATCAAACACCCCAACCATACTTAGGAAATAGATAATCTCGTAAAACATTCCATAAATAAAAACGATCCATAAAACACATATCTCACAAGACTTATCATAAAACAATCCTCCATAGTTTCATTACATAAAATATCAAAAGTAGGAGCTCAAGTTCATAACAGCGGCCTCGTCGACGACGAGTCGACACCCAGCATCAAACACCCCAATCATACTTAGGGAAATAGATAATCTCGTACAACAATCCATAATTAAAAACGATCCATAAAACACATCTCACAAGACTAATCATAAAGCAATCCTCCATAGTTTCATTACATAAAATATCATAAGTAGGAGCTCAAGTTCATAAGAGCGGCCTCGTCGTCTTACCTTTTACTGAAAGCACATCATCATCATTTTCGATGAGTTGACGGGGGGCAGCGCCGACGATCACTTTTATTGCCACCGCCGATGTGAGTGCAAGAAGAAGAAGCCGACGGGGGAACAGGCCCCCGTGCCGTTACTACCGCCGCCCCCAATACAGCCGGGGTGATGATCAGCCAGAGTGAGAGAGCGATAGCGATGAACATCACCATTTTTTTCAACACATTCATTATGCAAAGTTGGTGCAGAATGTATTAGATCGATCGGGTTTATATAGCCAAACAGGAAGGGTTACTTGTTGAACCTACTACATTCCACGTCTGGACGTCTGGACGTCTGGACGTGGCCTCAGTGCACACTGTAGATTGCTAATATAAGTCAATCTCCGACCCCAATTTTTTTTTTTTTTTTTGAATTACTCCGACCCCACATTTTAAGCACTAGCGTTAGGTATTTAAATTCCATTTTGGCATTAAATTTTAAACTATGTGAGGATAAATCATTGTATTAATAATTTACTATTGATAATTGTATATTTACTTCCATGAATTTTATTAAAAAAAAAAATTAATTTGAGAGATTGAAGGGTTTGTTTGGTTTCTATTTTTAAAATATGTTCTATAACAGTTTTTAAAAACATAGATAACACTATTTTTGTAGGTCATGTTTAGTTATGATTTTTGAAAATAAAGAGGATAATTTTGATTCTTAGCTTTTTTTTTTGTTCTAAAAAAACATAAAAAATATTAAATTTAAATAATAAGAATAGTTTTTAGATACCACAAAAATTGAGTTCTCTCTGTTTACAAAAACCGATCTCAAAGAGTAATTTTCAAAAATAAAAACCAAATAGGATCTTAGTTTTATCTTAAAACTGTTTTTATTTTGAGTTTTTGTAATACAAATGTGTTATTTATGTACGTTTTTTGTTTTTCCTGAACAAAAACAAATTTCAAATATATAAACAAAGGATTCACGTGGGATCCTACCTGGAAAGTACGAGCACGTGGGGCCCACCAGGGCTCATCTTTAGAAAGGCCGGACCTGGAAAGTACGAGCACGTGGGGCCCACCAGGGCTCATCTTTAGAAAGGCCGGACCTGGAAAGTACAAGCACGTGGGGCCCACCCTCCCCCAGCACGTGGGGCCCACCAGGGCTCATCTTTAGAAAGGCCGGTTTCCAAAGGCAGCTCCGTGGACCCCCTCTCCCCCCGAGCACGTGGGGCCCACCAGGGCTCATCTTTAGAAAGGCCGGTTTCCAAAAGGCAGCTCCCCCACCACCTCCCACCCCCCCCCCCCCAATCGTGGTTGAATCAAGCAAAGAAAAGTTGGCCACGACTGAGGTTTTCTATTTTTTTAATAAAGAGGCTCTATATACATCTCTTAAATATCTCTTCATATTTTATTTCAGATTTTTATTTTTTTATGATATTTTAAATTTTAGACATATGAAATAAATAAACTTAACATGCACTGTAATTTCTTTTAATATATTATTCATTTTTGAGTTTATGAACACTCTAATTTTGATTGTTATTTATTACTCATTAGTGGAGTTAGAAGAAAGTCAAGCAATGTGAAGGTAGAGTGCTTGGCCCTCAACCACCAAAACCTTCCATCTCTCAATCTTTTCACAATCTGTTTCCCTGTCAACTGATACCCATGTTTAGGCATCAAAAGAAATGGTGCCATTATTAAATCTACTTTTTACCCTTTTGACTATATATCACAATCGTTGTGATTGAACAGTAAAAGCAATGGTAAAAAATTACTACAAACCTCTTGTTTATTAAATTTACTTTCAACTTTTTAAGTGTTTTGGGAAGTGTTTATATCCCCTCTTATATTGTCAAGTTCTTGATAATATATAATTGTAAGTTACTCTTAATTTAATGGATATGTTTTAAAACTATAAAGACCCATTAGACAAGACCCCTATAATTCAAATGTATAATGTTTACGTGATTGGATGCAGGTTTTTTTAATTGAATTGAAAAAATTAAAAAAATTTATTTAAGCCCCAAGTTTTTTTTTTTAAAGATACCCTTTGAAAACTGAATTTTCAAAAATCGAATCTGTCAACTTTTCATCGTATTATGAAGTCAAAAATGGTACAAAAGTAAAAAACACAATACATGGAATGACATTTTTAGTTATTTTTCTGATTGGAACGTGCAGGGAATGGCTACTGACTGCTGGCATCCCCTTCCGCCTCTTCTACTTCTCTTTAACGACGGGACCACGTTAATATCTTCCCATCTTTACACTCAAGTCGTAAAAAATATATATATATATATATATATTAAAAAAAATCACATTTTTTAAATAGATAAAAATAGTGGCCTTATTTTGATAACTATTAAAAAAACAATTTATAAAAATAAAATTTTACAATGTTTTAAAAAAATTATTACTTTCCTCAAAAAAAATATTATCAATATTTTTATAAAACAAAAAACTGTTTAAAATCTAACTTTTAAAAATAAAATTTATATATATTATTTTATTTTTAATCATTCTGTATATTTATATAATAATTTTTTGAAGAATAATCATAGAATATAAATAAAAACAATAAAAAAAACTAAAAATTATTATTCAAATTCTTAAAGAGAAAAAAACAAAAAGGAATTTATAATTATCAAATGTGATTTTTATTTTTTATTTTGAATAAGAGAGTTATGGAAAAAAACAAGAAACGTGTTTATATATATATATATATATATATATATATATATATATATAAAAGGATATGACATTTAAGAAGACCAAGGATCTCATACTCGAGTTTCAGTAAAAATAATTTATTATATTATAATAAAATACTTAATTATCAGAAAATATACATATATTATTTTTAAACATAATTTATCCATCAATAAATAATGTATGTTTTATTTATCAAATAATAAAAAATAATAATTAGGTGTGATTATATTGATATGATTGATTAATTAAAAATAATAATTAATTACTTTTTAATTGACATCTAGACTTTTATTGCAATGTTTCTAAAAGGCGTTTAGTTGTCTTCACTCTCCAGGCTCAACCCACCCATATTGAATTGAAAAGGTCAGACTCGCTTTCATTATTTATTTATTTATTTATTTTTTTGACAATTTCTTAATTTGAATCACTTTATTCCCACAATTGGGTCGGTGGAGAAATGTACACAGATTTTATTGGAATATGATGATGTCTTTTTTTTAATCTGAACCCGCCAGCTGCAGAGTAATGGGCCTGACCGGATTGTCAAGGCCGGGATGCGTTCTGGGATTGTCCGGCGGAGGTAGTGATCACGTAATCGTCTGATCTACTGCCTGATTAAGACTCCTCCGCAAAAACAAGGAAACAAGGAAGAAGGGGGGTCGACGAGGGCTTCGCCTTGGCCGCTCCGATGCCTTAGTTTCTTTCTGAGAGAAAAGAGACGCTTAGAGGCTATCAGCAAGGTATATGTTTGCATATGAGTATGCTGCCTAAGAGTGCACCTTCATCGCTCGTGGCTATGTATTTATAGTGGATGTCCAACTAGTTGAACTTAACTAGATTTGTTCATTGGATGGGATTTTCTTATCAAGATTTGGATGGTTATGATTTAGGAAAGAGGCCGTTTATTTGAGATAATCTTCCTTCCTTATTGGGGAGATCCAACCTGTGATGATATGTTATTTTCCTTCCTTATTGATAAGATTTGGTTGGATTGGCGGTGATGATATAATTGTTAGGTTATTCTATTTTTCCAGATTTAATAGTCACAATCCGATTCATATGATATGGACTCCTCTGATCATCCAAGATCGCCCTTTGGACCTAATGGGCTCGCCTTCGTTTGGGCCGGTACGGTGGGCTCGGGTATTGCGTCAGCGCCACTTTGGCTTGGTGAGTGGGCCTCATGAGCCCATTTTTCAAACCCCCATCGCTGCCTCAACCCTGGGCACGTGTACGGGCAAGGGTCAGACGCTTTTGCCTCGATGCAATTTCCACGTGTCCTGCTTTGAGGTTGGGTTAGTTAAGGCGAAGGTCACACATATGTTCCAGGACAAATGATGACTCTTAGGTTTTCGCTACGTTTCCCTTGTACCTCTAGTTTCTTCGCTTCTTCGCACTCCTCCACCTCCCGTGCTTCGGGTCCTCCAACTTCTTCCGATCTCAGACTTTATTTGCTCGCAGTTCTCTCGTTTGACCCTTTATGTGGTAGCCTTTTTCGCATTTTTTCCCTGAGGTAGCTTCTTCCGTCTTATTCGGGGACCACTACGCCTCTACTTTGGCTTCTTCGATTGACATTTAATGGCACGCTTAAAGTAAATTGATTGATTTGCCATCGTTTTCGCTTATTATGGGTCCTGTCGCTCTTCTTCTTTACGTATTGGCGATGACTCTTCGCTGTTGCTCTGCTCGACGGTTAGGATGCTTCCTGGGCCGCTCACCGTGGTTGAACCCGAACGCCTCGGGCGCTCCTCTTCCCCTGGATAAGGATAAAGGGAAGAACCCTAATTAAATATCCCGGGGGCCGACACCGAAATCTATCATCCAACATGCTTTGACCTGTGGACTCAGCAAGGTCGGTCCTTCGTATGGGGTTACCTTTCGCAAACGCTATCGACCTCCTTCCGCCCTGCGTGGTCCCCGACGCTTTGACTCTTTGCGCTCGCGCTAAAATGAGACGCTTCAAGTCGCCTCGAGAATGGTCTCCATTTTCCTTTGCACCCCTTCATAAAAGGGGTTTTACAACATTTCAATGTCTATCCTTCCCAGCTCGCGCCCAACGGTTGGGGTATTTTGGTTGGCCTACTGGCTTTCTTTTAGTGGACAGGGGGCCTTGTCCCAAAGTGTAGCTTGCTTTATCTTTACCCCGGGCGAGACCGCTCGAGCTTTCATTTTTCTAGGCGTCCCGGATCGCCTCTGAGATTTTCGACTCCTTCTTCTCATAGGTCGGGAAGGCCGCATTTTGTTAGTGGTCAAGTCGGGAATATGACCTTCTTGATAAAGACGACACTCTAGGTGTCCTTTGGCTGACCACCCCGAGAATTGCAAGTGTTCGTTTCCGATTTCAAGGACTCGTGCGAGGCCCGTCGAATGTTTCCCGACATGCGTTGTTCCCTCCCGCCTCTCGTGTGCTCGACTGACCCCTCGTGTCAAGATGATGCCGTAGCGCTGGTATTGGCGGAATGCCCCGCACGTCCCTACTCGGAGCTAATTAAATCGGGCATTCCTGGCCCTTCGAGTTTGAAACCTGCTCTCCCTGCTGCCTTGAGGCCCTCGCCTCCTTCTTCCATGCGAGTCTCTCCCATTGGGCCTTCCGCGGCGACTCCCACTAGAGGAGAGCTTCGGCCGCTTGAGACGTCGGCTCCCGAAGCCCCTGAGTGTGAAGCTAAAAAACCCTGATTTACCGAGAAAGGTCGGCCGGCTCTGCTGTTCCGAGATTAGTGTCTGCCACCGCCTTACCCCGTTCAAAGTCGAGAGGGCGCCGTCGCCTCGGCGGCCGAGGCCCCATAGTCTTGAGCTCACCCCTTCCAAGTCTCGGGCCGCTACGCAAATTCCTGTGGATCCGCCGACCAGCCGTCACAAGCAGCCTATTGGCCGTATGGAATCCACCGACGGAGGGTGCTAGGCCACCTCCTCGAAGGGTGGAAGAATTGAAGAGAAAAAATCCGAAATCAAAAGTTGGCGAAGATGAGGACTCTTTGCTCTTCAATGCTGAGCTCGTGGCAAGTGCGATCTCGTCCGGGTCCCATGATTCCCGACCTGGGAGGCCGAAAGCGCCGGCCCGCTGACAGGCTCGCCTCATCCCTCAGGGCTGCCCCTGCAAGATAGCCGTTTTCAAAGACCCAAGATGCTGATTTCTGCTGATGTGTAGCCACTATCTAGCTGGTCCGCCGATAAGGCCAAACTAAACGAAGCATGTAAAACTCGCCCGATTTATATACAGCGCCTTTTCTTTTTCCTTGAAAGGATCGGAAAGCCAAGAACGCAGCAGAGGCAATTGAAGAGGTGGAGAGACTTAAATTCGATATAAAGCATACCGCTTCGCTTGTGCCCTGGGCGAAAGTAGAGGATGAAGTTCAAGTAGCTGGGCGACCGCTGAAAGAGCTTCTAAGGTTCGGGTGAGCTCCAGGTTGGCAATAATGATCTGATCGAGACCCGGATGGCCGCAAAGGTTCTGCACGTGCTTCGCACTCCGCTAGGATGAGCTCGTCACATCCCGGGGTGAGCTGCGGAGTCTCAAGAGGAGCCGCGTGCGGCCAATGGCGACCAGGTGGATAGCAGCGCACCTAGCCGTGGCTGTGGCAAGGCCTCCGAGGCTGCATACTACAGGTGCACATGGCTCACTCGCGAGCCCGAGGTGTAACTGACCGAGTATCGAATGAGGAGCGTCGCGATCGCGCGATCTTCACTAGCAACATCCTGATTATCAGGCGGGATGACGTTATTAATGCATCGAGGGACCGCCGCTTGCCTCGGGCTCGGGTGGCTCGCTTCGTGCCAGAAGGTCAGCACGTCTACCCGCACTTGGACTTCAACTCGATCTCCCAAGTAACGAGGAAGAGTGCGTATAGCATTTCTCTCGCAGTTCATTCTCTCTCTATCTTTCTTCCTTCTTGCTTTGATTCGGTTC
Organism: Tetrastigma voinierianum; assembly: GCA_016808115.1. NCBI lineage: Eukaryota > Viridiplantae > Streptophyta > Magnoliopsida > Vitales > Vitaceae > Tetrastigma > Tetrastigma voinierianum. The sequence continues at coordinate 576,841 of JAEQBH010000891.1, read as the reverse complement.
TCTTCTACGTTTGATTCTTTGATTAGGCTCTTCGTTTCTATGTTTGATTCATCATTGTCATCGTTACATTATCATCATCATCATTAATTTATTATTATTGTTGTGATGGTTATTGTTACTAAAATAAAAAATATATATATAGAGAGAGAGGATTGTCATCGTTACATTATCATCATCATTAATTTATTATTATTGTTGTGACGGTTATTGTTACTAAAATAAAATATATCTATAGAGAGAGGGGAAAGAGAAGAGAAATAATTGATAAAAAATAATAAGATAAAGAAAAACACAAAAGAACGATTAAATATCATTTTTTGTTACTTTCAAAAAATCATGGTCAACATAACCAAAATTGGCTGGGTAGGTGTATGTTAATCACGCACTTCTTGCTTTGATTTGATCGTGTTTTTTTATGTTTGTTTCTTTGTTTCTAGTGACTTCAGCAAGATCGTTTTCCTTTTATTTTGTTTTATTCAGAGCATCACAAAGGGAGTTGTCCGATTATTTTTATTTTTATTGTTTATTTATATTCATAATTCTGGGCGAAAGTATTCGCTAATATTAAATTTTTTTATTTAAGTTTGATTTTAATTATTTCATATTTTTCATTTATATCATGGTTGTTATTTAAATATATTTTTAATTTATAACAAGTATGTTCATTTTTTTAAGTCAGGTGATAGTTTGAAAGTGTGGATAAACACTAACCATCCCTTCACTTTTTTTCTCTCATCTTGTTTTCATAAAGCAAGTAATTGTGATTTTTTTATCATTCATAGCGTGAAATCACCTTTCAACATCCCTTTCTCTCATTGTCTTATTCCATAAAATGGTTATTCAATAAAAATTTGCCTATTTTGCTTCGCACGTTCCATCTTCGATGCGACTTTCGACGATGACGACTTGTTACGATACGATATTTTTCATCGCTTTCTGGCTGCAATACTTTATTTAAGCAGAGGACGATTCAAACAGATAAAATAAATTCATTAAGATATCAATAATTTAAAATATTATATTTTAGTCACTACTATATTAACAAATTTATACACTTTATGTCAATTTATTGATATTCTAGTCACTACTATATTAACAAATTTGTATATTTTATGTCAATTTATTATTTTATTAACCTGAATATTGTTTCATCTTTTATAATATTTATCAATTTATATTTTAGATCTATTTGATCTATTACAAGTTTGAATCAATAAAATTATTTTTGCTTAAATAAGATGTTCATTTTTTTAAATGAATTTTATTAATACCAAGTTATTTTCTAGTTTGAAGATACACATTATATTAATTAGTTGTAAAAAATGAACATATTAAATATTTTATAAATTCCAATTTCATTCAAAATCTTTAAATTGTAATTTCACAAAATAAAATAGCCTTATAATAATTAAAAATTTATTTAATTTTTCTATTTACCTATATAAAATAAAACTCTGCTCGAAATTGTAATCAAGTTTAGGATTTCGTTACACATTAAAACCTCAAAGAAAATCCACACATGGTCATCCATGTGGATGCTATATGAAAATTGGACTCAAATTGTCGGACATTGGATCTTGTGCACTCTAAAATTTCAAACGTGATATCAGATCAAAGGTTTGACCCTAAAAGTTCATCTTAATCCAAACTAATAAGCAAAATGAATAGTAAAGGTGAAAAATCGGTTGATCTGACCCATTTTAGCTCAACCCATTCAGATTGTGAATCAAAATGAGTTGGGTCATTTAGACCCACTTTTAACTAGTATAGCCTGAACCCTATGTGGGCTATGGGTTAAAACAGACCAACTTGATTATGGGTTTCTTGAATGGAGTTATCAATTGTCAAAAGACAAACTTGACTCTATTCTTGGTTCCAAGAAAAAAAAAGATTGACTCTATTTATAAAACATAAAGTGGGTAGGAAAATGAAATTGGTCATACCAACCAAAGAAAACAACCTTTTCCAATTTCAAGTTCTCAAAGTAATGACCCACATGGTTTAGACCCACTTTGATAAAGTAAAAGAGTAAAGTCCTGCTCCTAATCGTGCAATTGACAAATAAAACAATGAATGTGCATTACCGATCAGAAACATAAATTGGAAATCTCAAAAGCTCATACAAACAAAAATGAAGAACAACAACTTTGACTCAATCAAATTAACCCAATAAAAAAAACCCGAACAAAAAAAAAATAAAAGAAAAAAGGCACAAGATTCCAGAAATAAAAAACACAGTACAAAAAAAAAAAAAAAAAAAAACCTGATTGTTAGACCTTACTCAAAGTCTAAAACCGTGAAATCTAGGTGTGCTTTTATTTTATCGTCCCGTTTCTTCTACTTGCCTATTTAATTTTAGGTCTCCCAATTCATACCATATCATACCATATCATATCATACATAAATAATATCATAGTGATTCTATTTAATTTCCTATCTTAGAGGAAAAGGAAATAGAAAGAAAATAAAAGTAAATCATGATTTTGCAGAGAAACAAACAGCCCCAAACGGGATGATTTGTTCAAAGAATACAAAGACTAACCGCGCATTGTATTGTATTAGGATTTAGGATTATATAACATAGAGTCCAAAACCATCCACAGGCCACAGCCATATTGGGTCAATCATCAAACCCTTCTTATATTTTTCCATTTGAAATAGAAAAATCAAGATATATAATCAGATGAGTGGTCAATAATTATGTTGTTGAGAAATCGGGCGGTATTATTATATGATAAGAAATTTCAAAATAATGATTAGGTTATCTGAATAGAGTAGGGTAGGGTAGGGTAGGGTAGGGTAGGGTAGGGAATTTGGGGAATAGGGACCCGTGATTATGGTGTTAAAAAGCATGTGTCATGGCACAACCAATCATAATACTAGGTGTGATTTCTTCAAACTGAATGGGTTGCGGGCTTACTCCAGCCGGGTCAATAGGCCTATTTTATATTTTGGTTGATATTATTCAAATCCAATCCTTCAATTTTTTGAGTCAGTTCACCTTGGTCCATCGTGTTTAGCCTATATTCCTATTTTTATTGAATACCCTGGTTTTTTTTTCTTAAATAAATCAATCTTATCCATTTACAAGTATCAAATTTTAATTATTAATATGATTTGTCAATTGATAATTACCACTGACGGTGCTTTCTCTATCGATGCTGAGTTGGAGCTTCTTCGAGTCGTTGGGCCGGTCCGTCATGTCACGCCCCGTTTTCCGGGACGCGAGACTCAGGAATGGGACTTTTTTTTTTTTTTTTTTTAAAACCGACCCCAGACTCGTACTACCACATCTTAAAACAGAATCCAAATATTATATACAAATCAAAGAACTACCACCGAGTGGTGTCCATCAAAATCTGTGACACATATAACTCCAGTCCCATTTACAATTACAAAACCGAACTACTATACAAATCGTATGCGAACCCATATGTAGTGAACCTGCATGGTCAGTCTGGGCTTGTAAGGCGGATGTTTGTTGATGTCTTCTCCTCAGACTCTACACCTGACAGAACCCGCTTAAAGTTCTTTACGCTTACGAAACATTTCTATACGTGAATACATGCACATACACAATTATAATAATTGTATAACCATACGTATATCGAATTTTTATATGCTCATAATACGAACTTATACAAGGACTTAAGCTCACATGTGCTTATGTTTATTCTGACTCCCGTGAGGAGTTACGTAATCCTCATTCTTATACGGAAGTACTTGTAAGTACTACAAAACTTATAACCGGCCCACGGAACTTATACTTGTCTTACTGATCTTATACTATAATTTCGATACGTATAAATTCGCAGTACTACGTAATATTTTATCGGTACAAGAGTACCCGTAGGTACTACGTAACGCTTCCTTATAATGAAGGTACCCGTGAGGTACCATCGATTCTATACTTATCTTACGGATACGGGAGTACTCATAGGTACTACTGAGCTTATACAGATATTGTGACTTATTCAGATATTCGATACGTGAGTACCAGAGGTACTCGCAGAATTTATCAGATAATTACTTAACTTCTTAATCAAATGCAGAGTACCCGTAGGTACTACGTAATTGCATCGATACATACGGTAACTTGAGGTCCATACTGAGTACCCATAGGTACTACAGACTTATTCCGCAGACAAGCTTATCGACATGTGAGGTCTGCAGGGGTACCACAGATCTGATTCGCATACAAATGAGTACCCTTGTACTACGAACTTATCGATCGTGACTTATCAGATACGTGAGCACTGTAGGTACCATGTGACTTATACGCACACAGACTTGCCGACATGTGAGTACCCGTAGGTACTACAGACGATCGATAAAAACGTAACTTATTTAGATTCGGAGTACCCAGAGGTGCCTACAGACTTATTCGGAGACGCTTATTAGATACGTGAGTACCCAGAGGTACTACAGGATCGATTCGCATAGCCGTGAGTACCCTTAGGTACTACGGAACTTATCGGGACGACTTAATCGTGAGACGTGAGTTAATCATAAACCAACTTATTCAGATACGCGAAAGCATTCGCAGTACTACGGAACTTAATCGAATACAGGAGTACCCGTAGGTACTACAAAACTTATTCAGATTCAGGAGTACCCGTAGGTACTACAGAACTTAATCGAATACAGGAGTACCCGTAGGTACTGGGCTGCATCCATTCGTATTCAGAGTGCCCGTAGGTACCACAGACTTATACAGATGCGTGGAGTGCCCATAGTAATGGCTGCACGTATCGGCATTGTGACTTATACAGATGCAGGAGTACCCATAGGTACTCACAGAATGACGTGAGACAGACTTATACAAAGATGCGTGGAGTACCAGAGGTGCCTGGGCTGCAATGTATCGTATTGCACTATTCAAAGACGGAGTTGATCTGAGAGATGTGAGTACCCATAGGTACTGGCGAGCTTATACAGATACAGAGTACCCCAGTACTACGTAACTTATACAGACAGAGGCCAGAGGGTACATGTAACTTATACAGAGATCGGGAGCACCCAGAGTACCACAAGAGCTGCACAGGATAATAAGAGCACTGCAGGCACCATGTGGTTCTATACAAATACGTGAGCACCAGGTACTACGTGGTGCAGACTCCATACGTATTGCCGTGAGCACCGTAGGGTACCACAGAGCTTATACATACAGAGTACCCGTAGGTACTACGGCATCTTATTCACAGAGTACCCGTAGGTACCTACTGCAGCTTATACAAATACAGGAGCACCCGTAGGTACTGGCTGCAGAGCTTATACACACAGAGTACCCGTAGGTACTACAGAGTTTTTACAGACTTATCATATAACCCGTTTGACTTCCTGCACTTCGCAATACGTAATAAGTAAGACACAAGACAATAAGTATCCAAAGATAACATACGGCCAGGCGTTTTAGCACTTACTGCACAGAGGCCGTGAGCACCACCGTAACAGAGTGCCGTAGCACTAATCGTAACAGAGTGCCGCAGCACTAATCGTAACAGAGTGCCGTAGCACTAATCGTGAGTACCGGCACTAATCAGAGGCCGGAGCACTAATCGAGTACTGGCACTAGTCGAGTGCCGAGCACTAGTCGAGTACCGGCATTAATCAGAGGCCGTAGCATAATCGTGAGTACCGAAGTACTATTCAAGACAAAAGAGGCCGCAGGTCATTTAATAACTGGTCTTAGGTGTTTTACAATTACATGAGGTCGCAGAATATACTATCTTATAATAGAGCATTCTTAGCTCCCTTAGGTGTTCATGATGCATCGTCATTCATATACTCCGGTAAGGTAATGATGCATACGTAATCACACCTTATCTGGCGGATTCTTATTCCTCAATGAATCTATTTTTCTTATGTAATCGAATCAATCCAACCGGATCATCTAAACTAAGCACAAGATTTTCATGCCAAATAATGTTTATAGATTTTACCGAGACATTTTGAAATATTTATTTTCCAGTGGCTTGTCTCGATATTTGACACTAGATCTTTGTACTTAAATTTACAAAGCAAAGGTTCATTTCCACCGAATCACTCCACTCAGCACGGACCAAGATACGTCCGAAACAATCGACTACTCTATGATCAACTGACGCAGAAGTGGGCTTGCACATACCACTTTGAGTGAATTTTGCCACTTAGGAGTCGGAATTTGAGATACCTTCTTAAAGTTTGGTTCTCCTTGAAGTCTATTTTACGTAGCCACTTGAATCACTCAAATCGGATAAGAAATGAGGAAGTTATGGCCAAATTACGAAAACTGGTCAAAACTGGGAACAGAGTAGCAGTCCTACCGGTAGGACTTTAAGTTCTACCGGTAGGACTTGGCCAAAAATGACCAGAATCGAAGTCCTACCGGTAGGACTTCAACTCCTACCGGTAGGAGTCCCCGAAAAGTGCCCAGAATGTGTGTTTTCTCACATTTTTCCATACTTGTGATCCATAGATCACTCCTACTCTTCAAACACACATCAAATTCATTCCAATTTCACTTTGGAATCTCTTTTATACTCAAATCATCTTTCAATTTCATATCATTCTTCAAAAATCCATCATGGATTTCTTCCAAAACCCTTATAATATGGGTTAAACCCATACACAAAACTAAACATGATGTTTAGTTAGGCTTATTCTAAACCCTAACTCAAATACTCTCATTCAACCATGAATCCATCCTAAAGGAGAGGATTCTATGATTATCTTGTACAATTTAAGGTTTTATCAACCTTACTTTCCACAATTTTTGGGCTAAGATGAAACCCTAGGAAAACCCTAGGTTTGAGCAAAATAATCATCCTACAAACCCAAAGATACATGCCAAATCTCATGGAAATCATAATCAAGGTTGGTTTTCATACCAAAAATCCAAGTTCCATACCTTAATTGAGCTTTGATCTCCTCCTTCTTCCTCTTCTTCCTCTTCCTCTTCCTCTTCTCTTCTTCTCACCCTTCACGTTTTTCTCCAATTTGAGACCAAATTGGTCTTTTAAAACATGGGTTTATTAAGGCCTTGTTTGGCCCTCCAAAATAACCCATTTTTGGGTCAAGTTTACTTATTTCCTTTCAAGCCCCATAACTCATTCTATTTATGAATTAAACTTTCCTTTATTTCACTTTGGCCCATAGTCTAGATTTGTCCATAACTTTTGGGCCCCTTTTTAGACAATTTACCATATTGCCCTTAAGTTTTGTAACTTTCCGGGTCTCTCGTTTCCGGTTTCACATTTAACTTATGAAATAAATAAATTTACACTTACAAAATACCTAAACATGTCGAAACGACTAGGTATATTTTGGGTGTTACAATTCTCCCCTTATAAGAATTTCGTCTAAATTCACACCTAGCATGTGTCGCTTCATATCGGTCCTTTCTTCATATCTTTAAGCCGGGAGCGTGACTCCCTACTTGAGTCATCAAAGCTCCATCGTAACCTGAGATCTCCCCGTCTTAATCTTTTCGTAGTCGATTGGTACCGATTCATTCTAGTCGATGGCACGTGACGACATCCGTGACAGCCAACACATTACTGGGTGCAGTGCATCCTTAATCTGAGACTTATCCAGAAACGCCTAAACCTAGGCTCTGATACCAACTTGTGTTGGTATCATATTCCCACAAGCCTTAGGTTATCGTATACCTATGCTCTGATACCAACTTGTCACGCCCCGTTTTCCGGGACGCGAGACTCAGGAATGGGACTTTTTTTTTTTTTTTTAAAACCGAACTGGTACCTGTGGGTATGGCCCACATCTTAAAACAGAATCCAAATATTATATACAAATCAAAGAACTACCACCGGAGTGGTGTCCATCAAAATCTAGACACATATAACCGAAGTCCCATTTACAATTACAAAACTGAACTTTTACTTATACAAATCGTAGTGCGAACTCAAGGCTGCAGTGAACCTTACAAGTGTGTCAGCTCCAACAGACAAGCATGTTTGCTGATATCTTCCCCGTGACCTTACACTCTTGATTAAACCCGTGCTGCTTTTTACGCTTTAGTGAACATTTTTATACAGAAATACATGCACATACACAATTATAATAATTGTATAACCATAACAGATATCAGAAATTTCATGCGTTCATAACATGAACTTATACAAGGACTTAAGCTCATACAGTCTTATGTTTATTCGACTCTGTGAGTTATTAACTCATTCTTATACGGAAGTACTTGTAAGTACTACAAAACTTATACTGGTCTTACGGAACTTATACTTGTCTTACGGATCTTATACTATAATTCGATAATGTATACCGTAGGTACTATTAGTATCATTTTATCGGGTACAAGAGTACCGTAGGGTACTACGTAACGTATTCCTTATACGAAGGTACCGGGAGGTACCATCGACTTATACTTATCTTACTTGATACCGAGTACTCCTTAAGAGGCACTACCGAGCTTATGCGCATACGCGACTTATCTCGGGATATTCGGGATATTGTGAGTACCCGTAGGTACGTTGCACGTGATCGATACCTGACGTAACTTAATCAAATGCAGAGTAATCAGAGGTACACACAGTACTGCATCGATACATATAGAACTTATTCAGATACGGGAGTACCCATAGGTACTACAGGACTTATTCAGAGACAAGCTTATCAGATACAGGAGTACCCGTGAGGGTACTACAGATCTGATTCGTGATATTGTGAGTAAATTTTAGGTACTACTTTTAATCCATCGATCGACTTATCGATACGTGAGTACCCGTAGGTACTACAGACTTATATAGATACGTGACTTGTCGATACAGGAGGCACCGTGAGGTACTACGTATCGCATCGATAAAAAATGTAACTTATTTAGATTCTGAGCACCCGTAGGTACCACAGACTTATTCTGAGACAGTTTATTAGGATACGTGAGTACCCGTAGGTACTCCACAGACTGACCGCATACGTGTGATACCCTTAGGTACTACTAACTTATCGATCAGACTTAATCAGAGATGAGTTAATCATAAACCCGAATCCTATTTAGATAATGAGTGACCAGAGGTACTACGTAACTTAATCGAATACAGAGTAAATTCGCAGTACTACAAAACTTATTCAGATTCAGGAGTACCCGTAGGTACTATTAACTTAATCGAATACAGAGTGAACTGCTAGGTACTGGCGTAACTTATTCGCATTCAGATCCAGGTACTACAGACTTATACAGATGCGTGAGTACCCATAGGTACTACGTAATGTATCGTGAGACAGACTTATACACAGATGCAGAGTACCCAGGTACTACGTAATCGCATCGTAGACAGGACTTATACAGATGCAGAGTACCTGTGAGGGTACCATGCAATGTGATCGTATTGCAACTTATTCAAAGACGGAGTTAATCAGAGACAGGAGTACCCATAGGTACTACAGAGCTTATACAGAGACAGGAGTACCCTTAGGTACTACAGAACTTATACAGACAGGAGTACCGTAGGTACTCATGTAATTCTATACAGAGACTCGAGTACCGCAGGTACTACGTAGCTTAATAGGATACAGAGTACCTTAGGTACTAGTATTTATATTAAATACGTAGAGTGTCTCGTAGTACTACACCTTATACGACACAGAGTACCCGTGAGGTACTACGTATTTATACATATACAGGAGTACCCGTGAGGTACTACTGCATCTTATTCAAGTACGTGAGCAACTGTGAGGTACTACGTAGCTTATATTAAATACGTGAGCACCCGTAGGTACTACAGAGCTTATACAAATACAGGAGTACCCGTAGGTACTACAGAGCTTATACAAATACAGGAGTACCCGTAGGTACTACAGAGCTTTTACAGAGACTTATCATATAACTGTTTGACTTCCTAGACCAGTAATACAGAATAAGTAAGACACAGCACAATAAGTATCCAAAGATACATACGATGCGAGTGCCTTAGCGCCTTACGAGAGCAGGAGTCTTGGTAGCACCCGATCAAAGCAGTCTTAGTAGCCTTAATCGAGCAGGAGTCTTGGTAGCAATCGGAAACGAGGGAGTCAAAAAGTAGCCGGTCAGGGTCTGATTACTAATCGAGAGTCTTGGGAGCACTAATGGGAATCTCTTAGAAGTACTAATTAAAGTCTTGGGAGCACTAGTCGAATCTTAGGAAGTCTTGTCCCGAGTCTTGTGTAATCGGGACATCTTAGAAGTCTTGTCAACGAGTCTTAGTAGCCTTGTCGAATCTGAAGTACTATTCAAGGCCGTGAATGTTTATGTCATTTAATAACTGGTCTTAGGTGTTTTTTACGATTACATGAGGTCGTTAACATACTATCTTGCAATAGAAGCGTTCTGCCTTAGGTGTTCATGACGGTCGTCATTCATATCACGTAGTGTGATGCATATGTAATCACCTTATTCATGATTCTTATTCCTCAATGAATCTGTGCACTGCTTAGGAGTGGAATCAATCCAATCGGATCATCTAAAGCTCGGGGGTATGGCATTTTCATGCCAAATAGTCGGTTTATAGATTTTCTGGGAGACATTTTGAAATATTTATTTTCCAGTGGCTTGTCTCGATATTTGACTTTAGATAGCTGCGCTCCCTTTAAATTTAAGGTGCTAAAGGGTTTCATTTCAATTGGAATCACCAATTCGAATGCAGGAACTTTCAGATACGTCAGGAAACAACTCGGACTACTCTATGATCCTTGTAGATCGCGGGGAAGTGGGCTTGCACGCAGTGAATTTTTAGGCCCTTAGAGTCAGGTGGAATGCCTTCTCTTAAAGGTTTGGTTCTCCTTGAGAGTCTATTTTCATTAGCCACTTGAATCGCTAAACCGTGGATAAGAATGCGAGGAAGTTATGGCCAAATTACGAAAACTGGTGGCGGGAGCAGGAGTAGCGATCCTACGGTAGGACTTTAAGTTCTGGTGGGACCTGACCAAATGACCCGAGAATCGAAGTCCTACCGGTAGGACTTCAACTCCTACCGGTAGGAGTCCCGAAGATGCCCGAGTGTGTGTTTTCTCACATTTCCATACTTGTGATCCATAGATCACTCTACTCTCAAACACACATCAAATTCATTCCAGTTTCATTTGGAATCTGCCTGCTAAATCATCTTTCAATTTCTATCATTCTTCAAATCCATCATGGATTTCTTCCAAGAAACCCTTATAATATGGGTTTAAAACCCATACACAAAAACCAAACATGATGTTTAGTTAGGGTTTATTCTAGAAGCCACAACTCAAATACTCTCTCATTCGACCATGAATCCGTACAAAGAGGATTACATGATTATCTTGTACAATTTAAAAGGTTTTATCAACCTTACTTTCCGCGATTTTTGGGCTAAGATGAAACCCTAGGAAAACCCTAGGTTTGAGCAAAATAATCATCCCTACAAACCCAAAGATACATGCCAAATCTCATGGAAATCATAATCGAGGTTGGTTTCATACCAAAAATCGAGTTCCATACCTTAATTGAGCTTTGATCTCCCTCCTTCTTCCTCTTCTTCCCTCTTCCTCTTCCCTGCTTCTCTTCTTCTCACCCTTCCGCGTTTTCTCCAATTGAGACCAAATTGGTCTTTTAAAGCTATGGGTTTATTAAGGCCTTGTTTGGCCCTCGAAAATAACCCATTTTTGGGTCAAGTTTACTTATTTCCTTTCAAGCCCCATAACTCATTCTATTTATGGTCGCTTTCCTTTATTTCACTTTGGCCCATAGTCTCGTCAATTCATAACTTTTGGGCCCCTTTTTAGACAATTTACCATATTGCCCTTAAGTTTTGTAACTTTCCGGGTCTCTCGTTTCCCGGTTTCACATTTAACTTATGAAACAGTCAAATTTACACTTACAAAATACCCTAAACATGTCGAAAACAACTAGGGTATATTTTGGGGTGTTACACGTCAGGCCGGATCAATGTATAACTTGCCGCGACACATGCAGAAGGGTGATCGCAGGCACGCGCAGAAAAAGTGGTTCGGCAGGGTGTCACCTCACCTCTCCGATGCCTAAGTAAGTTTCTTTCTTATGAAAAGGAAAGAGATCAGCTGTTGATGACTTTGTTATTGCAAACCTTTCTTTGGTGGAATTGCTCGATATTTATAGTGGGTGATCACGATGTCTTTCCTTGTTAGATTCATTACATTTACATCTTCCCAATCGGGTAGGGAATCTCCTCTTATCGTTAACTCGAATATTAAAGGAGAATTAGGGAGCCATAATCGTAAATCCTTCTTCCCTTAATGAGGATATTTGATCACATGGAGATGGAGTGTTTTCCTTTCTTACACCACAACTGTTGGACAACGGATTATCCTCGTCACTTGTTCGGCCCTCCGGCTTTCAGTTTCAACCCCGGGCTCAGCGCCCTAGGAGCAATCAGATGTCATGGGCCTGCGTTCCCTACATGAGGTTCTACCGTCAAAGCTCCACGAGGACGCCTTAACCCGCCAGCTTTATCGATGATTCGCTCGACCGCGCCCCGGGCTTATGCAAACTGATTTTTTTAGGTACTATTAGTTAACCCCAGCCCTTGGCCGAAGCAAGCTTGGACAAGGGCTAAATCGTTTCTTGGATCGAGCAGCGGATTCCGTGTGGCCGAACAGGGTTTGTTGATCTAGGCTTGTCGCCGTCAATCGTATTGCGATAATGATGGCTTTTCTCGATTTTCTCACTTATTTCGGCCGACGTTTCTAGTGTTTTTAGAAGCACCCCACAACCATTAATTTGAACCATATTCCCTTGTTCTTCAAACCTTTTTCTCTGTGGTCTTTGGATTGTTCTTTCTCGAATCTTCTCTGATTGTTGCTCAAGACTGCTCTTGGTGGTTTTCGTCGTTCTATCTCGCTTAAGGTCGTCTCTTTTGTTTTCTTCCCTAGTTTTGTACGTCTTTCTTCTTCTACCGTTGTTTACCTTTCTTATTCTGGATTCCTTGGGTCCTTGGTGGTCACTGTTTGTCTCCTCTTATACTCGTCCAATCATGCGTACCTCCCCTAGGCCAAATCGTCCTTCTAGTCTGCGCATAGAGGGAAGGCCCGCTAAGGAGTCTGAGTCAAGATGGACCGACGGTGGATCCGGTAGTCTTGCCGTTGGGGTCGATAGAGCCCCTCCAGCAGGTCATCCATCCCCACTTGGCAAAGGCAAGGGAAAAGTTAGTGAGATTAGGTACCCTAGTGGTTCCGAATATTTGAGGGCTGCCGTGAAGTATGCGGACGCCATGGGTCCTAGTCGGGTCGAGCCCCTTTATGAACAAACCTTCATTACCCGCTATAGACCCCCTCTTGGCGTTCAAGTCTAGTGCCTTGATCTTCTCACCTCCTACATCGTCTAGGTTCCCAAGATGGTTTGCTTTTTTGAAGCGGCCTTCGAGAATGGTCTCCGCTTTCCCCTACAACCCTTTGTCAAGAGCGTTTTACAGCACTTCAACGTTTGTTCGTCTCAACTTTCTCCCAATTTCTGGAGTGTTTTAGTCGGCCTTCTAGTCATTTTTAAGGATAAGGGCCTCGGGGTTCCCAGCATAGCTATGTTGTTGGACTTCTTTAGTGTGAAAGAGGCTGCATAGGGCTTTTTGTATATTTCCAAACGGTCCAGTTCCAGCCTGATAATTTCTAATCTTCCTTCCTCCCATAAACATTGGAAGGAGCGCGGTTTTGGGATCGTGGTCGTAATTAGAGTACAACCCCACGACCGAGAGAGATATGTTTTTAAGTATCTGGACAAGATGGATCGCCCAAGAGAATTTTGCGTGAGTTTCCATCCGTGCTAGTTGGGGTTAGCTTTTATAGGTTGGGAAGTGAGTGTTTCTAACTCTGCTTCGTCAGGTCGCTTCTTCGTATCCGTCCCGACCTCGCCTCCGAGGACAAGGAGGCAGAAGCGGCGCTTGTCCAAGTAATCTCCCATGGGCGTATCAGCTGATTAGGATCAGATATTCCCGGCCTTCCCGGGTGAAGCCTTTTCGACCTTCCCGATCCTTCAAAAATAAATCCCGACCTTCTGCTTTAGGCCACCTTAATCTTCTATCATGAAGCCTTCTCGGGAAGAGCTTCAAGCCCGAGTTGAATTTTTGGCGAAGAAGAAAAGAAGCGTAAGCGCAAGGTCCCGGCTGCCTCTGAGAGCAGCCACGCTGCTCGAGGCAAAGTCCCGAAGTTGGGGGTGTCCTCCTCGCCATCGTCTACTTGGGAGCAAGGACCACCGGGGAAATTCGAGGTGAGAGGTCGCCCTTAACATCCTGTGGTCGAGGTGTCAAAGGTGACAGGTCCACAGCTCCGTTCTCCCCGTGCCGCGATAGCCAAGATTCCTCCCGGGAGGTGATTCGTGCCACAGTAGGGTGATCCGGAATCAACAAAATTTATATACCTAAGTTCCTCCCCATCGTAGTCAAGCTACTGCAGCATAACGGTCTAGGGTCGAACACGTGATTGGCTTCCTTCGTATTAAATGATTTGAAAGGAAGCCAAAAATGGTGAATTTGGTTTGGATTTTAAGGTGGGGGTAAAGACAGTGGGTTGGTGGTTTGCAAATTGAAAAGAAATAAAATAAAATGTAAAATAGAACTCCTTGAAGCATTGGGCCACTGAGTTTAAGATCCTAGGCTAACTAAGCAGAGGTCCCCTGTTATTTCTTCGTTGCTAGGAGGATGACATATAGTCATCTCTCGAACCGATCTTCATTTGGCATTAAAACCTAAAACTCCTAATAATTTTCCTTTGGATAGAAAACAAGATTTATTTACATTTATGGTTCCCGACAAAGGAAAATCTATCTCACTCATCCTACAATGATTCGTAAAGGGTAAATCTAATGAGTCTCAATGGATCTAAAATAAGAATCCATCAACCTCCTGCAAGATTACCAAGTATTGATCAGCGGATGCACTTACAAGGAAACCCTAACCCCTTAATCTACCTCAGTGGCTCGTAAATGGCAACTAATGGATATTAGTGTATCTAAAGCTAAGAATACACTAAACCCTAAAAGCTTGCCAAGTATTGGCCAAATTAAGTACATCAAAAAGCTTTAAACCTAAAGTTAGAAAATTGGGAACAAAATATAAAAACCTGCTGTGTGAAAAACAGGGGAACCACCAGCAACCTCCAGATCCTAGCCCCAGCAGCCTTTTCCTTCAAGGAGGAAAGGGTTTTAGCCGCTCATCCTCCAAGTTGTCATCCTCGAGGGTGTTCGCACCCAAGAAAGTGAGAGAAAGAGGAGAGAGAAGAGAGAAAACCGAAGAAAATGAAAAGCTGCGATTTATCAAAGATTCAAAGTTACCTCGTTACAAAATGGAGGGGGGCTTATATAGCTACCTAATGTATGAAAATACCATAAAGCCTAACATTTGGCTAATTTAAGGACAAGAGAGTAATACACCAAAATTGTAGCCTGGCTTGCATTAATTACAAAAGGGCGACAATAAGCAGTTGAATTTCGCTAAGCGCATATCAATTTCATGGCTAGCTTAAAATTTCGCTTAGCTAGCTTAAATCACTCAAGAGATACGAAATCTGAATTTTCAAGTAGTAGCAGGCAATTTCGCTAGCTAATAAATTTCGCTAGCTTAGCTTAAATTCTTGTGAGTAGCTTAAAATGCAAAATCTCGCTAGGAATAGTGCTTAGCGAAAACCCGGGAGTCTAGTTTAAAATTCAATTTCGCTAAGATGGCGAAATTTTCGCTAAGGTCGCGAATTTTCGCATCCCAATAAATTTTCGCAATCTTAGCGAAATTCCCTGGAATTGCTGATTCTTCACTGCTTTGCCTCCTGTCCTCTACTGCATTGATTTTTCTTCACTTTGCCTTCATTCTCTCTTTGATTTTTGGTATGATTGATGGTTGACAATTGGGTTCAATCTTCATGATTCATCATATGTCTCGATATCGAACTCCCAAAGTACGCAAAACCTGCGAAACAACCAAAATAACCTCTTAAACTAAGATAAGTGATACTAAGAACACTAACACTTCACTGGTATACTGACATGATTAAGCATGCAAAGCACTAAACCTATCTAACATGTGGTTCAAAATAGCACTGGGCACTAATCGTGAGGACCGCCGAGCCCCGATATCCCGGCCTATATTTGTTCTGAAAAACCCTCAACAAGAACCGTCGAGCTTCCTTCCAGCATTGAGGGCGAGGGAGGAAGCATCTCTGGGCCCCGAGAGGATGAGGACTCCTCGTCGCTTCCTGGGCAGCTCGCCTCGCCGGGCTATATCGTCCGTGCACGAGACCTCCGACCAAGAGGCGTGGTGTCGCCCGCCGAGGAGTGTTCCGCCCTATCGCTAGTGGAGCGCCATCGTATGTCCGAGCCCCTTATTTGTCTGCCCCATCGTTGCTCCAAACTATCCATTAATTTTTTCTCGTTTTTGCAGATGGCTACCTATATGAAGAGCCTGGCGAGGAGGGCTAGCCTTGCTGAGGGCTCTGTTAAAGTAGTGAAAGCGAGTAAAGCCAAGATCGCCTCCCTGACCTTCGAGAATGCCGACTTTGAGTTTGAGCGCAAAGGTTCGCCGGTGATATCGTGGAAGTATGAATCCCGACTAAGCACACCACGACCATGAAAGCACGGGCTGAAGATAAAGAAAGCAAGGCCCTGGGGCGAGCCGAGGTCAGCTGAGGATGAGCTGGCGGTCAGGACGAAGCACATCAAAAGCCATGACATTTGCCGAATGCGCCTAAGAGGCTTTGAGGCCGTGGAGTCTGCGGAGCGCTTTAACCGAGGAATGCCTAGGCTTCGTGGAGATCTTTAAAGGTACGAGGCCTCGTCAGAAGGGTGACGCCGAGCTGAGAGACGAGGCCTGTACCTTGTGGGCCTCCGGGTGGCTTGCTTTTTGTCGCAAGGCTACTAAGGTTTTCTCGGGTTTGGATTTCAACTTCCAAGTTAGAACGGTTTTGCTGATTGTAATTTTCTGGAGTAACTTAATAAAAGTACAATCCTTTGAAAACACGTATACTTGTCTGATGTTTCATGTAACCTTCCGGGGCCCTTCCGAGCCTTGTGGATTTATGATAAACCGAGCTCCCTGGTTCTTTCTTTATGATTTACGAGAGTAGGCAGGTCGTAAATAAACAACAAAAAAGAAAAGTTATTTGAACAAAAGTAGAACTGTTACGCTTTATTAATAGATACAATATGAGGTTTATGGGTAAAACCACTTGAGGTGCTCGGCATTCCAGGAGTGATGCAAGGTCTTTCCCTCTTCTGTTTGGAGGTCATGGTTGTCAGGATGGATTACCCATGATACGATATGTGGTCCTCCCAGCTTGGGTCCCGCTCCCGTGGAGTGGGTCTTTCCTCGTTAGGAGGAGTTTCGAGTATTAGGTCGTCTGCTTAATACTTGCCAGGGCCCCGACCTTCCGATCATAGTACTCATATTTTTGTCATAGTCCTCAGAGTTTCAGCTTGCTCGCTCTCCTCCAGAGATCAATGTTTAAGTGAAGAGATTCCTCATTGCGGCTCGGGCGCTTCATGGTCTCAACCCCTAGGTGACTCAAGCCCAACCTCGACAGGGGCTACCGCCTCGGGTGCCAAATGCGAAGGCGAACGGAGTTTCTCGAGTTGCAGACTCATGTGTGCCCCCACGCCCATAGTACTCGCCGGAGGTATTCTACCCATTTTCCCTCGGGTTTTCCAAATTTACTTTACTACCGCCTCAGAGTCCTTATATGATTCTCGCATGTCCGTCGACTGCAAATGAGCTAGAGACGAATATTAATTCTTGATTTCGAGCTCGGCACAAAAGTTTTTGAATTTATGGTTGTCGAACTGCTTTCCATTATCAAATACCAGTGCTTTTAGGATCCCGAACCTATAGATTATGGACCACAAAATGAAGTTGCGTACCTTTTGCTCGGTGATTATAGCCAATGGCTCGACCTTTGCCCATTTGGTGAAGTAGTACACTCCTACAATGGCGAATTTTCATTGACCTCTTCCAATGGGCAGGGGCCCTAGTATTTCTAATCCCCACTGCTGAAAAGGCTAGGGGCTTATGATTGAGGTCATGGTTTAGTCGAGATGGACCGCATGTTCCTCGATGTGATTTTGCATCTTCCGACTAGTTCGCGGGCATCTTAAGCATCGTAATAATAATGCCCTCGCCCAAGGGTTTTTCCCGCAAAGTCTCGAGTCTCGATATGGCTGCCGCAGATGCCTTCGCAGTACCTTCTAAGCACGTAGTCGGAGTCTTCCTTTCCTACGTATTTGAGGAGGGGTGCAGAAAAGCCCTGTTTGTAAAGGGTTCCCCGCAGTGCTGACGACCGGGCCGATCCGCTCTCGCTAGATGCCTTTTTCGGATTGTTTGGTAGTGTACCGTTCAATAGATAGTCCCAGATGGGGTCCATCCAGCTCGGTGTGGTCATTACTAGGAGGAGGACTTCGTCGCTATTGACGTTTACTGAAGGTTCCATGAGGTGCACGACCGGTACCCGTATGTCCAAGTCTTTTTGCGGTGCTATTGCTAGCTTGGCCAAGGCATCGGCCTGTGAATTCTCCGTTCTTAGGACATGTCTGACCTGAACCCACACAAACTTTTTGAGCAAATCACGTACCTTTTTGAGGTAAAGGATCATTTTTTCACCTCTCGCTTCGTAGGAGTCCTCTATCCGCTTCACCACCAACTGGGAATCGCTGCATACCTCTAGTTGATCAGCCTCCATGGAGTGGCGAGGTTAAGCCCGGCAATGACAACTTCATATTCGGCTTCATTATTAGAGGCATGGAACCCGAATCTGAGTGCATATTCCACGTCGATCTCATCCAGGGAGGTCAGGATCAAACTTGCACCTCTTCCTTGAGCATTAGCGGCTCCATCCACAGACAACCTCCATATGGGGAGGTTAGACGCGACTGAAGTGCTTGTAAGCTCACAGGTGAATTCCATGATGAAATCCGCCAACACTAGCCTCTTTAACTGCTTCGTCAGACCTAATGTCAAACTCACTCAGCTCTATCGCCCATTTTACCGCCTCTCCCGAGGTTTCCGGCTTTATGCAATACTGTCACTGGGCATTCTTATCGGGATTCGATGGTGTGAGCTTGGAAGTGCGGTCGGTCTTCCGGCGGTGGTCATTGAAGGCTGTAACTAATCCTCCATCTGATTACCTTCCTCCGCCCCTCTCAAAGCCTCTACCGCAGTAATAGACCTACTGATGTGCTCTACATCCCGCCTCTCACCAGTGGCAAGACTAGTTGAGAAATCTAAACCCGCCAAGTAGAGCTTAAGGAGTCTCTCAAGGGGCTTACTAGAATGTATGGGAGCTCAAGTAGGTTTTAGTGGCCGAGAACGCCTTCAGAGCGGGCATCCCAGTGGAAGGCCTTTTACAGAACTTGAAAGAAGGGCCGACACTTGTCACCGATCTGCACACAAAGCGACTCAAGTAGCCCATTCTCCGACCGTGTGTTGGAATTCTCATTAGTATTCGAGGGTGGTTGCATGTCGAGCACGACTTTTATCTTGTCTAGATTTGTCTCTATTCCATGGCTGCTGACTATGAAACCTAAGAACTTCCCTGCGGAGACTCCGAAAGCACACTTGGTTGGGTTTAGCTTCATCTTGTAGTCCTTTAGGACCTGGAACGATTCAGCTAGGTGGTCTACGTGGAGCTCGACCTTTACTGACTTCACCAACATGTCATCTATGTATACTCCCATGGATGCGCCTATATGTTTCTGGAACATCTTGTTCACTAACCTCTGATATGTGGCCCCCGCGTTCTTCAACCCAAAAGGCATCACCTGATAGCAATATGTCCCATATCCAGTCACGAAAGAGGTCTTCTTTTGGTCGCTAGGGTCCATCCTGATATGATTATAGCCTGAGAAAGCGTCCATGAAGCTGAGGAGCTCGTGGCCAGTAGTGGCGTCCACTATGAGGTCGATCCTAGGTAAGGGAAAGTCGCCTTTCTCAGCAAAGCTCTGCTCACGCGAAGAAAAGTCAATGCAGTTCACCTACATTCTGCCTTCGATGAGGACAACATTAGCCAACCAAATGATAATCTACTTCTGATACTGGCTCTATGAGTTTGTCGACCTCCTCGTCGATCGCTCGCCTTTGGGGCAAACCCCTTTTATGTTCGACGTGCTCAAGGAGGGAGCCGACATTCAACTCAGGGGTGATAAACCGGGTCAATTCCTCCCATGTCCCTCAGCTTCCGTGCCAATACGTCCAATGCTTTGTTTTAAGAAGTGATGAGGAGGTCTTCACGCCTTCTGGGCTAGTCTGGATCGGCGTGTAGCAGGTGTTCGGGCCGGTAGGCGGTGGCCTCGGCTGGTTGTCAAGTTGCACCGGGTTCCTCTTTTGAAGGTGTTGGTCTGCTTGTCCACCGCTCTCATGCGTCGAGCTCATCCATGTGGACGCCATTCCATTGCTTTCTCGTTTATCAGACGCTAAGTAAAGACTCGCTACCCACCGGCTCTCGGAACCATTCCTACTCCATTCTCCGTAGGGAATTTGACAACCATATGGTAGGCGGAAGGGATGACCCTTATGACATTGAGAGAAAACCTGCCCAGTAACATGTTGTATGCTGATGGGGCCTCCACTATGAGGAATTTTATCGCCATCGCAAGCCAAGACGGGGGTCACCCAAAGTGAGTACTCACTTATACCACCCTGTAGTACTTTTTCTCCGGAGAATCCTTAAGTGAGCTGCCATCTGCCTAACTTCTCCTTCCAATGCCCATTTTTTCAAATGCCGATGCGAAGATGATGTCGGCCAAGCTCCCGTTGTCAATTAGGACCATGTGAATTGTTTTGTTGGCCACGACGACCTTTATCACTAGAGGGTCATCATGGGGATGTTGGCATCCTTCCAGGTTAGCGTCCAAGAAGGTTATGGTGGTATCCAACCGGGGGAGCTTGGACACGGCCTATACCTCTAGTGTCTCCCTTGATCTAAAGCTGTGTAAATGAGCTTTCCTAGCCGAACTAGATTCCCCACCATTGGCGAATCCCCCGGAAATCACATTGATCTCTCCCAAGGGTTGTTGATGCTGCGTTGGGGTTGGATGACGAGGTGGTGGAGGAGGTACCTAGTTCGATTTTCCTGAGCCACGAATCATGAGATGTCCAACATTTCTGATCAGAATTAAATTTCTTTTTTAATCAATACAATCATCCGTCCAAGGCTCCATTATCTTGTGGAACCGCAAGATTTAGTCATGTCTCTTTTTGCTGGGTCCGTTTTCATCTGAGACGGCCACCTTAAAAACTTCTCATGCCGCACCTCCTGTAGAACTTGAGACACCACGGTCGCTGTGGGGTGAACCGGCGGGTATCGCGACTATACGGCCGGGAAGTGACTCGTGACGCCCCAAAACCCGGGTCCGGCTGACCACCATCAACCCACAATACTGTGGAATGTCTGGGTGACCGACATTTTCACGGTAACGCGCGGTAGTCTCCTTTGTATCAGAGCTCTACCCAAATACAAAACTTTACCTAAAAACCCGTGATATCCCCGTCCTAAACAAAGGCAATATAGTCCAATATATATCCAATACGGCCACTTGGGCCTATAAACAATTCTCAATATGCATACCGACTATGAATCCAACTATATGTCCTATAGTTACAAGAGTTACAATATTTTCACCCTTAAACCATACATATATTAAACTTAAAGAGTTCTAATACATGTAAAACCACCAAAGCCACACATTCCTGGGCTTTCTTCTAACCAAATTTCAGATTTGAGCCGTCTCCGCACACCTCAGACCAAAAAGGGGGTCCCACGACTGGTGAGCTAATGCTCGGCAGGAGAATCGCCTTAAATGGGCTACTCACCACCTAAGTGCAAGGCAATGTTCCAAAAGTAAACACACATTCAAGCAAATGCATGATCCTACTTGGAATGTCTACATGACCAACTGTGATCCCGAGTCCTCATCGACTCTCCCCACACTCGCCTAAGCCTTGTATGAGAATTATTGTTTTATTAGTGGACAACCTCCTCGATGTATATATATCAATTGGGCCGCTCCGACGATTGATATATTAATTGTTTGTGGACACTCCACGTATCAATCGCCGCCTCCGACGATCGATATTTTTAGTTTGTGGACTGTTCCGATAATTAATATTTTAGACTACCCTCCGAATCCATTTTCTCTAGACTCATCTCATGCACTAACCCTATAGTCCTGTGGATGTTCCAATGCATATGAATGCATGTGTGCCAATTCCAATACAGCCTAATCACATGCAAAATATATAAACACCGAATATATTCACATAAAATTAAATCACAAAATATGTTAGCGGTAATTATCATTTCAACATCAAAATTAGCCTCACTCAAGCATCGATCAAACACAAGCAATTCGGACTAATTATTTAACCAAACACATATTTTCATGAAAAATATATTTTTAGAACCTTCTCGAATAGTGAAACCCTACATTATTCCCAAAAAATTACCATTCATTTCCGCTCACCTTAGAACCCGGGGTTTCACGGCCATTTCCGCCTCAATCCAACCAACACATAATTTATCACAACCGCATCAATTAATAACCTAAATCAGCCATGGAACGGCTACTGGGCCTCCATTTTTCTTTCAAAATTTGTATCAATTTTGGCCCTGCCTGGGACCGATCAAACCGCCTCACGCCCATTCAACTCAAACATTAGCAAAACACCCTAGTAAGGAATAAACCCAAGTAGGAGAAACTCCCACCTCTCGAGCTCGAGGAAACCCATAAATCCGTACCCACGTCGAAGCCCTCTCCGCGTGAGAGCCAAGCCCTTCTGTCCCCGAAGACCACCAAACTACCGGATCTCCCTATTCTAGAGAGAAGCCGACCTTCCTCACTCTAAAAGAACTCCATTTTCTCTCTTCTCCTGGCCACGCACTCTTTTCCTCATCCCACGTTTTCACCTTTTTAATTTGAGAAGAAAGAGATACTATTCCTTATCTGTTCTTTTCTAACTTAACCAAAACTTTAATGACCTATGTCCTTCTTTTTTCTCGTGATTTGATATCTTACACTACTCGTCATTAATTTTCATTATTTCTCTACTCATACCACTTATGGCACATGAGTACGTATTATATGTGACTTTCGTTGCATCGAAAATCGTTTTACGGCACCCGAAACGAGATGCCTCGAAAAACGTGTCGACTTCGACTGTCTAAGAATTCGACGAAATTTTGCGTGCTAGCTAGATTTCGCGAGACGATTCCAACGGTGAAATGAGTTTCATCATCCGAGATCTAGAGAATTAATTACGGATTTTTAACCGAAATTACAATTTTGTAGTCAAAATTACGATTTTGCCCTTTTCCGTAAATTGAATTTCTCTGTCTTACAGACCTAAGCTATCCCTAACATTACCTCTTCTTCTCTTCGGGAGATCGAGATCTATGTCTTCTATGTTCCTATGTGGAGATCCGTTTCATCTTCACTGGGATTCTGGCCCCGCTTTTTCGTCTGCTTTTCTTCACTGCATAAGAGCTTCCTCGCTTTAGAGACATAAGGGCCTCCGCTGTCGATGTATATTTTTTTGCTTTGGCGAGCACCTCAACCATGTCACCGAGGGTTCTTCGAGATGGAAAACACGAATTGGATCCGTATGTCAAATTCGACTATAAAGGCGGTGATGGTGAACTTTTCATCTGGGATGTCTACCTCAATGACTCTAAGTCAACCGACGAGACCTCGTGTTTTCGAGGGCCTCGCTTTTTATGGTCACAGGGTGGTAGCTTGGCTTTCGATATGTCCCCAAGTCACGAAGTGGGACACGAAGGCAATGGAGAGTTCTAATAAGGATGAGATCGAGGCTGATGGGAGATGCTTGAACCACGCCTGTCGCAGGCCTTGCTTGATGGCAAAGGCTCGTGATCTCACGAGGTCTTGTATCCATGTAGCCCATCTCGACCAGAGGCATTGAGGCGGCCACTGTGGGTCTTTCGCTCCATCGAAAGCTCCGACTGTGCACTCAACTTTGTCGGGAGAGGGAAGTGTAATACCCCTACGAATGGGGATCATTATTATACCACATCTGAGAGATTGGGCTCGACCTTTCACGCCCCATGTGGGTTAAGCTCGCAAATCTCCGAACCGTCGCTCCCAAGATTGCCCCTTCCCCCGCCGATAAGGGTCGCCTGCCACCTCCGTCATTCTCGCGCATCCCCATTGCACTCATCTCCTGGGTATGTGTGGGATTAGCGCCCCTGGTCCTGGGCTTATTTTCTCTCCTCCTCTTCTCACAACATCTCGCCAGTGCGGTTGGCTTCTCCCGTGGAATGGTATTGGGCACTCGCGGCTTGTTGTTCCTCCTGCGGGCTGCACTGTTCGTGAGTTCCGCTAACTCCTTAGCAGAGCCACTGATTTTCAGACTAAGTGCCTCCATCTCGGCTGCCACGGCGCGTAATGCTCCGAGATCGCCTCGGGCTTCGTCACACCATGTTTGCCTTATCGCCCTGAAGTCCCTGGGGTCGGGCGCTGTTCTGGCCGCTGGTTCCGAGTCGACACTATCGGCCAATCGAGAAGTCGCTTGATTTGTAAAGGAACAAATGCTCCCACAAACGGGCGCCAAACCGACTCCGCGCTTTTTCTATCGATGCTAGTCAGAGCTTCTTGAGTCAGTTGGCCGGCTTGTTTGGCCGATCAATGTATAACCTACAACCTGCACAGAAAGGGTGGTCCTGCGACCTGCACCGAAAGGGTGGTTCCTGGTCAGCTTGGCCACCTCCGATGCCTAAGTCGCTTTCTTATGAAAAGGAAATAGATCATCCGGCTGATGGCGTTGTTATCAAGGTGACCTTTCTTTGGTGGAATTGTTCTAAGATTTATAATGGGTGATCACGATGTCTTTCTTGTTAGACGATCTATTAATTGATGATCTCTCCTAATCAGAAATCTCCTCTTCCTTATCGCTAACTGAATATTAAAGGATAATTAGAGAGCCGTAATCGTGGGAGATCCTTCTTCCCTTAATGATTAGATATCAGATCATGGAGATGGAGTGCTTTCCTTTCTTATGCCACAATTGGTGAACAACGGATTATCCCCTGCCACGCCCCTCGATCCGACCGGTCGGCTGATCCAACCGAGTCCGCCGAGACTATATACCGGGACTCATCGACCTGCTCTTTCTCAGCCGAACTTCAGACTAGAAGTTATACAAAACAATTTCGTAATAACAAAAATCATTTTCATATATAAAAGAACTACTGACGAGTGGTGTCCTCAACATCTATATACATATACCGAGTCCCACTTAACATACATGTACATTTTTTTTTTTTTTTTGTTTCTACAAAACATCAGAGATCGCGGGCAGCCATGGGTGAGCACCTTATCTCTCGAACTCGCCGCTTCCGCCGATGGACGCCCTATCTTCTATCCTTGTCTTCCGCTTCGTACCTACACCTGATTGAATACCCGCGCTGCTTTACGCTTAGCGGGAACATAAGCATGGACAACCACCTATGGTAACCACACAAGCTTATACATATGCATATAACTTATATTACTTATCATCTTACATTACTATCACATGTCACATGTTCTCTGCCTTTGACATATCTCCTATCTACTTTTTAATTATTCTTAGTGCTTGTCATCTTACTATTCATCGTTCTAGCACATATGCATTTCTATCATGTGTTCATATTACATATCCTATTATGTGCATGTCATATTCTTATTCATATATTTCTTTCTTATGGTTATATACTATATACCATTTGTCAAGGTCTCTATTTATGTAATCGTTTTCATATAAATGCGGATCCTATTATAATTTAACAATTCAAAACCTTCAAATCATTATGGATGATTAATATAACACACATATTCTGTTTTATATACAATTAGTCATGGTTCATTGATCATCCCAAAATACACTTCATTTTCAATATTTCGCGATCTCAAATAATTTCAATTATGCTCACAAATCCAAATTCGCCTCCGCAATTCAATTCCGCCTGTGCATCAATCTCGCTATGAACCACGGCCAGCTATGCCTTAACGTAATTTAACCTACGCCTTCGATATATACGTGATCGAGTCACCTAAGACGTAACCTCCGGGCCGCAGCCAGATCAAATGGTTTTATAACACGCACCTGGCCCCTCCGGGCTGCCGATCGGGTTATAAACAATCAAATAGTGAACACTAATATACTACCCGCTGGCCGGCTGACGGAGCGACACATCAATAGTTCGCAGATCGCTTATTCACCCTATTGCATACCAATCATCCTACGCGAAACAAACTAAGCACATTCTATTAAGGGCTGCTCAAATCCTTTATAGCAAAATATAGTACAATATGTACGCTTGTATAAATAGTTTATTTTTAATAATCATGCAATTTTTATATGCAAACATTTCACAATCACTTTTCTCAAATCAATTAAATCAATTCATTATGCTTTTAGAACAATCATGCAAAAACTTGAAACGAGGAATATGAGTAAGTAGAACAAACCCATTCCTTAGTTTCGGTTTAAATCACATTATGCAATTTATACTATCATTTTCTTTAAATCTATATTCGTTCTCATATCTGTAGCTTCATATTATGGCTATCATATTTCTATAATATTATATATTCCTATAGTTTTATCATGCACGCATTTACTCATTCTTATATTCATATATGCTTATCATTCGTGTGGCCTAAGTGTTCCATTCCTCTAACATCTTATATCTTATTAACTTATATCTTCATAAAAATTTTATTATACTATCATATCTTATGACATATACCTATACATTTCTATACTCAGACGCTTTTTTACCAGGTTTTATCAAACTATTCTATCTCCCATAGGAGCAAGTGTGGGCACCGATCATATATGTCTTGTCATTCAATATCCGGGTCTTAGGCAGCCATACAATTATACGCTTTCTCCGAATCCTATCATTTTATTCTTTCTTCTATATTCCTTTACATATCAAATCTACTTATGTTATTAGTCCTTGTTCATATCTCATATCGCTTTTTTTTCTTATTTCTCTGACCTAATATGAGTTCCACTTTTATCATATTATATATGGCTGTATTCTTGACTCAATGGGCTCAGAGTCTAAGAACACCCGAATCGGAGTTCGGATCTAGCGAGATATGACCTCCTCAAGTCGAGGCTTCACAGTGAACCCAGACGTAATGGGATTCGAACCGACGAGCTGAGCCACCTCGGTAAACTTGGTCTATCACCTCATTCAAACATCTTCTATCCTCCTAAGGCATATCATCGTATTCTGACTCAATGATTTATAGAGTCTAAGAACACCCAAATCGGAGTTCAAACGAAGGAGATATGACCTTCTGAAGTTGGAGGTCAAACGTAATCAAATCCTGAACCGGACGAGCTGCACTGAAGTGACGAGCTCATTTTAACACCTTGGTCTGACAATTATTATCTCCCTCAGGCATATGGATGGATTCTTGACTCAATGGGCTTTCCATAGAGTCCAAGAACACCCAAATCGGAGTTCGGACGAAGGAGCATGACTCCAAGTCGAGTCAAACGAATCAAACTCGAATCGACGAGCTGCACTGAAGTGACGAGCCTATTTTAACACCTTGGTCTGACATTTAATATCTCCTCAGGTATATGGATGGATTCTTGACTCAATGGGCTTCCATGTAGTCCAAGAACAATCTCGAATCGGAGCTCGGACGGAGGGAGTTGCGGACCTTCCTCGTTGGAGGTCAAACGAATCAAATCCTTGAACTCGGACGAGCCACTGGAAGTGACGAGCTCATTTTAACACCTTGGTCTGACATTTAATATCTCCCAGGCATATGGATGGATTCTTGACTCCAATGTGGCTTTCCATAGAGTCCAAGAACACCCGACCGGAAATGACGAGGAGTTACGACCTTCCGTCGAAATAAACGCAGTCGTATCTTGACGAGTCGATTTCTGAACTCGACGAGCCATACCAGCGACGAGCTTCGGTTTGACGCCTCGGGTCTTCTAATATCTCCTCAGGCATATGGATGGATTCTGACTCAATGGGGCTTTCCATGTAGCCCAACACCCCAAACTGAGCTCAAACGAAGGAGATATGACCTTCCGAAATTGATAGTCGCGCGCAGCCTACCCGACGAAATTGGCCACCGCTACGATCACCGTCACCGACGACTCATCGGACGACCGGCCCACTGCTCATCGACTAATCTCTGTTTGACGACCGGCCCATTGTCGGGATTCCACCACCGCCTATCGACGACTCTCTGTTCGATTTGACCCTCGTCCACCGTTCACCGACGACCCTTTGCTCGACGAATTTCATTCAATAATCGCTGGATTCCACCACGCTCATTGACGACCCCTTGTTTGACAACCCGCCCACCGCTGACGACCAATGCTCATTGACGACCCTTGTTTGACGACTCGTCCACTGCTCACCGACGCACTTTGCTTCGACGATCTCGCTTGACGACTCTGCCGACGACCCGCCATTTGATCGTTTTTCGCCAGTAAAAGACCATAACTTGTCTGTGAGTCCCGAATTAAGAAATTAAAAGCCTGATCAAGTTCATTGATGTGGCTACAATTTCCAAGAAGGACTTACTTCCAAATTCCCTTTTATTCTTGACCTTAAAACTCGTTTCTAAGATACCTACACGTATAAGGACCGATAATATGAATTTTCAAGTTCAACTTGCAACTAGACCCTTCTCATACACATATTTTGGTTCTTTGAAAGCTTCTTAACTCAACCCTATAAGAAATGAGTTTGGGAGCTCTAAACCCAAACCATACACAAAACAAGGGTTTTAAACCATGTATCTAAACGTTTCTGCATCAAATCTGGGGATTTGATACTCCCATAGTTTTCTAAACAAAACTATATTCATAGTTCCATACAAATACCCATATTTAGTAATTCCATACTCACCTAAAGACACGCTGTATTCATACAAATATTCACAGTTCCATACCTGTGATCTTCTCTCTCCTTTTTCCTTCTTTTCTTTTCTCTTCTTCTTCTTCTTCCGTTTTTGCTCTCTTCTCTCTCTAAGACCAAAATGAGATATTTATTTTTTTTCTTCTCCTTATTTGATCTTATCCCCTTTTATTTCATCACTTTCCATAAACTTCCTCCCTTTCCTTCAAACCACTCGTCTCTCCACACAATCTTTCTTTCCTTATTTTATTCTAATATCTTTCTTTTATTACTCTTTTGGTCCTCCTTTCGCTTTATTTCTATCCAATTTATCAAAATCCTACTTTGACATATGAATTTATTATACATGACCCCTTGTCATGAATTGGTAATTTAGTAATTTACTCCTAATTGTTGTATTGACCAAGTTATTACTTATTTTATTCGGATAAATATACTTTTTATTTTTATTATACCCTAAACATATGTCCGAAAAACCGAAGTAGGTATATTTCTGGTGTTACAACTCACACTGCTCACTCTTTGGGCTTAGTTTTAGCCCTGGGCTCACATCTTAGGAGTAATCAGGACATCATCATGGGTCGAGTTCCCTACATGAGGTTTTACTGTCAAACCCACGGAGGACACCTAACCCGCTTTAGGCTCTTGCATCGGGCTTGGCTCGCCTCCCTGGCCTCGCGCTGGGCCTATGCAACCGATTTTTAGGCACTATCAACCACATTCATAAAAATGTATAATATTTTACCATTACAATAAAGTATGAAAATTCTTATAAGTCTATTGATAAGATACATATCAAATTTACAATAAATAAATAAATCCTACAACCCTTGTTATCAATTCTTTAGCTTTATGAAGCTTCTTGATATAATACTTGGTCTTTTTGGGTTTACTCAAACTAGCCCGACATCTAAAATTATTTAAAATAAAGGAATGAGCATTTCCGCGTTGCTCAATAGAGTGATTTACACCCAATTAAGTTATATATAACTAAAGCGCAATATTTTATAATAATTTTTTGAAGAATTCATAAATTATCTTTTTTTGAACAATACATTTTTTTTTTTGAAAAAGATAATATATAATTCATAAAAATAAATAAACTTGAACAATTCATACCATTTTTATAAAAAGAATTCATAATAATTTTTGGAACAATTCATTTTATTAAAAGATAATTTATGAATTGTTGAAATATTTATTTTATTTTCTTTGGAAATTGTTGGAGTTTGTTTTAAATGGGTAATATGAATAATATATTTTAGAAATATTTGTTTCATAAATTGGTAAAAGGGGTGTGGATTGAATTAAAAAATATATATACAAAAAAGGAAAAAAAACCATAATAAAAAAATATATAATGCCGCCGGACAACGATAATTGAACTTTTAAAAAATTGAAGCCGTTGTTCAGGACAATAACATTTGTCATGCTCTCACTTACGTGATTCAAACGAATTACTTTAAGCAATAGTAAAATTAAATTTATAAATTTTTTTTTTGATAAATACTATTTTAACCCAAAACTCGAAAAAAAGGCTCCTAACGTGCGAAGATGATGGGCACCTATATATAATATGGACATGCACCTGCCTTTTAAAGCACCATGCGTTTCGGTGGGCGTTGATTCGTAGTTGATCAAACCCTCAAACTTACCAAAAAAGGAAAACTGTGCCGCGTTGACGGGTAGTTGAGCAGACCCTCAAACTAAAAAAAGAAACTGTAGCGCGTTGATTCGTAGTTGATCAGTATCAGAGTCCACAGTCAAGCCCCCTCAATCGACCCCACAACAGAGTCCTCCCAGAGCCGCCTTCCACAAGGCATTGATAGGTCGAGGTGTTTTGGGCCTTTTGACCCACCTGACCTGCCTGGAATTCTCAGTGACTCTGGCCACGTGTACCTCTTAACTTGTCTTTCATTTATGATTTCTACTGGATTTCTCTCTGTATTTCTTGTTGCTTTGATTTGATTTAATCTTCTATGTTTGATTCTTTGATTTGTCTCTTCCTCTCTATGTTTCTTTCCTTATTTGAAATGTTAATATGTATCACCCATGTATCATTAGGCTAATGACGATGATATAACTATGATGATGATGATAATAATAATAATAATAATAATAATATTATTATTATTATTATTATTATTATTATTATTGATGGGGGTTGAGAATTGGACCAAGTATCCCATTCGCCGGCCCGATAGAACAATGGGGTCCTTGCCCCGCCCATGTCCTTCCATAGCAGCCCAAACAAAGGCCCGATTCATTAAACCCAAACACGCGATTTCCCGAAAAATAAGGGTGCTCCCATACACCCGGGCCAACCCATTATCCTTCCAATAATGTAAGATATCATTCCTTAAAAGATATCCTACTCATTCCAATCGAGCCCAATTATAAAGTGAAGAAAAATCAATAAAAGATCATCACTGACATTCTCCAATAAAGCAATGAGGATTATACCAAATGAACTCCTCATTAATCCATTGCTAACTCCATATCGACCATGCGAGGAAACATACCTCCAATGGGAAAAACGAGTCACCGTCCAAACTGGATCAATATCCACTACAAATACAAGGCCGCTCCACCACCGAAAGCGCACGCCAATACTGCCGATCTGCTGATCCCCTTTCTCGAAAGAACCCGACTTAGACCTGAGCACCCGGCCAGCCCCCCCGCCGCCCTTCTTCCTTCCTAAGGCTCTTCAGGAGAGCGCCGCACCCGGATCCTATAAACCAAAGATTGCAAGAACCCATCTCACCCCAAACGGTCCAAGATCCTTCGGGCCAGTCCCTCAAATAGCTTTGTCCAACCCAACGACCCAACACGCTCCGTACCAACTCCCGCCAAAAGGCATCATCACGCCACTGGTGGGAACGACAGCCTTCCATAAACATAACTGATTCTCACATCGGGATTGTGATTCATAAATTACGCAAAGTTATGGAAAGAACATCGATCCGGCCGAGAGGATGCTGGATCCACCAGCGATATGAATGTTAGACTTCGGATTCGGTGGAAACGATGTCATCAGCAAACGGCGTAAGCGCTACCGCCAACCGGGGCCGGCTCGGGTCAAGAATCGAGCAGCCTTACTGTGCAGATACAACATCAACAGAGACACCGCATAAACCCAGAAGGTCATAACCTCCTCCCCGCGAGGAACAACTCGTCGAGACATTCCCCGAGGCACGAAGGTATGCAAATCTCAGCCAAAGCCAGAGGCGTGGACCACCGTCAGCTCCCACGGAGGAAAACGAAGTTGGTGCCTCAGAGGCTCAGGAACGAAGCTACCAAATCACCCTCAACTAGGAAGCAAGGGAACAAATTATGTGGGATAGGTTCAAAACCTTCAACAAGAGCTCATCCGCGTAAAGGAAGTAGTGAAGGGACGAGCCCCGGATACTATGGATACCTTCCAAAAGAACAATCTCCTTCACAAACAGGTGCTACACTTTCCCTCCATAAAATGAAATTCGGGAATGCCTCGTAGAAACATTCACGGAGTCAAAGATCCCGTCGATCACCTTAATACTACAAAATCGATGGAGCCGCATGGGTATCGTGACTCGCGCGATGCAGCTGGCCACTACGCCAGCGGCCGCCTGCTTCGGTTAAATGGTAATTCCCTTCATCATCTCAGCTATCTCGGGTGGAGCTAGTCATGCGCTGCCTCCCACTTCCATCGTGAGCTTATGACGCATGTAAAGCCAAGCTACTACCCATTGACTATCAAACAAGGATCGCAGGAAAGTTTGAAATCATATGTACAAAAGATCCAACGCCGAGTCCCCAAGATAGACGCCCGACGAAAAATTCGCTGTCACGCCATCGCGGGCTCATGCATAATCAAAGGACCCGATGTTCTCTATCTCAAGAACCTCGCTTTCAGCATGGCCGAGTCCCCGCCAAAGCGTAGCACATAAACCGCTTATGTAGGCCTCATATCAAAGAAGGAGAGCTCCTCCCACCCGCAAAGAAAAAAGGGACGACAGATAAACGACGAGGGCGAGCCCTAAGAGACAGAATCACCGCAGGAAATCCCTGTGCACAGGACGGGAGCCATCCCTAAAAGGCGAGAAGTCTCGTGAGACCGCTCGGGCCCACGACAAACCAAGGATCGACGACATCACCCGGGTCACAACACTTCACCCACTAACGCCCCGCATCACAAAGCCTGCGACGGCGCGCTAAACGAAAATTTCGAGACGGGCCGACTCAGATGAAATCAGATCCCGCTACAAGGAAAACACCAAGTATTGCGAGTTCCACAGGGACTATGGGCATCGCACGGACAACTGTATACAACTAAGAAGAGAAATAGAATATTTGATACAACGTGGATATCTTCGGCGTTTCATATCTCCAGGGAACCAAGCTCATAATCAAACCCAAAGTCAGGCCCAAAACCATAACCCGACCTCTAGCCAAAGAACCGCCACCCTAGTAATCGTTCAAGACCAAAGACTCGAGAATCCATGTGATCTCGGAGGATTTCATTGGAGGAGGAGAATCTAGTTCTACCGAAAGGCCCACCTACGAGCATAAGATCACCCGACACGGGGAAGTACAAGCAAGATCTAAATTCACTACCTGACGACACTAACATCACGCTCTCTCGACTCGGGATCCGAAGTATGCCAACACTCTATGACGACCACGTAGTTCAGACAATCAGGCTAATACAATGGTTCAACTGGGTTTTAATTGATAATGAGTTCTACTGACTTCATCTTCAGATCACCTTCGATAGAACGGGTATCGGGAAGAGAAAGCTGCACTCACAAGACACATCCGCGATTTTCGTGGAGAGAAGGTATTACTCATTGGGCTCGACCAACTCGGGTGTCGACTCCCGAGGGAAACTTCTCGCTGTGCAACGACGATGCAAGAAGGTTCCTTTATAGTGGACGCCTCCGCCACCATAATATGTTGCTAGGAAGACCCTCCCTCAACGCCATAAAAGCCATCCCCTCGGCATACCACATGATAATCAAATTCCCAACAGTGAATGGGGTCGGGACGGTCCGAGGAGATCAGCGGGTGGCCAGGGAATGCTACACAGCCTCCATGAAACAAAGAGCGGTCGACAGCGTGAGTTTAGACGAGCTTGATATGCGGGACGAGGTACTCACCCGGCCCGAACCCTCAGAGGAATTGGAACCAATATCGCTGGATGACGACCCGGAGCATCTCGCTTACATCGGATCTAAATTAGCGGAAGACCTCAAAGCCTCCCCACTCGCTCAGACAAAATACAGATGTTTTCGCATGGAAGCAAATGCACATGGGAGGAATCGACCCCACAATGATCACTCACAGATAAACACCAACCCTCCTTTAAACGGCCAAGCAAAGCCGGTTTTGCTCCGAAAGGCAAAGGGCCATCAATGAGGAGGCCTAAGCTCCTCCGTGCAGAGCGATAAGAGAGGAATACCCCGAGTGGCTAGCTAACGCCAGATCACAAGAAAGCTAATGGCAAATGGCGACTCAGATTACCATCGACATAAACAAAGTGACGCCCGGGCGATTCTTCCTCTCGCTCAGGATCGACCTCATCGCGGATGCCACGCGCAGGGCAATTTAACCCCTTAGTTTCATGGATGCATTTTCCGGCTACAATCGATCAAGATGAATCTGTGACCAAGAAAGACTTCATTCACACAAGACAAGGAACTCGCACCATCGTACGTCAGTTGACTCAAGAAGTGTGGAGCGACACCGCAGACTAGTGAACCTGATGTCCCAGCGCGAGAGTACAATAATGGAGGCATACATAGACTCACATGTCGGGTAGTCCACTAAGTCCGATTCCATGTCACCCATCTCTCCAAGCATTCCGTAGATCCTCGAGAATTATAACATGAAGCTAAACCCAATAACGCCTTCTAAGGTGTCAAAATTGTACTTCGGTTTCATAGTTAACCACGGGAATTCGAAGCGAATCCGCACAAAATAAAAGCGTTTGTCGACATGCCATCGCCTTCGTGAATAAAGGAGGTCCAACCGGCCGATAGGAAGCGGCTGGGCAGTTTTAAGTCGCTTTCGTATCCGTGAGCGAGTGATAAATGCCACTTTCTTCCATGTTCTCGAAGAAAGCCTTTCGCTGGGATCGAAAAAATGCAGTTAAGCATTCACGCGATTAAAAACATACCGAGTTCTCCTCCCATTCTAGTAAGTCCCGTTGAAGGAGAAACTCTCACTTTGTATCACTTTAGCCGCATCGTATTTTCAACCAAAGGCAAGACTGCCGAGACAAAGAGCTTAGTCCAAAGACCCGCTTTACTATCGCAATGAGCCTCGAGAGGAGCTAGAGAGAGGTACTGAGAATGGAAAAGTTGGATACTAGCATCGTGACTCAGTGTTTTAAGCTCCGTCTATTTCCGTGCTCACACCATAGAAGTCCCAACCGAGTACCCAACGGCTGTGTATCAGACAAGCCTAAGTCTCCTGAAGGCTGATGAAGGGCCATGAGCTGCGAGTTCGACATCAGGTACAGGCCAAAAACTGCTATAAAGGGATAGGTCCTAGCCGACTTCGTCATGGAATTCGCTCCGACAAAGCTTGATGAGCCCACTCGCTCGTGAGGATCTAATTCTCCCTATATGGAAACTCAGACCTGAGCCTCAAATGCACAAAGGAAGCTGAGCAAAGCTTTAATTCGACCTCACCGTAAGGAATAGACATTGAATACGTGACTGTGCTCGTTTCCATGTTTCCAACAACTTAAGCCGGCATGAGCCGCCATATGTGCCTCAACCTCGCCCATTCATTAGAGGTCGATCGCCTGAGGTCCACGCTGACTTAACCGTATCGTGCAGATCAAGATACATACGAGGCCAAAAAGTGAGACTTCGATGGTTCTATATCTCTAAAAGTCCGCGGATTTATTAAAAGTTCGTGGTTGGTTCAGTCAAATACGCCCCTAGAACGTAGAATTCCAGCTGACGCCTCGAGAAACTGGGCCACCCGCCTCAGAAGATATCGGCGCGTCAACGCCGTCGAATACCTAGCTGAATTCCTCTATCGACCTTTACAAAGATGACGACGCTCCCAAGCAGGATCCGGCAGGCCGAAATGGATGGACCCTATTTTGGGATTATATTAATGACTAGCGAACCCTACCGCATCTAATCAAGGAGGCAGCTAAGATAAGAGTGAGGTCTTCTAGGTTTACTAATCACAAGGGTAGCCTTTACAAGCGAGGATTCTTCACACCTTTCCTGAAGTGCATAGCGGGAGAAGACACTCGAAAGTAGTGGCCGAGGGAAGTACACGAAGGTGCATAGCGCTTAAATCATATCTGAGCTCTAACTAACAGAAAAGTTTTCGAGGCGTGGATACTACCGGCCTACAATACTTAAAAGATGCGACTCATGTCACACCCCGCTTCGACGCGAAACCAAATACCGACTTTCTTTACCTGATTTTTTTTTTTTTTGTGCCAACTCCGCACCCGGTTATGTTCACCTTATAACATACACATATGTGGGAATCAAAAGAACTACCACCGTAGTGGTGTCCATCAAAATCTATACACATATATCGAGTCCCATTTACAAAATACAAAACTTTTACTTTTACATTACAAATCGTGAGCACCTTAACCTTACATGTAGTGAACCCTTATGTGTGTCGCTCACCAGATGCGATGTTTGTCGATCGCCTTCCTCGCACTCACACCTGACAAACCCGTGCTGCTTTACGCCATGGGAAAACAAAAAAAAAAAAAAAAAAACATATATCTTATAACTTATACAGATGCCCATGCATATACACAATTATAATAAGTGTATAACCATAACAGATATCGGGAATTTCATGCATTCATAACACATGGACTTATACAAGTACTTAAGCTCATAACAGTTTATGTTTATTCTCGGGACTCCCGTAGAGTTACGTGGCTTATTCTATGCGTGGACTTATACTTATAATAGACTTATTTTCAATGACTTCAGAGTTACGAATCCTATCTTATGCAGACTTCTTACTTATAACGTAATTTTACATTCATTCAGACTCCCGCAGGAGTTGGCCAGAACTCATCTTTATGTCTACTTATAACGTGACTTATCTTTCATTCCTGGGACTCCCCGTAGAGTTACAAAACTTATCTTATGCAGGACTCTACTTATACTACTCTGAAGTTTTACACTTGTTCTGAGGCACCCGTAGTATCACAGTGATTACTGAATCGTGTAATCGGTATTACATGGAACTTATTCTTACACTAAGTACTCTCAGAAGTACTACAAAACTTATACAGGTACTTCGTATCTTACTTGTACTACGAAGTATATCCTGGTCTTACGGAACTTATACTGGTATTTCTGAGCACATACCGGTATTTCGGATCTTATACGTGTATTACAGAACTTACACATGTATTTCAGATCTCATACATGTATTACAGAATTTATAATTGTCTTACGATCTTATACTTGTAAGGTACTTAGGTACAACAAGTCGAATCAATCATAATCGTGATCACATACGGTGGTTAGATCGCATCGCATGCATACATATCGTATGGACATTAGTCCAGAGTACGTAATAGATCGTGAACGCATACATATACTTATTTTACTGATACGAGTACCCTTAGGTACCATCGATTCTATACTGCTTAATGATAATGAGTACCCGCAAGTAAATACAAAGCTTATACTTATGTTATCGGCACAAAGAGTACCCTTCTGGGTACCCATGGTGAATCTGGCATTATGGTTATCGATACGAGAGCAATCCGCGGGTACTACGTAACTTATCAAATACGAGTACCCGTAGGTACCACGTAACTTAATCGGAGCAGAGTACCGTAGGTACCACACTTAATCGATACGTAGGAGCAAGTACCCCCTAGGTACTACGTAACGTGATGAAATGGTCGGTGAGTACCCATAGGTACTACGTGCACTTAATCATCACGTGACTAACCATTCAGATACCTGACGTAACTTGTCCGTGACATAGGAGTTAATCGTAAACCGAACTTCTTATTCGGGATAATCGGAGTGATCTCGTGAGGTACCACATAACTTATATTGTGCAGACGTGAGTACCCATAGGTACTACAGACTTATTCATACAAGACGTAACTTACTCATATACAGAGTACCGCAGGCAATCACTCGAATCTCATCGTATCGTGACTTATTCGGGGATACAAGTACCCGCAGTACCACAGACTTTATTCAAATACAGGAGTACTTCTAGGTACTACTAACTTATTAGATCGTGACTTTAATCGTAGATGTGAGTTAATCGGGAGACGAGTACCCATAGGTACTACGTAACTAAATCGTGAGGACAGAATCAACTTAATTAAATACAGAGTACCCAGAGGCGCTGGCGTAACATTTTTCGTGATACAGGAGGCCCGTAGGGTACTACGAGCTTAATCGAGACAGAGTACCCGTAAAGTACTACGTAACTTATTCGTGAGACGTGACTTGTCGATACAGAGTACCCAGAGGTACTACGTAACTTATCGATACGTGAGTACCCGTGAGGGTACTGGCAGACATCGATGCGTCGATTTTACTTATTCTTATCTGTCTTATCATATGTCTCTGGTTCGACTACCTGGGACCAATTATAAGAAATGAGTAGACTAGCATAATAAGTACCCGAAGGTACGATACAAGATCGTGCCATAGCACCAACAGAGTACCGGGCATCGAACAGAGTGCCGTAGCACTAATCAGGACAGGAGTGCCGTAGCACTAATCAGGAGTACCGAGGTACTAATCAGGAGTGCCTGAGCACTAATCAGGACGTCCACTCATTCATTCTTTGGTCCTAGGTAGTCATATGATCATATATCTTTCATATATTCTTGTTCCTCTATGAATCATCTTTACTCATAAATTGGAATCATTCCAATCGGATCGGCCCAAGAACTCAAGTTATGGCATTTTCATGCCAACTAGCCTGGCGACCGATTTTACACTGTGATCGTTTGTATTACTCATTTTTCCTGGGTCTTAACTTATTTTGACACTATGTCCTTATACCCTTTTAAAGCTAAGGGTGCTATGGTTCTATTCCAACTGTGAATCACCCACTCAAGCACCGGACCTCGAGAGTTACGTCCAAACATCCCCGACTTCTTCTATGTTCGCTGGAACCTAGGAATTCCTCTTTGTTCCCGGTACATTAATCCCACTTTGGAGGAATTTTTGGGCTATCTAGAGTCATAATTTGGAGACATTTATTAAATATGGTTTGTTCGGCCTCTTTGAAGTCTATTTTAAGTGTCCACTTGAATCACTAAATCGGATAAGAAATGAGGAAGTTATGGCCAAAATACAAAAAACTGGTCAGAACAGAAAACCGTAACAGTCAGTAGACCGTACAGCTCAAGTCAGACTCCAGACAACTTGGCCAAAAATGACCAGAACCGAAATTGTACCGGTACAAGTCTCCGAAAAGTGCCCAGAATGTGTGTTTTACCCATTTTTCCATACTTTTGATACTCAAATCAATTCTACACTTCAAACACACATCAAAACCATTTCCAATTCACCTGAATCTCTTTTTCTCATTCACTTCATCTCTCAATTACATATCTTTCTTTCCAAAACATATCAAGATTCCTTCCAAAACAATTTAATATGGGCTAAGACCTATACACAAACCAATTATGATGATTAGTTAGGGTTTGTTCCAACCCTAACTCAACTACTCATACTGAACCATGAATCCATTCACAAAGGAAGGATTCCATAATTATCTTTTGTGCCATGTGTGGTTTACTCCACCTTACTCGACATAATTTTTTTGGGGTTAAATGAAACCCTAGCAAAAACCCTAGATTTGGGCAAGATTATAACCATCAAAGCATGGAAATTCATACATAATCTCATAGAATCCATTACATAATCTCGCTTTCCATACCTTTAAATTGATCTCGTCAATCCTTCCTCCTCTTCTTTCCTTTTCTTCTTCTCTTCTTGCTTTCTCCTTTCCTCTCTTCACGCTTGTTCGCCTTTGGAGACCAAATCGTCTTTAAATCCCATGGATTTGATAAGGCCATGTTTGGCCCTTAAATAAAAACCCATTTTTGGGTTAGCTTTCTAATTGCAAAAAGGTCCCTCTATGTTTGCCCATTTGTATTTCCAAGTTCCCAAAATTGTATTCGCCCATAGCCTTTTCAATTTATAACTTTTAAGCCCCTTTTGGACAATTTACATATTTGTCCTTAAGTTTTGTAACTTTCCGGTCTCAAGCCTTGCAGCCAGATTTAACTCACGAAACAGTCAAATTATGCTTACAAAATACCCTAAACATGTCGAAAACGACTAGGGTATATTTCGGGGTGTTACAACCGACCTAGTCAAGAGATGCAGAATCTGCCAGGAACACGCCAAAATATCACGCCTCCCGTCAGAGCCCCTAACGTCAATCACCAGCCCCTGGCTCTTCCAGCAATGGGGGTTGGACATATTGGGGCCTTTGCCCATTGGCAAGGGCCAATGTAAATTTATAATCGTCGCAGTGGATTATTTCACCAAGTGGGCCGAAGCCGAGCCCTTAGCCACAATTACAGAACAGAAGATACGCAACTTTGTGTGGCGAACCATCATATGCAGGTTCGGAATCCCAAGAGCCCTAGTATCAGATAATGGAAAACAGTTCGACAAATTCAGGGATTTTTGTGCCGAGCTCGGAATTAAAAATTATTACTCGTCACCAAGACCTAATAATCAAACTGGACAGTCAAGTCACCATCGAACCCTTAAAGTCGCCTTTGAAGACCAAGCCGAAGATCTAAAAGGAGATTGGGTAGAATACTCCCGAGGTAATTATGGGCCTACAGGATCTACGTAAGTCAAGAACCGAGACTCCATTCGCTCTAAATTCGCACATGCATGCTAGACCGGGCTGAGGTCGAATAAAGTCTCCTGTGAGTCAGTTAGCATCTGAAGAGCTGAATGACGCAGGCCCCACGCCCGAACTTAGAACTCCCCGGATCGAAAAGCCGCGACCTGTGTTCTACAATAAGACAAAGGAGTATCAAAGGAAGATGCTCAGTACTACAACCGTGAGAGAGTCAAGCCTGTGGTTACATGCCTGGGATTTGGTCTTAAAAAAGCTTCTGCCAACAAGGAAGAATCCAACGCACGGGAAACTAGCCCCAACTCGGAAGGTCCTTACATAATAACCCGAGTCGTCAGACCAGGCAATTATGAGCTCCAAACAAGAGGAGGGAAAATCTTACAACATACATGGAACGGAGCACCAAGCGCTATTTTCAAGAGGCACCGGCTCGTAATAAAACCTTATCAATTCTTATGTGACAAGCTCCGCACACAATAAGCTATTTATATCTCAAATGTCCGATATATAAAGAAACATAGACAATGAGAAAATTCATAAAAATAAAAGTCTCTCTTTATTTCAAATGAATCATATTCGGTTACAATCATGAGGTCCTTGATTGAGACCAAAAACACTCAAGACAAGCAAATACAAAAGTAAAAAAAAAAAAAAAAAAAAAAAAAAAAAAAAAAGGGAGACAAAGGAGAAAGACAGAATAAAGAAAAAGAGGGGTGTGATAGGGAGATAAGAAAAGAGAAAAAAAAAAGATGGGGACAAAGGAGAAAGACGCACAAAGAAAAGAGGGGTGGATAGGAGAAAAGAAAAAGAGGGAAAAAGATGGGGACAGAGGAGAAAGACGTAAAAGGGAAAAGAAGGCATGAGAAAGCCGGGAAGAAGAAAGAAGGGAGAAAAGAAAAGAGGGAAGAAGAGGTAGAAAGAAGGAGGAAGAAGATAAAGAAAAAAAACAGAGAGAGCAGCGCAAAAGATGCACCACCCTCTCCGGACGCACTCCCTAGCCAAAAGCTAGGGAATAACATGACTCCCATAAGGGGGAGACTAGGGAAAAACACAACTCCCACACATGAAGCACCCGTAAAGGCCGATCCAAAGGCGTTTATAACTCCGTCGAAGGCAATTAACATCGAAAGCATCCATCCTGCAGCTTAACTCTTCATCCACCCACTGTGAAAAGCAGAAACATAAGATACAGAGGCAACAAAGCCACCATTTATAAGGAGGCCAAAGAGCTTGTAAATTCACGCAATCGTTCCAAATTCCCCATAAATCAGCATTAATGACGGTTCGCCCCCTTTTCAAGGACATGCGAAGCGCTTCGCTCACCAAAGCTCTTCACATACCGAAATCATGCGGGGCTGCCTCATTTCACCAAAGCCCTCGCACACTAAAGTCACGCATAACGTCAATAATTTGACGAGCTCCTCTACTCGCATTGTGCCACGCGCTCAAGAGTCGCACTACCAGCTACATCGCCATTCGATTAACGCCACCAGTGGCCACAAACCGCCAGATTCCGCCTGTTCTCTCTGACGAGCTCCTCTACTCAAGACAGCCACGCCGCTCAAGAGCCGACCAGCCGTGCCACATAGCCATTCTGGCCAACGCCACCAAGGCCACAGCCGCCAGAGCCCAGCTTGTCTTTGACGAGCTCCTCTACTCGCACGTGCCACGCGTCTTCAAGAGTCGACTACCAAAGCTACATCGCTTATTCGCTTGAACGCCAATTGCTGCCAGCGTGAAATCAGAGCCCAGCTTACTCACTGACCTGCCTTCTACAATTCATAGTGACAAGGCTCGTCCCTCAACCCAGAATGACGAGCCCCTACTATTCACAAAGGACAAGCCCTTCGCCGTGACCCGCACGCACGCTTCTTCTTACCATTCATATCGACGAGGCTCGTCCCTCAACTCAGAATGACGAGCCCCTACTATTCACAGTGACGAGCCCTCACGCATTCCCGCATGCATCGGCTCCTTCTCACTATAAGAACGAGGCTCGTCCTCAACCTCGTAACACGACGTTCCTCTACTATTCACGCGATGAGCCCTTCGCCGCACTCCGCACGCATCGCTCATTCTCTTACAACTACACGACGAGGCTCCTCCCTCAACCTCGTGGCGACAAGCCCCTACTATTCACCGTGACGAGCCCTTCGCGCATCTGCATTACCTGCCCTTACACTATATGACGAGGCTCATCCCTCAACTCCGCACGACGCAGCCCTACTATCACAAAGGATTCAGCCCTTCGCCGCACCTCGCCACGCATCGCTCATTCTACAATCGCATACCGACGAGGTCCCTCCCCAACTCGCCAGAAGGATCGAGCCCCTTACCATTCAATCGTGACGAGCCCTTCACACAGACTTCCAGACGCATTTCCGCCCTTCCTTACAAGCTCATTGACCGTGCTCATCCCTCAACTCAGATGGACGAGCCCCTTACTATTCACAGTGACGAGCCCTTCACTGGACTTCAAACAGACGGGCTCCTTCCTACTATTTACATTGACGAGCTCTCCCAGACAGCTCTACCTAATAAGCCCTCCCCCTTTAGCACACATGGTTGAGCTCTGCTCAACCGCACACGCTGACAGTCCCCAAAGACGAATTCTACTTGCCTCCTGCCACGGGATTTACATCATCCACTACAGACGCCGCAAATTCGAAGAATCG
This sequence comes from Tetrastigma voinierianum, assembly GCA_016808115.1. NCBI lineage: Eukaryota > Viridiplantae > Streptophyta > Magnoliopsida > Vitales > Vitaceae > Tetrastigma > Tetrastigma voinierianum. Next base: position 533,465 of record JAEQBH010000891.1, on the reverse strand, counting down.
TCAACACCCGCAAGTCAGACGACGAAGTCCATGGGCCCAATCCGACAAGCTCCACCTACTCCAACCACATAATTTGGGAACCAAGCCAGGTCAAACAGAATAGAATACAAAATTCCAACGATGCAGTCTAAATTGCTAGGACCCATAATTCAGGTTATACAGTTCAGGAAAAAGAATAAAGATATCTCGCCAGGAACACAAGTTTCCAAAAAATAAGATTTATCAAAGGAAGGCTATTACTGTGCATCGCCCTGCACCCAACAACAAAAAATAAAAAAAAAAAAGAAAAAAAAGGGGGAAGAGGTCGACATCAAGAAAGCAGAGATGAGTCCTGGAATTCAAGAATCAGACGACGAGGAATGAGAAGGGACCCCAAGCAGAGTATTAGGCTTCCCAGAACCGAAGATCCTTCCGCCTTCATCACCGGGAGGTCAAATTGAAATCCAGTTTGAGTATATGGATAGCCTTCGTTGAAAAGCAAGCCACCTGTAAGCCCACCGAAAGCACCACTGTCCCCAAGAATCGTCTGATAACCTCATCCATCTGGGCAATCATGCCGTCTCACTGATGGAGTTCTGCGCGCAATCCGCGACACTCCTTGCTTAGCCGTCCGGATAAATTCTGACAGCCTTTCCGTGAGGACTCATGACGAAAGGGCCTCCAAGAACACCTTGCCTTTCCAAAACTTCGCGACTGAAAGTTCGAAGCAGCCCATTTCCCTGCTCAAACCACCAAGAACCGCGCCAGAAGCTCCGCCGAAGATCCCGCTTGCTCGCCCTGTGAGGTGATGAGTTCCCTTGACCAATCAGCTCACTTTGGGCGGATCGGCAAATTTCACGAGTCTCTTCAAATCCAAGTCATTCCCAAGAATCGAAGCTCGCCCCGAACCTCCCGAAGCTCGCCCTCAGCCATAGCCAAGCTCCTCCGAGCCTCACCTTCTTTACGCTCTGCCCGAGTACGAAGCACGAAGTGTGCTTAAGACCGACTTAGTCGCCTATTTCTTCACCCATAAGTCAAGGCCGTTCGCAGCTCCTACCCTCGTAAGTAAGAGAAGCCGCTTGCCTGCGTAACCGAGCACCACATGTTTTTCATTCGCTTTTTGGGCCCCATCGGCCAGGCCCTTCAAATGGGTGGCACCGGGCAGTCGCATACGTAAATAAATACCAAAGACGTAACGCTACGGAAGCAAACACGATTACAAACTTACCGAAACCATCCCCTGAAAAGATAACGCCAAAGCTTCATCAACCGACAACTCTTTCGAACTCCCACGCCGACTCCGGTGAGGATGCACAAGATACACCCGCGCAAGCCTCGTGACTGTGAGAGCAAAGAAGCCCCGACAGCACCAGCCTTTTGCTTCGATTTCTTTTTTCTGGCTTGCCCGCCATCCCTCGAGGAGGTACCTGGGCATTGTCAAGAAGTGATTCCAAATCCAAGATAGCAGAGCCGCGCCGGCGAGGCGATTTGCCAGACTTGAGCGACCTTTTCATTGACGACAGCTTAGTAGAGAAGACAAGAAGGTCAGCTAGTGACGACGCTGTTCCTAGCCACAGAGAAGGAGGTGATGCCCCACTCCTCGTCCTCACTAGGGGTGGCGACGCCTGCTCCAGCCTCCCCGGGCGTGAAATGAGGACGCACCCGAATCTCCGAGCATCACCAGGGCGCGATGCCTCAAGCTCCGTTCTCGAATCAGAGAAGGAGGAGACACCCCCCAATTTTGAATCTTGGCCTGAACCTACGGTCCTTCGTAGGAGCTTGGTTTTTCTTTGCACTCCGGGCTCGAGATGTCGCCCCAAATGAACTAAAATCTCCCCGCGGGAGCAGCGAGCGTAGGCCCAAAGGAAGCAAACTCCTGTGGCGCAAAGGAGGCGGAGACTCAAAACAAGAGGAACGTGCGTGCAAATAAACCAGGAGGAACTAGAATGTTCACTTTATCGCCCCGCGTAGGAACGAGCGTAACATTCCTCCAACGCTGGGGAGCCACAAACAAAGATCTTCGTCGCTAAGGTGAAGATAACATCCGGGGAAGCACAAGGAAAGCTTATGTCAGCACTAATGCTTTGTAGCACCAACCAAAGTGAGCAAACACTAATGGTTAAGCATAGTGGCGCCCACGCCCTGGGCACACCGGTGGTCATCCTTTATCAAGAGAGTCATACTCCCGCTTGGAGCCACTAACGAAGAAATACCGTCCTTTCCATGACCTGTGTGAATAAGGAAGGTCCGAGATAACCAGAGGAGACCTTAACGTCCTAGAGAAATACAAAAACCCGCTGTGAGTAGCCATCGATCAAAAGACGGAGGAACAGAGCCACATTGGGACGCTAAACCTCCGCCCTTAAAAAGACCAATAAACCAACTAAAATACCCCAACCATCGGGAGCCAACCGGAAGCGGCGATGTCGGGGCGTTACAAACCTCTTTATGAAGGATGCAAAGGAAAGCGAAGGTCGCATAAAAGCAACTTCAAAAAAGCGCATCATACCAAGCACCCGAGGCGCGATAAAAGTCAAAACATCGTGGACCATATTTCGGGACACCGTGGGAGCCCGATATCGCTTAAATAAAATAAACTCCATAATGGCTGACCAACCTTACTAGGTCCCACATTCACAGCATGCCTGACAGCAGACCTGAGGTAATCCGACCCCTTCGGATACTTAATCAGATTTATTTTCCTTTTACCCTTACCCAAAGGAAGGGGAGGCGCCTCAGGAGCATTTTGAGGTCTGGCGGGGATCGGACTAACTGGAACATCCCTAGCCCGGCCTGACCGCTTGGTAAGAATCATCGCCGAGCACGCAAAGAAGAAGAACGACTGACCCATGACATAAGCAAACAAAGATAAAACCTAAATCCAGACGACCAGCCTGTGAGCCTCGTGCACCAACCGAAAAGAGTACGAAGAGGCGGAGACACAGCGGGCCCAGGAATGAGAGGAAAGAAGGAAAAAGCCAGAAAAGGACCCAACACTAAAAGGATAGAGGAAAATCCATAACGAAATACAAGAACACCAAGAAATATAAAGACAAAAGTGGGAAGTTATAAGGCCGCAGGAATTCGGTAAAACCCGGTGGCGTCGACAAGATGCGCGGAAAACAGCATGAGTATGAAAACAAGCAAACTCAAGAGGACATCATTAACGCACTACGATGACGGGCGAGCAAAGTTAATCAATCTACATCCGCGCATAACGGGAAATAACAATCGCCGCAGATAATCACGCTCTTCGCCCACGCAGTCCGCATACGCGCTTTGTGGGCAACTCGACGGATCGGGAGAATTGACCAAGTATCCCATTCGTCGGCCCGATAGAGCAATGGGGTCCTTGTCCCGCCCATGTCCTTCCATAGCAGCCCAAACAAAGGCCCGGTTCATTAAGCCCAAAACATGGATTTGGAAAAATAGGGAAGCCCATACACGGCCAGTCAACCCATATCCTTCCAATACGTATGATGTGGTTATCTTTGAAAGATATCCTATCATTCCAATCGAGTCCAATTATAAAGGAAGAAAAATCAATAAAGATCATCGCTTGACATTCTCCAATAAAAAGAAGGAGGATTATACTCAAATGAACTCCTTGATTAATCCATCAAGTAAATCTACACGACTATGTGAGGAAACATACCCTCCAATGGGAAAGACCTCGAGTCACCGTCCAAACTAGATCAATATCCACTACAAATACAAGGCCGCTCCACGATTGAAAGGTACGCTAATACTGTCGATCTAAGCATCCTCCTTTCTCCTCGTAAAGAGTCCGACTTAGGCATCTGAGTGGCCCCTGGCGGCGAAGCCCTCACACTCTTCTTCCTTCTGGGCTCTTCAGGAGAGTGCCGCACCCGAATCCCATAAACCGCATTTGCAAAGATCCTACTCCCACTCAAACTATCCAAGATCCCCGCTTGGCCCTCGCCAGCTTCCCTGTCCAACCGACCCAACACGCCCAAATTCCCGCTTCCTCACAAAACGCATCATCAATTATTATTATTATTATTATTATCTGTGTTGTTATGATGATGTATGGCCATGTAGGGTTGGTAATATGAAGGGTTTGGAATAAGATATTTTTATTTCATTTCAGTCTCAAAATGCTTGAGGTTTGTTTAGTTGTTATATTTGAAAACTATTTTTTGTTCTAAAAGATATATTAAACCTTTCTTTTTAGCTATTTTATATAACTAATTTTTAAATATTTTCTTTACTGAGCTAACTATCATGTTAGTTATTTCTTATTACCATCATTTGGCTAACTATTTTTGACTAGAATAAAAATGCTAATTACTTTGATTTTTACACATAAGACTTTATTGTAAAAGGGCGTGATTGGGGTGAAATTAAAAAAATAATTATCTAAAATAGATAATATAATAAAAATATATATTTTTACTAGTACCTTGAAGTTGCTCTTATAACCTTTGCTTTTTTGAATTGAAAAGGTCATACTCGCTTTCATTATTTATTTATTTTGACAATTTCTTCATTTGAATAACTTTATTCCCACAATTGGGTCGATGGAGAAATGTACACAGATTTTTTAATTATTTTAATTGCTGTTTTGACTTTTGCCCAACATGTCACAACACGACAATATTCCTACAGTGTAGATTGCTACCGTGCTTAAGAAGTATTGTCTGCCTCGATATTCCATTGTAAAAGATAAAATAATTAAGAGAATTATTATTGATTACATCCACGACAATATCCATCCATTTTTAAAATAAAGAACATATAAAATTATAAAACAACTTTTTTTTCTCTCTTCCATTTTTTTTTCTTGGATACGAGAAAGAAAAAGGGTGTAAAATATCTGCGTCGGAGAAGGCGGCCATGTCCAGCACCACTACTCTTCACAAATCATATGGAACAAATTACAACAAAAATTTGAAGCCAAACGTTTACCAAATTGCAACTTTGGCACAATCTAAAGGTGTTAGCATGATATTCATATATTTTTATTAGTTTGAATTTTTGAGAGAGATGATTGTCTAATATAATATTAAAACATGATCTGATATAAGATTTGAGATTGAAACCTTTATAGCAATTTGAATCCTTATTTGTATATTTTAAGTCTATGAAAATACGAGCCTTAAAGACGTGCAGGAGAGCATTGTAGTAAGATAATTAAATAATTTACTTATAACTTAAAAGATTAGGGTTCAAACCCCTTTATAAATAACCTTTCCCAAATTTTCAGGGAGGCATAAGCTTAATGTAGCTTTGCTCATGTATACAGATATCCCACAATATTTGCTAACCCAAACATGACACGAGTAATAATTATGTTAAAATGAACAAATTCAAACACGATCTAATTAATAACTAGATAACACAACATGTATAACGTGTTTATTAATTTGATAATTTAAATTAATATGATTTACAATTAACCCATCAACACTTAACAAAAATAACATATCAGACGGATTAATCTAGGTTAATTTACATAGTAAAAATTAACCCATCATGCTTAGTTCATATGATAAAACGCTCGATATTTTTAAAAAGACATGACATAGGAAGGGAAATAATTGATAAAAAAAGAAAAATACAAAAGAATGATTAAATATCATTTTTTGTTACTTTTGAAAAATCATGGTCAACATAACTAAAATTGGCTGGATAGGTGTATGTTAATCACGCATCAATAAAGAAAAATCATGGTAAAAAATAAAATATATCTTCTTGCTTTGATTTGATCGTGTTTTTTTATGTTTGTTTCTTTGTTTCTAGTGACTTCAGCAAGATCGTTTTCCTTTTTCTTTTTACTTTTTTTTTATTCAGAGCATCACAAAGGGAGTTGTCTGATTATTTTTATTGTTTATTTATATTCATAATTCTGGGCGGAAGTATTCGCTAATATTAATATTTTTTTATTTAAGTTTGATTTTAATTATTTCATAAATTTCATTTATTTCATGCTTGTTATTTAAATATATTTTTAATTTATAACAAGTATGTTCATTTTTTAAGCGAGGTGATAGTTTGAAATTCTTTTAGCCGTAGATAAACACTAACCGTCCTCAATTTCTTTTATTGGACAAAAAAAATTAGGTTTTATCTTATTTTTTATATTGTTTTTATCTTATTATGACTTTTGATTTATGGTTGGCTGGTTATGATATGATGTTTTTCATCGTTTTATTGTAAATTTTTTTTTTTTGTAAGACAATTCAAACAAACAAAACAGATTCTATTGGTATATTAAAAAAATTAAAGTATTAGATATTCTAGTAATTATATTAACAAATTCTTTATAATTTTTAATAATTTGTATTTTGTATCTATTCGATCTATTACAAGTTTGAATCAATAAAATTATTTTTCTTTTAAAAAAAATATGTTCATTTTTAAAATTGATCTTATTAATAATTAAAATTATATTCAGTTTAAAGATAACTATTCTATGTATATTATATTAATTAGTTGTAAAAAATGAACAAATTAAATATTTTATAAATTTCAATTTCATTCAAAATCTTTAAATTGTAATTTCACAAAATAAAATAGCCTTATAATAATTAAAAATTTATTTAATTTTTATATTTACCTATATAAAATAAAACTCTGCTCGAAATTGTAATCAAGTTTAGGAATTATTGAGTTTTAAAAACACTATTTACGTAGGATGCATAACTAAATGTATTTAAAGTTGTTTATCCTAATCATAAGAGACCATCTCTAAACATTTTATCTATATAAATACATTTAAAATCAAAATGTTATTATCATAATAAGTAAAATTAAGATAAAAAAGAATTTTAATTTTCTCCCAAACGACAAAAGACAAATCAATAATATGCTAATATGCTACTTTGTCACCCTCGGATGCCTAGACCTGTCGGATGCAAGTGCTCTAATGTATGCTTCTTATTCATAATAAGACACTTCAAGGAAATAAGACAAACCATGGTGATGCAATGGTAAGATACTGACTCGTGATGATAAGGTATGGTATGATACGTATTGACAGATCTCATCAGAACAGTGAGTTCAATTCAAAAATGAATGCATTTCAAATTCAAGCATCATTCAAGTTTGAACCAGAATTCGAACTAAGAGCCAAATTTTGAAAAGAGAAGGTAGATTCGAATTCAAAGTCGAGGAATTGGACACTGTCAAGAAGACACCAAAGCCTATAAATCTGACTCTAACACATGTTGTGAGAAATAATAAGATAATTTCCTTAATGTAATAAACTCAGATGTGAGAAGTGCAAGGGTACTTGATAATTTTGCGCTTACGTCAGGGAATTGCTTCGTAAAACTAAGTGTCATTTACATTGCTTTTGTGAGACACTGTGAGGGAAGGTTAGCTAAAGGATTAGCACCGCACATCCAAAAAGGAGAAAAATTCCTTGTGCTTGAATTAGGGGTGTGACAAGTGGTCTCAGAGCACCAAAAGATGGTTGGGGAAAGAGTGAAGGAGCGGATGGCTCGATTGGAAACACTGTTGGGGGATTGGCCTAAGGATGAAGAAATTGTGGCTTCATTTGCAGACTCAATAAAAAATGAGTTTGAAGTGCAGTGCAACTTGATGGAGGCTAGCGATAAGTATGCGAGGGAAAGGATCGATGGCCTAAAATCTGATCTACATGCATTGATGGCTGAGTACTAGGATGTAGTTCAGTCCATGGGGGCAGAAATCTCAATCCTTAAGAAGGTTGTGGCTCAATGTCCCCTACTATGTCGGGTGCCCCATTGAAGGTACGTGTACCTCATAACTAAAGGGGTTTGGGGGTGCTAGGAATGCTAAGGAACTAGAAAATTTCCATTGGGACATGGAGCAGTTCTTTAAGGTACTCATGTGCCTGATGATGAAATGGTGTCCGTAACAAGCATGTACCTATATGGTGATGGTTATATGGGCACACTGACGGGATGTTACAGTCCGAAGGCCCCGTGACACCGAGACTCTAAAGAAGGAACTAAAAGAACAATTTCTACTGGACCAAATTTCGGCTTGCAAGAGAACTTTGAAGCAACCGGCGATACGGGTCTCAGAAGGGAATATGTTAAGGAATTTAGTTCTCTCATGTTGGATATCAGGAACATGTCGGATGAGGACAAGTTATTCAACTTTATATCGGGATTACAAGGCTGGGCATAGACAGAACTCAAGAGATAGGGAGTTCGTGACATGCCGCCGCATTGATCACGTGGATCGCTCGGGTGGACTATAAGATGGGCAAGGCTATCAACACCACTGTGCAAGTCCACAACCGCAGGAGGCGCAGCGGCAAGGTGTAGGGAAAACCTTTCATTCAATAAGAAGGCTAGTTGGAAGGAACTCAAGAAAGGGAGAGGCCATGTAAACAGTTTAGTTGAGACAACCACAAACTTGTGTGTAGGACAACTAGACCAAAGGGGATGTTTCATTTCAGACCGCCTCACCGAGCCAAGGATTACCCCAAAAGAAAAAAACTTAGTGCCTTGGTCACTGCCGATGATAAGGCTAGCTGGATCGATTCGGGATTCACCCTCCCGAAAGTGAACTCTTCTGGCGCAGCTGCTCAATGTAATCGCAGAGACTTCGCAAGAAAAAACTTTGATGCATGTTCAAAAAGCGATCAATGGGATCCCGTAAAGGCAATGGTGCATGCTGGTGCTACTCATAACTTTGTTGCAACCAGTGAGGCCTCGAGACTCGGTCTGAAATTGGTAGACGATGATAGCCGGATCAAAGCGGTGAATAGTAAGGCTCAAAGAATTTAGGTATCACAAGGATGTCCTACTCGTAGTTAGTGAATGAAGCGGTAAAATGTAATTTTTACTTTGTGTTCCATTAGATGATTTCAATCTAACTCGATTAATTTCTTTCCTGGGCCCAAGGCTACCCTGATTCCTCATTTGGGTGGACTTATGATCTTAGCGGAAAAACAGCCCTGCTTTGTGCCTGTAGTGAAAGGAAAGGAGGAGAAACATGGCAAGGCCGAGATGGTGTTGGCTCTTTAGTTGAAGAAAGGGCTTAAACGGGGGCAAGAGACAAACCGTGCGGCATTGGTAGAAATCCATGATGGAAATAATGCTGAAGTTCCTGATTCTGCGGCTGGGATATTAAAGGAATTCAGAGACATCATGCCTTTAGATTTGCCTAAAGAGTTGCCTCTCCGACGACCCATTGATCACAAGATCGAGTTGATGTCAAGGGCCAAACCTTCGGCCCAAGTCCCTTATCGGATGGCCCCTGTAGAATTGTTGGAACTCAGAAAACAATTGAAAGAATTGTTGGACAGTGGTATGATTCAGCCTTCGAGGGCTCCGGTTGGTGCACCTGTTTTGTTCCGGAAGAAGCCTGATTGATCATTGCGCATGTGTGTGGATTAACGTGCCCTAAACAAGGTAACCATAAAAAACAAGTATCCGATTCCTTTGGCGGCTGAGTTGTTTGACAGACTGGCAAAAGCTCGGTACTTCACAAACCTGGAATTGAGATTAGGCTATTGGCAAGTTCAGATCGCAGAAGGTGATGAGGCAAAAACCACATGTGTAACTCGTTATGGCTCTTATGAATTCCTTGTAATGCTGTTTGGGCTCACAAATGCCCCGACAACATTTTGTAATTTAATGAATGATGTATTGTTTGACTATCTCGATGCTTTTGTAGTCAGACATACTTGGGGACATCACAGGGTGTATAAACTGCATCATAAGTGAGCACAAGATACATTTGAAAAAGGTGTTCCAGCGGCCTAGGGAACACAAACTGTATGTTAAACCAGAAAAGTGCGAGTTTGCAAGAGAGCAGATCACATTCTTGGGTCACAAGATCAATGAAGGTCAGATTCGAACGGATGAAAGAAAGGTGTAAGATGTGATTGATTGGCCAGCCCCTACTAAAGTGATAGAGTTGCGGTCATTCCTTGAATTAGCAAATTACTACCGGATATTCATAAAGGGCTACTCAAAGATTATCTCTCCGTTGACATATTTGTTGAAAAAGAACCGAGCATGGGACTGGGACATAGAGTGTCAAATGGCTTTTGAAGGCCTCAAGCAAGCCATCTCTAAAGAACTAGTGTTGCGGTTGCCTGATCTGGACCTTCCTTCTGAAGTTCAGACTGATGCCTCGAACAAGGCCCTTGGTGGAGTCTTGGTGCAGGAGGGACACCTCGTGGCATTTGAAATTCGGAAACTGAATGTGGCAGAACAACGGTACTCAACGCATGAAAAAGAGATGATAGCAGTAGTACATTGTCTGCAACAAGATATGTCGTCTCCTCTTCATGAATTTTCTACAAAGGGTGACAAGATAATGTGGTAAACACCTTCTTCTAGACACATAAGAAGCGATGCTGCAAACCCCGTGGCAAGATTCTCAAATTCAACTGACGATCGTGATCGCTCAGGCGACACAACATTGCGGGTAGATGCACCTCAATGTAGTGCCAGGTAGCGGGTCTATCATAACTTCTATTCAAGTCATCTTAGATTTCAATGAGGCGGATCAAGCGGGCTATGAGGACTTGATCTTAGAGTATGTCAGCTACCTACTTCTAGGCGAGAAATAGGGCGGCGCGACACGTCTTGGGACTCCTTAACTTGCTTTTCGGAGATTGGTCGGCCCATTTCATATTTAAAGCTATAAGGAAATAAAAATTCCAATACCACCACCGTAGTGTTGTTTAAAATTTCCTGTACATATTCATGTCTGAGTCCCATTTACTTGTACTTATACAAATTCCACTATTACAAAAACTTTACATTTACATTTTAAAACAAAATAAAAAAACCTACATCATGTGGGCTCCAATTGCTGTGTTGGCCCTAGCGGATGCGGAATGCCTCCAGGTATCCTCTTAAGTGCCTACAGGATGTACACTCGTGCTAAACATAAGCAGTGGGAGAACGGATAACAATTATGACCCGCCAGGTGGTCACATTTCTAGGATACATATAACATAATTCTTATAACAACATTTCATATCTCCCGTAGGAGTTCAGAACATAGATCTTGTACAGAAAGTACCCGTAGGTACACTACATAACAAAACTGATTTCTTATGCTTTCTTCTTGTTCAATTTTCAGATTCTTATCATATAAATTTTTACATATGTCATATTATTCAGATAGACAACATATAAGTATATGCGCATGGGCCGTGCTTGATGAATGGGAGGAGTGCGGTCTGTGGAATGCCCAGATATGCGGTGCGATCCCGAGCAGACGTGTGCAGCACGTAACGAAGTGTTCTTCGCAAGAGTGTTGAAGCATTGATTAGAGGCGTGCTGCGTACGTAACCAGTGTCGTAGCACTTCGCTGAAGTCTTAAAGCCACGATTAGAGACATACTGCTCATGTAACGGTTTGTCCTTAGCACTAACTGGGGAGTGTTGAAGCAGGTGGAGAGCGTCTATTCATTTACTATTCGGTCTTAAGCAGGCATAGGATTATGTGTTTCAGAACTTGTTATATCTGTTTCTTATCTATTTAGAAAATGAGGCAAGCTCATCTTTCCTAATATTTGGATCGCCGTGACGAATTTTCATACAAGCTTTTATACATGTATTGTACTTTCATTAAGATTAACGGAAAAACATGACAAACGGGGTTGTAGTATTGGTACTCAACTTTTCAGTACCGGTACTTTGGACCTTAAATTTCTTTAAGTACCAGTACTTAACATTATCTGGGCCTTAAATCACTTTCAGTACCGGTACTCAGCTTTCAATACCGGTACTCAATACCCTTTGGACTGAAAATAGCTTTGAGAACTGGTACTCAACTCTCAGTACCGGTATTCACCCTCTTTTAGGCTAAAACCTTAGCAGGGTCACTGGGGGCTCGGCACAGTGTCCGGTGCTTTACACCACGATTCTGCAGTGGCCATTTTGGCCATTTTCACTGGAAATCTTCAAACCAAAACTAACCCGATCTCAAGCAGAACTAAAACCAACATAAATCACTTTTATCGAGATCGGGTTCTTCAAACCCCAAACATAGAGCAAAGAAAGAGCTAGGAACCTAACCAACAAACCATACAAATAGGTTTCCATACTTACAAATGCAGAGTTCCCGAACAAAGAGATGTTCCAAACCTGGATTTCTTCTTCTTCTCTTCTTCCTTCTTCCTTTTTCTTCTTCTCTTCTTCCTTTCTCTCTTTCTCCACTGTAAACCCCTAACCTTCAAAGCCAAAAAATGAGATATTCTAAGACCTTGTTTGGTCTTAACCCATTTTAGCCTAACTTTCCATTTTTTTTCCATTTGGTCCTTCCCTTTCAATCTATTTGAAAATCTAACTTTATCATATTTCCTTTATCCATATAATCTTATTAAGCTCACCATGTCACTTGGGTCCTTAATTACAAAATACCAATTTTATAGTACTTGATTTAAAAAATACCAATTTACTTTTCTTATATTACAAAATTCTGATAAAACTACTAGGGTCTAATTCGGATATTTATAGAAGTTATGAGAAACTAAGGCAATAAGTCGAAAGCTTGAGCTATAAAGTATTAGTTTGGAAGGTGATCTCCTTGTGTTCAAAGGAGGGAGAAACCACAATTACGATGGTGGTGCGGAAGAGTTATTGAAAGAGACCCATGATGCTAAGTGGGCAAGCTATCCAGGGGAGGAGCGGACCATGGCGTTATATCAGTCTGTTATTTGCAGAATTGGTGATGGCCATTCAGCGTGCTTGGGAGATGTGTTTGAGGTATGCCCGGTTAGACAAGACGGAGAAGAAGAAGATGGCGGGGGTTGTGTAGCCTCTCCCTATACCAGAAAAGCCATGGCAAAGCGTCTCTATGGATTTCATCACGGGATTCCCTAAGGTCCAGTGGTGAAGATGCATCTTTGTTATCGTTGATCGGTTTCCTCAGTATTAAGTACTGACCACGAGCATGTCAGCAAAAGAAACCTTAATTTGTTTTTCAGTCATGTGGTGAAACACTTTGGCTTGCCTAAGGACATATCAGTGATCAGAATGCTAGATTCACAGGGCGCTTTTGGGTAGAACTCTTCAAGCTCTTGGGTTCGGAGTTAAAGTTCTCCATAGCAAATCATCCTCAAATAGACAGCCAGACATAGAGGATCAATGCGTTGTTGGAAGAATACTTGAGGCATTATGTGACGGCTACACAAAAAAACTGGATTGATTTGCTTGACCTTGCTTTCGGTTGTGTTATAACTCTGTGAAGCTCTTAAATGGGATGAGCCCTTTTGAGTTGGCTATGGGTTTGTCATTTAGGGAGCCCCATTAGATGTGGGAAGCGTGGGTTGGGAGGCATTTCTGGCTTTGCTCGACTAGAAATTTCTCGACAGGAGATCTTCGATGAGGCATGGGAAAGCCTTGAGAAGGCAGCTAGGATAATGGCGATATGGGATCAACAGCCGACGGGCGGTGGAATTTGGTCCGGGGATAAGGTATTAGGCACCTCTCGGATCTTGAAAAAGTTACTAGTAAGACTCGGCAAAGAGGGCTGATACCTAAGTTTGAGGGACCTTTCGAGGTGATCAAGAAGGTGGGTGAAGTTGCTTACATGCTGAAGTTGCCTGAAAGACTAAAGTTGCATCCAACATTCCATGTCAGTTTTTTGAAGCCTTACTTTGAAGATGCAGAACCAGAAAAGGGCACAAATTAAACGTGCACCTACATAGTCATGAAGCTGATTTGATAAAGAGGTGGAAAGATTCTGACCCATAGAACCATGGGGGGCCAACTAGAAAGAAATCATTGGGCAAAGTTACTGTTAAGTGGAAAGACAGTTCGGAATCATAGGCTACATGGGAGTGAGATGTAACACTTTGGAAATTTGGCGGTGCAGGCATATCTCTGAGCTAAGTCGCGAGGCTCTGACTTCAACGGGAGGGGTGGGTTTGTACCGGATGCACAAAGCGTGGTCGGATGCGAGAGACCTCATAGATATACCTTATTCCTGGGGCACCCTAGTGAAACAAACAATATGGTGACCAGGTATAATTGGACACGCGCAGGGTGCATGATGGCATATAATTGGACATGCACATTTTAAAACATAAATGGGAGTTTGAATTTGAAAAAGGGAGCCAAATTTCAAATTCAAGCATCATTCAAGTTTGAACTAGAATTCAAACTAAGAGCCAAATTTTGAAAAGATGAGGCAGATTCAAATTCAAATTTAGGAGGAAATTGGCACCTATTGGGAAGAGACACCATGGTTGGGAAGAAGACACCAAAGTCTATAAAAGGATCTTGTCTCTAACATTGATGGGGTTAGAAGTGTGTAATTACGTAATGAATAAACTCTTGTATGTAGAAGTGCAAGGGCACTTGGTAATTTTTATTACAATACAAGTTGGGGTGATCTGTAAAAACTAAGTGTCATTTACATTTATGTGAACCTTTGTGAGGAAGGATTAGCTAAAGGTTCTTAGCACATCCAAAGGAGAAAAATTCCTTGTGCTTGAATCAGGGGTGTGACAGCTACCATGGCAACTTTCTGAACATCCGTTTAATAAAAACAAGGATTTTTTTTTCTTTTTTGAAAAAGAGATAAATTTATTCATCCAAGTTAACAAAATAATTAATAGAAATACATAATCAAAAGGGAAGTTATAAATTGAAATTTTGGAAATTGAGGATTTTTATATTGGATTTAAAAATTTGAATTTGGTAATTTGAAATTAGGGCACTTGAATATTAAATTGGGGATTTGGAAATTTGAGATTAGGGTAATTTATAATTTCGAAATTGGAAACTTGAAAATTTGAAATTAAAAATTGGGGGAATTGAATTTTGAAATTGAGAATTTGTAGTTTTAAAATTGGAAACTTAAAATTTTGACCTTGGGAATTGGGGAATCGAATTTTGAAATTATGACACTTGAATTTTGAAATTAGGAATAGATAATTTTGAAATTTGAAACTTGACAAATTGAAATTGTAAATTGGATGACTTGAATTTTGAAATTAGGGCATTTGAACTTTAAAATTGGGGATTTGAGTTTTGGAAATTGAGGAAATTTAATTTTGAAATTATAGCACTTGAATTTTGAAATTAGGAATTTGTAATTTTGAAATTAGAAACTTAAAAATTTGAAATTGGAAATTAGGGTAATTGAACTTTAAAATTAGGACACTTAAATTTTGAAATTACACGTTTGTAATTTTGAAATTAGAAATTTGGGGAATTGAATTTTGAAATTAGGAATTCATAATTTTGAAATTGGAAACTTGAAAATTTGAAATTGAAAATTGGGGAAATTGAAATTTGAAATGATGGCACTTTAATTTTTAAATTAGGTGTTTGTAATTTTTAAATTGGAAACTTGAAAATTTTAAATTAAAAATTGAGGGACTTGATTTTTTAAATTAGGACACCTGATTTTATAATTTGAGAATTTGAAATTTTGAATAAATTAAGAATGAAAACTTGATGAGCTAGAGAGCTGGTAAAAGGAACCTAATAGTTGGTAAAAGGGGCCTAATAGGTTAGTAAAAGGACTTAACATGTTGGTTGCAAGGCCTAATGTGTTTCGTTAAAGGTCCTAAAGGTTAGAGGCGTTAATGTGGTTTGGTTAAAAGTCCTTAGCTTAATAGGTTGTTAAAAAGGGTTTGGTCAAAGGGTTTAATGGACCTAAAAAGACTTGATAAAAAAGGCTTAATGGCCTAAAGGGAACTATTGGACTACGAACTTAGAAAATAGATAACTGAAATAAAAAAACGAGATAAAACATAAAACATGTACAAGAGAAAATGTAATATAAAAATATGAGATAGCACATTAGCAAGATAAGCTAGCAAAAACTAGTAGTAAGGTAAGCAGAATAGTAAAATAAAATAAAATAAAATGACATGCATGACTTCAACATGGTGATGAGAGAGTTAAGTGTGTGAAAGTGAAACATTAATAAAAGTGCTTGTGAGTGTCAAAAAAATTAGAAAGAAATTAACTAAATTAGATTGGAAAATAAATTCTTAGAATTTAGGATAGGAACTTAATGGAGTAAATTAAATTTAGAATACCACGGCAATCAAATATACAAAAATAACAAGAATCATGGCGAAAATTATAAACGCTGTTGTAAATAAAGGATTTATTCATGTGGTGAATGACCACATACATGAACCTAATAACCTATTGAATAGGAATGAATGACCAAATGAATAAAGCCAATTCATGAAGGCTTTCATGATTCTTTATGATTCATTTATTTGGTTCATGTATAAGGGAATGGAGCAAGTCATAAAGGCTCTCCCCTCTTTTTGTACAATGGCATCCCTTTTCAGAAAGGAAGAAGGAAGAAAGAAAGCTCTCTCCACTCAATTTATCTCTCTTTCTTGCTCATTTCTAGTTCCCTTTCTTTTTCCCTCTTTTTTCTTGTTATTATGCAAAGGGAGATAGTATACTTCTCTTCAAAACTTGCGCACATAATAATTTATGACACGTTATCTATTGTACGACTACATAGAAAGGTAGCATTTATTTTATTTTGACTTGCAAAAATCATTTTCAATTTATCATATGTTGTTTCATAATAAAAAATTTCATCTCAGTTTTATTGCACTTGACATTTTTGGTAAAAACTATTTATCTTGGATCCTAGATGCTGAGATAAATTTAAATTTAAATCTTGGAGAAACCATTAAGAAGGAAATCAAAGGTCCTGTAGGGCCCAGGTGCAAAAGCATTAATTTTTCTTAGACACCATCTCCATTAGGATCTTAAGATTGAGTATTTAACGTAAGATCTGCTCTTATTTTATGGTGAATTGAAGAAGAGATTTGACCACAAAAGGCTGTGATTTTACCCGGCTCGCTGTAATTGGATGCACCTGAGGTTGCAGACTTTAAAGCAGTTAGCGAATATAACTACGCTATTTAAAATGGCTCTCGGTTGAAGCTTTTGGGAGAAAATATCACGAGAAGGGCTATGCTTGACGTTTACGCGTTTCACGCCTCGAATGTGCTCCTGCTGGCCCGGCAATGCTCGGGCGTGGGTTCTGAATATTCTCAATTAATATCATGTCTCTAGTAGCTGAACAAATAATGAGCTCTTGTGAAATCATGATCCCGATCCCACTTGGATCTGAAGCATTCCCAAAAGTGAATGCAATATCATCCAGAATTATGGCGTGGGCGAGGGCATTCGTTATTTAAAGTGGGTAAAGTCAGTCGAGGCGGAATTCTGAATATATAACAATTCTTCTTCTTATCGAGGAAAAGAAAAGCTCATTTCACCACGGAAGTGGAATAATAATGAGCTGAACTGAAAATGGAGAAAGGTCTGAAAAAATCCAAGGCTCCTCGAGACACATGTTTATAGATGTGTATGGAAGGACAACGGTCTCGTACACAATCGTCGTGACATGTAGAATCTATCTGAAGCATCATTAAAGGAAATGAAAGAAAATAGAAATGATTTCCTGACAGTAATGGAAATGGACCTATCATATTTTGATAATGATTTCTAACACAGGTCCAGAAGTGAGAATTTCGATTATTTAACTAGATTATTGATGTAATGACAATGTTAAATAAGTATATGTATTTTATTTTTTGGGGTGTATCTTATTTTTTGATGTGAGAATTTATTTTGAGGTGTGTTTTAAAATGTAAAGTTTTGTAATTTTTTACCACCAGAAATATAAGTGTTCTTGAATTTCAAGATGAATGAAGGTGATGTATGTCTTCTTTGATTCTTGTGACACATACAATACTTGAGAAAAATATATTTCTTCAATTTAATAACAACAAACACCGGTGTTAGTACAATATCGGTACATCAAATTTAATTGAAGGCTCACGGAAGAGCAAACATAGTACTACCAAATGGAACGATTTCATATAAATGATGCATTATATTCTAGCAAATCCAGGAAGAAATTTCTTGAGTTTTAAAGATATCGAGAAATGGATATCATCAAGGAAACTACTATGAATGAAGGTAATAAAGAATGTTTATATGTCTCTATAATTTCTTGAAAAATATTATTATTTGAGAAAGCTCTTAGCATTCTCCTACGAGGTTATATCATACGGCCAGCAAAGTACATTGAATCAAATGTTGTCGTGAACCGGAAGTTCAACGACCAGATTTTAATCTTTGGCATGTGATTAGTAATCTGGATCTTCAATGATACGGCGAATCATAGAACACTCAAATGGGCATCCATTAAAGAACCAGAAGATTCTTTTGCCAAATGAACTTTCTTGTGAAGCTTGTTCACAGGGTAAGTTAATTGTCCGACCATCTATTAATAAAATCATGTCTGAGTCACCGGTCTTTTTAGAAAGAATACATGGGGATATATGTGGACCTATTCATCCACCATGTGGACCTTTTCGTTATTTTATGGTCCTAATAGATGCCTCCACTAGATGGTCACATGTGTGTCTTCTTTCTACACGCCAATGTTGCCTTTGCGGGCTTCAGCCTGAATAATTAAATTAAGAGCACATTTTGAGACTATCCAATTAAGACCATTAGACTTGATAATGTGAGGTAATTTACATCCCAAACTTTCAATAATTTTTGTATGTCAATTGGGATAAATGTTGAACATTAAACGCCATGTTCATACCCAAAATGGTTTAGCAGAATCATTGATTAAACGTCTTCAATTAATAGCCAGACCATTATTGATGAAAACCAAATTACCAACATCTACATGGGGACATGCTATTATGCATCTGCGAGTCTAATAAGAATTAGACCAGCATCTTACCATAGTACTCCTTCCACGCTTGTACTTGGTACACAACCAAATATTTCTCATTTCACGAATTTTGGTTGTGCAGTCTATGTACAGTGCACCTACAACACGAAGATGGGTCCCGATGTAGGGTGGGATTTATGTAAGGTTTTGATTAAGTCGTCTATCATAAAATATTTGGAACCCTTGGCGAAATGTTTTTAAGGCACTATTTGTATTTGTCATTTTAACGAAACAGTGTTCCCATAATTAGGGGGGGGAAAAGTCAATCCCAGAAGGACGACATGAGATCACTTGGAATGCATCTACATTATCTCATCTTGATCAACGTACTAATCAATGTGAACTGGAAGTTCAAATGATCATTCATTTGCAAAAATCTTGCAAATCAATTACAGATACATTTGTTGATGCAAGAAAGCAAAATCTATCCCCGTTAAAATGTTCGGCCGCGGGTTGATATCAGCTGGCGAAGGACAAAAGCGCGGAGTGCAGAAACACGCTCGGCGTGGGAGATCCGATGAGGTCAAAAGACATAACTCCCGGAAGCGGAGAACAAATGGGGAAAGCAAAATGACCATGAAAGAGTCAAATGTGAAAACCAAATCCACGAAGAGATACAAAATGAACAAATAGCCCCGAAAAGTGCAGTACACAATAATGAATCTCGATAAGTTGTATTGCCTGAGGTGAAAAATGGAATCGAAATAATTTTTGATGCTGAATAATATTTTGCTTTCCAAGTGGCCTTAGACATCATACAAAAATGATGATGATCGAGCCTGAAATACGAATGAATGTAGACAAAGAAATGATTGGCCTAAATGGAGAGAGGCAATGCAGGCAGAATTACATTCATTGATAAAACGAGATGTTTTTGGACCTGTAGTCCAAACACCTGCAAATATAAAACATTAGACAAATGGGTATTTGTCACGAAAGCGCAATGAGAATAATGATATCATAAGGTATAAGGCGCGATTAGTAGCACAAGGTTTCACACAAAGACCTAGCATTGACTATGAGGAAACATATTCACACATTATGGAGCCTTGATCACATTTCGCTTTTTTGATAAGTTTAGCGATGTCGGAAGAACTTGATATACGTCACATGGATGTTATCAGCTGCGTATTTATATGGATCCATGAGCGGATATACACATGAAAATCACGAAGGATTTAAAGCGCACAGAAAGCAGTTAGTACAAAACCTCGTAGCATGTTATCAATTAAGCTACAAAGATCTTTGTATGGATTAAAACAATCCGGACGCATGTGGTACAATCGCCTTAGTGAATATTTACTAAAAGAAGGGTATGTGAATAACCCTATATGTCCATCTTGCGTTTTTTCATTAAGAAATCGAAATCGGATTTGCAATTATTCTTCCCATTTATGTTGATGATTTAAATCTTGTTGGAACTCTTGAAGAGCTCTGCAATGAAATATTTAAAGAAAGAATTTGAAATGAAAGATCTTGGAAAACAAAATTTTGCATCGGCCTGCAGATCGAACATTTTCCAAATGGAGTGTTGGTTCATCAATCAACATATATTAAGAAAATCTTAAAGCGTTTTAATATGGATAAAAGCATCCATTAAAGCTCACTTTATGGTTGTTAGATCACTTGATGTGAATGACCCATTTAAATTATTTAATGAAAGGGTGAGGAATTGTTGAATTTTGAAGTACCATATCTTAGACCATTGGTGCACTTATGTATCTTCTTGGTAATACCAGACCGGGATATTGCTTTTACATTAATTTATTAGCTAGGTACAGTTCCGCTCCAACCAGAAGACATTGGAACGGTATCAATCATATATTACGCTATCTCAGTGGAACTACAAACGTGGGCTTATTCTATTCAAATAAGTCGAAGCTACTCGGATATGCGGATCACGGGGATATCTTTCGGATCAGCATAAAGCTAGATCCTGAGCCGAGATTATGTTTTAACTGCAAATCAGAGCTGCTATCCTCCATAGGAGATCATCCAAGAACAATGGTGGCCCCATCATCAAATCATTAAGAAATTCTTGCAATTCACGAAGCTAGTCGTGAATGCATATGTGAATCAGATGATCATATATTCAAGAAATCATGTGGGCTCTCCTGTCCAAAAGACAAGCCAACAATATTATTTGAAGACAATGCTTTTGCATGCAGTACTGATGGGACCATCAGAGATGGAATAAACACATTTCACGAAATTTTTCTATACACATGAGCTTCAAAAGAATGGTGAAATTGATGTCCAGCAAATACGATCAAGTGATAATCTAGCAAATCTATTCACAAAGGCATTACCGACTTCAACGTTCAAGAAATTAATTTACAAGGTTGGAATGCAAAAAGTAAAGGATGTTGACATGAGGGGGAGCATGACAGAAAATTAGTGTACTGCACTCTTTTTCCCTTCGTCCAGGTTTTGTCCCACTGGGTTTTATTGGCAAGGTTTTTAACGAGGCGGAGTCCTAATAAAAAGTTGTTAATGGTGGTCATTCAAGGGAGTGTTGTAAATAAGGATTTATTCATGTGGTGAATGACCACATACATGAACCCTAATAACCTATTGAATGGAATGAATGACCAAATGAATAAAGCTTGATTCATGAAGGCTTTCATGAATTCCCTTTATGAACCTCATTTATTTGGTTCATGTATAAAGAGGAATTAGAGTAAGTCTATAAATAGCTCTCCCCTCTTTGTACAATGGCATCCCCTTTTCAAGAAATGAATAAAGGGAAAGAAAGCTCTACCCTCCAATTTATCTCTCTTTCTTGCTCATTTCTAAGTTCCCTTTCTTTTCCTCTTTTTTTCTTGTTGTGTACAAAAAGGGAATAGTATACTTCTCTTTAACTTTGCACTTTATAATAATTTCACAACAAACGCAACATTATTCAAGAATCATCCGAGTAACCATGAGGGAATGCAATTAATGAAATGGGAATGACAATTAAGGAAACATAAACCAAATACAATGCTAAAGAACAATAAATAATCATGTAGTAATTAATGTGAGCAAGGATAGTGACATTTAAATTATTACAATCAGCAATTAAACATGCATCAAATTGTGTCAATGGTAGCAAAAACTAATGATTGATATAAAATACTTGAAAGTGACATTTTTGTTTTTTTTAAAAAGCAATTAGTTAATGACACATCAAATAGTTATAAATGATGATGCCTTTTTCAACGGGCCCGGGGCGGGTGTAGAATTCAGTGAAGTTGGGCCGGATTGGCGTGGTGGGATGCGAACTGCTGGATTGTGCATCACGGGTGAGGTATGATCATTTGCACCGTTGATCATTGCAGCTCTGGATATAGCACTCATAAAACCTGAGGAAGAAGAGGAATTCGGGCTTCGCAGTGGCCTCTTCGATGCCTAAGTCAGCTTCTTTCTTAGAGAAAAGAGAGACTGCTTAGAGGGCGAATGTGTGCGTCTAAGAGTGCGTACCTTTCACCGCTGGGGTGACCATGTATTTATAGTAGATGTCCAACCAGTTGTACTGTAACTAGGATTTGCTCCCATTGGATGGGTTTTTCTTATCAGTATCGGATTTGGTAATGGATTTAGAAAGAACTGTTTATTTGGGATAATCTTCCTTCCTTATTGGGGAGGAGATCCAACTGGTGATGATATGTTATTATTTTCCTTTCCTTATTGATAAGATTTGGTTGGATTGGCAGGATGATATCTTGTTAAGGGTTATTATTTTACGTATTGGAAATACAATCGATTTGCGAGGATATGAGACCTTCTAGTGTCAGATTGTCCTTCGGGCCTAGCGGGCCGGGCCTTCGTTTTGGGCTGGTATCGAGGGGCCAAGGGGCCTGAGCATTGCGTTGGGCGCGCCTCTTCTTTGGGCTTGGTGAGTGGGCCTGCGAGCCCATTTTTCAAACCCTATCAGTTGCCCCGGCCCTTAGATTACGTATTAGTGGAGCAAGGGTACGTATCGTTTCTTGCATCAGATGCAATTTCCATGTGTCTCTTTGAGGTTGGGTTAGTTAAGGCTTAGTCGCCGTCATATGTCTTGTGATAATGATGACTCTTGGATTTTCGCGCTTGTTTCCCCTACCTCTTCTAGTTTCTTTCAGTTTCTTTCGTAGACCTCCTCTGTCCTGTGCTTCTCTGGTCCTCCAACCTCTTCCGCGATCTCGTTCTTTATTTTGCCAGGTTCATACCAGATACTTTGTGTAAGTCTATTTCTGGCATTTTTGTAGTTTCTTCCATCTTATTCCCTGGACCACTATGTCTCTACCTCTTTGGTTTCTCTTCGATTGGACGGCGCTAGGAACAGTTAGTTCAGTTCGTTTTTCTTGTTTGCTTTATTATGGGTCGGGTGTCTCTTTACGTATTGGCAATGACTCTTCAGTTGTTGCCGGTTCTGGACGGGTTAGGGATGCTTCCGGTCGTTCGGGCGTGGTTGAACCCCGAAATGTTCTTGGGGCGCCTCCTCTTCCCTTGGGTAAGGATAAAGGGAAAATAAACCTAATTAAATATCACAGGGGTCGAATTATGCATCTGCCGTCGGCTTATCTTTGTATTTGTAGGACCCGGCAAGAGTTTTGGTCCTTAGTATGGGGTTACCTTTGCTGAGCGTTGCTCGACCTCCCACGGCGTCAGTATGGATTTGGCGTCTTGATATGTAGCTTACGTGCAGGATGGTATGTTTCTTTGGTCGTAACTTTGATAATGGTTTCGTTTTCCCGCGCCCCGCCGTAGGGTTGACATTTCAATATACGTCGCTTCCCGGCTCGCTCCCAACGGTTGGGGTATTTTGGTGGGCCTATTGGCCTTTTTAGGGACAGAGGGCTTGGCGTCCCTAGTGGCCAGCTTTGCTCCCCTATCTGCAGCCCCGAAAGGAACCGTCGGGGGCTTGTTTTTATTTCTCGAGCCTGGGCTCCTCGTGATCTCGGTCTTATTTCCTCCCCATAGGTCGTGGAGGGCCTTGTTTCTTCTTAAGTGGGGTCAGCTGGCTGGGGCCATGAGTCCCGCCCGGGGCTGGATGGTATACGGGCGTTCGGTGGCTTGGGCCTTGATAATCTTCGTGAGTGTTTGCTCTTGTTTTCGGTATAACTTGTGTGAGAAGGTTCTTTGAGATGTTTCACTGATTTTGCATTATTCTCATGCTTCCCGGGTGCTCGACCGACCTTATCTTGGGATAATGTCGTAGCTGGCGTGGCGGAATGTCCCGCTCGTCCTTACGCGGAGCTGATAAAATCAGATATTCCTGGTCCATCTAATTTGAGATCTACGCGTTCCATTGCTTCGAGGCCCTTGCCTCCTTCCACCATGGGAGTCTCTCCCATTAGGCTACCGCGACCACTCTACTAGGGAGATTTTGTGGTAGGGAGCCTTGTCTCGGAAGCCCGGGTGCGAAACGGAAAAAATCAAGCTCCCGAGAAAGATCGGCGGTTTGGTCAAGGTTGAAAGTGGGCGTCTCAGGCTTCTCTTGCTTGGCTTTGGCGGCGCGATGCTTTGTGGCCGAGGCTCCTATGGTCACGAGCTCTCCGCCCCCTTCTAAGCCTGCTGTAAAGGCAAAAAATCTCTTGGATGGAGCCGTCGAGCAGCCGTTGGCGGTTATGCCTATTACCGTCTGGAATCCATCTTCGGAGAGTGCTAGGCCACCTCCTCGAAGAGGTGGAAGAGTTGAAGAGAAAAAATCCATAATCAAAAGTTGGCGAAGATGAGGACTCTTTGCTCTTCAATGCTGAACTCGCGGCAGGTGCGATCTTGTCCGTCCTTAAGGATTCTGACCTTGGGAGGTCGAAAGCGCTGCCCGTTGATGAGGCTCTGGCTTTATCCCTTCAGGGGGTTGCCTCGGTAAGTCCCCGTATCCGATAGTGTCTGTTTTCAGGTTGATCCCGTGTTGGATGTTGACTTCATGTTTGATGTGCAGGTAGCCACTCATTTGAAGGGTCTGGCCAATAAAGCCAAACTAAACGAAAAGCATGTAAATCGCGGTTATAAGGCGGCGGCCTCTCTTTCTTCGGGCGGGCCAGGGCACGCAGCAGCAGGGGCAACGTGCGGCCCGAAGAGGTGGAGAGCTTGTCAGTCTAAAGCATACCGCGTCGGCTGGTTGCCGGGCGGAAAGTAGAGAGGATGAAGTTCGAGTAGCTTGGCGGCGGTTGAAGCGGAAGCCCGGAGGTCGGGGTGAGCTGCATATTCTTGTTGAATGATCTGATCGGGGACTCGGGATGGGGCTGGGTCCTCCCGGTCTGAGCCCAGGACGGTTGGGATGAGCTCGTCACATCGGGGCGGCGTGGGGATCTCGAGAGGTGCGTGCGGCCCGATGGCGATCCCCGTGATCGTGGCCGCGGCTAGCCGTGGCTCGTCGCGAGGCCTCGGGACGGGGAGCTTGGCCCCCGCCCCCCAGGCAACGACGTCGGTGAGGGCCTCCGGGGTTGTAAGAGAGGAGGGTCGACGGAGCGAATGAATGAGGAGTGTCGCGGATTGCGCGGGGATCTTCACCAGCAAATATCCTTGGTTGCTCAGAGGGATGATGTTATTAAGCGGATTAGGGTTGACGATGCTGATGGGCCTCTGGGTGGCTCGGCTTCCGTGACCGTTAACGTCTGCGGAACTTGGACTTCAACCGATCTCCCAAGTGATGAGGGAGCGGGAGGGGTCTTTCTTAGAATTATTCCTCCAAGAGCCCAGGATACTCCTGGCAGAGCCCATTCCCCTCTTCATCAAAAATGCATTCCTCTTTGAAAGCCTAGGTTTTACGTACTCATTTAATGCACTGATGCTCGACTTTTATATTTTTCTTTTATGTACACCTGCTCCCTTTTGTCGGGCCTGGGGCCCGAGACATATGTAGCTCCCCTTTTAATAAATATTCATTTTTTTTATCGTCTACGTTCTCACTGTAGTATTTTCGCTTTTCTTCATGAATTGTATGGTCCGAGTTGAGGTCACGGGCGAGCAATTAAGCTCGTCAAAGCGTGTTCTTTGAGAGCTTAGTGGGCTAATTTGTCTGGTGGACCGATTCTAGGCTATAGGCTGTATGGGTAGACTAGCCAAATTAATTCTTGGTCTTATTTGTTTGTCGCATGTGTTGAACGATTTTTAGGCTGCAGGCGAGCTCGTCAATTTCTTGATGATCCTCCGCCCGGTGAATTTGCATGAGTTGAGAGCAGTTCCTTGTTTGCCGCGAGCCTATTTTGTGAGGCTCGTCGGCAGTGGGTGATCTCTGTCGGTGACTTGCATGGTTAGACGGACTCCTTAGGGTACGCATGACCTATTTTTGGCAGAGCTTGTCAATTTGAGTTGGTGGGCTCGGATGGGTAGATCGCCAGGTGAGTTGAGCACCTGCTTAGGAATTTGCATGGCCTATGCTGAGTCGTTGAGCTCGTCAATTTGAGTTGGTGGGCTCGGTTGGCTGACTTGCATGAGTTGAACAGACTCCTTAAGCTGCATGACATATTTTTGGCAGAGCTCGTCAATTTGAGTTGGTGGGCTCGGATGGCTGAGTCACCAGAGCTGAGTTGACTTCTTAGGCTGCATGGCCTATGCTGAGTCGTTGAGCTCGTCAATTTTGAGTTGGTGGGCTCGGTTGGGCTGGTCGCGGAGGCGAGTTGACTTCTTAGAATTTGCATGGCCTATCTTCGGTCGTTAGGCTTGTCAACGTGGATTGTTAGACTCTGTCTATGCGAATAGGCCCGGGATGGGCTTTCGTCCATATCGCTTCGTTAATTGCGGCTGGCGAGGCGGGGCTCGTCTATGTGGACTTCACAAGGAATGGCTCGTCAATGCGACGGTTAGGCGAGCTTTCGTCCATGTGAGAGCGTTGGGAAGAGCTCGTCCGTGAGAGCAGTTGGGGCGAGCTCATCCATGTGGCTTCTTTGGGAAACTTCGACTCCAATCGCGATCAGTTAAAGGCTGAAGTTCGTCCATGCAAGGAAAGCTCTTTGGGGAAGAAGCTCAAGTCATCGCGAAACGGTTAAGGCGAAACTCGTCGGTGTGACGATTGGGTATAGCTTCGTCCACTGAAGCTGGCAGGAAGAGCTGTCAATACGGCGATTGGGCGAGCTCGTCGGTGTGAGCAGTTGGGCGAGCTCGTCCGCGAGGCTGGCTGAGGCTTCGTCCAATGTCGCGAGCGGTTGGGGCGAGCTCGTCGGTGTGAAACGGTTGGCGACTTCGTCCATGAAGCTTCTTTGGGAAAAAGAGCTTCGTCCAAAGTGAGCCTCTTTAGGCTCTGGCCCGGTACGTGGCCTGGTGGCGTTCAGTAGAGTGAGCGATGGCCGAGTGGCAATGTAACTGGTGGTCGACTCGGCGGCGTGGCTGTGCGAGCGAGATGGGCTCGTGTGCGAGCTCTTGGGCTCCCCAGCGTTGTGGCACTTGGTGGCGTTAAGTAAGTGTGATAACTGGTGGTCGACTCTTGAGACGGCGTGGCTTTGTCTTGAGTAGATGAGCTCGTCGAAGTGAGCTGCACTAGGCTCTGGCCCATTTGTAATGCTGGTGGCTTTCCGGCCAGTGGCAATGTAGCTTGGTGGTCGGCTCACGAGGCAGGCGTGGCACATTAATGAAGTAGATGAGCTCGTCAAAGAGTGAGCTCTTTGGGCTCTTGGCGCTGTGTATGGTGGCGTTCTGGCGGTCTGCATTTCTTGACCTTCGTCGGTTGCAT
Source organism: Tetrastigma voinierianum (assembly GCA_016808115.1). NCBI lineage: Eukaryota > Viridiplantae > Streptophyta > Magnoliopsida > Vitales > Vitaceae > Tetrastigma > Tetrastigma voinierianum. The sequence continues at coordinate 506,177 of JAEQBH010000891.1, read as the reverse complement.
CTTTGAGTATTGTAGGCCGGTGGTATCCACGCCTCGAGACTTTTCACGCTAATGCTCGAGCTCCTATGATTCCCTTTGTATACCCTCGTGTACTTCTCGCAGCACGTACTCGGTGTCGTCTCCTGCCATGCATTTAAGGAAAGGTGTGAAAAATCCTCGCTTGTAGAGGCTTCCCTTGTGATTGGTAAACCTGGAAAACCTCGCCCTTATTTTAGCCGCTTCTTTCGGGTCGTCTGGTGGAAACTAGTCCCATAATATAATCCCAAATGGGCTCCATCCAAGTTGCTTTGGACCCAACCTGGGCAACCACCTCGCCATAGAGATCGATTGAGGGTTCCGCCAGGTATTTGATAAGTGTCGACCTGTTGAGGTCTTCCTGTGAGACTGTGGCTAGCTTTGCCAAGGTGTCGGCTCGGGAGTTCTCTGCTCTGGGGACATACTTGACCTGAACCAACACGAACTTTTTTTATATGTCACGAACTTTCGGAGTATAAGGAATCATCCCTTTTCCGCTGGCCTCGTGGTATCTTATTTGTCGACCACCCGGTACAGGAGTCCTTTGTAGACCTCTATTGGTCGACTTCTAATGAATGGCGAGGTTGAGGCTGTATGGCTTGACCTCATGCTGAAGCCGTTGTTGAAGTATGGAATCCAAATCTGAGTGCGTACTCAATGTCTATTCCTTCTGGGGAAGTTAGGATAAGACCTGCTCCACTCCCTTGCGCGTTCGAAGCTCCATCTACAGAGAGTTTCCAAGTGGAGAGGTCAGTCGTTGCTTGGGTGTCCTTAATTTAGTTACGCTAATGTAAACTCCCAGGAACGAGTCGAGTGAGACTTGCCCTTTATTCACGATTTTGGCTGTGCTCGATATCGAACTTCGCTCAGCTCTATGGCCCACTTCATCAGCCTTCAGGAGGTCTCAGGTTTATGCAACACTTGTTTCATCGGGTATTCCGTTGGAACTACGGTATAGTCACGGGAAATATGGCGGAGCTTAGAGCTGCCGATTACGAGCCAAAATTAACTTTCCATTCTTGGGTACCTACTCTCTGCTCCTCTTAAGAGCTCGGCACAATAATGATTGGGTCTTGAACTCGCTCTTTATCTCTGACGAGGACAGTACTTGGTTGAAAAGTCCGACACGGCTAAGTATAGAGTAAGGGCTCCCCCTTAGCTGGACATACTAGAATGGGGAGGGAACTTCAGGTATGTTTCAAAATTTGAGAATGCTTTTGCACACTTTGCATCCCATTGAAGGCTGCGGAGCTTGGAAGAAGGGTATTTATCACTTATACGGATCTGACAGAGCAAAGCGCAATCAGCTCTGTCGGTATTTGTACTTCCTTTATACGGAAGGGTGGCGGCATGTGAGCTGCCTTTATCTTGTGCAGTTTGCCTCGATTCCCCGTTGGTTTACTATGAAACCCGTGAATTTTCGGTGACGACACTTGAGGGCACACTTAGGCTGGTTGGCTTCATGTTGTAACTTCTTGAGAGGATTTGGGCAGCTTCGGAGAGATGAAGCTGATGTGAGAAGGTCGGTTGCGTGGTGGATTTTTACCGGCGATATTAGTCTATGTATACCTCTATGGTTCTTCTCTACCTTCTGAACATCCGGTTCACCAACCTTTTATTGGTGGCTCTGCGTTCTTGAGTCAAACGGTATCTTCCGATAACAATAGGTTCCACGTCTTTGTGACGAGCGAGGTCTTTTCTTGGTAAATCGAAGGTCCATCTTGTCACGGTTGGCAGCGGAAAAGTCATGCGAAGTTCATGGCCGGCGATAGTCCCGCGATGGTCGTCCTGGCGCGAGGAAGCGTCGCTTTGGGCATGCTTTGTTTGTCCGGTGGTCGATACGAGTAGCCACTTGCCATTTTCTTTCTTGAGCCTGGCGTTTGCGACCACTCGGGATACTCTGCCTCCACACGGTCGCTCCGGCTTGGAGAGCTTGCAGAGCCTCCTCGTTGATGGCTTTTGCGCTGCGGTGCGGCTCGCCGCTTTGCTTGACGGTTTGGAAGGACGGGTGGTGTTCAGCCTATGTGTGATTCTTTGTGAGATTCGATTCCTCCCATGTCACTTTGTTCCATGCGAGAAGGCGTCTCACGTGCGTCTGGCGAGCGAGGCTTTTGAGATCTTCCGTGGTTTTGGAGCGATATGGCGAGATATTCGGGTCGTCATCGGCGATACTGGTTCGGTTCTTACGAAGGCTCGGGTGGTGGGCACACCGTCACGCGCTGTCAAGCTCGTCCACATTCACGTTGTCGGCGCTGCGCCGCGGAGGTACGTAGCATTCCACTGGCTATCAGTTGATCTCCTCAGACCATCCCTACTCGGAGTGTATGGTTGGGAACTTGATTATCATGTGGTATGCGGAGGGGATGGCTTTTTATTATACGTTAGTGGTCTTCCTAACAACATATTATAGGCGATGGGCGTCTGGCGAGAAAATCGCGGATGTGTGTTGATGGGCTCCGGTCTTTGTCGATGCCCGTTTATCGAAGGCTGACGCGAGAGATGATGTCAGCCGAACTCAGTTATCAGCCCCAGAACCCGATGGCTTGTTTTGTTGGCCACGATTGCGCGAACTACCAATGGGTCGTCGTAGAGTGTTGGCATCCCTCAGTCCCGAGTCGAGAAAATGTGATAGACGTGTCGAGCCGTGGCAGTTTGGATGCCGCTTGTATTTCCCTCTTCCATTTGTCACGATCTTTGCGCGAGATGGACCTTCCAAGCAGAACTAGACTCTCCTCCTCCTGCGAATCCTCCCGAGATCACATGGATTTCTCCTAGGGGCTGCTGGTGTTGAGTCGTCGTCTGCCGGGGCGGCGGTTGTTGAGTTGGGGCCTGGTTGCAGGACAGTTAGGCCCGACCCTCTGGAGATATGAAACGCCGGAGGTATCCGCATCGTATTAAGTACTCTATTTCTCTCTTTAGATGTACACAATTGTCCGTGCGATGTCCATAGTCCCTATGGAACTCGCAATACTTGGTGTTGTCCCTTGTGGCGGGATCCGACTTCATTTTAGTTGGCCACCCTCGGGAGCGCTGGATTCAGTACTTCATGCAGACACGTGACGAGGCCGTTGGGGGAGTGAACCCATTTGAGGAGAATAACGTCGTCGTCTTTCGGTGCGGTGGACCTAGAATCCACTGAGGTTTCCACGCCTTTTTGAGGATTGTTCTCCATCTTTCTTCGAGGATGTTTCACGAACGCTTTGTCTTTTGGGGCTTCGTCCCCGTCGTTTATCTGTCCCACTCTTCTCTTTATGGGTGGAGGAGCTCTCCTTCTTGGATATGAGGGCTTCTTCGCCGTTTATGTCGCCTGCAGCACTGCGAGCACCTCGGCCATGCTTGCTTGAGGGTTCTTTGAGATGGAAAACATCAGATCCTTCGACTACACTCCTAACCCAGCAATGAATGCAGTGATTGCAAATTTTTCATCGGGTATGTCTATCTTCAGGGACTCGGCGTTGAATCTTTGCACGTAGGACTTCAGACTTTCTTGCGAGCTCGCCCGGCGGTCAGCGAGATGGTAACTCGGTTTTACATGCGTCCACGGCTCTGATGAAGTGGGAGACGAAGAACGCAATGGATAGTTCTCTGAATGAAGAGATTGATGAAGGTGGAATTCTATTAAACCAGGCCAAGGCTGGGCCTTTGAGTGTGGTAGCGAAAGCCCTGCATCGCACAGGGTCCTGATACCCATGTAACTCCATCTGATTTTTGTAAGTATTGAGGTGGTCGACGGGATCTTTGATTCCATCGAATGCTTCCACTTGTGGCATTCTGAATTTCGCTGGAAGGGGGTAGCGTAGTACCTCGGCTGTGAAGGGTGATTCGGTTTGCTGTACCAAGGTGTCCATAGTATATGGGGCACGTCAGCTAACCTCCTTCCACTCTGGTGAGCTCTTGTTGAAGACTCCTAAGCCTCGACTCCCATGATTGCTCTTACGCCACATTTGAGGTGATATAGTTCTTCGTTCCGTCATGTCCCAGAGCATTGCTTGTTTCCCTCATTCCGTGGGGCCAATTAGTCCGTGCACCCTGGCTCGGTTGGACTCTGCTTCTGTTTCGACACCTCGGGGAATGTGCGTGTGCCTCCTCACGGGAATGTTATGACCTTCAGGGTGTCGTGTCTCCGTGGATGTTGTTGCATCATGCGTGGGTTGTTCGCTCTTCATGGGCGTTGATTGACGAGGCGAAGTGCTTCCACTTCGTTCGTATTGACTTGCATTGCTTCTACTGTCCCAGGAGGTCTGCTGTCCGCGTTGCCTGGCGGATCCTGCATCCTTGGCGGATTGGCGTTGCTCCTGCTTGTGTTCCGGGTTGATACCATCAGTAACTGAGAAATCAGTTATATTTATATAGGAACTGTCGTTTAGAGCTGGTATAGTGATGATGCCTTTTCAACGGGCCCGGGCCGGAGCGTGTAGAAATTATTTGGTTGGACCGGATTGCGGCGGGGAGTGGGATGCGAGCTCTTTGGATCGTGCAATCTAGGAATTTGGGGTATGATGTTGCCACCAGTTGATCCGCTAGGCTCTGGATATAGCACTCCTCTGCAAAACACAAGGAAGAAGGGGGGTCGACGAGGGCTTCGCCCGTGGCCGCTTCGATGCCTAAGTTAGTTTCTTTCTTAGAGAAAAGAGAGACTGCTTAGACTGCTTAGAGGGCGAATGTGTGTGTCTAAGAGTGCGTACCTTTCACCGCTGGGGTGGCCATGTATTTATAGTAGATGTCCAACCAGTTGTACTGTAACTAGGATTTGCTCCAATTGGATGGGTTTTTTCTTATCGATGCTCCAGTTTGGTAATGGATATAGAAAGAGTATTTATTTGGGATAAGCCTCCTTATTGAGAGGAGATCCAGTAGTGATGTCTGTTATTATTTTCCTTTCCTTATTGATAAGATTTGGTTGGATTAGCAGGATGATATCTTGTTAGGGGTTATTCTATTTTCTGTATTGGCGAAATACAATCTGATTTGCGAGATATGGACAGCTAATTCATCAGTCGTCAGCGGGCCTAGCGGGGCCAGACGCCGTTTGAAATTTGGTATGTCGAGGCGAGGGCACGAGCATTGCGTTAAGGCACCTCTTCTTTGGGCTTGGTGAGTGGGCCTGCGAGCCCATTTTTCAAACCCTATCAATAATAATCAACATGTAGTAGGGGAAAGTAGGAGAAACTATAGGCATGGTTACAACATAAATTTAAACAAAGAGAAATTAGAGCAGCAACTTAAAGCAAATCAAGAAAAATTCGGAACAGGAACCTAAAGCAAATCAAAAGAGGGCCATAAATTGTGTGAGTGGAAATCACACGAATACAAGAATAATTCACAGTGGGAATCTAAAGCAGTATTTATATGAGTGAATGAAAAAAATAAAAATAATAATGTACATTTCTAAGAAGAAATTGCTTGAATCAAAGAGTAGTTTATATATTAATAAAAACATAAATATGATTTCATGCCAAGAATTGCTAGCAATTATTTTCTTTTTTAATAAAGTGGTTATTCCGCAAAAATATGATTTTTAGTTTATTTTTCATGTTTTTGTCATGGTCTTGTGTGATGTTTTTTTTGTTGGAAAAATGGTTTTGAGCACAATAAGTTAGCTATCTTTGAGCTAAAATTACAATGGGTCCCACAAACCTTTTTTGGTGGGTCCACACGAGAATGTGTTCTCCTTTGTGAATAGATGAAGATTATATATTGAGTTGCTCAAAACCATTCATGAGTGAATTAGCAATTGCCTCAAAACATCACCCCTTGAAAATGGTAACTAAAGGTTTAAGCTTGTGAAAAAGCTTGTGTCCCATATCGGATGACAACAAGACTTTTAAAAGGTATATATACACCCACCTTGTAGTTGGGTTTGGGCCCCAAGGGGCACCCCGGTTTTATGGAAGGGGGAGGAAATAGCTCATGCTTGGTTCACTACACAAGCGCGCGAGCCGCCGCCCCGCACCAGGCCAGGTTCGGGATGTATATATCCTTAAAAAATTTTTAAGCCTGAAACAACAAAACGATGTTGTTTTGCGAGGGTTACCATTAGGAGTCCAAAACGCCGTCGTTTTGATGGCATCTGTTGACTGAATAGACGCCTTCTTCTACTCCCGCAGTAGCGGCATATGCCGAAACGATCTGACCTCGCGACTTCTGTATTGTGCAAGCAGTCATGAGCAAGTCTATAAATAGGTCACACATTCTCTCATTTAGAATTCATTAATTTTTGCATTCATATTCACGTTTGAGAGAGAGACTAAGTTCTGCACAGTTCGGGTTTGATAGCCAACAAAGGAAGTGCTTTCTTACTGTTGGGAGATCATTTCATCCTGGGAGACGAATTGCCAATTTTCCTTGAAGTACCATTGCAAGGGCAATGTTGTGTAAGAGATTGTGTCGACCACGAAGACTTGATACGCAACGAGTTCGGTCACTAATCCTTATTCTGGTTTTCCTGCAAACAATTCCACATATTGCTTAAGGTTCTGTAAACTGTTTTCCATTAAACGTTTTATGTTCATCTCCAGTTTCGTACTGATTAACAATCTTAAGACAAATATGATTTTTTTTATAGACATTAGTACGTTTTTTTTTTATATAGATATCGATCGTTTTTTTTAAATACGACATCAGTCTTAGTTAGGACTACGAAACATTTGCAGTTTTACGCATTTAATTTATAAATTTGAACTCTGATTGCCTCTGCATTTCACTGCATTTTGTTTTCTTACATATAGACAACACCTTTTACCATAGTTTGCATATATAAGTTGATATATCAATTTTACTTAACAGAATTCGGTTCTGATATTAGTTTACATATCAATTTTAATATTGTTTTATTGATCATTTCTGCAAAATGAAAATCTGTTTGGTTGTAATATATTTTATTTGTTTTGCTTAGAATTTGGCTAAGCCATTTTTCGGTTCTGATATCAGTTTACATATCAATTTTAATATTGTTTTATTGATCATTTCTGAAAAACGAAAATCTGTTTGGTTGTAATATATTTTTATTTGTTTTGCTCAGAATTTGGCTAAGCCATTTATTTTTTATTTTTTAAAGATACTGTATTCTGCAAAAAAACATTTATTTGTGCTCAAAATTTGGCTATGTCACATTTGTTAATTTTTAAGATACTGTTTCTGTGAACAGTAGCCACTTTTATTCAAAACTGGTTTTATTCAGCATTTGGCTAAGTCATTTTATTAACCCAATATACTTTGTTTTACGGAAAGCAGGTCGGTTCGATAGAATGACTACGATTCTACCCCCCACTGTGTGGTGCCTCCTCAACGCACATTGTAAAGCGCCAATGAGTGTGAGTCATGGAAAATTCGAGAAAAGTTTAATGAGGCGGGAATTCAAAGGTGGCAACAAAGATATTTATTATGCGACCACCTTGAATATGACCCGTTTCCTTCAAGAGGATGCTCCCGCATTGAAGGAAAATGAAACTGATAGGCAAGTGGTTGTCGTTGTGGAAGCATGGAAGCATGCCGATTTCTTGTGTCAGAACTACCTCTTGAATGGCTTAGACTGACACATTGTATAATGTGTGCCTTGTCTGCTGAGAAGAGCGTAGAATCCACGAGATGAAATCTGAGGCGAGGATGCACGGCTTAAGAAGTTTGTAGTGGGAAAATTCCTAGACTACAAGATGCTTGATTCCAAGACAGTGATCAGCCAAGTCTAAGATCTGATATGGGATTCTCAGACATACATGCAAGGGATGTTCCTCAAGGAATTCCTTCCAAAGTGGTCAGTAATTATTGAAAATACACTCACCAGGAAAGAATTCAAGAATCACCAAAAGCATGTTTTAAGGAAATGAGACTTGAAGACTTCATCGTGAGGCTGAGAATAGAGGAAGACAACCGTGCATCTGAGAAGAAGGCAGGCAAGGGCATCATGGAATCCAAGGCCAATGTTGTGGAACAAGGGCAAACCTCCCACAATCACAAGAAGAGGAAGCACAATGACAACGGTCCTAAGAAAGGTCTTACGAAAAAGTTCCAAGGCAAGTGCTATGTGTGCAACAAGCAAGGGCACCGTGCTAAGGACTGTCATAGTTGCAAGGAACAAGGGAATCCGAAAAAGAAACGCACTCAAGCCAATGTGACTGAAGTAGACAATGTCTCAAACATGAACCTCTCAGCCGTAGTCTCCGAGGTGAACTTCATTGGCAGCAATACCAAGGAATGGTGGGTGGACACAGGGGCTACTCGTCATGTTTGCTCAGACAAGAAGATGTTCTCATCATATCAAACCATAGATAATGGAGAACAACTCTTTATGGGCAACTCCTTGTTGACCGACCAAAACGCATATACAAATTTAGTTGCACAATTACCAAAGGACTGGTTCAGTCCCCTAAACTCGCACCATAAAACTTGTCAGACCAAAAATCTCCTAGAGTTAATCATTTTAATTTTGGTTTTGGCCTGATATAGCACCGCGGCGCAATGTGCCTAATAAGTAATAAATGGATATAAGTCTGTATATCGATCCCACGTAGATCTCAGCACTTTAATCAACTACCCCGACTACTCAAGTCTGCGACGCCATTCGACCATAAAGTGATATCAGTCCGTACTTAAGAAGCTGGAAATTATACTAGCACGAGTAAAATAAATGAACAATCAAATAAACCTAATATAAAAGCACAAAGACAAAGAATAGTTAAGAAAATAAATGGACACTGAATAATTATCTTTCAGAGGACACATCAAGTATAATGCTATAGTGAAGTACCAATTCCTGTAGTTAATACTGATAAAACTTCTTGAATATTTCAGGTTTTAAAATCATTCAAGGCGTTTAGCAGAAAAGTTAATCTCTCCATTCCACATTTCATTATCTAATTTTTCCCGATTCTTTCGAAGACAGGAATGAGATAACTACTTTAAAAAGGGATTTCCTTAACCCGGGTATTTTTCTTCGCAATACTTCATACCCATTTTATGGATCAGAACCTTAGCTCCTGCTATCGGTCAAGCAAGGATATACAACTTCCTGTGTTACTTTCCGAAATTAGAATAGATCACCCTCCTTTGATTAGATCTCGCCTAACGCGGATTGGCCTCACTATCCGAATTTAGTGAACTCTTTGCTTGTTTAAATTGATAACTCGCTCAACTCGGCTTCGATTTCAAGTGAGAAGAGGATTTATCCAAGTAAACTTATTAAAGCTCATTAGATCTCTAATAGCAGTTAATATACCTTCAAAGAAATGTCTACAACTCGTAAATGTCTTCTCCGCGGTCACCGTGAGGACCTCCTTGAAATCGTAGAGCAATGAAACAAATCTTAAACGGGGGTATAAGAAACTCCATATTCGGGACCAGAAACATTAAACCTAAAACCAGGAAGTAACCATAAACTGAAATCTATGTAAGCTGCTGGAACGACCACAGAAAGATACTTCGACTACAAGATTCACCAATGGAAGTCGGATTCTTAATTACCGAATTACACTACAAAGATTCCTCCGATCATAAGAATCGCACTAAACTCGAAAGTCGACCTGTAAATTTGTCTCAACCAAACATTCCGTAGTAATTTGAAAAGAATAGAATTCGTGATTTAAATTTCACTAAAAACGATAACATCCACCCGTAAAAAACGAAAACTGAACGATAAATCTAATCTAATTCTAACTATCAACATTGAAGAAAGAAAAGAAAGAAAAGAAAACTAAAAAGGAAAATAAAGAAATAGAGTCTTCACTACCTGTACCTTCGTTCAGGTCACCGCTAAGTCAGCTTTTCATCCGGGTAGCCGCTATTTATAGGTTTCAGCCCTAATTCCAATGCGCTTCTCGTTGCGGGACTCCAAAGTTAGTTGGCCCATGTTTATGTTCATATCGCGACATTGATCTCTTGTAACGACATCATCCATGTCGCGACATCGATCTCACGTTGCGACATCAACTTAAGTCTCAATAAATTTCAATCGATAAATGCTCATGTCGCGACACGATCCCCTCGCGCGACATCACTTTGGCGCCTTTGCGCGTTTCACCGGGAAGCCCGATGTCGCGATACATCATATCTTGTCGCGACATCGCCTCAAGTCTTCTGCAGTCGCTGGAATCGATCGCCCGCGATGTCGCCACTCACCCTTGTCGCGACATCGCCTTATGTCTCGAGGCTTCACCGACGCTCGCGATGTCACGCGACTCACCCTTATCATACATCGCCTTATGTCTTGGAGGCTTCACCGGGTTAGTTCTCTCGCGGTCGACTCACCTTCCTCGGTCGCGCATAAATGTTCGGGCGAATCCCGCCTCATCCTTCCAAACCCGTCGAGCTTCGCGATTCTCTCGTCGCTTAATTTCCATCCCGAGTCGCGATATCAACCCTTGTCGCGATGATCACGATAATGTCGCGACATCATTCCCTTAGCTTCGTTAATCCTCACCGCTTATCTCGGTGATTCCCACGCGACCGCTGTTTATTTCCTTCACGATCCCGATGTCGCGACCTCATAATCTAGACTGTGCAAGCCCAAAACTGCATCAATGAATCAACCATTTGTTTCCCATTCTCGCTTCAGCCACTGTGATTTTTTTATTCCACCACGGTCAAAGATTTTTCCACTGCATTTTCTTCTTTTCTTTTTATACCTACAAATAACAAATTTGGTGAGTTTCTTAATATTTCTCGCATCTTAATTATTCCTTTTACATTAAAATCAAATTAAAATGGACTAAAAATAGATGACTTTTAAGCTCATCAAACTCCCCCAAACTTAAAGTTTTGCTTGATCTCAAGCAAAGAAAAGAAAGAATTGTTTGTCCTCAAACAAAAAGGACATTTTTCTATTCTGTTTTTGGCAAAGAGAAGTCAATTTACCTGAAATACAAGGATTGCATTGTTTTCGCACATCTAGCTTCAAGTCCAGCTTCAAGGTTGGTTTCTACTCTTTATAGTATACAAAACTAAATTGTTGAAATTGTTTTACAAACAACATAATCATTGGATCCTGTTGAAAAATAAATTGTTTTTCTTTCTCATCTTCATAATTATTCACTTAACTCCCTACGTCCGTCACAGTTTTTACTGTTTATTGCCTTTCCAAATTCCATAAGCTTGTTGTTCATATTGATCTCCACTAATGTAGGTAATTCCATCCTTCAAGATCAATCAGCCCTTGCTTGTAATGTTAGGCTTCGTGGGTAAGGGTAGGATAGAAATGAACTTTTGGTTTAGATTACCCTGAACTTTTTCTCTTTCTTCTCACTACTCAGCCTCTTCCTTGTAGTTTCTTTTAATAAACTCCCCAAACTTCATTTCGACATCTCCTTGATTTCTTCTATTCGTAATCGTATGCTCCCATTTCTCATTTGTAATTCAACCTGGGAATTTCCTTGTCACCATTCAAAGATAGTGGGTTGTTTACCTTCTTAGGCTTTCTAATCTCAGCGAACATCAAGTTAGTAACTCCCATACCAGATGGCATTAGGTACTAGGGTGTTGAAACACCCCTAAGAACTTAATAGTTCAAGAGAATTAAACACAAGGTAAAACTTAACTTTTTTTTTTTTATCAGATGGCGTTTTTGACCCTTTTCCTTTCATTCCCTTTTTCTGTCTTTTCTCCTTGAGTTCTTCTCAAAACAACTCTCCCCAAACTTGATTTCCTTCTTCCTCTTTCATTCTTGCAATCATGTGTTCTTTACTGGAAGATTGATTCTTTGAAGGTTTGGGGTTTAAATTACCGAGCTTAGAAATAAGGCTTGATTTGCCTAATTTGAACTAAGGTATATGCTTTGAAGATATAGATGTGGGATGGCTCGAATGGCTCAAACTTTCCAAGAATGGCCTCGCATCATTTCACACCAGACACCTAGGATTTCGCCTCTCAATCAATAATCTAACAAGTTCTAATCCGGGTTAGCTAACGTTATTGACCTCATTAGGAGTTCGACACTTTTTGTTGATGAGTAGTTAAACTCTTTAGTATCCAATGTGTTCGACTCATCAGTTCATACCACAATTCAAAATATGTTGTGTTCCTTCAATTTCATTACTTTCCTCTATTCGGACTTAATGTACTAAATTTAAATCACTTTTGCACTTGTGTTTCAATGAAACTGTATTCACCGCCTCTTGTTCTCGCTCTTGTTGTTTTTTAGTTTACTCCTAAACTAACTGCTTCATTCTATTCATCTCATTAAATCTCAGCAGTTTTTATTCTTGAACTAATTCCTACTTTAATTTCCCCAACTATGCATCACAAAGCAACACAACATTGAACAAACAGATTCAAAATAGCACACAACAATTCACCCAAATTTCACTTTATTTCCGGGATTCAATTGCAACAGTTGGATACAATTCAAATGGGATGAGGAAGGTAAGGAAGGTTAGGCAGGGAGAAGGTCTATTTTTTTCTTTTGAAATAGCCAAGAGCAAAGATGTTGGGGGGATCTAGGTCTAGCTGCATCTTAAATGAGTCGGGAATTCAGAATCTTAAATTCTCTTCTTTCCTTTCTCTCTTGGTTTCCCTCAATTGGTTTCAATGAAAATCATTAGAGAGGATCAACCTTTGTTCAACTCATCCTTGCCTTCCTAAGCTATCTATTACCTCCATTTCATCATGACATCTAAAATTTTGGAGAGATTATTGTCGATCAAATCCAAGTTTTCCAGCTTGCATTCTTTTCGCTCTATGATTCTTGTATCTTTTTTGCTTTCCTCGTCTCTATCATCAAGTTTGTTTTCAAAATCCTATGTAGAGATTTGTATAGGAATTTAAAGCCTTGATTTGCTCCCAAATTTGGCTATTTTGCTCAGATTCTTTCTTTATCAATGTTATGGAGCTTCAGAATCACGCTCAAACCGATTGTTATAAAAAGCTTCTCATGACTTAAGCTTTGAGCTTCGTAACAGATCGGCAGGATCTCTTTCCTTCATTTCTTTCAAACTCTTCGGTCGCTCCAAAATTTTTCCATCTTGTTCCCTCTCTTCTTTCTACTCTTCTCGAGTTTGCCTAGCCGTGTTTCGATGGCACTTCTCCTCGATTGTTCTTCCGATCTAATCTCATCTAAGTGTTCTTCTCGACGAGTTTCTTCTTCTGTCATGCTCATGTTCCTCATAATCTGCCTATAGGTTGGTGGACTAGGGTGGAATTTCACCATTGGAACGGAAGAAAAGCTTTTCAAAAGGCCTGAAAGCTAGGTTTTCGTGGGGGTTGAGATTCATGAGGAAGAAGGTGAATAGCTTATTTGGTTTGGGAGTGGGAATGCGATAAAGTTTCCAACAGTCTCCAATTCAATCAATGTTTGTGGGCTAATTATCGCTTCATTAAAAATGTGTCGCGACTTCCAATTTCACTCTTTATTTGAGAGATCATGAATTTGTGGCTTTTTAAAGTGAGCACGGTATTAAAATCCTCTTATGTCGCGATGCTGTTTGTCTCATCAGTGGATTTTTAGGAATTGTTTGATTATCATGTCGCGACATCCTCTTTTATTCCTGCCTTATTCCCTACCTATTTCTACCTGGCAAGTTGTCATGACATCATTTTTCATTTTGAAACTTATTCTCCGGCCGCGAATTTCACAAGCAGTGTCGCGACATATACCTTCTTCCTTCAATACTCACAAATTGCCCTTTCAAAACAGGTCACGACATCAATGTTTTGTCGCGACATCACTTATGTCGCGACATAACCTTTCTGTCGCGACCTAAGCCCTTAACTCAATGATCTCAAGAACCTTGAATTCTCTTATTGTTCCTAACCCTTGCATCTCTTCGTGCATCTCCAAGCAAAGATTTACCAATCAATTCAAGTATATCTACAGAATTGGGTTAGGAGAAGGTTACTCCCTTTTCCTCATGTCGTGATTCTCCTCGCAAGGTCAGGAATTGTTCCCGTAGTCGCCTTGCCATTCATGTCTTTAAACCTTGCGTAAGCTCACCGCAATATTCAAGAAAATCTAATTAAACTACAAATTGATTTTTAAAAATTCTTAAATTCATCCCTTATAAAAAACAAATCTGACCTAATTTTTTCAAAGTAAATTCAGTAAGAAAATATTTCAAAACTTAAAATCAGAAATTAAATCCTTATGGGTTGCCTCCCACACGCTTCGCAGTCCTTAGTCGGACTTGTCGCCAGGTACTTCTTCTTTTTCCTTGAACCGCTGGAGTTCTTCATTTCCCTTCCCTGTTTAGATAATGCTTAACCTCTGTCCATTGACCTTGAATTCTTCCCCCATTATCAGTCCTCAGTGTCAATGGCCCAAATAGCATCACACCACCGTACGCCCACTCCATTCGATTTTAATTTCCCCCGAAACAATTCTCAGCCTAGAATTAAACAAGCAGAACCTCGTTCTCGCTCCGAACTCTTTCTCAAATTCTCTGATCATGCCATTTCTTTGTCTTGTCTTTTGTATATTCTAGCATTATCATAGGCTTTACTTTCACTCTCCCGCCCGCATACTGAGCAATCTTTTCTTCCTCGCACTTTAAAACGGTTCAACTTCATGGCCCACATTGCCTTGTATTCCAATTCAAGAGGTAGATGACATGGTTTGCCAAAAACAACTCAGATGGGGACATTCCAATGGGGTTTTGCAGCAGTCCTTCAGAAGCCCAAAGTGCATCATCAAGTTTGGAAGACCAACTTTCCCGCCAGCTCACCGTCTTTCAAGTATTCTTTGATCTCCCTGTTGGAAATTTCTGCTTGTCCATTGGTCTGGGGATGATAAGCTAAACTCATTACATGCTTGATCCCATACCTGCTCATGAGTTTTGCAAATATTTTGTTTGCAAAGTGGGTTCCCCCATCACTAATGATAGTTCTGGGTGTTCCAAATCAACCCAAAATATTATTTCGTAAGAAACCTACAATCAGATAGCATCATTCCTCGATGTTATATCACTCCCATTTGGAAACACTCCACTGCAGCAAGATGTATAGGTTTCAAATGATGGTGAGAAAGGTCCCATAAAATCTATTCCCCATACATCAAAAATTTGTATCACCATAATACCTTTCGAGGGGCATTTACCGTCGATATTTCCAATCTGGGCATCTATCACACAATTTAACCCCACTCCAGCACAATCTCTGAAGATAGTGGGCCACAAACTTGGATTGGGTATCTTGTGAGCTGTTCTTTCTCCATAAAAATGTCCCCCATATGGTGATGCATGGCATTCCATTTAAAATGTTGCCTGTTTCCACTTTCTCTCGCACACATCTTCTTATTATCAGATGTCAAGACCTCTCGAATAATAAAGGGGTCATCCCAAATATAATATCTGCTGTCAGTTCTGAGTTTCCTCTTCTGTTGGTAGCTGAATTCTGAAGGCATTACTCCACAAGCCAGATAATTCACAATATCAGCATACCATGGAAGTTGGAAGGAAACCTTAAACAATTGCTCATCCGAAGTTCCTTCAACATCACATTTTCTTCTTCATCACCGTTTCTACTCTTGACAAGGATCAGCTATCACATTGTCACATCCCTTTATCCTTGATTTCCAACAAACTCCCGCAAATAAAGAAGCATCTACCTTATCAATCTTGGCTTAGCTTCCTTTTTGACATCAAGTATCATGATTGTCGACATCGTTGTGAATTACCACATGGGATCCTAAAATGTATCATTTAAATTTTTCACAAGCAAATACTATGGCTAGCATCTCCTTCGGGCTTGTTGAGTAGTTCTCAGGCTTCATTGGAAGGTCTTAATAGCATAGTATATGGTCCAATACTTTCTTTTCTTTGCCCCAACACAACCCTATGGCAAAATCACTGCATCACAGATGACATTTCAATCACCATTCCGTGGCCATTATAAAGCCAGACTAACTGATTTTGATTTCTTCAAAAGCATCCTTGCAAGAGTCATCAAAATTGAACCTTGTATCTTTTCCAAAGCACCGGTGACAAGGGTCCTGGCTATTTTTGAAAAAGTCTTTATGAACTTCCGTGAAAATCCAAGACGCCTCGGCAAGCTTTACTCCTTTTACCGTGGGTAGGCAAGAGTTTGATAATGGATAATTGATCAAGTCCACTTCAGTCCAAGAGCAGAATTTTATGCCCAAGAACAATACCTTCGTCACCATAAATGGCATTTTCCCAATTCAAGTGCTAGTCATTTATTCAAGATCTTGAAGATCGTTCAGACAGTTTGAAACACTGACTAAAGCCGATCCATACACATGAAGTCATCCATGAAAATTTCCATCACTTTCCAACCAAATCGAGAACATAGACATCATACACCTCTGGAATGTAGCTGGAGCATTACGTAGCCCAAACATCCTTCAAGGCAAAGGTACCATGGGGGGCATGTGAATGGTCTTCTCTTGATCCTCAGGTGCAATAGCAATCTGATTGTATCCTGAGTACCCATCCAGAAAACAAAAGTGAGGGTGTCCTGCTAACCTGTCCAACATCTGATCAATGAAAGGCAAAGGGAAATGATCTTTTCTGGTTGCTGAATTCAACTTCCTGTAATCAATACATACCCTCCATCCTTGCCACCGGTTTTGTTGAATCAATTCATTTTTTTTCATTTCATCACGCAAACCCCTTCTTTGGAACCACATGGACTGGGCTCACCCGGTACCGCTCGAAATAGCATAGATAAAACCAAAGATTCAGCACCTGGAGTACCTCCTTTCTCGCATTTCCTTCATCACCGATTCAATCTCCTTTGGTGTTCTACGATGGTTTCATAGCCTTTCTGCGAATCCATGCATGCAAATTGATGGACTGATACCCCCAGCTCTTCAATGGACCATAAAGGATTCCCTTATGCTTCCTTAATATTTTCAAGAATCTTGTTCTTCAAGATCACCGAAGTCCGTCGAAATGATCACCGGTTTTTTCTTTGCAATTTAAGGCATTACTTTAAACACGTATAACTCTTTCAAAACTAGTCCTTCGCACCGGGTTTCTGATGAATTTCCTCTTTTTCAATATTTTCTCCAGTGTCATTTCTGTTTTGCTTCAAGCTCATCATAGTTTCTAAAGAATGAAAACCGTTGTATGGAAATTCAGAATATACATCTTCGGTATACTGGGAATTCATCTCTTTTTCATTGATAAAAACTGGAGTATTACATTCATTGTTAACATCAGGGTTGGAAGTATAGACAAAATCTGCTACATTGCAACTTTCCTTGTCTCTGTCTATATTTTGCATACTTTTGATCAAGTTAAAAGCAAAGAGAGTTCTTCTTCTCCAACCCTCAAGGTAAGAACTCCTTTTCATGTCAATCGTGAGCAGCCCAAGAGCTAGAATGGTCTTCCCAAGAAAGGTGGGTACTTGCACCTTCTTCCATGTCCGTAATGATGAAGTCTACTGAAAAACAAATTTCCCAACAAAGACTCAAGACATCTTCTAAGACTCCTTCAGTTTCACCATCGATTTGTGTCTCGCCATTCGCAGTAACGCTGGTGGGAATAACCCCAAACTAAGAAGGCTTCGCAAATGTGAAAAGAGGCATCAATCGATAATTAGCTCCCGAGTCACGAGAGCTCCTCAATTCAATTCTTCCAACAATACAAGGAACTCAGAAGCCCCCGGGTCTTTCATCTTACCGGTAGTCTTTTTCTGACATCGCACCGCAAGTGGCGTTGAGATTCACTATTCCTTCCTCTACTATTTTTCTTTCGCTTCGCATGTCCTTCGTGAATTTTCTTCATGAGTGGCACTGAGTTACCACTTCGCAAAAGGCATAATGATCTCCACTGAAAGTCTCTTCAAAACTCTCCTATCTTGGATTTCAGTAGCCTCTTGGAAATGGGACCGCAGGCTCCAGATCCTCGGATGTTCTTCCTCCCTTCACTCCTTCTTTTTCTTTCCAGCACTCTCTCTCATTCTGCTTCCTTTTCGTTGTTGTCATCTTTTCTTCATCTTTTCATTTCCTTCCCACTCCTCAAATTGCATGTACCATGCAAATTCTTCGATTTTTCTTTGTCACTGGGAAGGTATCTTTCCTCCGGGTTAGCAGGTTGGGCCAGCCGCCTCCTACTTGTGTCTCCGTGCTCCTTCGTGATTTATCAGTATGTTCAAAAATTTCGAGAATTGGTAGCGCTGCTTCCAGTCCCGCAAACTTTTGTTCATGGAGGCTCGCTTTCTATTATCTCTCATGAAATGCAAAGATTCGTTCTTCAAAAGATCGGGTCCTCCGACCTCTCGATATTCATTTCTCGTGTTCATTTCTGTCACGCTACCGGAACCTCGTGTCGCTGGATAACCCCCGCTGGTGGGTCTCCGTCCATGCTCAGCCTTGTGAAGCCCCTCCACCATATGAGAAGTTCTCATGGTTCCTCGCTGGATGATAATGTACCGGGCAAATAGTATTGGGTCAATGGTAAGCTCGCTCACCTGCATACTTAACTCTTCAAAGATCATAGAATTGTTCTTCAAGAACTCTCTCAAGACTTTCCTTCAATAACTCTCTTCAACCGCTTCTTATTTCATGGGCAAGGTGTGTCTTCCTTTCGCTTGTCCAAATTTCGTGCATAATGGCATCCAACTTGGCCTCCATGGATGTCATCTTCGCTTCAGCTCCATGATCCCTTCCTCCTCGGCCACGTTTCCTCTTGAAAACTCATGAGTTTTCCATGCATTGCATTTGTTTCTGTGTCTTCAATCAGCCTTTGCCTCAAAGACTTTTTCGCTGAATGCTCCACAACATGAAGCATCAATGATCCCCTTTGATATATCATTCAAGGTATTGATATACAATGTCCATCCGAGCCTCGTGATCTATCCCATGAATGACATCTTCTCAAAGAACCTTTGAATTTTCCTGTGCCACATAGGCTCTCATCTTCCCCCTCAATAAACACAATGATTTCCTCCTCCTTTCGAGGTGAGTGATGGGGGAAGAATCGCTCAAATAGGCCTCTACCAAATTCCTCTCAAGTATCAACGTAACCATATGGTAAAGATTCATACCATGTGGTCATGTACCCTTAGAGAGAATGGGAATAGATGTAACTTGATAACCTCTGGGTCTCACCCCATTCAACTTAACTGTGTTTGCCATCCTAAGAAATCTCCCCAAGTGCTCATTAGGATCTTCAAGTGACGAACAAAGAATCAAAAGTTAATAAGTAATTCATTGCAATTAGTGCTGGTTTTAGGGTTCAAAGTTGTTGCATCGATAGTCAGTTCGATCATGTATTCATTCTGGTAATGATAGGTTTCAAAATTCCTCCATGGTATCAATGATTGGAGGTCTTCTAGCCGCTGTCCCTTATGTCCTCGCTTGATCCTCGTCTTCATTTGCCATGGTGGTGTTTTCTCGCTTCTCTTGTCTTTCTCGCCGCCAAGGTTTAATTGTAATCACCGAATCGTATCGCTTTTCGCTTCCTATGCATCAAAGTTTTTCTGAAAGCAAAACACACTCCCATTAATAGGATTAGTCAAAACAACAAATATATTCAATACGGTTTGTTAAAGGTTAGTGGTTAAAAATAACCACTGCTTGAAAAGCTATTTTTGTTCTTTTCTTCAAAATGTCCAAATTAGCATTTCCTTCTTTCATCTGAATATTGATTTACTAAATTCTTTTCGATCCCCGCAAGAATTGCGCCATAAAAACTTGTTGACCTAATTAAAACGCATATACAAATTTAGTTGCACACTACCAAAGGACTATTGTCTAGTCCCTAAATCGCACCATAAAACTTGTTGAGACCAAAATCTCCTAGAGTTAATCATTTTTAATTTTGGTTTCATTCGATATACCCGCAAGTGCACAGTGACAAGTAATGAAAAATGGGATATAAGTCCAGATATCGATCCCACAGAGATCTTAAGAATTTTCAATCAACTACCCTGACTACTCAAGTCTGCACTATTTGGACCATAAAGTGATCGGGGTCCAAATTTAAGAAGCCGAAATTATACTCAGCAATTCCAGGCAAAATAAATGAACAATCAAATAAACCGAATATAAAGAATAAAGAAATAAAGAATAGTTAGAAAATAAATGGACATTGAATAGTCATCTTTCATGACACATCAAGTATACCAAGCAGCAGTGATACACCAATTTCGTAGTTAATACTCGATAAACTTCTCTAATATTTCAGTTTTAAAATCAGTCACATGCTTAGCAGTTTGATCTCTCCACACTCACATTTCATTATCTATTCTTCCATTCTTTCAAGACAGGGAATGAGATAACTACTTTTAAAAGGATTTCCTTAATCTCGGGTATTTTTCTTCTTAATACTTCATACCCATTTTATGGACTAAACCTGTGGCCCCAAGTCACGGTCAAGCAAGGATATACAACTTCCAGGTTACTCTTTTCCTCGAAATTAGAATAGATCACCCTCTCCTTGATTATCTCGCCACTACTGATTGGCCTCACTATCCAATCGAGAACTCTTGCTTGTTTAAATTGACAACCTGCTCAACCTCGCTCTCTGATTTCATGAGAAGAGGATTTATCCAAGTAAACTTACAAAGCTCATTAGATCTCTAATATGCTTAATGAGTACCTTCCAAAGAAATGTTCACAACTCTGAAGACGTTCCTCCAGGTCACCAGAGGACCCTTGAAATCGAGCAATGAAACAAATCTTAAATCCAGTATAAGAAATCGGGAGTATTCATCCAAAAAACATTAAACCCAAAACCGTATGCAATTCATAAACTAAATTCACAAGTCGCTGGAACGACTACATGTGAGTGATAATTTCGACTATAGCATTCACTTAATGGAAGCCGGATTCCCAATTGTCATCACTACAAAGATTCCTCTCATCATATAAGAATAACTGCACTGAAACCGAAAAGTCGAATTCAAATTTGTCTCAACTTCAAACATTCCGTAGTAATTTGAAAAGAATAGAATTTCATTCAAATTTCTGCTAAAAAACGATAACATCCAATTTTAAAAGAAACGAAAAACTAGAAACGATAAATCTAATCTAATCTCTAACCATCAACATCAAGAAAAGAAAAGCAGCAAAGAAACTAAAAAGGAAAATAAAGAAATGAGCCTTCAGCCACCTGCATTCCTCTCGTCTGTCACCGCCAAGTCAGCTTTTCATCCGGGTACCGCTGGTTTGATATATTTCTGGCCCTAATTCCAATGCGCCTAGGATTCCAGTTAGTCGTCTGGCGTTTATGTTCATGTCGCGACATCGGGACTTTGTCATGACATCATCCATGTCGCGACATCGATCTCTCGTCGCGACATCAACTTGCGTCTCAATAGCCTTCAACTGATGTCTTCTGATGTCGCGACATCGATCCCTTGTAGCGACATCACTTTATGCCTTTGCAGGTTTCGGCTTCTCCCGGCGTCGCCACATCGGTATTCACGCGACATCACCAAGTCTTCGCAGCCGCCAATCGATCGTTCATGATGTCGCCACCTCAATCTCGCCGCGACATCGCCTGCGTCTGAGGCCTCACCGTCGCTCTCTGTCGCTGACTTCACCTGGTCGCGACAAATGAGCCTTCCGCTAACCCGCCTTCCTTCCAAACCCGTCGTAGCTTCGGCGATTCTCACCCGAATTTCCATCCCGAGTCGCATCAACCTTGTCGCGATTATCACGATGCGTCACGATATCATTCCTTAGCTTCGTTAATCCTCGCCGCTTATCCGTGATTCCTGCCGCACTCGCTGCTTATTTCACTTATCCCTGCTACCGCACTCATAACTGGATTTTTGTGCAAGCTCAAAACTGCATCAATGAATCAAATCCATTTGTTTCATTCTGCCCACCCACTTCTTGCATTTTTTTATTCCACCATTTGCTACTTTTCCAACGATTTTCTTCTTCTATTATACCCGCAAATAACAAATTTGGTGAGTTTCTTAATATTTCTGCATCTTAATTATTCCTTTTTACATTAAAATCAAACAGAAAAATGGACTAAAAATAGATGACTTTTAAGCTCATCACTCCTCTTCTTCCAAGGTTGAAGGCCAAGGGAAGGTAGTATTGAAGGTGACATCGGGCAAGGAACTTACTCTCAATGATGTATTATATGCATTTAAAATCAAAGAATATAAGTATCTGATCATCAGTTGAATAAGAAGGGCTTCAAGTTGGTGTTTGTCCTGCATAACTTCATCCTCACCAAAATGGGATGAAGGGAAAGGGGTACATGAGCAATGGCCTTTCAAAATGAATGTAATGACCGCCAGACTCTATTAAGAATATCAATAATAAGAACACGTTTTCTCGCTTATATGCTTCTTGAATCTTCAAATGTGTACATATAGATGAGGATGTTAATTAATAGAATATTACTGAGCATTAATTAATATGGAATGTTTGCCTAATTTTAAAATAGATTCAAATCATAAATGTGAGATTTGTGTGGAATCTAACTTTCTACAAGAACTTCTTTCCAATCAATTGAAAGAAGTAGTGAACCTCAGAATTAATACATTCGCATATCTCGTGATATGAAATTTATTCAACGAGAGGTGGTAAGAAATATTTTTCTTACATTAATTGATGATTGCACAAGATACTGTTATGTTTACTTATTGAGAAGTAAAGATGAGGCATTGGAAATGTTTCAACATTTCAAGAATGAAGTGGAGAACCAACTTGATAGAAAGATCAAGGTGGTAATAAGTGATAGAGGTGGTGAATACGAAGCACCCTTTAGTGATTTTTGTTCACAAAATGGTATAATACACCAACCATCAGACTTATTCACCTCAAAGAAATGGGGTCAAGATTTAAAACAAAACCTTAAAAGAAATGATGAATGCATTACTATTAAGTTCCGACTACCTCAAAATTCTATGGGGGAAGTAATTCTTCCGCAAATTATATCCTCAACCAAATACCCTACAAGAAACCAATAAATCCCCTATGAGTCAGGAAAGATCGAAGACCTTCTTACAAATACTTAAAAGTGTGGGGTGTCTCGTGTAACGTCCTGCACACCTTTCTAGACTTTTATAATAATTTTATTATATATTATGAGTATGAATTGAGCAAAACTTGGGTTTTTCCTGGAAAATTGATAAATTGAAAAATCGGTGGAAATGTAATTTAAAGTGGAGCATAAGGATTGATTCCTTATATGCTAAATTGAGAAATTGATTAAACCCGAACTAGACCCAAGTGAAAAGGGAAATGGGAAAAATTGTAAAATGAGGACCCAGGGTCAAATGATAGCTTAAGTGTAATGCCCGTCCCAGATACAGATAGCATATGGAACTCGTAGGGGCGATATGATCTCTAAGGTCACATTGTAGTATTTTCGGAAGCATAGAACGAAATGATAAATTTAGTGAACCTGGAAATTGTGGCACTAGAATAAGGATAAAATTGTAATTGCCATAAGGAATATAAAAATCATAAAGGGAGTAGAGATGGGCCATACAGAAATAAAACAAGTTGATCGGTAAAATTAAAAGGGGTGAAGGACGACTGCAATATGGAGAATTAGGAGTATAAAGGAGTGTGGAGACAAACAAATTCATTTGTCTCATTTTTGGCTAGGGCAAAATCGTATGAGAGGAGAAGAAGGAGAAACAAGAGGAAGCAAAGAGGAAGAAGAAGGAGAAGGAGAGGAAGACCAAACCAAGGTATGCTTTGTCTTAAAGCATGGGTATTTTGAATTCTAAGGTTTTGGTTTGGAGAGTAGTTGCCTCTTTCGTCTAGGGCTTAGGAAGAGATCACCCAAACTCTAGATTTGTTGAGGTTATGTGGGTAAAACCCTACTGGTGTAAAATAAACATGGAATCATCATATTTATATAGTTTCAACTCAGAACTTAGTTAAGTTCATAAGTTTTTGGATTTTCACCTAGGGTTTTGTGGCATGAGGTTCCAAATCACCAATTAAAGTATTATGGAGTTGTTTTGGATGATTTCCATGTTGATTTTTTGAGGTGTTACGGATCAAAAGTTGTATAAAGAGAATTGGTACAAAAAGTGGCAAAAGAAGCAATTTCGCAATTCCTCGAGGTGCACTTCAAGATGGTGTATAAGGGCTCACTAGTACAACTCCACTAGAAAGCCAACTGTATCTGGTGCAAATGTCCATGTGTACTCAAAGAGTGTCTAAATTGCCCGGGACAGTAGTTTTTACGTATTCGTTTCAATTCATATGAATCAAGTTAATATAAAGAACCTTATTAAATGATTAAGATAGGTTCAATAAGATTGAACTCGACGAAAATCGTAGCGCACTCAAGCGTTTCTACGGTTTATATTCGCTTAGTATGATTAATTGCTTAACCACAAGAGTGAAGAAATTATATTGACTTAAAGTGTAAGAGGACGATAACTCGACTCTAGATTGATATCGAGAAAGAAACGGAATCGAAATTTGTTTGTTCTCTAATTGTTCTTTATTCCAGTTTGTTCTATACTTGTTCCTGTTCTCTATTTGTTCTTCATTCTCTATTTGCGAAATATACATATATATTGATTTGAATAATTGTTATTCGAAATGTTTGTCAAATATATGCATAAAAGCAAAAGATTCAACTATAAGTGAATTTATCGCATAAAATTAAAATGGATTTTGAAATGTATTACTGAATTTAATTAACATGACTCGGATTCACCAACTAATTCACTATAAGGGTAACCGTAATTGTTAAATGTGAAATCACATTGCTAATGATCGACAAACAAAGACAGATTCACCAAATCGAACTGGTCGTGGAATGCCTAATTCTATACCATATGTGAAATTAATATCGGGAGCAAACCATGATTGTTACTTAACGACATATGACGTGATTCACCAACCGAATCTGTCGAATGTCGACTTATAGTCATATGTGAAATGGTAATATTGAGTGTGAAACCACATTACCATCGAATGACAAAATGTTACGTGATTCACCAATCAATCTGCCGTGATGTCACTTATAAATGATATGTGAAATCACAAACCGAAAAGCTAAACAACGGTATTGAAAAGTGTATTTATATGTATCCTTTACATTACATAGATATTGTATAAAGGCATTAGATGTTCATGATTTATATGGAACGAAATGGAATACGTAATCAGATAGAACCACTAAGCATGAAAATGCTGAGAGTATTGGTTTTATCAATGCGTA
Organism: Tetrastigma voinierianum; assembly: GCA_016808115.1. Taxonomy (NCBI): domain Eukaryota; kingdom Viridiplantae; phylum Streptophyta; class Magnoliopsida; order Vitales; family Vitaceae; genus Tetrastigma; species Tetrastigma voinierianum. The sequence goes on along the minus strand of JAEQBH010000891.1, from coordinate 481,119 downwards.
ACGAAAGGATGTATTATCAAGGTGACCCAAGATCGGTGAGCTTGTGAGTCATAGAGAAAGAATTGCGAAGTATGCTCCGTCATATGCATTTACTCCATTTCTTTCGAACATTGATATTTTGTAAAACAGTTTGAACTTGAATTATCATTTTTGTAAAATGCATTTTGTTAAATGTAAATATTATGAGTCTTTTGAAATTTGTAAATGTATGTGGGCCTGCCCAAAATGAAATGCTTCCGCTTAATTAAAAGGTCTAAAATAGAAGAACATAAACAAAATGTTTTGAGGAAATAATTGAAAATGTCGGAGTAAACCGGCTCCCGCTTGATCTTCAACCGGGTCGAAATGGGATTCTGGTCGCGCACTTTTGAAAAAGAAAATTTAATAACACCTAAAATAAAGAAATAAAACCCAGCTGCCCTGTGTGGTTTAACTGATCCCACTGGTCGGGCCGGGCTCTGGGTCGCCTACAGCCGCAAGTGGCGGTACCTATACCCCAAAAGGTTAAAATATGACCAAAAACAAAATGATTGTGTTTTCATCGATATGCACATAATAGTAAAGGTATATCGCTTTCTTATTCATAAATAAGAAATTATCGATACGCATGCCAATACTATTATTGAATCAAGGAATGCATCTTTATTTGAAAATATATTTCCTTACAAATCCACATAGGAGTTGAACTCAAGTAAAAGAACTCATGATACTGCAATAGGCAGTAGTCAAGGCCAACAAGATGATGATGAACCTAGACGCAGCAAAAGAACTAGAACGTCAAAATCTTTTGGTCCAGATTTTCTAACGTATTTGTTAGAAGATGAGCCTCAAAGATTCAAGGAAGCTTAGTGTCGAGCCTCAAGCTCCATATTGAAAGAGGCTATAAACGATGAAGTAGAACCATCTTCAAAATCATACGGGAACTAGTGGATCTTCCACTAGGTTCAAAACCTCTAGGATATAAATGGATATTCAAGAAGAAAATGAAAGTAGATGGATCTATTGATAAATATAAAGCCAGACTGGTTATCAAAGGTTACAAGCAAAAAGAAGGCTTGGACTATTTTGATACCTATTCACCAGTAACAAGAATATCATCCATTCGAATGTTAATAGCTATTGCAACTATACACAATCTTGAGATACATCAAATGGATGTAAAGACAACTTCTTAAATGGTGACTGACGAAGAAATTCATATGGAACAACCCGGCGGTTTATTGTTCCAGGTCAAGAAAAGAAAGTTTGTCGGCTTGTTAAATCCTCTTTATGATTAAAGCAAGCACCAATGCAAAGGGCATGAGAAATTTGACAAAGGTAGTCGATGACAAATGGTTTCAAAATCAACGAAAATAAATGTATATGTCAAGGAACAATCGAACGGGATTTGCTATTATTTGTCTCTTATGTCGATGATATACTTCATTATGGGTAGCAATAATGAAGTCATTAAAACTACCAAGGAAATGTTCAACAATAAGTTTGACATGAAAGACTTAGGTGTTTCTGATGTTATACTTGGGATAAAGATCTCTAAAACATCATACGGACTAATATTATCTCAATCACATTACATTGAGAAAATTCTCAAGAAATTTAAACAAACATAGCAAACAATGAGAACACCTAGATGTAAATCTACATTTATCCAAAAATAATGGCAAATGCCTTTCACAACAAGAATATGCTCAAGCAATTGGCGGCCTGATGTATGTCATGAACTGTAATTCAGCCCGACATAGCTTATGTCACAAGAATTGAGTAGATACACAAGTAATCCAAACCGACCATTGGAAGACAATAGTTGTAGAGTTTTGAGGTATTTGGAAATACACCTAAACTATGGATCGCACTACTAAAATATCCAAGCAAGATTTGGCTGATACCAGACGCGGATAACATCCACACCAAAGACTCAAGTCCACAAGTGGCTATCTATTTACACTGTGGTGGAGCGGTGTCTGAAATCTTTACAAACGTATCGCTAGATCCACGATGGAATATGAGTTTATTGCACTGGATGAAGCTGGTGAAGAAGCAGAGTGGCTTCGTCATTTCTTAGAAGATATTCCAATATGGCCACAACCTATGCCTGTTATCTGCATTCATTGCAATAATCAATCAGCAATTGGATGAGCACAAAGTCATATATATAACGGTAAGTCTCGACATATTCGTCGAAGACACAATACCATAAGACAACTTCTCTCTAATGGTATTATGACCATTGAATACATAAGGTCAAAAGAGAACATTGCGAATCCGTTAACCAAAGGTTTGACCTGAGAGCAAGTAAGTAAATCATCAAGGGGAATGAGTTTAAAGCCTATACACTAAAGAGTCACGTGACTGGTGTCCCAATCCTAGTCGATTGAAGATCCCAAGATCTAGGTTCAAAGGGACAACCGAATTTTGTGTGACTCATTGAAGATCACTGTGGAGAACAAATCTTCTACTTGTTCCTATAATCAAAATAGTGATGCTTGCAGCGTTGAACAGGGTAAGCCACGCTTTTAATGATTCTTATATCTTGTTAAAGACAAGTGGGGTATAGTAGAATAACTTCCATAAGAAGTCACCTATGAGGAGAACCGTCTGTTCTATGAGAATGATAAAGGCCAAATTTAGAGCACTCATGAACCGTGAATTGTTTAGGGCCAAATGAACACAACCACTACGAGAACCAACTGTTAGGAAAAGATTCTCGCTGCGGAATGTTATCAGTTTTGGTTTACACAAATGATCATCAGCTCAAGACATCATGTTCATCGATCAATCAAGAACTATGATAAGATTTCACAAGGGAAGGTTCAAGGCCAGCGTTAATTCTTCCTCTATACGTAAAATTTCCAACCGAACTCTCTCTCGAGGTCGCATGTCATTCGTGATACATTTCAAACACTCTTATCTACGTAGTGGACACGTAAAACGGTTTCTGGAGCATACTAAATTAACTATCTGAGCTAAAAATTACAATAGGTCCCATAAACCTTTTCTGGGTCCACATGGGAATGTGTTCTCCATGACGATGAAGATTATATATCGAGCTACTCAAAACCATTAGTGAGTGAATTAAATTGCCTCCAAACATCACCCTCAAACAGAATTCAAAGCGTTTAGAGCCATGAAAGTTCGCGTCCCTATACTCCATTTAATACACTTTTAAAGTAAGATATATACACCCACCTCGTAGCTGGCTCGGGGCCCCAAGGCACCCTAAAGCAGGGAAGAGTGAGACCTAGCCTATGCCTTGCTCACTACACACGCGCATAAGCGCCGCCGCCCCGCCTCTCGCACCCAGGTCGGTTCAGATGTATATATCCTAAAGTCAAACAACAAAACAACGCCGCTTTCATAGCAAGTACTATTGCAGCCCAAAACACCGTCGCTTTTGATGGCACCCGCTGACCGAATGTGACGCCTCTCTTCTCCACAGACGCTGACCGTCTGAACAAGCCACAACCCTCAAATAAGCTCATGAATCGCATCGAACAACTGCAGCAGTTTCATAAATGCTTCACATTCTCTCATTTAGAATTCATTAATTTCAGATTCATATTCACGCTTTAGAGAGATCGTGTTCAGCACAATGGACTGAGTAGCCAACAAAGGAAGTGTTTTCTTACTGTTGGGAGATCATTTCATCCTGAGAGACGAATTGCCAATTTTCCTCGAAGCACTATCATGTAGGCAATATTTGTCTTGGGCAGAGATTGCGCCCAACACAGACTTGATTCCTCAAACGTTCCATTGTTTAATCTTATTCTCTCAAGCTTTCGCAAACAATTCCACATACTGCTTAAGGTTCTGTAAACTGTTTTTCATTAAACGTTTTATGTCCATCTCCAGTTTCGTATTGATTAACATTTTTATCGCTGCCTGCGATACGCGATTCCAAGTAATATCTTAAGACGATAGAATGATTTGAAACTATATTGCTATCTTATAATTATCAAATATATAAGTTTTGAATTTATTAATTATATTATTAATCTGAATATCACGTTATTCTCTAAAGTTTTTTAATAAATTTGAGTTTATGTTTCGATCCAATGTATTATTACTTTAAATAAATTAAGTTATCCTCTTTAAAAAAATAGAAATATGTTGAAAAGCGGTCACATCCTAAACATCCACCATTCTTCAAACACATTTTCCAAAGTAATCCATAATTTCTTCACCATCATTCTTTTAGCATATTGACCAAATCAAGCCAAAATTCCTTAACACGACAACCAACCAAGTAAAATAATAATACTATTTAAATAAAAACTATAAATATTTGGATAGAAGGTAAGATTTGTCAACCTAATATTTTTCATGTTTTTTTTAAATAATTTTTTTTTGATAAAAATATTCATTTTTATTTCATGTATTTATATTATATTTTAAAAGAATATGTTATTTTTCTAAGAAAATAAAAAAAAAATATTTTTATCAAAATCATATCATTAATGGGTCAAATTTTCAAAATTAGATTTTTAAAAGGTTTTTAATCAAATCATCCTAAAAACTACAACCGACATTTCTCCCCTACATAGTAACCAAATATGTCAATTTATTACTACACACGGTAATATTCCGAACATATAATATGTAGCAAAACAAAAACCAAAATATTGAAAGAAAAAAAAATATATATATATATATATATATATATATATATATATATATATATATATATATATATATATATATATATAACATAAATCAAACCCAAGAAAATTACAGAAAAGCAAAAAAAGAGATATGATCATAAGCTAGAGAGAGAGTGAAAGGGAGAGAAAAAAAATGTACGAAACTAAATAAGAAAGTGCTTCAACATTAAATGGTCTAATTAAAATATTAGTTAGGTTCCAAAATAAAACATATCAATCCAAATCAAGAAACAATATCTTTTTAATAAATCATATACCCAGGTAATATGAAAAAGAAAAAAAAAAGATGAATATTAAAATCGATTGACAAGTCCAAAAAGAAGATGTGAAAGGTGTTGTCAAAGAAAAAAGTCTCATTAAATACGTCCATAATGAAAGTTGGCTGCACATTTTTCCTCTACCCTTGAGAAATGGTCTCTTCCCTAAGAACTAGAAGCTTTGGACATAAATGTTATTTTAAAAAATTTTATCAATATAGATTAAAAATTAAAATAATACTTAAATTAGTGTGTAAATAATAATATCATAGTTACTAGCTATAGTATTAAAGTTTCTTTTAAGTTAATACCACAGTCAGTAATTATAACATACGAAATATTTTAAAATTTTTTAAACTTAATATCATAATCACTTATTATGATATTAATTTAAAAAAATTTCAAGTGAGATGCACTCCTATTATTTTTAATTTCAACCTATTTTAGTAAAAAAAATTTAAAAGACCAAAATGACGGCTACCCGCAATAATATTTGCTCCGAAAAGTACTGAATTGAATGAACCAGTGCTTACGCAAACCAAAGGTCCAAAAAGGGAAAGATTATTACTTTATGGTCGGCCCACAAATTTTGAGTTAATTTATGGAATATTCAGAACGGACGTCGGAAGCCTACTTTTTCTTTTTTAATAATTGTGGGGGAGGTGTAACGAACCGCCACTCTTGATACCGAGTCACAAGAGCCACACTCTTTTTTTTAATTTCACTGGTTAAAAGATTGGGTGAGCATATAAAAGGAAGCCGAGTCTTCCTGCAATGTTAGATTTTTTATGAAAAATTAATAATTTTATTGGTTCAAATTAGTATTAGATCCGATATAAATAAAAAACCAACTTCGTTAAAAATGTAAAAAATAAAAAATATCGAGAGTTAATAGCATGTCGTATTATATAATGATCAGAATATTTATGACTTAAGTTTTATAATATATTAATAATCATGATTTGATTTGTTATATTTATTATATTTTCTTCATTGGTCGTTTATATATAAATAAAAACTTTATAACGGGCGATAAAGCAAAATAAAAGGTCGTATTAAGACGATTATTCGCGTATTAATAAAATGATGATGAAATCATGAAAAAAATTTATATATATATATATATGTGAAATAATTATTTTATTAAAAAATAATAAAAAGAATTATAAATGAATAATTTCAAATCAAAAATAACAAAAATAGTGGTTAGAAGAGAAAAAGTAGAAAGAAAAAGGAGGATAAGGTTTATAAATTTGTATTTCAAATTGAATAGATGTCATAAAAATGATGTTAAGGGAAGGAAGGTTTAATATATGGCTATAATTTAACACCCACGGGCAAGCTTTAATTTAGCAAAGTGAGGTTAGAATGAATGATTACATTATTTAAACAAAAATTTACATTTATTGAGATTTTACGAATATTAAAGTGGATGGAAGTGGAAAAACACAAATGAACTTCTTGGAATTCATTTTGCTTCAATTCGACGCTATCACAATTCAACAATGGCTGCGCTGCTGTGTCACCTGCACGTGGGTTGTCTGTTTATCAAGCTGGACGAAGAAGAAGGATACAGATATTTGAATAGGGTGAAAATGTGAGAACCGGTTCCTCCCTTAACCGGTTAAATTCAAACTTGATGGCCAAGCTGTAATTTCATACATCCACTGGCACAAAAAAAAAAAATAAGAAAAAGAAAAAATAAGAACAGTTTGGTTACATATTTTGAAAACTATTTTGGGTTCTCAAAAATAAAAATAAAAAGAACAAAAAAAATTAGAAAAAACACATTTGATTCCTATATATTTATTTTGAAAGACAAAAAATATATATATATAGAAAATAAAAACGGTTTTAAAAAACAGTAACCAAACCAAACAGGCCCTGTTAAGACTGATATCCCCTTTGATTCCGTGGGATTTCTCATTTTTAAGGAACCTAACAAAGATGTTCAGTTCTTTTCTTTTCAAAAAACAAAGACGTTCAGTGGGTGTGATTAGACTTCAAAACGGTTGCGCTTCAATATATTTTATTTTATTATAATTATATTTATTGCACAATTTTATTAATAGTTTTTTTAATCGAATTTTATTAATAGTTAATATTATATTTATTTTGTGGTAAGGAATTCTATAAACCTTAATTTCATATTTTCATTAATTGCTTTGAAAAGGGGCAGCAACATTTAAAATTGTAAATTAATAATATACGATTTATATCAGAATAAAAATTGTCTTGTAAATAAAAATTTTGTTAACGAATCCTATTTAATGGGGTCTAGACAGATAACGCGTGCTAGATTGATTAGGAAGAATTAGCTGTCAAAAAAATTGATTAGGAAGAATTTTATCAGTTATGAATAGCTAAATTTAAAAAAAAAATGATTAATTAACTTTTATTTTATATATATATATATATATATATATATATATATATATATATATATATGTTTTTTTACCGTAATATTTTAAAAATAAGATTAGTGATTGAATCGAAAAATTATTATCACTTGTTAGACCAGTAGTCGAACCACGATTGAATCAATGACATTATAAATATATAATTTATATTTTTAAAAAATTTAAAATTATTTTATAAAATTTTAAAATATATAATTTAATATTTATAATATTATTTATTTATTTTTACATAGTTATATTAATATTTTATTTTTTATGAAACATATGTATAATATTGAAATATAAAAATTTATTTAAAATAGAAAAGATATATTATAATTATAATTATATTTATATTTGAAATAAGATAGATAAATATTTTTTTTGTTATAAAAATACACAAATACAATGGTAGCCTAGTGATACTCCCCGCTTCATCTAAACCAATCAAAGGCAAGGTTCTTAAAACATTCATTTGAAAGATCAAATTTATCCCATATTGAACAAACATAAGATTCTAAAAGCTTTTATATACTCTCCTCACGTATTAATAAGTCAACGATAAACATGGAACTTGTCCACAAAAATAAGATTCTAAAAGCCTTTATATACTTTTTTTCAAAAAAAAAAACAGAAAAAAAGAGGCTCCATATACCCAATTTTGAACCGTGGGCACTGCCTGTCTAACCCATCCTACATATCACATATATATTGTTGACATGGATGACACTTAATGGATATTCAAACCAAATTAAGACCAGAAAAATGTCAAAAGTTACAAGAAAACCCGAGTTAAGACTTTTTTTTTTCTTTTTTGACATCTATTCAATTTGTATTATAACAAAATATTCTGTTTTTTTTATAAATTTGTCTTATATAAGTTCTTAATCACTTGAGTTAGGTCTTATTCACCATAAATAAAACTTATATCTCAAGTAAAATAAAAAAAAATATTATGCACTCAAAAATCTATTTACATGCATGCTTTTTAAAAGGAAACAAAAATCTGCACCCAACTCTACTTTTTGAAATCCATGTCTACCTCAGTTAGTAATAGAATATTTAAGGTTTAAAAGGATAGGACATCCAAAAAGTTTTAATGGGTACAACTTATTATATTATAACAAAATGATTAGTTAATAAAAAAAAATTCTAAGTTTTGAAAAGTTGTAAACTAATAAATATATCTTGACTTACATGTTTCGGTTAAAGGGTAATTTTTGCCTCTCAATTATGACTAAGGTGTTAACTTAGTCCCTCAACTGATTTTGCTGTCAGGTTTCCATTAGTCTAATAATGTAACTAATTTCTTATGAAAAAATAAAATGCATCAGAGTTTAAATATGTTTTTAATGTATTTTATTTTTTATACATCAATTTCATCAAACAATTTGATATTTTTAAAAATTATTTAAATACTACAAAAGTAAAAACGATAAAAGAAATTAGTTGAGAGATTAAGTTAATAATCAAATTATAGTTGAAGGATAAAAATGATAAAAAAAAAAAAAGAAAGTAGTTAGTGCTAAACTTAACACCTGGACCATTTTTTAAGGCAAAAACGTCCTTTAACCCTACATGTTTTGTCCGTCAGTTTCAATGCGGACAAATGATTAGCATGAATGGCTAGCTGGCAGCAAGATAGATGATAGACATTCTAGAATGGAAATAGAATTTAGAACTTTAGGTTACTTTGAAAAAAAAATTACTAAAATAGTTTGAAATTAAAAGTAATGACTACATTTTTGTCACGATGCATTTATATTATAAATGAAATAAAGTATATCGAAAAGTTTTCGAACCAAACCTTTATCAATTATAAACTTTAATCTCTTTTTATATTAATTAATCAAGTTCAAAGAAAAGTATAATACTATTCATGCCGGGGCATATATATATATATATATATATATATATATATATATATATATATATATATACATATATCAATATTCCGTACAAAAACTAAGATAATTATTAAGGTTGTCTTTGATTCCGAAATTTTTTTTTGAAGGTTTTCGAATATAGAAATCAAAGTATTTTTAAATTATTTAATCTTTAATCCGTGAATTGAAATAAATAAAATTGGTTTTCATATAACAAATAAAAAATAATACATTAAATTAAACATTAATTTTGTTTGTGCCTTCAAATTGTACCGATCTGTAATTTTGTAGTTTCCATATAAGGAGTCTGACAAAACCGCCGTTCTTTCCTATAGTGGTTTTTTCTTCTTTCCTATCAGAAAACAATAAATTTCGATGAAAATTAAAATGGAAAGGTTATTTTCATAATTTTATATATTTTTCTTTTATACATATATAAAATTATGAAAGGAACCTTTCCTTTTTAATCTTCCTCAAATAGGAAAAAAGGAAAAAAAATTACTAGAGGAAAGAACGGCAGCCATGTCGGACTCCGCCGTTATTCGGAAACTGCAAAATTGCAGATTGGTACAATCCGAAGGGATCAGGTTAGTTACACGCCTCCTTGCTTATCTTTCCATTATTAATTTTTTTTGAATAAAAAATAATATTATTATTCAAACTTATAATAAATTCATAAATTTGTTAAAAATAGTATAAGATAAAATAATATATATAAATCGATATAAAACCTATAAATTTGATAAAATAATAATTAAAATATATGTTGTAATTCCAATTCTTTTAACATCTTTGACTTACAGGTCTTGTCGTATGAATGACGAATACTTAGCGCGTTTATAAACGATAATAAAAACGAAATATTGATAAAGCGATGATAAATTAAGCGGTGAGTGATGATACGCCAAAAATAATCTTTCTCGATACTTGAATTTATTAAATAGAAAAAAGAAAAAATGAAGTGAAAAATTGTAAAAGAATCATCCCTCACAAGGAAATTAGGTTACAAAAGAAAATGAGACGATCGGGGCTAGGTTTTCCGCACTTTCATTTATTAATTTTTAAAACTACAGTGTATTGCCATAACAATACGCCGCTTCGCTTGTCTTTCATTTATTAATTTTTAAAACTACACTGTATGGCCAAAACAGCTGTGTTGGCAGATGCAAACCTCTCTCTCTCTCTCTCTCTTGTCTTTCTCCCTTTCTTGTTGCTTTGATTCTTTGACCTTCTCTTTCTATGTTTGTTTCTTAATTTTTCATTTTTGTTTTTATTTTTATTATTTATTTACTTTTTTGGTTCTAGGCGAAACTAAGTTTGATTTTAATTATTCCTTTTTAGACAACGATTATAATTATTCTTGATCTTAATTTAGTTGTCTCTTTCTATGTTTGGTTCTTAATTTTTCATTTTTGTTTTTATTTTTATTATTTATTTACTTTTTTGGTTCAGGCGAAACTATTCACTAATATGTAAGTTTTATTTTAATTATTCATTTTTTGACAACGATTTTAATTATTCCTGATATTCATTTATTTTATGGTTGCTTCTAGATATATATTTATTTATAACAGGTATGTTCAATTTTATGTTCAATTTTAAAAATGATCTTATTAATTCTTAAAATAATATTCATTTTGAAGATAAAGAAATTATGTAAACTATATTAATTAGTTTTAAAATTGAATATGTTAGATATTTTATAAATTTCAATTTCATTCAAAATATTTAAATTGCAATTTCACAAAATAAAATAGTCTTATAAAAATAATAATTTATTTAATTTTTGTATTTCTTTCCATTGATATTTAACTCTGCTCCTGTGTGCATGTCTAACTCAAATTGGTTAGAGTTTTCCAGTCACAGATACATTTTACTATATTGTATTAAAAATGATTAGTTTAAAAAAAAACAAACTATGCTCCAAATCCTAATAAACTTTAAGAATTACTGAGTTTAAAAAACCTAAGGATTCATAGTTTCTTTGTTCTTTCAGGGGAAATTTTTATTAATAAATCTTATTTAATTAGATTATATCTATGAGCAATATAACTTACTCCATCTATTTAAATTTATTTATCCTAATTATATGAGACCATCTATATAAACAATTTATCTAAATATATTTAAAATGAGAGAGAGAGAGAGCTAATGAATTAAACTACAATATTAGAACACACTGCTCCAATCTCAACCAATTTACATCAGTTCAGCTAATGAACAGTTTGGGCAACCATTTTTTTTTTCATCAGTAACAACTTGGGCAACCAATTGATTCAATCTTGTTTTATAAATCTGACAATTTCAAGTCAAGATGTTGCCAATCCTAAGATTCTATTATACTGACAGTGATCTTCTCACACAATCTCAAGACTGACTTTAGAAAATTGATAACAAGTAATGGATATTGAAAGGGTACAAATCAAATATCAGCAGGGTCAAGAAGGTGCATCTTGAACATCACCTTCATGTAAAAGTCTATACTTCAAAATCTTCAGGAGACTACCAATTGGTTTAACTTCCTTTGATGGGGCTTCATTAGGATCTATTATGAATGAATTTGCCTGAAAAAAAAAAATTTGCTTCAGGTAGTCCCGTCTCTTCATGCCTCTGCAGAGTGAGTGTATCACATGATCAACTTTTAGTAAATGTAGATCCATTACATAAATGACATCGAATAAACTTAAAATTGACTGATGTGCATTTTCGTGGGTAAGGAACCACACTTACCACCCTCTGAGAAAACTAAGCATGTACCAATTGTTTCTTCATATTCTCCAATCTGTGAAAAGACCATCATTAATAATGGAAAGAGCTTTTGCTCAGAAATCATAAGTTAATTTTCATAACTTACCATGCAACAAGAAAAGAAAGTAAATGAATATGAATGGATAACTAAATAGAATTAATAGCAAGTTAATTCCAGTTATGAAGTATATGGATTCTATTCAGAGTTTAAAAAATTGAACACAAAAAACCGCAACTTTGGATTCTATTCAAATTTATTAGTCAACCTCTCAGATTATTTATTGATATATAAATTGTGGATTACAAGCTTATGAGAAGTCAAAACTTATTTTTAAGATCACTAAGAGTCTCTAAACCTGTTTGGATGATTTTGTTAAACGAGCTCTACACCGGTGGTGGCAAAATGCTGCCTATTGTAGAAATCTTATTTTGGCTTATGTAAGAAGCTATTTCATGTTCAATGGAACTATAATAGCTTCTAGTTAAGGCCAAATTGCTTTAATTTCCAATGTACCCATTTTAAATGCTACAAAAATCAAAATTAAGAGGATTAGTTTTTCTAGAACCTCCCCAAGCCATTAATAGTTCAAAAGTTAAAAAAACATACGACCATTGCTCTGAAATCACTTAGACAGCAACATGTTTAGATCATAGGTGAACATGAAAAACCAACGGGAAAAGAAAAATACTGAAATGATATACAGCCACAATACAATAGAGAAAAAAATACTATGTGTTAGGTCATAGCATCTTTTTGAAATGAACCTCAAATTTTTGCAAAGCAATCAACTCACCAGTTTTAAGTTGTCACCTATAAAACCAATATTAGTTTTGTATCTGGGCCTACAGTTTTTAATTTCAAAGAAACAACAGTGAAATTTTAAACAAGGAAAAATGATAAAAATTTACTCAGAGTATAATGAAAAAAAATTAATCAAAATATCAACACAAGACAGACTAAAAAGGAGAAAGAAACCACCATCCTCTGCTCTTAAACTCAGAGAGCAGAAACATGCAAGGGTGTAGGCAGCAACACAAACATAACCAACAACCCCCACATATTTTGCTGAAAATAAATGAAATTGAATTGTTCCCGGGCAATCCATTTTCATATTGCATCAAATAAAGCCATATGGAATTTTTGGAAGAGTTCTAAAAGATTAAGGGCACAATTAGTAGAAAAACAGAGAACATTTTTTTTTTTTTTCATTTTTTCTAAAATTAAAACAATGAACAAGTTCTAAAATATTTTAAACATTTAAAAAAGTTTTCATTATCTTCCCAAGTTTCAGTTGCAAGAGTGCTCACATATTACAAAAATGAAAAAACAATATTTTGCAGTTTTCTAACAGTAACCCATGTTGAGGAATCTCCTTCCTATTCCTGTAACCAGACACCAAAAATTGATAGCCCTTTAAATTTGTTTCAGTTCCTTTCCTATGTTCCAACCTTCAACCCATTCAACAAACCCAGAAAATCACCACATTCCAGAATAATTGCATATTCGCATCTGTCCCATCTCCCCCCAATAGAAAATCCAGTAATACATCAATAATAGAAACAAAAGGATTTCAAATTGGTTATAGTATGTATCATACGTTAACATATTGGTTTGTATCTTATTAGGATACTTTACTTATAGAGTTATAACCATTTAGGTAGAGTAGATCATCTTACCGAATGTATAGCTTAACATTCTTGTATCTATATGTATGATGACTCAATGAAAAAGACACAAGGAAATTCTTTCCTCCAACTCTTCTCTTCTTGGTTTCTACATGGTATCAGAACTTGATTTGGCAGGAAGTCCTGGCTTTGAGAACTCTCTCCACAATTAATTTCCCATTTGAGTTTTTGAATGTCCATAGTGGACTTTGTGGTTTGTTTGACTCTCCACGTGCGGGTATGGGGCTGCACGTGAGAGAGGGTGTTAAAAGACATGATATTCATACTAAACTCAAATCCTACAAGTTTGAGCTTTTAGGAGAATTGATCATTTAACTTTTTCGGAGTGCTCAAGAGAATTGTGACAAGTGTTTTTTGAAACACCTATTTCAGGAGAGAGTGGGATCTCATCGCCGGCCTGAGGAGCTTCAGGCGCCAAACGCACTTGCCTGAGGTGGTGGTCGGAAACCACGCGCCGCGAGCTCACATGCGCGCAATGGTTCGGGCGGATCATGCACCGCGCGTGTGGATGCGTGGGGACTATTCGACTTCGATCTTCACTCTCTGGTGTCATCTTGCAGAAGCGGGACCTCTGTCCGCGGTTTCCACTGTTTGGTACTTGGATTTGCTGTTTTGGGTGGCTTTTGTGTCCGACAACCCTCTTTGCCTAGGGTTTCTATGAGATTTTTTGAGTCTGATTTCTAGAGGTACCCTCTGGCCTTGATCTACTTCCCTTAGCTTCATAATGACTGATTCAATAGATAAGAAGCATGTTTCGACGCCCGAAGTGATCCCGATGATGTCTAAAATCATGGAGGACAAGCTGACTAATCTCAATTACTTGGATTGGAGTAAAACAATCCGCCTCTACTTGAGGAGTATTCATATGGTCAGTCACCTTAATGAGGACCCTCCTACTGATGATTCGAACGACTGGTGGTTGAAGTATGATGCCCGTCTCTTTCTCTAAATTCATGACTCCATTGATGGTAAAGTATTCACTCTCATTAATCACTGTGCGTTTGTTAAAGAGCTAATGAATAATTTGGAATTTGTGTATTCTGGAAAGGGAAATATTTCTCTCATCTTCGATGTGTGCTGAGCCTTTTATCGCTCTGAGAAACAAGATTGATTGCTTACGAAATTTTTCATGGATTATAAAAAGACATGAGGAATTGAATTTGCTCTTACACTTTAGTCCAAATGTTAAAGTCTAGCAAGATTGGTAGGAAAAGATGGTAGTGATGGGCTTCCTAACCGCCTGCTCTTCCATCTGCCTAGATGAGAAGTGCTCTTGTTGGTTGAAACAATGGTGAGTTAGGAAAGCCTGAGAATCTTTTAAAAATAGTGACCCGGGGAGGTAACCGGGAGGCTAAATCTAGAGGGGTTGTGTGTTATTACTGCCATAAACTTTGGACATGTGATACGAGACTGTAAGAAACTGTAAAACCGAAATCAGAGATTTCCATTTGCCCATATAACCTCGTCTAATGAGGCATCTGCTCAGTCAAATCAATTCTCCGCAGACGAACTTGCCAGGTTCCACTTATACTAGGAATCATTGAAGTCTCCATCTACTTCGGTTACAGCTATCGCCGAATCAGGTAACCCAAACACATGCCTTGTCTCTTCTTCGTCCTCCGAATGGGTAATTGATTTTGGAGTCACAGATCACATGACAGGTAATTCCAGTATATTTTCTACCTTTCAATCACAACCTTCATCTTCCACTGTCACTTTAGCAGATGGGTTACAATCACGTGTTCTTAGTTCATGCACCATTTTTCCCACTCCTTATTCACAATAAATGTCTTGATTTACCCTAATTTTCTTTTAATTTGGTATATGTGACAAACTGTGAAACTCATAGCCCCATTGTGTCTCATTCTTTTTCCTTTGATTATTGTTTCTTCAGGATCTTATGGCCACGGCAGTTATTGATGAAAGAACAAGTCTAGTGGTCTCTACATTATTGATCTACCAATACCAAGACCTATTACTGTATTTGGGGGTTGCCACACCATTTGAGACTCATTGCATATTAGGTCACCCCTCTCTTCCTCTATTGAAGCAATTATGTCCCTAATTTTCAAACTTGCCGTCCTTAGATTGTGAGTCCTATCAGTTTGCGAAACATTGTCTTAGTTCTCGTCCTAGAGTCAATAAACGAGTTGGTGCTCCTTTTGAGTTAGTAAATTCAGATGTGTGGGGTCTATGTCCAGTTGTGTCCCCAACTAGGTATCGGTATTTTGTTATGTTTGTCGATGATTATTCATGAACAACTTGGTTATATTTAATAAAAACCCGTTCGGAGTTATTTTATCACTTTTGTGCTTTTTGTGCTGAAATTCACACTCATTTTTTTGTTTCTATTCAAAATCTGAAAAGTGATAATGCCAAAGAATATATGTCCGAACAATTTCAGTCCTTAATGCTTCATAATGGCATCCTTCATCAGACATCTTGTGTTGATACTCCTTCTTAGAATAGAGTTGCTGAAAGAAAACATAGACACCTTGAAACTGCTCGGGTTTTATTATTTCAAATGCATGTGCCCAAACATTTAAGAGTCGATGTTGTTTCCAACGCATTTTTTTGATTAATCGGATGCCTTCCTCTATCTTGGATTGGGTCACTTCGTTTTAAACCATCTTTCCCCATAAATCTTTGTTTACTATTGAGCCTCGAGTGTTTGGGTGTACTTGTTTTGTTAGGGATGTTCGTCCGCATGTATCTAAACTCGATCATAAGTTATTGAAGTGTATCTTCCTTGGTTACTCTTGAGGTATAGGTGTTATTGTCCTAATCTTCGCAAGTACCTGGTTTTTGTTAATGTTACCTTTCTTGAGAATACCCCTTTATCTCCAGACCCGATCCACACTAGTCAGGGGGAGGATGATGATTTGCTAATTTATACTCTTGTCTCGCCAGTTCCAGCTTTTGTTCCACCTCTGATAAAGCCTCCTGTCACCCAGGTCTATGTTCGACGCCTACACCCCCCTAGTCTCGAGCCCACCAGCGGTTGCTTCGATATTGGATCCAATTCTTAGTGATGACCTTCCTATTACTCTCCGTAAAGGTAAACGTCAGTGTACGCATCCAATCTCCCCCATTTGCTCTTATAACCATTTGTAATCCTATTCCTATTCGTTTATTGCATCTTTGAACTCTATTTCATTGCCTAACAAAGTATATGAAGCCCTAGCTGATTTTGGTTGGTGTAGTGCTATGATAGAGGAGATGGATGCCTTGGCTAATAATGATACTTGGGACTTGGTGCGTTTACCGGCTGGGAAGAAAGTCATTGGTTGTCGATGGGTGTTTACAGTGAAGGTTAATCCCGATGGATCAATTGCTAAGCTGAAGGCTGCATCTTGTTGTGCCCCAGGTATGTGAACTGTCGGGTGGATTGATACGATACTTTTCCTCGGTTGCTTCATTGACCTCCCCTATTCGTTGTTTATATCTCTGACAGCCACTCATGGTTGGGACCTCCATTAACTTGATATTAAAAATGTCTTTCTTCATGGAGATCTTGTAGAAGAGGTTTACATGAAGCAACCTCCCGGGTTTGTTGCTCAGGGGGAGATTGGTAGAGTTTGTCGTCTCCGATATGACTTAAAACAAAGTCCCCATCGTAGTTTGACAAATTCGGTGAAGTGATTAATTTGGCATGCAGAAGAGCAAATCCGATCATTCTATCTTTTATAGAAACTCTCAAGTAGGTATCATCTTGTTAGTTGTGTATGTTGATGATATTATCATTACTCGAGATGATATGACAATTATATCTTCACTCAAGTCCTTTCTTCATGGTCAATTTCACACAAAAGACTTAGGCATGCTAAAATACTTCTTAGGTGTTGAGGTTATGAGGAGCAAACGTGAAATTTTCTTATCTCAAAGGAAATATGTGCTCAATCTATTGTTGGCGAGAAATTTGAAAGTAACAAAAATCATGCCAATCCACATGCTTCAAAACTACCACATCTTCTTAGAGAATACAAATTATTTGAATAACGAAATATAGAAGAGGTGGTTGGGAAATTTGAACTACCTTATAGTAACACGCCTTGATATTGCATACTTTGTTAGTCTTGTAAGCCAATACATGTCTTCTCCAACAGTTGATCATTGGGTGGCTGCAGAACATATTTTATGTTACTTGAAAGGAGCCCCGGGAAGTGGTATTTTATACAATTATCATGGGCATAATAGACTTGAGTGTTTCACGGATGCAAATTGGGTAGGATCTAAGGAAGACAATAGGTCTACTTCGGGTTACTGTGTGTCTATTGGAGGGAATCTAGATTCATAGAAGAGTAAGAAACGTAGTGTTGTCTCTTGATCTAGTGTAGAATCTGAGTATAGAGTAATGACACAGTCTACATGCGAGATTATGTGGCTCCATCAACTTTTGGCGAAAGTCGGTATTAAAACCTCAGTTCCAGCAAAGCTCTTGTGTGACAACCAAGCTGCAATTTATATTGCCTCTAATCTTGTTTTCCATGAACAAACTAAACACATAGAGATAGATTGTTATTTCGTTCATGAGAAAATACAACTCGGTTTGATTTCTGCATGATATGTAAGACTGAAGAACAATTAGGTGATATTTTCACAAAGGTTCTAAGTGGAGACCGGGTTAGTTACCTATGTAACAAGCTGGGCATGATTAACATCTATGCTCCAACTTGAGGGGGAGTGTTATAGCATGCATCATACGTTAACATATTGGTTTGTATCTTATTAGGATACTTTACTTATAGGGTTGTAACCATTTAGGTAGAGTAGATCATCTTACCTAATGTATAGCCTAACCTTCTTGTATATATATGTATGATGACTCAATGAAAAAGACACAAGGGTATTCTTTCCTCCAACTCTTCTCCTCTTGGTTTCTACAAAATTCAAACAAGAATTCATACTTTTTTTTTTTTTTTTTTTGAGTAAGAATTCATACATACATAGAACACACAAATCAATTATAAGAATAAATAAATAAGGAGGAAATTGCAAGTTGAGAAGCATACAAATAGAACATATGGGGCATTTGGCGTGATATCAATGTGGCATCTAACCTCATCCAGATTCAGCAACAAATACTCTTCTTCTTCCTTCTCAGCATTCTCGTCGCTCACCAAATTTTCATCCATTATCTATGCACACAAATTTAAAAACTCACATGTTTATCAATTACATTAAGTAGCAAAACTCTTCAATTTATTAAAAAAAAAAAGGAAAATAATGCAATATTTTCAGTTTCTGAGCACCCAACAACCCTAATTATGAAACATTTCTAATCCTAAAGCCGCAATTTTGTCCTCTTCAATGAGGGTTTGTTTCCTATACATTGATAGTTCATATGAACATTACTATAATATGGGCGGGCATTTTGGAGTCTATATTGGACAGCATATCAGGCACAATAATGGAATATATAAGAAACTTACAAATTCAAATGATACCAGCGAGGTTTGTTTATCAGGGTTTGGCATGGGAAAACGACAGAGCCAGTTAATACATGATTGGGTGAATTTTATCCCTTATCCTGTTCATTCATTTCTTAACTTTGAGACCTAACTTTAAATCAATACATGATTATCCATTTGATCTTTTAATGAGTGAATCATTAAAATATCACTTTTCCTGGCCAAGGAAAAAGTTTTCGTTGCACAAATTAAAACCTCAAAGAAAATCCACAAATGGCCATCCATGTGGATGCTATATGAAGAAAGGACTCAAATAGTGCCAGAAACCAGGAACCGATTTCAAATAAATGAGTAAATTCTGCATGAGGTTTCAGGAAAGTGTTAACCTTGCTCATGATATCTAACTGAGATGCTGTTGTGTGCCCTCTCCTTTTTGTTTAGGCCTGTGGTCTTCCCTATATACACCCTGTACATGTTTGGGTTTGTGCTTTTAGGCTTCTTTTTGTTGAATTGCTCCTTTTACCTATCATAAAAACTAGCAGAGATGCCTCCAAAGTGGATTTTTCGGTCAAATCTTCTTAGTGCATCAAAGATGGGTCTCAAAGTTTAGAAATGAGTGAATTTTATCTAAGAAAACCAGGAGAAGTTAAGAAATCAATTAAAAAACAAACACTGAATATAAACACAAAACAGTTTTCCATCCAGAGCGTTGAGAGTTGGTACAAGGTGATGTGACATGAATATAGGATTCTCCATAAGCCATGAAATATCAAGATGATGTCCTGTTTAACACATTTTTTCTTTCAGTTCTATATTAAAGTAACAAAAAGGACTTGATAACATTCTAATCGATTGGACATATTTGTAATAATCGAACTAATCTGTAACAAATTAATACAATGGAACAAGAAATAGCTAAAAATTTTAAGGGAAACAAGTTTTGAGATGAAGGTTGTGTTTGGTTCAGAATTTTCTTATCTTTGGTTGCTAAAAAAAATCTCAAAGAAAATCAAATATAAATAAAGTTTTTTTGCAAAATTACATATTTTTAAATTATTTCTTCTTTATATTGATGAGTTAAAATAAATAAAATGGGATTGTAGTAGTAAATAAAATAACCTTATTTTTATTTTCCTTCGTTTTTTTTCTTTTCTTCTACTTTTCCTCTCTATTTTCTTTCCCTTGCATTTTCTCTCAAATTTTCTGAGAACCAAACATAGCCGAAATGGCACGTAAATATAGATAACATGAACAAAACATAAGCAAGTGATAGAGTCACTTGAACATAAACAGAATGTTAATCGACTACCTACAAAGAAATGCACTCGTTTATAATACATAAAATTCTATATACACATCTACCCCGACAAACATAAGAGATAGAACTTGTGACAAGAATGGGGTGCACCCTTGCAAGAAAAAAACTTACAAACAAACAAATTGCGTGTTTGTAATCCATAAACATAGCAGACTTCTATGATCAACAACCAGAAGAAAAAACTAGTGACGAACCAAAATTTGCAGAAAGTATATCTCTCAATGAAAACCAGAGACGAAGCAGAAAATTGATTTGCAAAACCACAATCTCTTTAGAAGAGGAAAGAAATGAAGAAATCGAACCTGAAAACCTCCAAATCCTCGGCCGAATCGAAATCCGAAACCCTAAAGAATCAGATGAAAAGCAAGAAAACCAGAGAATGGAAAAAATAATGAAAAAAATATAGTGAGAAATAATTTTTTTCCTTTCTAGGTTAGCAATGGACGATATGGCTCAGTGGCTTCAGTATTCGGACGAGAGCGGGAGAGGCTTGTGTTATATACAGGCTTCAGGGTTACGGGAAAGACCATCGGTTTGCGTCTATTGGGCCATTAAATGGTAGCACCCATTTCTATCTGCTTGGCCCACTAATATATGGCTCTACTTGCGGCTCAAAGTTTAATTAAGCAGAACAAATCAATTTTTTTTAAAAAAACAAACAAATTGTTTTGAGCAGATCTTTCCTGTATGGAATCTTCAGGCGCAATTTGATGAATGAAAATTTTCTGTTTACTCTTATTCAAACTTTTCGAAAATAAAGCGCGTTTAATTCTAGAGAATAAGGCAACAATTTTGAAAAGCAAAGAAAATAGACCATTGTACCAGCATTTTTATATATAGATGAAAGCAATTAAAAGTTATTTCATACATTTTCGAATTAAATTCAGTAAATGAGTTGAAAATGGCAGTATTACCAATACAAATTAGTCTGAAGCATTTTAAATGGCCAAAGATTAGAATCGATTGAAAATTTTTCGTAGTACGAATTTTGGATAGAGTTGAAAATTTTCGTGAACTAAACGGGGCCTTAAAGGGTCAACAACTCCTTATGCCCTACCTTTGTGAAAAGTTGAGCGATATACCATATGAGCTAAAAATGATGAGTAAACTGTTAATTCTATAAATTATATTGTGGTTATATAAAGTAAAAAAATATAATGATTATTTTTGTAAGAATGTTAATAAATTATTTACCAATAATAATTTTATCATTTTAATCTTTTATAAATATGTTAATATATTATACTAATATTTTTCATTTTATCACAATAATAAATTTATATCATCTAACAATTATTAAAGTAATTTATTTTTTTTTTAATATATTTGGGTTGTGGTACCCCAAGCAAAATAACAAATATAAATATAATATTAAAAAAAAGCAACTATACTTAATACTATTATGTCTTATTCAATATTCGGTTAAATAAAAGATATATTCAATATTTAGCTAAATAAAAATTATATTCAACATTAATTAAAAAACAAATACCCCCTTAATTTATAGAAAACACGCACGCCTGCATACGCACAGCGCACATATATATATATATATATATATATATATATATATATATATATATATATATATATATATATATATATATATATATACATTGTATATATTGATCTAATTATGGCCAATTATATGGAAAAGTAAATTATAGAGCTTTACTTTGACGTTAATTCTTCTTTTATTATTCGTATAGGTAGAAACTGCTCCAATTTTTTTTTTTAAATTTGTTCTACCTTGTATGCCAGTAATCCGCAAGATGTATATCCTTCTGCTTAGTAGTTGCGGGTAAGGCATGAGGAAATTCAGGTAGGTGGCGGGAGGCTCGACAGGGACCTCTGCTTGGCCAGACTGACCGCATCCATTCTCAGCCCAGGTTAAGCTAACCGATATTATTCGAGTTATTTTGAATCGAGATCGTATTTATTTACAAAAACTTGATTCAAATGGTAGCTCTGATTATGTGACGTATGATAGATGTGGTGAAATAAATTACAAGTTTGATATATATATATATATATATAATTGATGAAGAAGCTTAAAACAAAAACATGGAAAATATATAGTGCAGATTTATATACGAGTACAGCAATGCAAACCGCAAAGTAAACATCTAAAGTGGGCAGGCTTTTTTACTATTTGAACTTTATATATGTATTTTGTATAGGTTAGTAGATTTTGATAGGATTCAGATCCTTCTATATTAGGAAAAGAATATGTGGGAAAAGGCTCTAAAAATATAATAATATACCCAACTTTGCATCTAGACAAGGTACAAAATTGTATTAAAAGTGCAAAGTAATCCACCGATCAAAAATAGCATGATAATGATAATGACAATACTAGTCTAAAGATTCAAACATAGAAGAAGAATTAATAGAGATATGATTAATTACATACATGACATTCATCCATTTTATTTTTTCTCTGGCATAGGTACGGACGGACATGCGCGTGGGCATCATCCATCATCATCATGGATGAGAACTTTTAAGTTCAAAGTAGAATACAAATTATTTATAGTTTCATAGTATCATAGTATATATATATAGAGAGAGATCATGGAAAAGGTCATCATGCATCATGCATCATCATAGATGAGTGGGCGGGGGACAGCGGCCATAGCCATGTCTATTATCGGCGCCGATGTGAGTGCAGAGAGAAGAAGTAGATGGCGGAACAGAGCCTTGTACCATTACTATAACAACCGCATCTTTGGAGCTGGTTGTTGAATAATTGGATTAAAAACAGATCATTAATAATAATATTTATAAAGTTTTTAATACAAACAAAATATTTTCAAGCTCCATATCAAAACATTAAGAATAATAATATTATAGTAAATGTGAAAATATAACTGGATCCATAGGTTATTGAAGATTGTAAATTCTGAATCTTCCTATGCAACACATATATCCAAGATTTATCTTTGACGATGAGATGTCTTGAAAGAATATAATAATATGTATATATAGGGGACCATAACCTTGAAAAACTTAATTAGTAATATTCCGATTTTGTCTATTATAAAATCAGGAATTTACTATTTGGTATCTATACATAATGTAAAACCCGAGTAAATTTGAATTTTTTCTGAAAAAAGCAAAACTATAAATCGCCGCTATAGTAGGTTGTAAACCTGAAATTTTCTAGATATCGGATGACGAAACGGACTTCACCGTTGAATTCATCTCGCGAAACCTAGTTTCTTAGACGAATTTCATTGAATTCTGAAAAAATTGGATTTTCATGATTTTTTGGACGTCGAGTGCCTTAGTAGACTAAAAAAATGGGATTTTTAAGAAAAATATTGAAAGTGAAAAATAAATTAAGTAAAATTCATTTAAAATTATTTGAACTTTAACCGGGATGAAATAAATCATCTCGGGGGCAACAACAACGGACACGAACGAGTCGAGGACACTTGGCGTGATATAAGCCAAGTGTTTGAAATTTGGAAAAATGGGTTAAAAATCATTTTGGGGCAAAAATATCACATTTCTGCTGCCTGGTCTTGAGAGAGAGAGGGAGAGAAAAAAAAATCAAAACTTTTCTCTTCGATCCATGGAGTTCCGTCGGTTGGAATTCATCGGGCCAAGAATGAAAGTTCATCCACTCGACGAGGGCTACGTGTGGGTACCGAAAACGCAGGATTTCGCAAAGGATCTAAGAGAGTAGTTCTGGAAATCAAAGGTTTCGGGTCTAGAAAGTGTCTACGGAACTTCCTAGGACTTCTTCTACGCTTCAAGAGGTAGAGATTTTTCTTACTTTGATTTATTCTCCACCATAAAGGCTGTTTGGTTGTGTTTTTTGTCCTAAGGGGCTGTTTGGTCGTGTTTTTTGCCCTAAGGGGCTGTTTGGCATATTTTTGGGACTGTGGGAATGCTGCCCTGTTTTGACTTGCACACTAGCCGGATTTTGGGACTAGTTTTCGATTGGGAAAAGGAGGGAATTTGGACTCGAGTTCTTCATAGAAATTGTAGCTGCATTTGTGAACTTGATGTTAGGCTTTTGAATCACACAAATTGGACCACTACAGCTCAAGTTATGGTCCATTTCATTCCTGGGACTACCAAAGCCCTGTTTTGACCCTACACACTGTCCAAAATTTGGGACTGGTTTTCGGTTGGGAAATAGAGGGATTGGACTCGTGTTCTTCATGGAAGTTGTAGATGCATCAGTGAACTTGATGTTAGGTTTTTGAATCACCCAAATTGAACCACTACAGCTCAAGTTATGGTCCATTTCATTCCCAAGATTGCCACAACTTAGGCTGTTATTTGCTTATGTCCATATTTTAGGACTGATTAGGATTGAATTCAATGCTACTATGGACTGAATTTGGGACTGTTTTCACGTCCTATTTAGGGCATGATTGAGACCTGTGGATGGATGGTTCGGTAGCATGTTTATAGCTTGTCTCGGGGCCGTTTTGTGGATTGTTTACTTGGCATAGTATGTCACACTTGGCCTTGAGGATCAAGGGTGTTATTGCTTGGTTTTGAATAACATGCTTGATGGTAGTTGTGTGATAAGATGTTGATATATGTGTGTATAAATATATTGACATGGAACGTGTGATTGTATGGAAATTATATGCAATTAAGATAATTGTCCATGACACATGATGAATTGTGTGGTTTGAGTTGTCCGTATAACATTCATTATATATGTGGCATGATATAACATGCAGTGGCACATTGCATTGCATATGCACAAGGACATCACATTGAATGGGTATGGGTGCATGGTTAAAAAATCAATACTGCGTTTGGTCTTTGATTGGGTAGGCTTGGTGAAGTGGGACGAAGTCCAACAGAGTCGCACAGTTGAATAATGTGGTAAAGAAAACTTGTGTCGAGTAATAGCAAGCAGGGATAGACACCCCCTCGGGTGAAAGACCCCGTTAATTGTGGTTAGACATAATTCCAACGGTGAAAGACCATAAAAGTGTTTAGGTGTGCGAAGTCTACAGTGTGACACCAAAAATTCGCTACCCACAAAAAGACACATGAGTTTTGTATACAAATGATTATTAAGGTGTAACATCTAAAAAACTTTTGGTTTGAAAACAAATGAATTTGTTTTGTAACTTATCATTGGATGTAATCCAGAAATTATGGAATTTATCACGCATGGTCTTTGGCATTGTGTGATAGGAGTCGGTAAGGACTCGGGTGTGATGGGAGTCGGTAAGGACTTGGGTGTGATGGGAGTCGGTAAGGACTCGGGGCATAGTACATGATTTAGTCTCATCTCATTTCATGACATGACATGTAGGATTCTATAGTAGAAATTACATGTTTTTACTTGGAATGTGAATGTGAATGTGTGGAACATGACCATTGCATGTGCACTTAGGTGGGGGAGTAGCCTCTGTAGGAAATATTATTTACTGGGCATGGCTCACCCTTTATGGGAAAATATTTCAAGTGTAGAGTGTACACTGGTGGATGATGCTCATTCGAGGCCGCAATTGTGAAGAAAGCTAGATTGTGGCTTTAGTAGTTATTTTGTAAAATATATTGGAACAAATAAGTTTTGATATATATATATATATATATATATATATATATATATATATTGTATAAGAGTGTTGTATTTAAACTCTTAAGGACTATTGTGATATAGCCTTGTATATTTTTTTAGTATGGATAAATGAGCCCGGTAGGGCCACTTTTACTCATAAATGGGCCCGGTGCTGTCATTGTGTTATATTGGGTCTTGGATGGGTCATGTTATTATATAATGTACAGGTTGAGAACTGGACAGAGCTCCCCGTACAAAAAAGACTTCGTTCAATTTTTTTTAAAAATTATGGATCCCGATGAATGGGACACATGAAGGGGTATCAGGTCACACGATATCCATAGGTTTTAGTGGGTTGATGGGTGATCAGCGGGACACCCACAGGGTTTTGGTGGGCATGGAGTGCAGGACATGCGGTTGTAGTACGATGTCTAGGTTTATGATTGCACGATGCTGATAGATGCAGATACCCGACTTCCGCGGCTTGGTATCGGCGGGCGTAGGTATGCGATTACCTAGGACTTGATGGGCATGGGCTTAGACCATAGCATTCATTATGCATTTCATGTTCTGTACTGCATGATTGTGTGTTTCATATTGTGTGAATTATATACATGGTAGAATGTATATAGGAAAGGGATAGTAGTAGGGTTAGAAACAGCATACCCTCCCGGGGGTTCGGGAAAGAATGACGAAAATTTTTGGAGTGTTGAGGTCTATTAGTGGTTGGTACATGCGCTACTAGTTATGTAACACCCCGAAATATACCCTAGTAGTTTTCGGACACGTTAGGGTGTAATAAAAGCTAATTGAATTTTTGAAAAATAAAACAAGAGACCTGGAATTAGTACTAAAATCAAGGGTAAAGTGGTAATTCATCACTTAAGGACCCAAATGTCATAATATAAAGGAGAGCGTATGTCAAGAGGAATTAAAGAGAAATATATATGTGTAAAATAGAAGAAGAAGAAGGATTTAGAATGCAAATTGAGAAAGTTAAAAGCAAGAATAGTAAAATTGCTAGAATGGCTAAGGAAACTGAAAATTCTACAGATGCCGGATGGCCGAAGCCAATTTGTCTTAGTTGAATTCGTCTCGCGAAATCTAGTAACCTAGAAAAGTTTCGTCAAATTTTGAGACCGTCGGAATATTTTATGATTTTTTGGGTGATAAGTCACCAGTGACTTCAGGGACGAGATTTTTACGAAAATCTCGGAAGTCAGGAAATGACTTGGGCTAAGTTCATTTAAAATAAAGTGAATTGAAAAAAAATAAAAAATTTTGGGACAAAAATGGACCCGAATGAAATAATATGAGCTATGGATCCAAATAAGAATAATATTAATAATAAATAAATAAATAAAAAGCTAAAAAAAAATGAAAATAGCAAAAAGAAAAATGGGAGGCTTGGGTAGAGAGAGAGAGAGAGTGAGAGTGAGTTTTTGATTTTTTTTCTTCTTCTCTCGCTTCTCTCTTCGATATATGGAGTTTTGACCGTCAGAATTCGTCGAGCCAAGAATGAAAGTTCATCTATTAAATGAGGGCTGCTGATAGTGCAAGAGAAACACGGGATTTCGCTAGGGAATTCAAGTAAAGTTCGGAAAATCCTAAGTTTCGGTCATTTTCTCAGTCTACGGCGTCGACGGTCGGGTGGTGAGATCAAGGAACAAAAATTAATCCATGCATCGCGAGCTCTGCGTAGATCTTAAAATACTTGGAGTTTCGTCAGGCTACGAGGTAAGAAATTTTCCTACTTGGGATAAAAAACCATGTATAAATGGCATAGGTTGTTTAGTAGGAATAGACCGTGTAATTTAATCTTAAGATTTTGGGATGAATATTGGAAATTTAAATTTGGATTTGGCTTGATTCAGGATTAATCTTGAAGGATATAAATTAAGATAAATAATAAGAATATATATGAATATATAGTAGTATGAATAGATGAATAATATGAATATATGAATATATGAAATGAATATATGATAGAGCTACGCTAAGATTTAGGAAGTATACGATTAAAATAACACATACTGAAATGCACAAATGATAGGAAAATAGTTACATGTATGGTAAATAATTATGAATACAGTAAATTGAAGTTAAAAGATATATGAAAAATGCCAAGATAAAAATATATGGTTGTAAATATTGCATATGATTACCGAATAACAATAATTATTCGGGAATATAAGATATCTATTGAACATAAAATACATATGGATTGTCTGCTTAGAACCTAATGAAACAGAGAGGGATAGATAGAGGCGTGCGCATAGGGATATAGTTGCAGTGTCTACAGTTTACGAGATATCGAGACCGTTTAGGTCGTGTATAGATCTGTTTGGATGCGTTATAGCGGCCCCGTTTGGGTCATACAGATAAAGATCATTGTCTCGTACAATGATAGTACCTTCTGTTACATACAATTATTTCCCGTATCCTATTCTAAGGTATTTGCATACATGAAACCTAAAAGAAAATGACAAGTATATGCAAATGAAATGTATAGAATATATGACATGATATTGAAGCATAAACATTTGCTATACGATAATAATCTCTAATTACAAGAACAAGTAAAGTCTGAATGACAGTATATGAAATGTAATGATATATAAAGTACATAGTACATGAAAGTATATGAAAGGGCTGAAAATTGTATATGAGCGGTATATGGAAAGTACAAAGTACAGTACATGAAAAGTATATGAACAAGTACGATGTATGAAGAGAAAAGTATACTGACCAGTATACAAGTGCAAAAATAAGGTGTCAATGACACGAAATGTATCTGACGGATAATATGGAAATGCGAGTATACGAAAAGCACAGTATATGAAAATCATAGGAAAATATAGTATATAAAAAGTACAAGATAAAAATATAGGGAATGACAAACATGATGAGATTCTCTCTCGAATCTGTCGTGAATGTCAATTCTATAGTCAGAGTGAAAACGCAAATGTAAAGTATATGACAATATAAGACCGTATAAGAAAATATATGATAAAACAATATGTAAGAAATGAATAGCATAGCATGGGCGTGTAGCCACTACATGAAAGGAGACATGATATAGGTACAGGATAAGAAATGATATATGTAATAGTACATAGAATGTAATAAGTCATAGAACTGAAAGATGAAAAAGACTAGAAATAGGTGAAAGACAGATAAAGCATCTGAGAAGTACCGTATATGAAAGTATAAGAATGTAGATAAAGTATAGGATAGTATAAGATAGGTTATATAAAAGTATTTGAGATATGAAAGTATATGATACATGGATTATCACGAACATGAAATGAACATGAAAATTATAGGAAACTTGCAAAGAATATGATCTAGAAATAATATAAAATAGATCAAGTATACAATATAAGCAAGAGTAAAAAAGAAATAGGCAAGTATATGATAGATGAAATGATATGATATATGCACATGTTTTTTGGAACCATATGAAAGGCATTAGATAAGATGATGAGTGTTAGAAACGTAGTATATGATGTATGGGTATAAGAATGTATTAAGTTAAGCTTGCGGCGATCAATGTTATTAGTCGTCCATGTATGTTTTCCCACTAAGGCGTAAAAAACAGCACGGGTTTAATCCATGTAGGTGAGACGAGAGAACGAGGATAGAGAGGGACGGGACATCCCACGTAGTAACACGAGGCCATCTTAGAGATAGATTAACTCAGCTGCCTTATTCCATGATCTACGATTTTATATGTATAGTTTTGTAATAGTGAAATTGTAATAGTACAAGTAAAGGGGAATCTAGTATATGTGTATAAAATATAATAGATACCACTATGAGTGGTATGTATAATGTATATGTAAAAAGAATTTTTGTTATTACAGAAATTGTGCATATGAATGAGAAAACAGGGACAAGTGTCGACTCTTTGAGAAAGAAAAGGTTAAAGAGTCCCGATCCACGAGTATGACACCTCGCTTGACTCCCCATCGGTCTTTGGGTTGAGGCGTCTAGGATTATGAGAGAATGTCTAACCGCATTCTAGTTAGAGGGTAAATCCCTAGTATGATGGGATTGGGTCAAAGCCTCAAGGAACTTGAAGGCAATGACATGGGAAGAGTTCTGTGAGCTCTTCATGGGCAAGTATTTCTCGACACTTGCTCGACATGCAAAAGCTTGGGAATTCCTAGAACTAAAACAAAGAACGATGTGATTAACTCGAATATCTTTGCTAAGTTCTTTGAATTAACCATTTATTTGATGATTAATGTGGCCGGACATGGCGAAAGTGAAGGATTTTAAGGATAATTACGAAATTGTCCGTCGAGTAAAATTGTAGGACTCCTCCTCTGAATACGAACTTGATGGTGGTGACTATGGCCATTGTAAGGGAGGTGGACGACGCATAGAACATCCGGGAGGCGGGTGTTAAAGATGTGTGAAAGATTTAGACTTAGAGGTTGAAACCTTGGAAGAGTCGTTGCACGTGAGTTCTTCCTTAGGAACTAGGGTGAGGGTTGATCAAATATGTCGGGATTGTGAGTTAAAGATGTCAGGGATTCTGCTCATTGTGGACCTTAAGGTCATGGACATGTCGGAGTTTGATGTCATCCTTAGGATGGACTGGTTGACGTCACACGAGTCATCATTGATTGTGATCGTAGAAGGGTTATTGCCTACACACAGGATGGTACTTGTTTTATGTTTCAAGGGGATAAGTACGATGCTTTACCCCAGGCTGTATACGACTCTAGTTGGCACGAGCAGTTGATGGGTTAGCTAGCAAGCCTTACCCTAGAGCACGAGGTGAGATAGGACTTGAGTCTACCTCGAGTGGTTTGTGATGGGACGTTTTCTTGTGAACTCACAGGATTACCTCCCTTGAAGGGTTGTAGACTTCACGGTGGGTACACCTTGATGCATTACTTTATTTCTATGACTCTGCATATAATGGTGCTTGTTGAGTTGCAAGAACTCAAGGTCCAGTTATAAGAATTGTTCGACAGAGGTTTTATTAGACCGAGCACTTCACCTTGGGGCGCTCCAGTACTGTTTGCTAAGAAGAAGGACAAGACATTTCAGCTTTCTATAGACTATCGACAATTGAATTGGGTTACTATCAAGAATATGTACCATTTGCCGAGGATTGATGATTTGTTTGATCGGTGGGGAAGAGTGTGGGTTTACTCGAAGATGAATCTCGTCTTGGTTATCATCGATTTAAGGGTTAGGGAGGCCAACATCCTTAAGGCGGCGATTCGGGACATTATGGGCATTTCGAGTTCACAGTGATGACATTCTGATTGACGAATGCTCGAGTGGCATTCATGGATCTTATGCATAGGGTGTTCTAGCCCTACCTAGATCGATTCGTTGTGGTTTTCGTAGACAAAATCTTGATCCACTCTAAGTTTGAGGAGGATCATGAGGGTCACTTGAGGATTGTTATCTAGACCTTGAGAGAACATCAGTTGTAGCTCAAATTCAGCAAGTGTGAATTTTGGCTTACTAAGGTGAGATTCTTTGGGCACATGGTATCGACTTCGGAGGTATCCGTGGACCCGGAGAAGGTTGTGGCAATTATGAGTTAGGAGATACCAAATTCAGTTTTTGAGATACACAGTTTATTGGGATTGGCAGGGTACTACAGGAGGTTCATTGAGGACTTCTCACAGTTGGCCCACTTTTTATGTGAATTGACCTTCGGAAGGAGATCGACTCTAGTGGAATGACACAACGTGAAGGCATTCCGGGGGTGAGGCTTACTTCAGCTCTATTGATAGTCCCAGGGACGAGAGGTACCGCAATGTATTGTGATGCCTCCCGAAGACCAGAGGCTTGTGATGTGTTTGATATAGTTTCGGAGGGTTAAGGCTTATGGTTCTCGGCAGTGAAAGAACCACGAGTAGAGTTACCCCACGCATGATATAGAGTTAGAGGCCATTGTTTTTTCTTTGAAGATTTGGCACCACTACCTATATGGTAAACAATTCAAGGTGTTTTCAAACCACAAAAGTCTGAAGTATATTTTCACACAATGGGACCTTAACATAAGGCAATGCAGGTGGATGGAGTATCTGGAGGATTACGATTTCGCTTTGCATTACCACCCCAAGTAAGGTAAATGTGGTGGTTGATGCACTCAGTCGGAAATCATGAGGAGTGTTGGCTAGTATAGCTTCTTGGGAGTGGCAGATGATTGGACGTGGGACGGAGTTCGAGAGCTGCGTCACGAGTGATCGGGGCTCGAGGTACCTTGGGGTTAAGTGGCTATACCTTCCACTGATGACCAGTGATTAGTCTCAGGGATAGGACATAGAGATATTGTCCATTAGGGATCGGTCTGGGATGGGTCTGCAATTAGGCGAAGAGATTTGGGCCCGTTCCACCGCGGATTATGTAGTCGCCGGTATAGGGAAGAGTTGTGGTTTCCCAGTTGGCAGATATGAGAGAGGAGATCCTTAGACAATTCCATTGCTCTCGTTTTGCTTTGCATCTAGGTGGCACGAAGATGTACCATGATCTTCGTTGCCAGTATTACTGGAGTGGGATGAAGAAACACGTTGGAGATTTCGTTCGACGATGTCTCACATGTCGATGAAGTAAATGTAGCACTTTCTGTGACCCATTTTAGGCGGGTTGAGCGAAGTTCGGGTTGCTCTAATATACTTTCAATCACGCCATCAAATCATTTATCAAAAACACATCGTAGCGTTATACTTCAGTTGGCATAAAATCCTTTTCAAATATGCGGAAGCGTTTTTAAAGGGGTAAACCCATTTCATTTCATTCATGCAAAAGTAAAATTACTATAAAGGCATACCAAGCCTTTTCAAATGATTTACAAAATAAATATTCAGAGTTGAAATTGTGCTTCTGAAAATATGATATTCCAAAAGAGATATGGGGTGAATGCATATGTCGGAACATACTCCACAATTCTTTCTTTATGACTTGACGCTCCTCAATCTTGCTTTTCGCTCTTGTTCAATCGGTACCAGAGCATAGATAAAACTACACACTAAGCATTTTCATGCTTAGTGGTTCTATATAATTCCATTCGATTTCAATTTAAATCAAATCATGCAGTTTACTAAACAAACTTTCAGATCTTGGATGATCAATGTCAATACAATACATATACTTATTTCATATACGATCGTTTATAGTTGTTGATCAAATCGAATATACGCTTCCGTATGCGATAAGTAATTGATAATCAAATCATACATTTCACAATACTCTTTTCATTTCAATTCCAATTTGTCACAATCTCAAATCAATTCAATTCGGTTATGCCCTTGACAGTAAATTTAACCTATGTTTTCAATATACAGGATATCGGAATCACTAGCACGGTCCTGTTGGGTTGCAAGCCAGTATAAAAAAACGGTTTTATAACACAATACGGTCCCGCTGGGCTGCTGATTGGAGTGACATATCAATACAATTGTTCGTAGTATTGCTATTTTGACCCCTATTGGTATACCAATCTATCCTTCATACGAACTAAACGGTTAACATTCAATTAAGGCGTTTCAAATCACTTTATAGCAACTTATACGATCTGATATATGCATTTGTATAAGCGGTTCATTTCAATACTCATTGCAATTTTCATTTGCAAACATTTCACAATCAATTTCTTCAAATCAATTAAAACAATTCAATATGTTTTTCTTATGCATTTAGAACAAATAGTTCAAATCTTGAAACGAGAATAGGAGAAGATAAAACAAACCAAAATCGTTGCTTTGATTCCGATCTTCGGAATCTTGACTTCAATGTGGGCTTTCCTCCTTGTTAGCCCTTATTCAAATACAATGACAATCACATATTAGTAGGTTATTCTAGGAGTTTTTGGTCAGGGTTTATGTCTACCCGAAACCCCTTCACTTGAAAAATTTTCTAGGGACATAGGACCCATAATTTGCTCATGCTTCAGCTAAAATTTTTAGTTAATAGTATATTTTATTAGGAATTGGAATCATCTTATTTGGATCACCCGAGCTGAGTTACGACATTTTAATGACAAAGTGGTCATTATCCCGACTCACTCGGTTACCCTCACATTATTCCCTAATTTCAGGGTCTTAAGTCAATAAAATTAGTAATAATTCCACTCTACTTCGTTGAAGTTATGGTTATAAGGTTTCTTCTCGACTAGAATCATCGATTTGGATCACGAAACTCAAGTTAATGCATTTTACATCCGGACTACTCCAATTTTACCATGAGAATCGGAATTGTTCTTACACATAGCTCCACTTTGATAAATTTCTGGGCGCTGGGTTACAATTTGCATCCTTCCTTGAGTAAATTCACCCTAGAAGTATATTTTACCCATAATTTTGAATCACTCAATTTTGGATGAGTGAAACTTCGACTTATGGCAGCTCATACTAACAATACCCAAATAGAGAGCCTGGCAAGAAGTGAGCTAAGGCTCACACTTTAAGCTGTATTTAGGGCCTTAAATCTATAATTTGCTACTGGTCCCTTCTACCTTACGTTTGGAGCCTACTGCCTCTTATGGTTCTTTACCAGCCAGAATCAATTCATTTGGATGATTATAACTTAATCTATAGCCCAGAAAACAAGAATATGGAGTCTTGACAAAATTTTGTGACATTTCCTTTGAAACCCAACATTTTCCACTCACATAAACACTCCTCCAAACCAATCCAAGCCAATCTAAACAATCTGAAACAATCTCAGCTTAACTAAAACCATCGAGAACACTTTTTATCTGCATTTTGGGGTTTTATTAAAAACCCGAGCCTGATAGAAAGGGGGTTAGGGTTTGGTTTTCTTCACGCTAAATCCTTCCGATCTTGATGTAGGCTTTCTTTTTCAACTTGATCTCTTAAACTCTTGCTTGAATGGAAGCGAATCCGCAAACCCCTCCTCACTTTGACCTAGCTCTCCTTTGCTTCTCTCTTATCGTTTTGCTCCAAATGAGCTTCCCGAGTTCGCACGGTCTTAAATATCTATGTCACATAAGGCCTTGTTTTGACCTTCTTTAAAAATCCTTTTGGGTTTAGATTCTCCTAATTGCTAGCCACTATTTGTCTCTATTTTGCATTTTAAATTCTCATTAATTACACTTAGACATTTCTTCTTTCTAACCTTATGACATAGATCATATTTCACAATTTCCAATATTTTTTTTTTTCACTTGGGTTTATTTCCGGGTTCAATTAATTTCTCATTTTAGCATTTAATATTTGCATTTGGATTTTAGCTATATGATAATTTAATCAACATTCATTTAACAATTCCCAGAAAATACCCAAGTTGGCTCAATTTATACTCGAAATATATAATAAAATTATAAAAAAAAAATTCTAGGGTATTTTTGGGTCGTTACAACTCTCCCCCACTTAAGAAAAGTTCGTCCTCGAAATTTACCTTAGTCGAAAACGATTCTGCAGAATCTTTATGACCGCGTAATTTCTTTACTTTCCCAGTGGCTTCTTAGGTCTTGTGGTTTCTCCACGGCACTGACTAACGGAATCTTCTTGTTCCACAATTATTTCACTTCTCGAGCCAAGATCTCCACTGGCTCTTCCTCATAGGTCAAATTTGGTCTCAGCTCAATTGTCTCTGAAGAGACTACATGTGACGGGTCTGATCTATACCTCCTTAGCATTAAAACATGGAAAACATTATGGATCTTTTCTAAGTCCGGAGGTAATGTAATCGTATGCCCTTTGGACCCACTTTTCAATCACTTCATGGGGCCGATAAATCTAGGGCTCAACTTGCCTTTCCCAAATCTCATCACCTTCTTCCAAGGCGATGCTTTCAAAACGCACCGCGATCTCATATCGAGATATATTTTTTTCATATCGGCATATGATTTACGTCTATCGGTATTACAGCTGATTTTTCTTTAATCATTTTCACTTTTTCTTTAGTCTCTTGTATTAAGTCGGGGCCAATCACTTTCTTTTCGCTCAATTCTGTTATTCCATATAAAGCCTCGTAAGGCACCATTCCAATACTTGATTGGAAACTGTTGTTGTACACAAATTCAACTAAAGGAATGTGTCTATCCCAACTACCCTCATAGTTGA
Organism: Tetrastigma voinierianum; assembly: GCA_016808115.1. Taxonomy (NCBI): domain Eukaryota; kingdom Viridiplantae; phylum Streptophyta; class Magnoliopsida; order Vitales; family Vitaceae; genus Tetrastigma; species Tetrastigma voinierianum. The sequence goes on along the minus strand of JAEQBH010000891.1, from coordinate 445,153 downwards.
GCACACAACTCCTTAACATATATTCCAGAATCTGAATCACTCTTTCTGATTGTCCATCCGTATGTGGGTGGATCGTTGTCTCTTTGGTCAGGTTGAGTGCCTAAAGCCTCTTACTTGATTTTCCCGCAAAAATCTCAAGTAAACCTCGGATCTTGAGTATGAAATAATGGAGATATTGGAATCCCATGCAACCGAACTATTTCATGATATACGCTCTTGCTAAGCTTGTTAAGTGAATAGTGGGTTCTCACTGGTAGGAAGTGAGTTGACTTGGTCAATCGGTCTACTACGACCCAAACTGAGTCATGCTTTCTCCCTGTCAATGGTAACCCAACTACAAAATCCATGGTAATTTGGTCCCATTTCCATTCCTGTATTTTGATAGGCTGCAATAATCTCAGAGGCGTGATGCTGTTGCCTTTGCCGCTTTGACCGACCAAACGCCGTTTGCAAACTGGAAATACATCTCTTTTCATTCCGGACCACCAGAATGGCATTTTTCAAATCTTGATATCTTTGTCTTTCTGCGAGATGGATTGCAAAGATCCCGCGATATAACGCCCAAATATACCCTAGCGGTTTCGACATGTTTAGGGTGTTTGTAAGTGTAATATGAATGTTTCATGAGTTAAATCACGAAACATGGAAGCGAGGTTTGAAATTTACAAGATTTAAGGATAAGGTGTAATTTGTCCAAAAGAGGAACTTAAAAGTCATAAGTTAACAAGATTTGAGGCAATGAAATAAAGGAACTTGAAATACAAATGAGCAAGTTGGAGGACCAAAAAAGCAAAATAAAGAAAATTTACAAAAAAAAAAGAGTTTTGAGGAGGGCCAAACATGGTATAACAAAACACATGGATTTAAAGACGAAATTGGTCTCATTTTTTGGAAAAGGAGAACAAGCTAAGTAGAGGAGGGAGAGAAGAGAAGGGGAGAAGAAGAGGAAGAGGAAGAAGAAGAAGAGGAAGAAGAGGGAGGAGCCAAGAAAGGTATGGAAACTAACCTTGATTATGGATTCTATGAGATTTGGTATGGATCTTTGGTTTTGTATGATTATTATCTTGCCCAAACCTAGGGTTTTGCTAGGGTTTCATCCTAACCCAATAATTATGGAAAGTAAGGTGGATAAAACCTTAAATAGTACAAGAAGATCATGAAATCCTCTCTTTGAGGATGGAGTCATGTTAAATTGCAAGTAAATGAGTTAGGGTTTAGAACAAACCCTAATTAGCTATGAATTAGTTATGCTTGTAGGTTAGAAGTATCCATATTATAGTTAGTTTAAAGTGATTCATGATAGATTTTGAAATAAGATAAGAAGTGAAAGAGGATTTGAAGTAGAAAGAGATGTCGAGATGATTATGAAATGGTTTTGAAATTAATAGTATATGGGCTTTATAGAGTTGAATTGGGTGGAAAAATATGGAAAAATGGAAGAAAAACAAACAATCCCAGGCACTTTTCAGTGACATGTGCTGATACCTTAGACATATCTTAGGTACATAAGTAGGTTAGTCATTTTGGCCAACATGTGCCATTACATGTTAGACATGCCAGTACACCACTGATACCCATTTTCCTATTTCGAAGCCGATTTAAATATTTTAGCCATAACTTTCTCATTTCTTATCCTATTTGAGTGATTCAAGTGGCTAATTAAACTAGACTTCAAGGAAAACTAAACATCCTAAAATAGGAATCGTCAAATTCTGATTCTAAGTGGCCTAGAAATCCACTCCAAGTGAGGCTATGTGCAAGCCAATTCCTGTATCAGTTTTGAATCATAGAGTAGTCCGGATTGTTTCGGACGTTTCTTGAGTTCTGGTGCTCCGATTTGAGTGATTCCAGTAGGAGGAGAGCCCTTAGCACCTTATCTTTAAAGGAGTACAAAGAACTAGTGTCAAATATGGAGCAAGGCCATTTAGAAATAGATATTACAAACATCCCTCATTAAAATCGATGTCGACTAGTTGGCATGAAAATGCCATAACTTGAGTTTGGATGATCCGATTGGAATGATTCCAATTTCTAAGTAAAGTTGATTCATAGAGGAACAAGAATGCATGAATGATGTGTGAATATGTAAGTATTCCTGTATAAGTATAAGTATATGAAATGCCATATGTAAGAGGCATGAAATAAGGAAAGAATAGGAAATGCAATATGTATAAATATGTTCATGAAACATGAATTTGATGTGAAACATGAAAATGAATTGAAATATGAACATGAACATGAACATGAAATGACAATATGTCATAAAAGCATAATGTGGCTAAGAAGGCCCCTTATATAAGATAGTAAGTTACTGAACTAAAATAATTGTAAAATTGCCTAAGACCAGTTATTGAATGACATGGCATCTATGTTACGTGGGCAGGCACGTATAAGATCATTACCGATTAGTACTTCTAAGACTTCCGATTAGTGCGACGACATTCTCCGGGATCGTTTCAAGACATTACATTTCCTAGACTTCTCCGATTAGTACTCTGCATTCTCCGATTAGTGCGACGACACCCTTCGGGACCGTGCTTCGCACATTAGTACTCGCACTCGATTAGGGTGCGACGACACTGGCCGCTAGCTTCCTACACTCCCGCTTGCGGCTACGACACCCGCATCAGACAGACCTTCTGGGCACTTATCAGGTCGCGGTCCCACTCATTCCGTAGACACGGGTCTAGGCAATCCAACGCTATAAGGATAAGACCTCGAATGAATAAGAGCAAAGAAATGAATATAGTAAAGATCCTAGCACCTACCGGTACCTCTCAGATGTTCAGAGTACCTTAAGTGGCAAGTACCTCCAGATTTGCTCAGAAGACTCGCGGTACTTTGCACAAGTAAAACTTCGTAGTACATACGGGTACCCGTATAATGAATACGTAGTAACCTGGGTGGGTACTTTGTATACTCAAGAAATTCAGAACTCCCACGGAGATCCGAATAAGTATAAGTCCAAAGAGTACCCCAAGGGTACTCTCGTGACAAGAAAATAAGTACAAGCTTCAGTAGTACCTACCGGGTACTCGATTCGCAAAATAAGCACAAGTTCCAAATACGATAAGTCCAAATAGAATCACTTGCCATTCGTGATGATGAATCTCAGATCCAGACTCACGAAAGACTAATGTCTGCATCCTGTAGAAGTCCGGGATCTCGACCAGATGTGATATGATCCTCGACCGGGTTCGACTCATCAGACCTTACGTACCTTGCGACAAGAATAAGATCCGTGAAGACAAGTATATACTCAGAAGACATGTATAAGATCCGAATACATGTATATGCTAGGTAATGCTACGGGTTAAAATCCGAAATACATGTATATGTCTGCAATATCGTGATAAGATCCAAAATATTAGAATAAACTCAGAGTACAAGAAGATCCGTAAGACAAGGATAGGCCCTAGCAGTACAAGCATAAGATACGAAGTATTAAAATAAGCTCGTAGTACCTACTCTGCACCTCTCAGACTGGGACAAACCCGCAATACCCACGGGTACTTCGCATAAGGATAAGTCTCAGAATACCGCAGATATCGCTCCATAATCTCAGAATACCTACTGCACCTCCGAACATATGTAAATCTGTGGATAAGTATGTGAGTTCCCTGTAAACTTCTACTGGATCCGAAATAGATATAAATACCAATACGTGTTTAAGTATCTCCGTATAAGCATAAGTTCCAGAATTCTAATGAGATCCGATGGCATCACCGACAAGGCGCAGATGTCCTTCTGGGGAGATCCTCAACATTTATAAGTCCGAGACAAGTAACAAAGATGTTCGCAATATATGTCCTCGGGGAGATTTGAATAAGTATGTCTCGATACAAGCATAGTTATGTGTCCTACGGAGATCTGAATAAGAATAAGTCCGCCATGAGTGTAAGATCTGAGTAAGTATAAGATCAGAATGTTATAAGGATAAGTTCCGAATAAGAATAAGACTGCCATAAGTGTAAGATCCGAAAAGTATGTTGCTCTAAGTATAAGTTCGGGCCAAGAGGACTTATACTCCTATGGAGATGGGCAAGAATTTCCGCTAAAGGTCACAAGGTACAAGTAGACGTATTGCGTCACGACATGAATAGGAAAACGACTTGAAAACCCTCGAAAGTCATGATACATGTAAAAGAGACGTAATTGATGCCTTTGTCAGAGGTTCGTTTGTTCTCGAATATGATCTCGACTCGTTATACATTTGGATTATATGAATTCGTGAAGACTCGATATCCGTTATTGTTATTTGTTATTTCGCTTCAGATAAGATATGTTTCCCACTAAGCCGTAAAAGCTTAGCAATTGCAGTTTAATCCGTGTAGGTATAAGATATAATATTTGAAGACATCCGTATACCGGGCCAACACACCATAGGTTCACTAGCCAGTGAGGGTCTCGGCGCTCAACTATGTAATGAATGTAAAGTTGTTTTCAGATATGTATAAGTAAATGGGACTCCAATTATATGTGTCTAGATTTTGATGCACACCAATTCGAGCGGTGTTTTGATTTGTATATAATATTTTGATTCGTTATAAGACGCGGGCCATACCCACAGTACCCGCCGGCTTTGCGGTAAAGAGTCCCAAGATGGTCTCGCACTCGAACTCCTAGCTCAAACTGGGCTAATTCCAAGTCGGACCGAATCGTGTGACACACTATGTGCCTCTTCAAGTATGACTTTTCTCAAATCATTATCATCGGGTATACAAACTTAATCTTTATAATACAAAACCCCATCTTCATTTACTTTAAACTCGATTTCTTTACCATTTCCAATCTGACTTACTATAGCAGCAATTTTCTCATCTTTCTTTTTCGCCTCTAGCACACGATTCAACAAACTTGGTCTCGCTATCAATTCTGTCACTACTGTACCATCGTTTGTCAACGACAAGTGAGCATTCAACGCTCGAAGCATTTGCATTGTCTTTCTATGTAACACCCCAAATTATGCCATAACAGTTTTATAACATGTTTAGGGTATAATAAAAGTAAAAGTATATTTTTCCAGAAATAAAATAAAGATAAAAATAATATAAGCAAAAAAATTGGAATTAATATCAAAGTCAAGGTTAAATTAATAATTTACTAATTTAGGACCCAAGGGTCATAATTTAATAATGTCATATGCCAAAGTAGGAATATGCATAAGTTAAAGTAAGAATAAAAGAGAAATGGAGGGACTTGTAAGTAAAATGAGTAAGCTAAACATGGCTTTAACTCAAAAGAAGGATGCATCAAATCTAGATGTGCTAATTAAAAGAAATATCTCATTTTTTTTGGTCTTTTGAGAAAGAGAAAGGAAACGAGATTTAAGAAGAAGAAGAGAAAAGAAGAAAGAAGGTTTAAAAAGCAAGATCACAGTATAATTGGAGTATGGAATTGTCTAGTTTTGGTATGTAGTGATTTCGGGACATACTGGTTTGGAACCCTATTTTGCGTATAAATGTGGCCAAATCCCAAACTCATTTCTTATTAGGGTTGAGTTGAGAAGAAATTTTGAACTAAGGTAAGCTACCTATCTTGATCCTATGCGTTAGCCGAGTCTTAGGACTGGTTTTTGGATAAGAAAGAAAGGGAATTTGGTAGTGAGTCCTTCAGGTAAATCGTAGCCACATCAATGTAGTTGATGTTAGGATTTTGAATTTCTCAATTCGACCTCTGTAACCCAAGTTATGGTCCGTTTACTCTAAATAGTCTAAGTGGAAGTGGTTATTACAGTCACCGCTACGGGCTAAGTCACCCGGTCGGATGGGGTCACCGGATAGGTTACCGGTTAGGGTCGGTTGGTAGATCGTTTGCATGACCTCCAACTTCAAAAGGTCATAACGTCTTTGTCCGAACTCCGATTCAGATGTTCTTAGACTTTATGGAAAGCCCATTGAGTCAAGATTCCAGCCATATGCCTGTAGATGGCATTGGGTACTGGAGCCGGCTGGAAAGGGGTAAGTGGGCAAGACTGGTCGGGTAGAGCTCGCCCGGTAAGGCTGGTTATTCAATCGTGACCTCCAACTTCGGAAGGTCATAACTTCTTCGTCTGAACTCCGATTTGGGTGTTCTTGGACTCTATTGAAAGCCCATTGAGTCAAGATTTCAGCCATATTTCTGTAGACAGCATTGGATACTGGAGCCTGCCAGAAAGGGGTAATCAAGAAAGACTGGTCGGGTAGAGCTAGCCGGGTAAGGCTGGTTATTCATGTGTGACCTCCAACTTCGGAAGGTCATAACTTCTTCGTTGAAACTCCGATTTGGGTGTTCTTGGACTCTATGGAAAGCCCATTGAGTCAAGATTCCAGCCATATTCCTGTAGATGGCATTGGGTACTGGAGCCAGCCTGAAAGGGGTTATCGGGAAAGACTGGTCGAGTAGAGCTAGCCGGGTAAGGCTGGTTATTCATGTATGACCTCCAACTTTGGAATGTCATAACTTCTTCGTCCGAACTCCGATTCGGGTGTTCTTGGACTCTATGGAAAGCCCATTGAGTCAATATTGCAGAAATATTACTGTAGACAGCATTGGGTACTAGAGCCGGCAGGAAATGGGTAATCGGGCAAGACTGGTCGGGTAGAGCTAGCCTGGTAAGGCTGGTTATTCATGTGTGACCTCCAACTTTAGAAGGTCAGAACTTCTTCGTCCGAATTCCGATTCGAGTGTTCTTAGACTCTATGGAAAGCTCATTGAGTCAAGATTCCAGCCATATGCCTGTGGAGGGCATTGGTTACTGGAGCTGGCCGGTTAGGGCTAATCGGGCAAGACTGGTCTGGTAGAGCTAGCCGGGTAAGGCTGGTTGTTCATGTATGACCTCCAACTTCGGAAGGTCATAACTTCTTCGTCCGAACTCCGATTAGGGTGTTCTTGGACTCTATGAAAAGCCCATTGAGTCAAGAATCCATCCTTATATAGATTGATAAAAATTAGAAATCATATTAGGTCCAGAAATCATGAAAAATAGTAGGACCTGCTGTTAACCATAGTTATTCATGCATATAATGAGATATGAAAAATGCAAAGATTCGAATAAATGAGTATACATATCACATATGATTACCGGATGAATATAATTATTCGGGAATATGAGATATGTACTAAACATAAAATATACACCTGATTGTCCGCTTAGAAACCCGTGAGGGATAAATAGGCATACAGAGTAGGGACATAGTTGCCGCATCATACGCTTTATAGATACTGAGGTCTCAAGCCGTCGATGACATAGATCCCGTTTTGGATCATTACTGTGCATAGGTCACGCCTCGTACAAGGATATGATACATTCGTATATACGCCTCGGCTTGGGGTCACATATATTACATGGCATAGGTCACTGTCTCATACAGTGATGATACCTTCGGGTATATATAGATAGAGATCACTGTCTCGTACAGTGATAATACCTTCGGGTACATACAGTTATTTCCCGTATCCGCTTCTAAGGTATTTACAGACATGAAACCTAAAAGAAAATGACAAGTATATGCAAATGAAATGTATAGAATATATGACATGATATGAGAAGCATAACACTACTATGCGATGATAGTATACAGTTACAAGAACAAGAAGTAAAGTACAAGATGACATGAAAAGTATATGAAATATGATAAATGAAATATGTTATGAAAAAAAGTATATATATGAGAAATGATAAGTATATGAATTTGTATAGAAGTGTGGTGACCTTAGTAGAGGTCATCCATATGTATTAATTCCCACTAAGCGTAAAGCTTAGCACGAGTGTTTTCATCCATGTAGGTACAGAAGAGGAAACCAGGAGACATGACAATCCACTTCAGCAGGCAAAGGCCACGCATCACTAGGTTCCCACTGGAATATATTTTGGTCTATTTTGTTTACGAAATTTTGTTTATTTTGTAAACAATGTAAATATAGTAAATGTTGAACACTTCCATATATGGAGCTTGTATATTTTGTAATCCGCTGCTACAAAATATAATACAAGTTAAATTTTTAACATTATACGAATGAACAAGCTTAGAGTTTACAAGTCTACAGTAAATAAAAAAAAAAAAAATGACACCCACGCTTGACATCGGTTGCCGTGGTTGGGAGGTCGTTGTGTTAGCCTGCATCACATCTTGAATTTGCCTGACGCCCAATCTGCCTGACGGAGAAGGGGCGCTACGCTTAAGGGCAACCGAGCCTAGGTTTAGGCGCTTCGAAGAGTCTTAGATTAGGATAAGTAAGGCCTGATGTGGATGTTGTCCTTTGTGTTTTGTATAGATGGATCAGTCATGAAGAAGGTGTCAGAGTGTTAACCCAAGGAACAAGAGTTATCGCCTGGTTCTCTTAAAGTAATGTACCTCATGAGCCCACGGAAGCCTCGTGGAGAATATCGCAGACATGGCTCTGGGTATCGATGATTAACCATTCCTAAAGCTCCAATAGACACAGTAAGAAGATATGGAGCAGAGGAATTCCATGGGTCGAGCATGGAAGAGTCAGAGAAAGCCGAATTCTGGTTAGAAAAGATAGACACGGTATTAGAAGAAGTTAGATGCCCTACTGACAGAGCATCAAATACCATTGCAGTGAGGCATATGATCGCGGAAATTTGTGCTCAAAAGTTCGGGGATTCCACATCCTATGACATGGGAATTTCAGTCCAAGAGTTCAGTGGCAAAGTATGTTAGCTGCATGCATGTGGAGTCCAAGTGGAAACCCGCTCTCGAATATGAAGCAAAGGAACTTATCCGTATCGAGTATGAGAAAGAGTTCACCGTCTCGGGAAGAATATGCACCTGGGTTTTATCCTCACCAAGGCATTTCGGTGTAGGCAATTTGAGGATGGACTGCATGATTCCATCAAGAGGTACTTTAGCACCGCGGACTTGTCTCCAACAGGTGAACTTTTATTAGTTGGTCCAAGCTGCAATGAAAGTGGAGAGACTAGAAACCAATAGCAAAGAAAAGTCTCAAAAGAAGAAGTTCTCAAAAGGAGCCTCCTCCTCTTCTGGTAAAAGAGCTAGAGGTGTTCAAGTCGAGTCGGATAGGGTTCCCACACAAGAGGTAGAAGATGTGGAAGATAAGAGTATCTAGTGTGGGTAGGTGCTTAATGGACAGGGAGAAATCCTGGAGTGCACCTTTACTGGCCATAGACGACATCCTGGTTTATGTGTTGCTGATAGGAGGAAGCCGGGATGTGGAAGCACTGAACATTTTATGGAAAATTGTCCTCGAGAGTCAGGGGATAATAGAAGTCAACAAGGAAGTGGTAGAGGAAAATCTGCGGCCTCACCTTCAACTCGTGATCGAGGTAGGGGTCGTAGTGGCTTATCTCAACAAAGAGGACAAGGAGGCATAGTTTCAGAGACAGTGGACTGTCCTATGCCTACAGCACCAGCATGAGCATATGCTATGAGGGCTCGTGAGGATCAGGATGCTCTTGAGGTTATAGCTGGTATATTTTCTTTATATGATATTGAGATGCATGCATTGATTGATCCTAGATCTACTCATTCATATGTGTGCATGGAGCATGTTTTTGACAAAGTGCAAGCGATGGAGAAATTAGCATATGACATGCATGTGACTAGTCCGTTGGGGCACAACGTTAGTGTGAATAGCGTATATAGAAATTATCCCATTGTTATACAAGCAATAGAGTTTCTCGCTGATTTGATAACCTTACCATTCCTAGAGTTTGACTTGATTCTGGGAATGGATTGGTTGACTAAACACCGAGCCATAGTTGATTGTGGACAAAAGACAGTAGTGTTAATATGCCCTGATCAGTCCGAGGTGATAATACAGGGCATTAGATCCACAGAATGTCCAATGTGATCTCAGCCATGCAGGCAAGGAGATTTATAAGAAAAGGATATGAGGCATTCTACTTTGATATCACTCCAAGAGAGGTCAAGCTGAAAGTTAGAAAATTATTCCAAGAGTAAGGAATCCATTGTATTCTCTGAAGAGTTACTTCGTGTATTCCGAGAGGAGGTGGACTTATCCATAGAAATTGTGCCAGGAACAGCCCCTGTGTCTAGGGCACCTTATAGGATGGCTACAGTAGAGTTGAAGAAGTTAAAGGTTCAGCTACAAGTGCTTTTAGATAAAGGGTTTGTAATGACCCAAAGAACTCTCAGCACCTGCTTTTGTTCGTGAAAAGAAACATGACACTTCACGATGTGCATTGATTTATCGGGTAAATTAATAAGGTGATGTGAAAACAAATACCCATTGCCGAGAATCGAAGATCTTTTTGATCAGTTGAAAGGAGCGGGTGTCTTTTTCTCGAAGATCGACCTGCGATCCTGATATTATCAATTGAGAGTAAAGGAAGTAGATGTGGTCGAAGACCGTGATGAACCCGATATGGCCATTATGAGTTCTTGGTAATGCCATTTGGGTTAACTAATGCACTAGCAAAAAGATTCATGGATTTAATGAATGGGGTGGTATTTAACCCTATGTGGACTGGGCCATGGTCTTACTGATGACATCCTGATGTATTCTAAGGATGCACAGGAACATGAACAACATCTGAAAATAGTCCTGCAGAAGTTAAGAGAAAAGAAGTTAAATGCTAAGCTTAGCAAATTCGATTTTTGGCTAAAGGAAGTTTCATTCCTAGGCCATATTGTGTCTACTGAGGGTATAAGAGTCGGTCTTATAAAGATCAGGTCGCCAGAATTGGAAACCACTCGAAATGTAACCGAGGGGTGGAGAAGTTTTTTGTGCCTAGCAAAGTTATTATAGAAGATTTGTGAGAGACTTTTCAGTCATAGCTTCTCCACTCACCAAGTTACTTAGGAAAGGAATAAAGTTTGAGGATGTGACAAAATGTCGTAATAGTTTCGGGATAATTGAGCGATGCCGTCAAGCACCAAAGACACGCACCTTACTGGAAAAGAGTATACCTTGTATAGTGATGCTTCGCATTGGTTTAGGAATGCGCAGTTAATGCAAGATGGGAAAGTGGTGGCTTATGCGTCTGTGACGCCAGCTTCATGAACGTAATTATCCTGCACTCAGCGACCTAGAGTTAGTCGCAGAGTGTTTCCTTTGAAAATATGGTGACACTACTTGTACGTGGGAAAGTGTAGAATTTACACCGATCATAAGAGTCTCGGCACTGCTAACACGTAAAGAGTTAAATTTGAGACAACGGAGGTGGTTAGAGCTATTCAAGGATTATGACGGCATCATAGATTACCAATTCCTAGTTACTAATGTAGTAGCTTCGATGCTTTAAGCCGAAAGACAAGCAGGTAGCAATGCGTCACTACAAAGACGTTGATCGAGACTAGCAAATGATGGAGCTATGTTAGCTCAACTAGAAGCGCAACCCGTTTTAAAGAAAATGATTATAGATGTTCAAAAAAAGGATGAAGAATTACAGAAAAAGTTACAGATGGTTAGAGATGGTGACAAGACCGAGTTTGCAGAGAGTTAGCCGGAAGTTCAGACTCTGCAACGCATTATGTGTGCCAGATGATAAAGAGCTAAAGAAAAAGTTGTTATATGAGGCTTATAATACGGTATTTACCATGCATCCTGGAGGTAATAAGATGTACCAGGACTGGAAACAATTTTATTGGTGGAAAGGAATGAAAAGAGATGTGATAGAGTACGTGTCTAAATGTTTGACATGTCGTCAGTTAAAGTCAATTAAGTTCCAACTAAGTTCATCGAAACCCCTTCCACTTCCTCACGAAGCGGGATAACATTACCATGGATTTTGTGACGGGTTTTCCCCTCACTCAACAAAAACAGACTTTGTTCAGTATTTAAGCTTGATATTCACAAAGTCAGCCCATTTTATACCAGTTAGGATTGACTATTATATGGATTGACTAGCTAAGTAATATGTAGATGAGATTGTGCGATTAAGATGGTGCCATTGCTCATTGTGTCGATAGAGATCCGCTGCTCAAGGTTCTCGAAGGAACTACGCAACTTTGGCACGAGATGATCAAGACAAGATTCCATCCCGCCGAAGGACAATCAAAGGTTAATTCAAGTACTTGGAAGATATGCTTCGAGGTCAGGTTGCGGAATTTTCGGAAGTCGGGATAGGTATATTCCACTCATGGAATTTGCCTATAACAACGCTTGTCACTAGTATTGGCATGGCACCATATGAGCGTTGTACGTCAAGATGTGTAACTCCTATGCCTGAGCATAGAACTTAATAAGCATAGCGCGATCGTCCAGACATAGTAAAAGATACCCCGAAGAGAAAGCAAGTTATCCAAGAAAGGTTATATAATGATCGACAAAAGTCATATGTCGATGAAAAGGAGAGATATCAATATGAAGTGAGATAAGTGTTTTCTTTATAAGTATCACCGTGGAGGAAAATTTATGGCCTGGGTCGAAGGCAGCCGAGTCTAAGGTTCATAGGGCCATATGAGATTCTAGAACGTGTTAGCCCTGTGGCTTATCGATTGGCACTTCCTCCAGAATTGGCCAAATTACACAATATGTTTCATGTGTCGATGCTTCGGAGATACCGCTCTGATGAGTCGCACATACTACTAGTGCAAGAGATACAAGTACAGGAGGATTTGTCATATGATGAGAAGCCAAAGGCAATTTTGGCTCGAGAGGTGAAACAATTGCGAAATAAACAAGTACCGTTAGTGAAAGTGCTGTAGCAACACCATGGCAGAGAAGAAGCTACTTGGAGTCGATAACTATGAGAGCACAAAGATCCGCAATCCTTCAATCGGGTATGAATTTTGGAGGACGAAATTTTTAAAGGGGGAGAGTTTCAGAACACCCCAAATTATGCCATAACAGCTTTATAACATGTTTAGGGTATAATAAAAGTAAAAGTATATTTTTCCAGAAATAAAATAAAGATAAAAATAATATAAGCAAAAAAACCGGAATTAATACCAAAGTTAAGGGTAAATTAATAATTTACTAATTCAGGACCCAAGGGTCATAATTTAATAATGGCATATGCTAAAGTAGGAATATGGCAAGCAAAGTAAGAATAAGAGAGAAATGGAGGGACTCTAGTATATGAGTAAGTCAAACATGGCTTTAACTCAAAAGAAGGATAAGATCAAATCTAGATAAGACTAAAGAAATATTCATTTGGAATGAGAAAGAGAAAGCAAAAACGAGAGGAAGAAGAAGAAGAGAAGAGAAGAGAAGAAAGAAGGAAGGGAAAAAGAAGATCACATGTATGGAATTTGAGTATGGAATTGTCTGGTTTTAGTATAGAAAGTATGGATACATGGTTTGGTCCCTATTTTTTATAGATGGTCATTTTAAACTTCAAAACTTGTTCTTGTTGAATGAGTTGAGAAGAAATTTAACTAGTGTGGCTTACCTACTTAATGATCTAAGTGAATGGCCTTGGTGGACTGGTTTGGATAAGAAAGAAAGGTAATTTGGTAGTGAGTCCTTCAGGTAAATTGTAGCCACATCGCGTAGTTGACGTTAGGCTTTGAATTTCAATTCAAACCTCTAGCCCAAGTTATGGTCCGTTTACTCACTCGCCTAAGTGGAAGGGCTGGCCAGCTAGGTCAGCCGGCTAGCGGCTAAGTCACCCGGGCCGGATGGGGTTAGCTGGATAGGTTGGCCGGCTAGGGCTGGCCGGTTCGGGTAGACTGTTCCTACATGACTTCTAACTTCGGAAGGTCATAACTTCTTTGTCCGAACTCCGATTTGGGTGTTCTTAGACTCTATGGAAAGCCCATTGAGTCAAGATTCCAGCCATATGCCTGTAGACGGCATTGAATACTGGAGCCGGCCGGAAAGGGGTAATCAGGCAAGACTGGTCGGGTAGAGCTAGCCGGGTAAGGCTGGTTATTCATGCGTGACCTCCAACTTCGGAAGGTCATAACTTCTTCGTCCGAACTCCGATTCAGGTGTTCTTGGACTCTATGGAAAGCCCATTGAGTCAAGATTCCATCCACATGTGTGTAGTTGACATTGAATACTGGAGTCTGCCGGAAAGGGGTAATTGGGAAAGACTGGTCGGGTAGAGCTAGCCGGGTAAGGCTGGTTATTCATGTGTGACCTTCAACTTCGGAAGGTCATAACTTCTTCGTAGGAACTCTGATTCGGGTGTTCTTGAACTCTATGGAAAGACCATTGAGTCAAGATTCCAGCCATATGTCTGTAGATGGCATTGGGTACTGGAGCCGACTGTAAAGGTGTAATCGGGCAAGACTGGTCGGGTAGAGCTAGCCAGGAAAGGCTGGTTATTCATGTGTGACCTCCAACTTCGGAAGGTCATAACTTCTTCGTCCGAACTCTGATTCGGGTGTTCTTGGACTCTATGAAATCTATTGAGTCAAGATTGTTTATGAGTTCTGTAGACAACATTAAAATTCGAAACGCCGGTGCGGGTAATCGGGCAAGGACTGGTCGGTAGAGCTAACCGGCAAGGTCGTTATTCATGTGTGACCTCCAAACTTCTCGTAAGGTCGAACTTCTTCGCCTCGAATTCCACCGGTGTTCTTCAACTCTATGGAAATCTCATTGAGTTAAGATTCCATCCATATGCCTGTGCAGAGCATTTATTGCTGGAGCTGGCCGGTTAGGGCTAATCGGGCAAGACTGGTCGGGTAAGGCTGGTTGTTCATGTGTGACCTCCAACTTCGAAAGGTCATAACTTCTTCGTCCAAACTCCGATTAGGGTGTTCTTGGACTCTATGAAAATCCCATTGGGTCAAGCTTGATAAAAATTAGAAATCATATTAGGTCCAGAAATCATGAAAAATAGTAGGACCTGCTGGTAACCATAGCTATTCATGCATATAATGAGATATGAAAAATGCAAAGATTCGAATAAATGAGTATACATATTATACACACGGATGACTATAATTATCTCTGGGAATATGAGGATATAAATAACATAAAATATACACGGATTGTCCATGAACCCGGTAGAGGGAATAGATAGGGCATGCCTATAGGAACACAGCTTGTCGCAGCGATACGCTTTGATGAATATCGAGGCCCGCTTGTCGACGACATAAATTCCGTTTGATCATTACAGTATGAGTCACCGTCTCGCATAAAGGATGATACCTTCGGCATATAATTTAATCCCATTTGGGTCACATATTACATGGCATAGGTCACCGGTCTGCATAAAGGATGATACCTTCTGCATATACAGATATAGAGATCATCAGCCTCGCATAATGATAATACCTTCTGGCACATACGCTTATTTCCTCGTATCCGTTTCTAAGGTATTTAAGGTATTATGAAACCTAAAAGAAAATTACAAGTATATGCAAATGAAATGTATAGAATATATGACATGATATGAGAAGCATAGCATAGCTATGCGATGATAGTATACAGTTACAAGAACAAGAAGTAAAGTACAAGATGACATGAAAAGTATATGAAATATGATAAATGAAATATGTTATGAAAAAAAGTATATATATGAGAAATGGTAAGTATATGCATTTGTATAGAAGTGTGGTGACCCTTAGGAGAGGTCATCCATATGTATTAATTCCCACTAAGCGTAAAGCTTAGCACGAGTGTTTCATCCGCAGTAGGCCAGTAAGAGAAACCAAATGTGACAATCCACACGCCAGCTGTTAGCGCCACGATCACTAGGTACCCGCACCGAATACCTTGGTCTATTTTGTTTATGAAATTTTGTTTATTTTGTAAACAATGTAAATATAGTAAATGTTGAACACTTCCATATATGGAGCTTATATATTTTGTAATCCGCTGCTACGTAATATAATACAAGTTCAATGTTTAACATTATACGAATGAACAAGCTTAGAGTTTATAAGTCTATAGTAAATAAAAAAAAAAAATGACACCCACGCTTGACCTAAGGTGCCAAGTTGGGAGTGTCACAAAAAGCCAGTCTAAGACGAGCATCCCGATTCTACCTTTGGACCCGCCACTCGGCCTGACCAGGCGGTGCCACACTGTCACCTGGCCATCAGCATCGCCTTCCTCCCCGGTGATAACTGGCCACGCAATCATAGCCTTTGACTAATTCCATCCATCTACGTTGTCTCAAGTTAAGCCTCTGCCAGAGGGCAAAACACTTAAGACTTTGTGATCGGTGTATATGAAACACTTTCCTCGTACAAATAATGTCTCCAACTCTTTTCAATGCAAATACACAGCGGTACCCACCCAAATCATGCGTAGGTCATTCTTTCATGCGGCTTCAACTCTCTGGCATGTTACCACCTTACCCTCTGCATAAGGACACATCCGAGTCCGTTTAACGATCATCGCTAAATATCACATATTCTTTTACCTTAGGTCGGTTGAGTAAGAACCGTGCCTCGATCAAGAACGGCCAACTTATCTGGGACTTACTGATATACTTTTCACTCACTTTGTTCATTATACTTACACGTTATTGAACTTAACGAATCTCAATCGATGTCAGAACAGACTCGGCGAACATCTGCGGCCCATCACTCACGATTTAATCGATCATCTCGGTTAACACAATGTATCGCGAGGTAGATATATTTATTCTGAACTCGATTTACAACGCTCAACGGATTCACCGAGGGAGACAGATTTTCCGATCTAATACACAAGAACGTTGCCTACGAATACCACGACAACCGATCCACATATGGTCGGAAAAACACGATTCATTAGGCTTCACGAAAGTCACTGAGCATTTGTCAAACCAAATGACATTACAAGGAACTCATAATGTCCATATTAAGTGCTCCAAACGCCGCTTTTTATGCAATATCCACATCTTTTAATTTCAACGATGATACCTGATAGCAAGTCAATCTTTCGAAAAAGATACTTCAGACCTTTCAACAATAAATAAATCATCAATTCCGGGTAACGATACTTATTATTTACTAGCCAACTTGTTCGCTTGTTCATAATCACACATATTCAAGTGTACCATCTTTCTTCTTATCAAAAGCACTGAGCTCCCTGGCACGGTGATACACTTGGTCAAATAAACCCTTTTCAGCGCTTCGCACCGCTTCAATTCTTTAACTCAGAGCCATTCTAAGACGTGTAATGGATGCCGATGTGGCACCCGGTACAATGTCGATAGCAAAACTCACCCTTCTCTGTGAAGGCAATCCGCAACTCTTCCTAAACACGGCTCAAAAGTCACTAACGAGGTAGGATATCTTGACACACCAGCCTTGCTCTCATCGCATCAATCGCATAAGCTAAGTAGGCTTCACATCCTTACACCATTTTTTCTGAAGAGGTCATGATATCACATTAGAGAGGTGGTTTGACCTCTCACGGCAAATGTGGTGCCTACAGGCACCCGGCACAACGTCGATAGCAAACTCAATCTCTCTCTGTGGAGGTAATCCTGGCAACTCTTCCGGAAACACGTCCGAAAAGTCACTAACGATAGGGATATCGGATACACTAGGCCTTGCCTTTACCGTATCAATCACATAAGCTAAGTAAGCTTCACATCCTTTTCGCACTATTTTTCTAGCAGTGGTTGCGGATATCACATTAGAGAGGTGGTTTGACCTCTCGCCGATGAAAGTTACTTCATCCTTGCCACTCGATGTCCTTAAGGTCACTCTCTTCATTCTACAATCAACTACCACTTGGTGTCGGGACAACCAATCCATCCCCGATATCACATCAAACTCTCTAAATGACAACTCAATCAAATCTCCCAAAAATTCATACTCTCGTATTTTGATGGGACAATCTCTATACACTCTCCCTTGGCCACCCTTGAACCTAAGGGGACTTATACCACTCAGGTTTGTCCTATTAAGACCAGCAAGATCCGTGTCAAAGTCACGTCATCCTTTATATGAAAATGCAATGCATATTATAAACAATTTCAAAATCATTCACAAAAATTTTTAAAATCATTTTGTAGAAACGCCTAAACCTAAGCTCTGATACCAAAATAAAATGTAGCACCCCTTTCCCGACCCGACTCGTTTTGCGGGTCCGAACCGAGTCCGGGTTGCTCTAATGTCACTCAATCACCTTATCAAAATCATTTATCAAAAACACGCCGTAGCGTTACACTTCAGCTAGCAAAAATCCTTTTCAAATATGCGGAAGCGTTTTTAAAGGGGTAAACCCATTTCATTTCATTCATGCAAAAATACAATTACTATAAAGGCATATCAAGCCTTTTTAAATGATTTACAAAATAGATATTCAGAGTTGAAATTGTTTTTACAAAATATCAATGTTCAAAAAGAGATACGGGGTGGATGCATATGTCAGAACATGCAATCTTTCTTTATGACTTGACGCTCCTTGATCTTACTTTCCGCTCTTGTTCAATCGGTACCTGCGCATAGATAAAACTACACGCTAAGCATTTTCATGCTTAGTGGTTCTATACAATTCCATTTCGCTTTCGCTTAAATCAAATCATGCGCTTTTATAAACAAACTTAAGATCTTTTTCGATGATCAATGTCAATACAATACATATACTTATTTCATATACAATCATTTATGGTTCATTGATCAAATCCACTATACACTTCCATATGCAATAAGTCATTGATAATCAAATCGCATTTCACAATACGATTTTCATTTCAATTCAGAATCATGTTTTTCACCCAATTTGTCACAATCTCAAATCAGTTCAATTCCGCCAGTGCCTAACAAATTTAACCTATATTTTGATATACGTGTGATATCGGAATCACGCCACGGTCCCACTAGGTCAGGCCTAAGAGGCAAAAAAAGGTTTTATAACACGCATTTGCCCCACCTGGAAGCAACAGGACCGGTTATTAAAAAAATTAATTAGTGAACACTACCGGCATACCCGCCGGTTGCTAACGGAGGACATATCAATACAATCGTCATAAAGATCGCTATTTTGGACCTTCTATTGGTATGTTCAATCTATCCTTCATAATGAACTAACTAAGCAACATTCAATTAAGGGCGTTCAAATCTTTATAGCAACATACAGTACAATATGTACATTTGTATAAATGATTCATTTTCAATACTCATGCAATTTTCATTTTCAAACATTTCACAATCAATTTCTTCAAATCAATTAAAACAATTCAATATGTTTTTCTTATGCATTTAGAAATCGGGGCTGAAGTTCAAATCTTTGAAACGAGAATAGAGAAGACAATTAAGCCAAAATCTGCCTCTTTGATCTCCAATCTTCTAATTCGACTTCAATGGGATTTCTCCTCGTCAGCCCCTATTCAAATACAATGACAATCACATATTAGTAGGTTATTCTAGGAGTTTTTGGTCAGGGTTTATGTCTACCCGATACCCCTTCACTTGCAAAATTTTATGGGGACACATGAGCCATAATTTTCCCATGCTTCCTTCAAAATTTTTTTTATCTCTATGAGTCTATTTTTAGTAGGAATTGGAATCATCTCATTTGGATTACCCAAATTCAAGTTACGACATTTTAATGACAAACTGGTCAGTATGCCCAACTCACTCGGTTACCTACTGTTATTCCCAATTCAGGGGTCTTAACTCCATAAATTGGTAATGGTTCCCACTACTCATTTGAAGCTATGGTTCTAAGGTTTCTTCTTCAACTGGAATCACCAAAACTCAAGTTATTGCATTTTACATCCGCATTTACTCCAATTTGCAAAGGTAATCGACTGCTCTTACACATAGCTCCATTTCACAAATCTCTGTGGAACTTTGGGGCTACTTGCACACACTTCCTCAAGTAAATTATCTCTAGGAAGTATATTTACCCATAATTTGAATCAATTAATTTGATGAGTGAAACTCAACCTATGGCTAAAACGCTATAACAATACCCAAAACAGAGCATAACCCGTGAGCTACCTGAGCTCACCTTTAAGCCCGTATTTGGGAGCCTTAGAGCTATAATCTACTCCTAGTCCCTTCTATACGTTTGTAGACCTATCTCTTATGGTTCTTTACCAATTGGAATCACTTCATTTGGATGATTATAACTTAATCTATAGCCAAAACAAGAACAGGGGTCTTGACAAAATTTTGACAACATTTCCTTTGAAAACCCAACATTTTCCCTTTTTACAAACACTCCTCCAAACCAATTCAAACCAATATAAACAATGAAAACACCCTAAACCCTAGATAAAACCATCAAAGAACACTTTTATACCACATTAGTTTTACAACCCAAACACAAGTAGAAAGTGGGGGTTAGGTTTGGTTTTTTCTTACCTTAAATCCTTTTCAATCTTCAATGTCGTTCTTTCAATCCTAATCTCTTAAATTCTTAGTTTGAATCGAGAATCACAACCTCTTCACTTTGTGCTCCCAGCCTCTCCTTCCTCTCTCTCTCAAACCGCTTTGCTCAAAATGAGTTTCAAGACCACTTTTGGGCCTTAAATGATCCATGTCACATAAGGCCTTAGTTTTGGCCTTCAAAATCTTTTTTTGGGTTTAAGTCTCTCTTAATTACAGCTTGCCCAATTATTTGTCTCTATTTGCATTTAAATTCTCATTAATCACACTTTAGACATTTCTTCTTTCTAACTTATGACCCTTTAGGTCCTTATTTCACACCTAAATTTTTACCTCTTTTTTCATCATTATTGGTTCAATTAATTTCATTTAGCATTTAATATTTATCATCTTTAGCCATATAATAATTTAATCAACATTCATTTAAAAATTCCCGAAAAATACCCAAGTTGGCTCAATTTATACCCGAAATATATAATAAAATTATAAAAAAAAAATTCTAGGGTATTTTTGGGGCGTTACAATAAAGGCTGAACACTAGAGGCTAGTAGGATTACTCCAGCCCTTGGATGTGGCTAAGTGGATGTGGGAACATGTCACGATGGACTTTGTGACTCACTTGCCGCGGACATCACGAGGGCATGACGTGGTGTAGGTGATCGTGGACCGGCTTACTAAGTCGGCACACTTTCTATCTATGTGGATGACCTTCACATTAGAGGAATTCAACAAGTTGTATAAACAGGAGATTGTCTGGTTATATGGAGTGTCAGTATCCATAGTATCGCCTACAACAACAGTTATCAGACGAGTATATAGATGGCACCCTATGAGGCACTATATGGGAGGCCATGTCGATCTCCTATTTATTGGATGGAAGTGGGGGAGAGACCCTCTACAGGTCTGGATTTGATTAGAGACACCTCCGAGAAGGTGGAATTGATACAAATCGTCTTCTCACGGATCAGAGCCGGCATAAGAGCTACGCCGACAGATGGCAGAGACCTCTAGAGTTTGAGGTAGGAGATCATGTCTTCTTGAAGGTGATGCCTAAGAGAGGAGTGGTTAAGTTTGGTAAGCGGAGAAAGCTGTTGCCGAGGTATATCGAGCCCTTCGAGGTACTCGAAAGGGTTGGTACAATTGCTTATCTGTTGACACTACCGCCAAGTTTATTGAGTGTTCATGCAGTATTCCATGTCTCCATGCTCTGGAAGTACACCTTAGATTTGACCTTATTGCAGCATCGAGGAGAGCTTATGGTCGATGCAGAGGACCTCTGAGTGAGGGACCAATGCGTATTACGAATAGAGAATGGACGTGCCTTTGCGAGGTAAGACTATGAGGCTAGTAAAGGTGTCGTGGGCAAGACCGAAGATGGAGGAGGAAACATGGAAAGTGAAGATATCAAGGCTGCGCTAATTATCCTTTCTGGTTTCGGGAGTGGATAAAGATATGTTTTTAGTCATTTGGTGATTAAATAATTGTCGCATATGCATGTGATTTGAATGTGTATGTGTGTGTGAATTTTGGGGGCGAAATTCTTTTAAGGGGGTAAGAATGTAAAACTCAGGTAAATTTGAATTTTTTTTTCGAAAAAGGGCAAAACGGTAAATTACCGCTACAGTACAAGTGGTAAACCTGAAAATTTCTAGATTTTGGATGACGAAATGGACCTCACCATTGGATTGTCTCACGAAACCTAGTTACCAAGACGAATTTCTTTGAATTTTGAGACAATCGAATTTTCACGATTTCGAGGCGTCGGGGTACTTAGTGGACCCAAAAAACGGGATTTTTATGAAAAATCTTGAAAGTAGAAAATAAATTAAGTAAAGTTCATTTAAAATGATTTGAACTTAAACTGAGATAAAATAAATTATTTTGGGGCAAAAAAAAAAAAAAGAGACCTGAACAAGTCGAGGAGACGTGGCGCGATATGAGCCAAGTGTTTAAAATTTGGAATAATGAGTTAAAAATCATTTTGGGGCAGAAAGATAACATTTTTGCTATCTGGTTGTGAGAGATAGGGAGAGAAAAAAAAAATACAAACCTCTCTCTTTGATCCATAGAGTTTCGTTGGTCGGAATTCATCGAGCCAAGAATGCAAGCTCATCTACTCGACGAGGGCTACGCATGGGTACTGAAAATGCGGGATTTCACCGAGGATCCAACGAGAAGTTTAGGAAATCAAAGGTTTCGGGTCTAGGAAATGTCCACGAGACTTCCTTGGGCTTCTTCTACGCTTCAAGTGGTAAGGATTCTTCATACTTTAGTTTATTTTCCACCCTAAGGGTTGTTTGGTTGTGTTTTCTGCCCTAAGGGGCTGTTTGGTTGTGTGTTTTGATCCTGCACACTAGTCCAATTTTGGGGACTAGTTTTTGGTTGGGAAACGGAGGGAATTTGGACTCGGGTTTTTAGCTGCATCTGTGAACTTGATGTTAGGCTTTTGAATCTCCCAAATTGGACCACTATAGCTCAAGATGGTCCATTTCATTCCCGGGACTACCATAGCCTTGTTTTGACCCTACACACTATCATGAATTTGGGCCTAGTTTTCGGTTGGGAAACGGAGGGAATTTGGACTCGGTTTCTTCATAGAAATTGTAGCTGCATTAGTGAAATTGATGTTAGGCTTTTGAATCACCCAAATTGGACCACTACAACTCAAGTTATGGTCAATTTCATTCCCGGAATTATCATAACCCTATTTTGACCCTACACACTATCCAGAATTTGGGATTGGTTTTCAGTTGAGAAATGGAGGGAATTTGGACCTCTTGTTCTTCATGGAAGTTGTAGCTGCATCAGTGAACTTGATGTTAGGCTTTTAAATCACCTAAATTAATGTTAGTGATGTGCCCTAAGGCAATAGTGTAATTGTTATTACTTTCATTTTTCAATAATAAAGAGGCATTTTCATTATCATCTTACATTTCTAATTTGGTGATTTACTCTATGAATAGTTGATTCCACTTATGGTCATCAAGTGTGTGACTTGATAGTAGAACCTTGGACTTCAAATGGAAAACTATTGTAAATTGTCCCTAATCGTTCATTATTAGTAGAGCATTAGTGAATTAAGACTAGTATGGAGTTTGACCGATGATCATGTTCTACTAATCATGCATATATGATATTAAGTCAGCTCATAAGTACGAGTTGGTGAACATTGTACTGGATCGACCTATCATGAGAATACTACATGGATTATAAGTCACAAGTACTTCTCATCATTGTACTGGATCTACCTATCATGAGAATACTACATGGATTATAAGTCACAAGTACTTCTCATCATAATAATGTCTTCTTCATTCCTTCTTAATTCCAATACCTTCACCATAGTCCCACATGAGGAGCTTTATGTTTTGACATAGTTCAACATCATCTCGTAATAGTGGTGGTAATACATCAGAAGTTGGATAAGTAGAATAAATCATGTGTAGGGACGGAGTGGATGAAAGAGATTTATCCCTTATTTTAGAGATATCCGTGGCCCTCGACATGTAGACTGAAATTTGAGATGGCTATGCTCAAATGAATTAATAAGGGTTATTAATGTCATTTGTATTATCAATTTCCATGGAGGTCGAGAAAATTGCATGATTGAACTTTATAAGGAAGACAGTCCATGACTTGTGTTCAATTAGGATAACGCATAAAATGACTACGACATTTATTATGCATTGTAAGCTTATGGCTATTGACATCCACATAATTTGGGTGGTCATAATGCCTCGTCAGAGGCCACTTGGCGATCCTTTAGCTCCTAAATGGCTTTTAAGCCCACTCGCTTAATATTATGTGGACCTATAGGATCACACACATAGAACGGGTCGGAACCAACCCTCGGGGCTCCAAAATCGTATTTAAACCCAAGGGACTTGCGCGATCGATTCATTCGCTTTTCAAGCAATTCGAGAGAGGCGCTAGTGGGTTTTCGGTGGACTCAACCCGGCATAGCACACTGGGTTTCCTCTCGCCAAGAAGGCTTACCTGTGTGGATAGTTGTAAAGGTGGAGCTATATGTTGCACCTTTCAGTTCGATAAGGAGGGTTTGACGCACACACGACGCTGCAGAACAAGGATCTTCCAGCGAGAATAAGGTATTCTTCCATCCTTGAATCATCTGATCGGATCACATGCATCCCTGGTCGAGTTAGAAAAAGGTGAAATTATTAATTTTTTCATTGTGTATGTATGCTTAATCGCCAGTAGGAACCCAACAATTAGACCTATAGCTCAAGTTATGGTCCATTTCATTCCCGGGATTGACATAACTTAGGTTGTTATTTGCTTGTGTCCAGATTTAGGACTGATCAGGACTGAATTCACTACTACAATAGGACTGAATTTGGGACTGTTTTCACGTCCTATTTAGGGCATGATGGAGGCCTGTGGATGACTAATTTGGTACCCTATTTATGGCTTGTCTCAAGGCCGTTTTGTGGACTATTTTATGGGCATAGTATATGTCACACTTGGCCTCGAGGATCAAGGGTGTTGTTGCTTGGTTTTTTAATAACATGCTTGGTGGTAGTTGTGTGATAAGATGTTGATATATGTGTGTATAAATATATTGACATGGAATGTGTGATTGTATGGAAATTATATGCAATTAAGATTGTGACGCCCCCAACCCGGCACCCGGTGTCAAGCGAGGGTGTCATCATTTTTATTTTTATTTTTAAACTTATAACCTTTAAGCTTGTTCATTCATATAATGTTAAACACTTAACTTGTACTATATCCTGTAGTAGCGGATTACAAAATATATACAAGCCTCACATAGAAGTATCAGCATTTATAATATTTATATCATTTCATTTGTTTAAGCAACAACAAAAAGGATATTATATATACAAATAGACCAAAATTCTTGTTGAGCAACTAATGATGTGTTAACCTTGGAGACTAATGCGGATCATTCCGTCCTCTTGCCTCCGTCTGCACCTACACGAATGAAAACTCGTGCAAGCTTTACGCCTTAGTGGAATAAACTCGCAGACGACCACTCAACACTCCGTCATCACACCCTATGCAAATGCATATACATCTAACATATCCTATCATTTAAACATGCTTATACATATCTCAATTTTACTTATCATATCATGTTTCATTTCTTATCAACGTTCATATACATTTCATATCATTTTACACTTTGCTTCTTATTCTTGTCATAGCATACTTGTCATTGCATAGCGGTGCTATGCTTCTCTTATCATATCATATCATATAATTTCATATGTCATATTCAAGTCATTTGTTTTATGTTTCATGTCTGCATAAACCTTAAGCCGATAAAGCGAAACTATAAGTGGCGCTGAGGCGTCAGACCACTGCATCAAATGCTGGTCTATATGGTCAAGCGTTGGCCAAGTATCATCAGGCGGCATAAATGGATTATCTATGAGGGGCCCGAAGGCTTGCTATCATTGTACGAGACAATAACCATCTATAAGGGCCCGGCGCTGTGAATGACTCAAATCCAGCCAACTCGATCAAGATGCCGCAGACTTGTTTTTCCCTAATAGGCATGCCCTCAGAAACCCTCGAAATATACCTCAACAGCTAACATGTTTAGGATATAATAAAAACTAAAATGAATATCGGGAAATAAAACGAGAGACTCGGAATTAATAATAAAGCCAAGGGTAAATTAGTCATTTACCACTTGAGGATATGAGAGGCGTAAAACAATAAATTTATATGCAATTATTGAATTTGAGAAAAGATGGAATAGAAATTAAAAAGAATAGAAGGACCAAAATGTAAAAATGGGAGGATAAGACTGTACGAATCTTTGAATGAGATATTTTCTCATTCCCAAAGGAGAGCAAAAGAGAATCGGATGAGAGAGAGGAGATAAAGAAGAAGAAGAAGAGAAGTTTTCCAAAGGTATGGATTCAAGTATGAAATTTGTCTAAAATGTATGGATACATGTTCAAAGGCTGTATGGATTCTCAGAGAAACCTAACCCTAACCCCTTCTTGATGAATTTCGGGTTTAATGAAACCCTAACTTGGCATAGTTATGATGTTTGGCCGGTTTTAGACCAGCTTTGGGGTGGTTTTGTATAGACATGTAAATTGTTTAGATGGGTATGGATTTTTGGGTTTTACCCATGATTTCCTTTGTGTTCATGTTTAGTGGTTTGGTAAAATCCTATCTGACTATGTTTGGATACATGTTTGGGTTTAATGAAACCCTAATTGCAGAAGATATGTAAAATAGGTATGGATGTCTTTTCTAGTATTTTGAGGGAAACTACCCACCCTAGAATCAGAGTGTCTGGTTTGGGAAACCCGAGATTGTTTAAGATATGTATCAAGGAAATCCTGAGCTGATTATAGAACCATAAGAAGGTTTAGAGAATTTTAGAGTGAGTTTTGGGGGATTTTCAGAATGAAAACGTGCGTAAATGTGGGGAAAATGTTCGCACGCATAGGCGTGGGTATCGCTCTACCGGAGCGATTTTTTCTCGTTTGTCTACAACTTCGACGACTATAACTTCTTCAACCGTTCGATTGAGGTGTTCTGATTCTGAAAGCCCTCGAGTCAGAATCCATCCATATATATCTTGATACACGATAACTTATAATAAGTCCGAAAACACAAACCAGTGGCTGCTTAAGCATCACGTGCGCCGCAAGTTGTCATTTCTTCATGGCTTGCAATTTGCATAACTCCTTCATTCGGACTCTGTTTTGGGTGTTCTTAGACTCTATGGAAAGATCATTGAGTCTAGAATCTAACCATATGCTATTTAATTGCATTCGGTATCCACATCTGAAAATTTGATTATCGTACCAAGTGTACTAATCGCTTGGTTAAAGTCAATTGGAATACATGATAAGAAAATAGATAGATATGAACAAGAAATAGCAATATACGTAGATTTGATATGTAGAGGAGTATAGAAGAAAAGAATAAAATGATAAGCTCAGAGAGCACGGATAATTGTATGACTACCTAAGACCTGGAGTATTGAAATGATAAGACATATATGATCGTTGCTTCAAGACTTCAAGGCTAGTGCTTTCAAGACTCCCCGCAAGGCTACGACGCTTCTATTACGTGGCAAAATGCATACATGACCTGCTTCGCACTCGCTAGTGTTTCGACACTTCCTATTACGTAGGCACGCCTATGTTCCGTACCGCATCGTGACCTTCAGTATATATTGTACCGAGTCTCATTCTATTCTTATCTTCTCATTCACAAGCACGTTTATATGTGCAGTATCCGAATAAGAAAGATAAAAAAGTTCATAGTTTGGATGAAGGGTACCTAAAGGTACTAAAGAAGAAGTCTATGTTCTGCACTTACTGAGATGTGATACCCGATGTAAAGTACAAGTAAAACGTGCATAAGTGAGAAACACAGATACGTCACATATACGATACTGGAGCAAAGCACAATACATATAAGTTAACAAGATATAAGATGTTGCGCATGATAATTTATTACGAATATGCGATTATATGATGTGACATACCTAAATGAATGTATGGAACATGCTAGAACATGATGACCCCGCATCAAAACACATATACAAATTTTAGCTGCACAATTACTAAAGGAATATTATCTAATCCCTAAATCGCACCGTTAAAACTGTTGAGACCAAAAGTCTTCAGAGCACCCATTTTCAATTTTGGTTTTGGCCTCGATATAATCGCAAGGCAGGTCGACAAAGAATAAAACTGATATGTGCTCTGCATATCAACTCACAGAGATCTCAAGAATTTTAACTCAACTAATCTTTAATACCCGTCTCGCATCATTCGACCATAAATGATATAGGTCCAAATTTTTAAGAAGCTGGAAATTATACTAGCACGTGCAAAATAAATGAACAATAAAATAAACTGAAATATAAAGAATAAAGAATAAAGAATAGTTAAGTGAAAGAATTAACACTCAACAATTATCTTTCAGAGGACACATCAAGTATACTACTATGAAGTACCAATTCCCAGAGTTAATAATCGAGAAACTTCAATATTTCGTTCTAAACATGTCCACATGCGAGTGTTAGTGCCTAGGATCTCCACACTCACATTTCATCATCAATTTTCCATTCTTTGAAGACAGGAATGAGATAACTACTTAAAAGGATTTCCTAAACTGGGTATTTTCTTTTCGCAATACTTCATACCCATTTCATAATCATAAACCTTAGCTCCTAAGTTATCTAATAAACAAGGATATACAACTTCCAGGATGTTTCCTTTCCTCAAAATTAGAATAGATCACCTCTCCCTTGATTAGATCTCGCCTAACACTAGATTACCCTCACTATTCAACTGAGGTGAACTCTCCGCTTGTTTAAAATTGATAACTCATTCAACTCTTCGATTTCAAGTGAGAAGAGATTTATCAAGTAAACTTGCAAAGCCTATTAGATCTCAAATAGCGTGTTAATATACCTTCTGCCAATTGTTCATAACTCGTGAATGCCTTCTCTGGTGGTCACTCCGTGAGGGCCTCCTTGAAATCGTAGCAATGAGACAAATCTTATAACTGGGTATAAGAAACCGATATTCGATCAAAAACAGAAAACCTAACACCGTAAGTAAATTCATAAACCGAAATTCAAAAAGCCGCTGAAACGACTACGTGAAAGATAATTTCCGACCATAGCATTCACTTAATAGTCGGATTCTCACCACTAATTACACGTATACAACATTCCTCCGATCATAAGAATAATCGCAATTCGAAATCGAAGAGTTGAATTTTAAATTTGTCTCGAACTTCAAACATTCCGTAGTAATTTGAAAAGAATAGAATTTCAGATTCACTTCGCTTCAAAATCGGCAAATAATTGATCCGTAAATAAAACGAAAAATAAAACGATAAATCTAATCCACCTTAACTATCAACATTCAAGAAAAGAAAAGAAAGAAAAGAAAAGAAAACTAAAAAGAATATTTTCGCCTGCATCTTCTGTCGTCACCGCTAAGTCGCTCTCTTCGTAGTCGCAGATTTATGTGGTTTTCTACCACCTCAATCCTAACGTGATCGCCAGTGGATTTCCAAGTGGACTCCGCTGCCATCGTTTCAAGTCGTAACTCGTAACTCACGCGAAGATCATCCATGTCGCGACATCGATCTCATGTCGCTGACATCACCCAAGTCGATGCACCAATCGCCGCCGTCAGTGGATGTCGCGCCACATCAATCTCGGTCGTGACATCGATCACGCCTTCGCGAGTCACGAGCCGCCCGATGTCGCCAATATCAATCTCTGTCGCGACATCAACCGGTACGAACCAGCTTAACCGGCGGTCGCTTCGCCAATTCTACCCCCGGCGTCACATCACCTTGGCGCCTCGCAGCTCAACGAGTTTCCGGCGTCATGACGCGTCTTGTCGCGACATCACCGCCTTCCAGAGCTTTTAATCTGAACGCTCATGATGTCCTCGAATTTCAATCTCGGTCGTGATGCCAGTCATTTTTGCACCTTCTTGATCGATGGTCCCACAACGCATGATCAACTGCAGCTGACATCACTCATGGTCATACTTCAATCGTCGCCCAGTGTCGCCACTCTCGATCCTACGTCGCCACATCGACTTAGCCTCCTGAGGCTTCAACCGGTTGTTTTTGTGCCTGACGCTATTCCTTTGTCGTGACATCACCGGTTAGAATCCATAAGCTTCCACCATTATTTTTCCGTGTCGCTGATGAATAATCTCTCGGCCACACGCTTATATCAGCCACTGATGAGCCCCGCTGGTCGCGACATCAATCCTCGTCACATCAATTCATGCCCTCGTTGTGCTCTCAATCGGTCAGCATCGGCGTCGACTTCAACTCTCCGTCGCGAACAACTCGAGTTACATCGCCTTCATCTCACTGCCCGTCGGCACTTCAGCGATTCCGCCGCTAATTTATCAAATTTCTTCCACGCTTCCGACATGTCGCCGATAAGCTTGACGCCATTCGGCATGTCGCACTTCTCTTCACTCACCAGGTTATCGCCACGCTAAATTTTACCGCTTTATAACGCTTTCAGATTATTGTCGATGTCATGACGCGATCCGCATGTCATGAAGTCTTTCTTCTTCATTTCCCCGGCTTCACCTAGAGCTTCTTTAACTCTCAAATTTCGCTCGTTTCTTCAAGTGTTTCGCTTTCCGATCGTTTCACCGGGCCGCAACCCGGATATGCATTTTGGATCGCTGCCAAAGCTTCACGACATCGTCTTCTTTATCTTGTTTTTCATCGTGAACTTGTCAAACACTTTATTCCATTAACGCCATCCACCTTCGCTTCTTTTCAACATCTTTCTTTCTTGAATTCCCGCATATTTGGTCAGCTGTTAGTTATTCCATAATTCGCAGGCTAAATCATTTTTCATGAGATAAAATAGATTGTGATTTAAAATGATGACTTTCAAGTCATCAAACTCCCCCCAAACTTAAAAATTTTGCTTGTCCTAAGCAAAGAAAAAGAAAGAATTGTTTATCCCCAAACAAAATTAAAAAATTTTAAGAATATTTTTCCGATTTGTTCTGCAAGAGGGATTAAATTTAATTGAAATACAAGGTATGCATTATTTTTCAGATCTAGCTTCAAGTCCAGCCCAAGGTTGGTTTCTACTTTATAGTACAAACTAAACCGTTGAAATTGTTTTACAAACAAACATAATCAGATCCCGTTGGAAAATAAATTGCTTTCTCCTTTTCATCTTCATAATTATTCACTTAACTCCCTAGGTCCTTCATGCAGCTTTTACTCGTTTATTGCTTTTCCAAATTCCATAAGCTGTTGTTCATACTGATTCCACTAATGCAGGTAATTCCATCCTTCAAGATCAATCAAGTCTGGGCTCAGATGTTAGCCTGGGTAAGGGTAGTGGATAGAAAGGGAACTTTGGCTTTAGATTGTCTCGAACTCTTTCTCTTCACTACTACCCTTTTTCCTTGTAGTTTCTTTAATAAACTCCCCCCAAACTTCATTTTGGGTCCTTGATTTCTTCTATTCGTAGAATCGTATGCTCCCATTTCTCATTTGTAATTCAACCTGGGGAATCTTTCTTTGTTTGTCACCATTCAGGATAGTGCAATGTTTTACCTTCTTAGCTTCTACCACTTCAGCGAACTTCTGGTTAGTAACCCCACATCATGGTATTAGTACTAGGTGTCAAACACCCCTAAGAACTTAATATTATCAAGAGAATTAGCCACAAGGTAAAACTTATCCCCTTTTTTATTGTATCGTTTTTAACCCTTTTCTCATTCCCTTTTCTCTGCCTTTTCTCCTTGAGTTCTTTAAAAACAACCTCCCCTCAAACTCGATTTCCTTCTTCCTTTTTTCATCTTGGGTAATCATGTCTCTTTATATCGAAGATTGATTCTTTTGGAAGGTTTGGGGTTTAAATTGGCTGATTTTTTGTAGCAGCTCGATCGTTCAATTTCTCGGATCTAAGGTATATGTTTATACAGGCAGTAATGGCATGAATGGCTCAAACTTTCCAAGAATGGCCTCGTGATCATTTCTCACATACCAGATTACCAGGATTTCGCCAACTGTCAATCTAACAAGCTCTAGAATCCGGGTTAGCTACCGTTATCGACTCATTAGAGTTCCGATTAATTTCGCTGATGAGTAGTTAAACTCTTAGTACCAACAGGTTCCTCGACTCATCGCTCATACCACAACTTCAAAAAATATGTTTGCTCCTTCAATTTAATTACTTCCCTCTATTCTGGACTCAACAGTTTAGACTTAAGTCACTTTTGCACTTTGTGTTTCAATCAAACTGTATTCATTTAGCCCTTATTCTACATTTCAGCTTATTTCTAATCTAACTGCTTCATTCAACGTAGCTCATGACAACTCAGCAGTTTTTATTCTGGAACTAATTTCTACTTTTATTTTCCTAACTATGCATCACAAAGCAACACAACATGGAACAAACAAATTCAAAATAGCACACAACAATTCAATTCAAATTTCTTATTTTATTTCTAATCAATTTGCAACATTGGATACAATTCAAAATGGGCAAGGAGTGGTAAAGAAGGCGGAAGGGTGGAAAGGGGCCCTGTTTTTTCTTTGAAATAATGAGCAAAGATGCTGTATCGCCCAGTGTGTACCTGAATGAGTCGGGAATTCGTGAATTTTCAATTCTTCTTCCTTTCTCTTCTCGGGTTTCCCCTCCATTTGTTCTTCAATGAAACTTGTCAGAGATCAACCTTGGTTCACCATCCTGCCTCTTCCCCAAAAACCATTCATTGTATTCTCCATTTCAATATAGACCTCAAAATTTGGAGAGATTGATTATAATCGTGATCCCAAATTTTCTAGCCATTCTTTTTGCCTATAGGATTCAAGATCCTTGCTTCGTCTCTCTATCATCCAACTTTATTTTCAAAATCCTTCAGTAGGTGACTTGTATAGGTCCTTGAAGCCCTTGATTTGCTCCCCCAAATCTCAGCTTCTGTCGGCATTCCCTTTCTTTTTTATCAATGTGAGGAGTTGAGAATCACGCCAACCATTGTTATAAAAGCTTCATGACTTAGTTTGAGCTTTCAGAATGTATTTGCGGATCTCTTTCCCCATTTCTTTCTTAAACTCTTCCCTTTACTGCTTCAAAATTCTTTTTCTCATCTGTCTTCCTTCGTTCACCTCTTCTCCCCACCGTCGGGTCTCTTTCAGAGCTCCATCTCATGCCCTTCCTTCCCGTTTAGCTCTTCCCACTACTAAATTTCCCTTCTTTCAATTCTTTTCATAAACGCTCCGACCTCCCGCTGTAGGTTCACTCCTTCGCTTTTTCATCCATTCTTTGCATGGCATCGAGAGCTTCCATCGAACCTGCTCTCTCGCGTTCTTCAGCTTTCCATGTTGGAAATTTCGCTTCCGCACAGAGGAGAACCGCTAAGGAATGGAGAAGTCTATCGGGTCAGCTTCATCCCGCTTCATTATCAGTGCCACAGAATCATTTGTCGTGAGTTTTCTGCTCGCTCCTCGACAAAGAAACCTTCCGAGTCTCCTTTTTCCGGGTCTTTCACCGGGCTTCATCTCTTTCTCTACCTCAAGATCCCCTTCTTCCTAGCTGTCTCAACTCCCGTGCTGATGTGAAGCCTCGGCAATTTCTTCTTCTCACCACATTCTTTCACCCCAGCCTTCAAACATAGAATTGTTGATTACTGGTTTGGGTGAGGAATAAACCCTCTTTGCCCTTCATGATACCTCATGATAGAATTTTCTCAATGATAACTCCTACATTGATCTTGCACTTTTGAGGTGAAGCACAAGAACACAAATTCTTGTTCTCTCAACGCTCACACGTGTTTTTGGAACCAAAACAGAAGCCAGAAGTAAACCATACCTCGTCTCTCATGAGGCTTCGTTAAATGTTATCACCTTCTTTCTCCCTCGGGTTTACGCACCTTACCATTAGTGAGCTTTCAAAATCTTCCTGCAACTAGAGCCCAAAGTTTCTAACTGAAAACCAGGTCTGTAATCTGCGCTAGGTAATGCAAGATATCTTCTAGCTTCACATGAACCTGATCTCTCTCCAACAAAAACCGCTCCATCCTTCCTTCCACTAAATTCTGAATAAAACTCTCTTACCGTTGTTGTATACCCCGATTTTTGTGTGCGCTGAGACTCTCCCACTTCTCTCTCGTCTATCATCTCCTTGAAAGAGTACAGGATTTTTGAATCTCCTCCGTGACAAAACCCCTTGTTAGCATAATATTTTTCCATCGTGGAGTACGCTTCGGCCTCGACCTAAATCTTCTACTTCTTCTTCTTCTCACCTTCCTCTTTTCATTTTCTCGAGTCACTGAGTTTCTGTGTTTCATGGGCACTGATTTATTCTTCCCGACGAACTGCCTATGTTCTTCGATCAGTTCTTCCTGCTGCCCATGGTTCTCATAACCTTGCCTGAAGAGACTAGGCTTGAACTGTTCTATCACAAACTAAGAAAAGCTCTTCAAAAGGTTTGGTAAGTTTAGGTTTTTCTGTACAAATGAGATCTGATGGAGGAAGTAGTGTAATAGCTTTAAATAGTTCTGAAAGTGAATGATAAAGTTTCCAACAACTTGCAATTCAATCAATGTTTGTGTTTACTTATTGCTTCATTAAACACGCGCAACTGAATTTCATTTCTTTTGTTGAGATCATTGAATTTAGGCTTTTAAAGTATTAATGGCATTGTGCTTATGTCGTACATGCTAAGTTTATTTGTTATCATGGGATTTTTTAGGAATTGTTTGATTATCATGTTGCAACATCCTTTTATTCGTTTTTATTCCCCAAAACATTCATCTTGTCAGTTATGACATCATTTTTTTGATTTTTCACAAAAAGAGTGTCGCGACATATACCTTCTTCCTTCAATACCACAAACATTTTCGAAACAGGGTCACTACGACGACTAGTTGGTCGCACTAATCACTTATGTCACATGATAACCTTTCTATTACACTGCCTTAACTCAATGATCTCAAGAACCTTGAATTCTCTTATTGTTCCAACCCTTTAGACATCTCTTCGTGCATCTCCAAGCAAAGATTTAACAATCAATTCAAGTATATCTACAGACCGTCAGAGAAGGTTACTCCCCTTTTTCTCATAGACTCCAAGTTACCGGAATTGTTCCCGTAGTTGCCTTGCCATTCATGTCTTTAAACTCTCATAAGCTCACCGTGTCATTCAAGAAAAATCTAATTAAACTTTACTACACTCTCAAAAATTAAATCCATCTTTATAAAACAAACTGATCTCCACTTTCATCAACTAAAAGAGAGTACCAAACTTAAAATCAGAGGATTCAATCCTACGCTCCCATTAGTCAGTCGCTGAGTCCTTAGCCGGACTTGCTGCCGTGGTATTCTTCTTTTCCCCTTAAGAACCCATGGAGTTCTTCATTTTTCCCTGCTTAGATAATGCTTTAACCTCTATCCATTGACCTTGAATTCTTCCCATTATCGTCCCTCAAGAAGTCACCGCTCCAAATGTAGTACTTGACACCACTGTGTATGGCCTACTCCATTTGGATTTTAATTTCCCCGAAACAATTTCGCCTTAGAATTAAAACAAACAGAACCTGCCTCGTCCGAACTCTTTTCTCAAATTCTCCTCGATCATTCCATTTCTTTGTCTCTGTTTTCAGATAAAGATCTAGCATTATCATAGCCATTTTCTCACTCTTTCCGCCATGTTTGAAATAATCTTTTCTCCCATGCTCTAAAATCGAAGCTTAAACTGATGGCCCACATTGCCTTGCATTCCAATTCAAGAGGTAGATGACATGGTTTGCCAAAACAACTCAGATGGGGACATTCCAAATTCGGGGTTTTCAGAGGCGGTCCCAGTCAGCATCAATGCTTGAAGACCAATCCTTCGCTTTGAGTCACCGCCTTTTCGCATTCTTGATCTCCCGTTAAAATTTTCGCTTGTCCATCGTTCGGGGATGATAAGCCACCATTACATGCTTGATCCCATACCGTCATAAGTTTTGCAAATATTTTGTGTTTGGTAAAGGGTTCCCCATCTAATGATAGTTCTGGGTGTCTCCAAATCTGCCAAAATATTCTTTTGCAAGAAACTCATAAACTCCAGATATACTACCCTTGATACATCGTTTCCACCCATTTGGAAATCGTGAATCTGCTAGCAAGATATAGCTTCAAATGATGGTGGGAAAGGTCCAGAAAATCTATTCTATACATCAAAATTTGTATCACCAAATATCTTTAGGGGCCTCATTCTCTGATATTTCAATCTTTACATCTATCACACAATTTAACCCACTCAAGACAATCGAAGATATTGTCAAATAAAACTCGACTTGGAGCATTCAGGAGTCGTTCTTTTCTCTTAAAATGTCCCCATATGAGATTCGGCATCTCATTTAAATGTTGCTTTGTTCACTCTCTCGGCACACATCTTCTTATTATCATGTCGCACCTCTTTGAATAATAATGGGTCATCCCAACATAATACTCGCGCCGGGCCTCGAGTTTCCTCTTCGTTGGTAGCCGACCTGGCTGCATTACTCCACAAGCCGATAATTCACACATCAAGATACCATGAAGCTGGAAGGAAACCTTAAACAATCGCTATCCGGGAAGTTCTCATTAACATCACATTTTCTTTCTTCTTCATCACAGTTTTTTCTACTCTTGACAAGTGATCAACTATCACATTGTCACATCCCTTTATCCTTGATTTCCAAATCAAACTCCCGCAACAGCTAGCACTCCACCTTATCAATCTCAATAGCTTCCTTTGACATCAAGTATTTGATTGCTGATCGCAGTGTGAATTACTTCACATGGGATCCTAAAATGTATTGCCTTAAATTTTTCACAAGCAAATACTATGGCTAGCATCTCCTTTTCAAGCTTGTCGAGTAGTTCTCAGGCTTCCATATCAAGGTCTACTGAGATAGTATATGGCCCTGAACACTTTCTCTTTTCTTTGCCCCAACACAGCTCCCATGGCAAAATCACTGGCATCACACATTATTTCAAATCCCTTATCCCATTCTGGTGCAGCCATTATAGGTGCTTGTACCAATCTGACTTTGATTTCTTCAAAAGCATCCTTGCAGGAGTCATCAAATGAACCTTGTATCTTTCCAAGAATCCTGCATAGTGGTCCTGGCTATTTTAAAAGTCTTTAATTAACTTCAGAAAATCCAACATGTCCCAAGAAGCTTCTTACCCTTTAGCTATGGTAGGTGGTGCAAGAGTTTTGATAATGGATACCTTGATCGTCCACTTCTAAATTAGCAGCTGGGTAAATTTTATGCCCAAGAACAATACCTTCCGCTACCATAAAATGGCATTTTTCCCAATTCGCTAGCCGCTTAGCATCTTTAAATCTTGTTTCAGTTGTTTAAACAGTGATCATTTGGATCTTGCAGTGAAGTCATCGTGAAAATTTCCATCACTTCTTCAACGAATCTGAGAATATTGACATCCACCTTTGATGTAGCGGGAGCATTACCTGACAAGGCTAATCTTTACGAAGGCAAGGTACCATAGGGGCGTAAGGTGGAAATTTTCTCTTGGTCCTCATGTGCAATATCAATCTGATTGTATCTGAATACCCATCGAAACAAAAGTGAGGGTGTCTGCTAACTTTGTCCAACATCGATCGATGAAGGCGAAATAATCTTTTTCAGTTCTTGAATTGACTTCTGTAATCAATACATACCCTCCATCATCCTTGTTCTTGTTGGAATCAATTCATTTTCATTTACGATCTGATAAACCCCACTTTCTTTGGAACCATGGTTGGGCTCACCCAATCTTGTCACGAAATAGCATAGATAAAACAGTATTAATGATTTAGTACCTCCTTTAAAACCCTTCCTTCGTCATTGGATTAGAGTCTCCTTTGGTGTTCTACGGATGGTTTGAAGTCTCTTCTAGCGGAATCTTATGCATGCAAATTGATGGGCGATACCTTGGCTCTTGATGGACAACTAGCTATTCCTTATGCTTCCTTAATATTTTAAACTAATCTTTTGTTCTCGGCATCATTGAGTGCAGTGAAAATGATCCGCGAGGTTTTCTTTGGTAGAATTCTAAGTAGCATACTTTAAATGACAGCAGCTCTTACTCTTTCAAAACTAGTCATACCTTACTTGGTTTCTTGATGAATTTCCTCTTTCTCAATATTTTCCCCATTGTCATTTACGTTTTGCTAAGCTCATTATAGTTTCTAAAGAATGAAAAGCTGCTTTGTATGGGAAGTCAGAATAAGACATCTTGATTATCTTGAGAATTCATCTTTTCATTGATAAAAGCTGAGTATTACATTCATTGATAACATCGAGGGTTGAAGTATAAGACAAAATCTGCTACATTCTGACTTTCCTTGTCGTCTATATTTTTGCATACTTTTGGTCAAGTTAAGCGACTTCTTCTCTGACCTGAAGATGAGAACTCCTTTTTGCATGTCAGTCAGACGGCCTCGGTAGCTGAATGGTCTTCCCAACCAGGCTGCTTGTGAATCTTCTTCCATGTCTAGAATGATGAAATCTCTTGGAAAAACAAATTTCCAACTGGTGACCGACACATCTTCTAAGACTCGCTGAGTTTACTTCATCGTCATGCGCCATTTGAAGAGTAACGAGTGGTGGAACCTCCCCAAACCGATTTCTTGCGACGAAAGAGGCATCAAATTCAATCTCTGCAGCTCTTGAGTCGAGCTTCCTTGAGATCAATTCCTCCAACAATACAAGAGGAATGAGTGAGCTCCACAGGTGCTTTCGTCTTTGCGTAATTCTTTTCGATTCTTGCATTCTGAGTGGCGGTGAGATTCATGTCCTTGAGAATTTTGCATGAGTGGCATCGAGTTACCACTTGATAAAGGCATCTTGATCTCCGACCACGGAAAGTTTTCAAGCCTTGGCTTCTTTGCTCTATCTTTGGACTGCGGTCTACGTGGAAATGGGAGGCTATGAGTCGAATCCACTGGATGTTCTTTCATACACTCCTTGCTTTCTTTCTCGGTACCTCTTCCCTTTACGGTCTTCCTCCTTCTTTGTTCTTTGTCATCTTTTTCTTTCATCTTTTCTATTTCTTCCCACTTCCTATTTGCACATTACATCACGGAGTCCTTTAGTTTTCTTTTTGTGTGTCGCGGGAAGGTATCTCTCCCGGCTGCGGGGGTTAAGGCCAGTTGCCTACTTGTGTCTCCATGTTCTTGAGGGATCGTGAGGTGGTGAAGAATTTGAGAATTGGTAGCGGTTGCTTCGACTCTTGCAAACTTTGTTCATGGAGGTTAAGCGACTTCTTATTATCCCATTGAAATCGACATCTGTTCTTGAAAGATTGGGCCCTCCTCGTACGATATTCATTTACATTGCTCATTTCCTTGTTGTTCTTTGTTGGAACCTTGGTGGTACATTGATACCTTGTTGGGGGTTACGTCCCTGCACTTGAGGCGCCACAAACCCTCCACCATATGAGAATTCTCATGGTTCACGAGTCTTTGGGTGATAATGTCTTTGTGAGGTTAGGATTGGGTTTGAAATGGTAACTTCTCTGCCCGCTAAGTATTTTACCTCCCTCACGGCATCATAGAATTTTTCTTGACTCTCTCGGCACTTTCCTTGTGCTCTCTTTCAATGCACTCCACTTTCATGGACGGTGTGCGGCCTCCTCTCTTGTTTGTCCATTCGATGCATAATAGCATCGACTTTGCCTTAGCATTCATCTTGCTCATTTCCATGATCCGCTTTTCCTCTGGCGCTCCGCGAAACTTGGGGAAGGAGTTTTCTGTGCATTTTCGAGTCCTCTATCAGGCTCTCTTGCCTCATCTTGGCCCTTTTTCGCTTGAATGCTCCCTGACATGAAGCATCAGTAGTCCCCTTTGATATATCTTATTCAAGGCATGATATCTGATATCCATCTGAGTCTTGGATCTATCCAGTCACATGGGCGTCTTCTCGGCCAACCGTTTAGCAGATCTTTCCCGGGCCACATATAGGCTCCATCTTCCCCCTGTTTGAAAAACAATGATTTCCCTCCTCACTTTCACGGGGTGAGTGATGGAAAGAATATGCCAAATAAGCCTCTACGGCTCCTCCAGTATCAGCGAACCGTATGGTAAAGATTCGCCATGTGACTGTTATCTCTTAGAGAGAATGGGAATAAATGTAACTTGATAACCTCCCAGTCTCACCAATTCCCGGCTCAAGCACACATGTTCGCCATCACAATCTCCCAGTGTTCATTAGGATCTTGATTAGGATGACGATAATTTGGTGTTGTTGCACCATTGTAATTAGTCTTGGTTTTAGTTTCAAAGTTGACATTGTTGGCATCGATAGGTAGGCGCTTTGATTGCGAAGTACTCAGCTTGAGATAATAGGCTTTCCGAAGTCCTCCATGGTATGATGATTGAGGTCTTCGGCTCTTTGTCTATGTCCTCAGTTTGATCTGTCTTTCATCTACGCCGTGGTGATGCTCTTCTTTCCTTAATCTTTCTGTTTGCGAGTGTTTCTCACAGTGAGAATCGGTGGAATGGTCAGTTTTCTTCCTATGCGTAGTTTTTTTCTGAAAGCAAAACACACTCCCATTAATAGGATTAGTCAAAACAACAAATATATTCAATATGGTTTTGTCGCGACATAACCTTCCTACAATCGCGAACCTAAATACATAACTCAATGATCTAAGACCTTTTCTCTTATTGTTCCTAACCCTTTTAGACATTGCTTACATCTCGAGCAAGATTTAACAAACCAAATTCAAGTATATCTACAGGAATTGGGTTAGGGATAAAGATTCTCCCTTTTCTCATGTTGTGTGACTTATTTGCAAGGATTCTTTGGAATTGTTCTGTGATTGCCTTGCCATTCATGTCTTTGAACCTTCACGAAGCTTCTTTGCAATATTGAAAAATCTAATTAAACTCGATTGATTTCTAAAAATTAAATCTATCCTTATAAAAACAAATCTGACCTAATTTAAACGCTAAAAGAAAATATTTCAAGAGCTTAAAACCGGAAATTAAATCCTTTATGGGTTGCCTCCGATAAATTGCTGGAGTTTTGGAGTCTATGGCCCAGACTTCTTGTTGTGATACTTCTTCTTTCCCTCCAAAACCGGTTGGAGTTCATTTCCACTTCCCTGTTTAGATAATGCTTTAACCTCGTCCGTGACCTTGAATTCTTCTCACATGTCAGTCCTCGATTATCCTTTGGCACAAATGTAGTATTGACACCCTTTGTGTATAGCCAGCTAAATTAGATTTGAATTCCTTGAACAATTTGATCCCCAGAATTAAATAAGCGAGAACTGTTCCCCCTTCTCGAACTCTTTTTCAAAATTCTCACGATCATGCCCTTTCTTTGTCTTGTCTTTGTATATTCTAGCATTATCATATGCTTCATTTCTCAGTTCTTCGATTAGAGACGGTTAGGCAATCTTTCTTCCTTTGCAGCCTTAAAATCGAAGTTTAACTTCTTGATGGCTACGTTGCTGCCTTATTCCTAATTCAAGAGGTAGATGACATGGTTTACGAAAACAGCTTGTGTGTAAAAGGACATTTCAGTGGGGGTTTTGTATGTCTGCGAGTCTGTGCTTGAAGTGCATCATCAGTTTGAGAGAACCAATCCTTCTGCTTGAGCTCTGATCTTTTCAAGTATTCTTTGATCTCCTGTTGGAAATTTACCTTTGTCGAGTTGGTTTGGGGATGATAAGCTAAACTCATTATGCTTGATCCCATACACCACTCATGAGTTTTGCAAATATTTCCATTTTACAAAAGTGGGTTCCCCATCACTAATGATAGTTAGGTGTTCCAAAATGCACTTTCAGAAATATTCTTTTAAAAACTCTGTGTATTATCATCATTCTTAGACAAACCCTTTGCTTCCACCGTTTGAAACGTAATCACTATTGCTTGGTATGTATGAGATTTCCAAATGATGGTAGGAAGGGTCATCAAAATCTATTCCCATAAAATAAAATTTGTATCCACCATAATACCTTTGAGGGCATTTCATTCTATTTATTTGATATTTCCAATCTTTGGCATCTATCCACCTGATTTAACC
The DNA here is from genome assembly GCA_016808115.1 of Tetrastigma voinierianum. Classification (NCBI taxonomy): domain Eukaryota; kingdom Viridiplantae; phylum Streptophyta; class Magnoliopsida; order Vitales; family Vitaceae; genus Tetrastigma; species Tetrastigma voinierianum. The sequence goes on along the minus strand of JAEQBH010000891.1, from coordinate 403,444 downwards.
AGCTAAACCTGATCTCACGAAGATAGTGGAGCGATAAATCGATTGGAGTATCTTCTTGAGGTCATTCTTTCTCCGAGAAAAATGTCCCCAGTATAGTGATGGCATTCATTTATAATGTTGCCTTGTTCACTTCTGGCTATCTTCTTGTATCATGTCGACACCTCTCTTGAATAATGGTGGGTCATCCAGGCGTATAATACCCATACCTGGTGGTAGCTAGATTACGAGGCATTACTCCACAGACGGATAGATTCACAATATTAGCATACGAAGGGGAAGTTGGAAGAAGCAAGCAATTTAGCTCACAGGAAGTTCTGTTATCATTTTCCTATCTTCATCTTTGTGCTGCTCTTGACAAGTGATCAGCTATACATTGTCACATCCTTTATCATGATTTCCAATCGAACTCCTGCCTTGATAGCACCACTTGCTCGATCTTGAAACAACTTATTTTTGACATCAAATGTATTGATTCTTTGCATGATCGGTGTGAACCACCCCACATGAGATCCTAAATGTCTTGCCTAAATTTTCTGGCCAAATCTTTTAGCCAAAGCTAGCATCTCCCTTTTCATTTGTGATGGTTCTCTTGTGCTTCATTGAAGGTCTTACTAGCATAGTATATGGCCGTACTTTCTCTTTCTTTGCCCAAACCAGGCTCCCATGGCAAAATCACTAGCATCACATTATTTCAAATCCACGATTCCATTATGGTACGCAGCCATTATGGTCAACTATCCGTCAGTCTTGATTTCTTCAAAAGCATCATGAGTCATGAAATTGAACCATCTTTTTCGATGTCTGCATGAGTGGTCGGCTATTTTGAAAGTCTTTGATGAATCTCACCCTTAAAATCCAGTATGCCCAGAAGCTGCTTACTCCTTTTTACTGTGGTAGGTGGTCTGAAGTCTTGATAATAGATACCTTAATTTACAGTGGCTTCCTAGTCAGTAGCGAAATTTATGCCCAAAAGCAATACCTTACATCCTTAGCAAAATGGCATTTTTCCCAATTCGATCTTGGTTGTTTGTCTTAGCATCTTTAATCTTGTTTAGGATTGTTTAACATTGATCAAGCTTAATCCATACATTAAAATCATCCTTGAAAATTTCCATCACTTCTTGACCATCCCGAGAATATAGACATCATACACCTGCGGAACCGTGGAGCATTACATGACAAATGGCATCCTTAGCGAAAGGTGCCATGGGCATGCGAATGTGGTCTTCTCTTGTTCCTCGAGGTCGTAGCAATCTGATTATATATCTGATGCATCAGAAAACAAAAGTGAGGGTGTCTAACACAAGTAATCCAACATCGACGATGAAGGGCAAAGGAAATGATCTTTTACGGTGGGTTGTGTTGACTTCATGTCAAATGCATACCCTCAAATCCTGTCCCTTTATTCTTATTAGGAATCGATTCATTTTTACATTGCGGATCACAGTAAACCCCCCTTTCTTTGGAACCACATGTAATTTGGAGCTCATGAGGACTATCTGAAATAACATAGATAAAACCGACATTCGTGATTTGAGTACCTCCTTCATTACTTCCTTCGTCAGTTCAGTCTCATTTGGTGTTCACACAGATGGTTTAAAAGTCTCTTCTAGCAGAATCTTATGCATGTACAAATTGATGGTGATACCCTTCAGCTCTTCGATGGACCAAACTAGCGATTCATATGCTTCCTTAATATTTTGACAATCTTTGTTCCTCATCATCCTTAGTCACAATTTGAAAAATGATCAACTGGTTTTTCTTTGGTAATTCTAAAAGTAAGCATACACTTTAAATGACATGGCAACTCTTTCAAAACTAGCGGACACTTCTGCAGTTTCTTGATGAATTTCCTCTTTTTCAATATTTCCCACATTATCGTTTGTTTTGCTTAGGCTTCAACCACAGTTTCTATAGAATAGCTATTTGTATGGAAATTGAATAGACATCTTCAATATCTTGGGAATTCATCTCTTTAAATTGAAATAAAAAGCGAGTGTTACAATCATTGTTAACACTTCGAGTTGAGTATAGACAAATCATTACGACTTTCCTTGTCTACATACATATTTTCATACTTTAATCCCAAGTTAAAAGCGTTGCTTCTTCTCCCGACCCTGAGTAAGAACTCACTTTTGCATACTTGTCAGGCGCTCAGTGGCTAGAATGGTCTTCCAATAGCGAGAGTACTTGTGAATCTTCTTCCATGTCGAATGATGAAATCTTGGGAAAACAAGCTTCCCAGCCAGTGACCAGTACATCTTCAATGGCTCCTTAAGTTTTTACCATCGATCTGTACGCCATTTGAAGTACTGATTGTGGAATTAAGCTCCCTGAGCTTAGTTTGCTTAACCTTGAGAAAGAGGCATCAAGTGATACCACTAGCTCTGGTCACGAGAGAGCTTCTGGAATTCAATTCCTCGACAATACAGTCAGAAGCTCCACAGGTCTTTCATCTTTCTTGTAGTTCTTTTCGATTCTTGCCAGCGCAAATGGCGATTGAGATTCACTATTCCTTCCTACTACTATTTTTATTTTCTTGCTTTCACGGTATGTCCTTGAGAATTTTGCATAGAGTGGCATTTGAGTTACTACCTTGATAAGGCATCTGCGATCTCCGACTTGGAAAAGTTTAAGGCCACCAAGCTGCTCCTCAAATCATATGACGCGGTCTTTTTGGAAATGGGGCTGAGCTTTAAATCATGGATATTCTTCTTCTCTTCTTTCTTTTTCGAATTCTCTAGAGTGCCTCTTCCCTTTAAAGGGCTTTCTTCTTCTTCTTCTTTGTCATTTTCTCACTCATCTCTTAACTCCTTCTCCTCCCCAAGGTACACCTGACAATGCGATCTTTGGGTTCTTCCTTGTGTCATTTAGGAAGGCATCTTTCCTCTGGCACTGCGGGGGTTAAGTAGATTTGCCACACTGTCTCCGAGAGGTTCTTCGGGGATGCATTGGTGAGATTACGAAGAATTTGAGAATTGAGTAGCGATTGCTTCCAACTTTGCAAATTTTGTTCATGGAGATAAACAACTTCTTATTATCCCGTGGCTGCGACATCTGTTCTTCAAAGATTGAGCCTCCTCGATATTCATTTACTTGCTCATTTCACTTCTTCAGCTATTTCTTTGGAACCTTGGTGGTTTGTTGATAACCTGTGGAGGGTTGCATCCCGTGCCTTAGGCCTTGTGAAGCCCCTCCACCGTAAGAGAAATTCTCATGGTTCCTGGTCTTGGGTGATAATGTCTTTGCGAAGTTAGTATTGGGTTTAAAATGGTAGTTTCTTGGCTCACCGGATAATTAACCTCTTCGACATTATAGAAATTGTTCTTCGAGTTACCCTCGTGCTTCCGCCCGATAACTCTCTTTGGTGCTCCTATTTCATGGCGAGTGTGTATTCTTTTCTTTCTTGCTTGTCGGCACGTATAATGGCATCCCGACTTGGCCTCCATGGTGTCATCTTTCAGCTCCGCCAATCCCCTTTCCTCTGCTTGTTTCCTTTTGAAGCTGAGAGGTTTTCGCATGTTACATTCTTGGTCTTGTCGGCTCTTTTGCTCTTCTAGCACTTTTGTTTGAATGCTGCAGTGAAGCATCGATGATCCACACTGATATATCATTCAAGGCATGATATACAATGTCAGTCTTAGGATCTATCCCGTAAATTGGACATCTTCTCGTAGCCGTTTGAATCTTTCCCAAAACTATCTGAGGCTTTCATCTTCCCTGTTGTTTCCTGATGATTTCCCTCCTTCTTTACGTGGTGAGAATTTGGGGAAAGAATCTAAGTAGGCCTCTCTTTAACTCCTCCAGTATCAACGAGAACCATATGGTAGGATTCATACCATGTAGGCTGTGTATCCTACTTTGTAGAGAGAATAGAATAGATGGGTTTGACTGACTTACAGTCTACGCTTGGGTGACCTTCAACTTGTATTAGCCATCTGAGAAATCTTCAGGTGCTCGTTTAGATCTTTAATTAGGATGACCGATAAATTGATGTGTTGGACCATTATGTCGGTGCTAACCCGATTCAAAATTATTAGCATCAACTATGATTTGTTTGATTCTTGATATTCATCTGTATAATTGGTCTCGAAGTCACTCCATTGTATGTGATTGGAGGTCTTAACTTCTGTATATGTACCTCATCACGATCCTGCCTTTCATCTTGCCATGGTTGAGTTTTACGCGCTTCTTTATCTTTCTCGAGCTTAAAGTGTCCTCTACAGTGCAGTATCAAATTTGGGTTGAATCGGTCGTTGTTTCCTATCATTAAATTTTGTCCACTGAAATGAAACACACTTACATTATGGGAGTTAGTTTGGTGTGAAATATTTTCAATATGGTTTGTTAAGGTTAGTGGCTAAAATAATACACTTGAAAAACTATTTTGTTCTTTTTCTTCAAATGTCCAATTAGTAATCCCTTCTTTCATCGAATATTGATCATCAAATTCTTCCAAATCCAGGCAGCAGCCATAAAACTTGTTGATGGTGAAAATTTTTATACAAATTTCTGACGTTATTACGGAGTATTATCAGTCCTGACGACGGCGCCCGTAAAACTTGTTGACTAAACGAAAACATCTCTAGGTAAATCATTTTCAATATTGGTTTTGGCCTAATATCTTGCAAGTGCACAGGTAGACAAGTAATAAATTGGTTAAAATTAGAATATACGTCATGAGATACCAAAATTACAGATAACTTCTGCGACTCTCAGCTCACATGCTATTTGGACTATAAAATGACATTGTCAATTCGGCTTAAGAAGTTTGTAAATTATACAAGTATATAATAAGAATGAACAATCAGATAAAGTGAATCTAAAGAATGAATAGAATAGTTAAGAAAATAAATGGAAGCTGGTAATTATCGTTTAGAGTACACACTAAGATCAATGCTATTGTGAAGTATCAATTCTTGTTATTGCTCTTGTTAATTTGCTTATTACATTTCAGAGTTTTAAAAAAATCAGTCAAGGCGTTAGTAAAGTAAGTGGATCTCTCCACACTCCCACATTTCATTTTTTTACCCGACTTCTGTATCACAGAATAAGATAAATTACTTTTAAATGGACTCTAATTCTAGGTATTTTTCTTTAAATACTTCATACCCATTTTGGTGGATCAGAACCTTAGCTCCTAAGTTATCTGGGTCAAGCAAGATATACAATCTGTGTTATTTTTCTCGTAAATTAGAATAGACACCTCTCGACAGATCTCAAATAACACGGATTGGCTTCACTATTCGACTGAGGTGAACTTTGCTTGTTTAAATTGATAACTCATTCAATCATCTTCGGATTTCAAGTGAGAAGAGGATTTATCAAGTAACTTAAAGCTCATTAGATCTCTAATAAAGGTGTTATCATACCTTCAAAGAAATGTTCATAACTCCCAGATTGTCATCTCGTGTCACCTGCAGGGACCTCCTTGAAATCAGAAAAACAAACAATCTCATTAATGATACGAAACTATATTCGCATCAAAAACATTAAACCTATAACCGAAGAATTCATAAACCTAAATTCAGAATTTGTTTGGGAAACAACTACAGTGAAAGATAATTTTGGACACATTCACTTAATGGAAGTCAGTTCTCACTATCGAATTACACTACAAAGATTCCTCCGATCATAAGAATAATTTATTATGAAACCGAGGAGCGACCTGTACCTTGTTCAACTCAAACATCTGGTGGTAATTTGAAAAGAATTGAATCGTGATTCACCTTCAAGCCAAACGACAACATCCGCCCGTAAAATAAAATTAAAACTAAAACGATAAATCAAATAATCTCTATTCATTAACACAGTTAAGCAGTGAAAAGAAAATTAAAAGAAAATAAAAGAAAATGAAGCCTCACCACTCCGCAGACTCTCGTCCAGGCCGCCGCTTAAGCTACCGGCGCATGAAATGGGTAGCCGCGATGATAGAGCCTCATGGGTCTTAATCCCAATGCGCCTTTGTGGATTTCGGCGGATCGTCGGCGTTAATGTTCAACGGATTAAATCCTTTGTCGCGACATCATCCATGTCGCGACATCGATTCATCGCGACATCGCTTAAGTCTTCGCGGTAATTTTTCGCTTAATCATGTCATGCCGCGACATCAGCCTTGCGCGAGATCAAACTGCTATGGACCGCAGCCTAATCGATGTTCACGTCGCGACATCGGGCCCCTTGTCGCGACATCACTTTATACCTTTGCAGCTTCAATAGAGTTCTCCTGGAGCAAATGCTACACGATGTGGGTTCGGTCGCGACATCACCAATTTCTTCATAGCTTTTAACCGAACAGTTCATGATGTCCCACCTCAACTTCACGCGACAGCAGCTTCATTTCGCACTTATCCGATGGGTTCCTAAAGTCGCGATATCAATCTCTGTCGCGACATCGACTGTGGTTCCCGCCGGAGGCTTTCCAATCGGTTGCTTCGTGTCGCGACACACCTTTGTCGCGGACATCACCATGGAACCATAAGCTCCACCGACACTTCGTGTCAATGGCAACAATCTCTTATCGGCACGCCTATGGATTCAGCCTTCACTTGATGGTTCCCGTCATTTCGCAACATCAACTTTGGTCGACATCAACTACGCGCCCTGCTGTGTTTCATGGTCGTTGAACAGGTCGCGATTTCAACTCACGCTAACAAGAACCTGAGTTACATCACCATCTCACAAGCCCGCCAGCCTGGCGCTATTCTCCCGTCATGACTCTATCACCCCTTCCATGCTTCCCGATGTCGCTACAAGTTTGATCATTCGCTGGCTGTCGCGCCCTCTCTTCACTACCATGGTCGCACACTACTGTTTATGACTGCTTCGTAGATTACTGTCGATGTCACGACGCATCCAGATATTCGACATGAAGTCTTCTTTTCATTTCCCCGGTTGCTTCACTGAGCTTTCCTTAACTCTCACCGCCTCGTTTCAAGTAAGCTTCGCTGACCGGAGTTTCATCAATACACTGATATGCATTTTGATTGCCGCAAAGCTTCAACACGACACGTTCCTTTATCTTGTGCGCCTTCACGTGAACTTATCAATGAATTATCTCATTAACACATCCACCTTCTCGCTTCTTTTCTCGCAAATATTCTTCTTTTTCTTGAATTTCCGCTAATACTTAACAATTGCTAGTTATTCCACACTTTACATAAACTCGGCTTTGTTTAGATAAAAATAGATCAAAATACCAAAATAGATGACTTTCAAGCCGACGTTTGTTAAAGGTTAGTAATGAACTAACGCTTGAAAAACTATTTCGTTTTTTCTTTAAAATGTCCAAATTAGCATTTCCTCTTCTTATCTCGAATATCGATCTATCAAATTCTTTCGATCCCCAAGAACGCGCTCATAAATCCTGATGACCTCGCATCAAAACACATATACAAATTTAGTTGCACAATTACTAAAGGAATATTATCTTAATCCCTAAACTCCACCATAAAAACTTCTGACCAAAAAGTCTTCTAGAGTTAACTATTTCACTCTCGTTTTCAACATATACCTCAAGTGCACAGCCTAATAAGTAATAAATGATGAGAAACCAGATATCGAATCCTAATGTAGATCTCAAGAATTTTAAACCACTGACTACTCAAGTTCCGCACTATTCGGGACCATAAAGTGATATTAGGTCCGCAATAGTTTGAACATACTAGCACGAAAAATAAATGAACAAATAAAATAAACTGGAATATAAAGAATAAAGAATAAAGAAGAAGTTAAGAAAATAAATGATACCAATAATTATCTTTCTCGCAGGACACATCAAGTATACTGCTATAAAGAAGTACTAATTCGTGAAGTTAATACCGAGCAAAACTTCTAATATTTCAGGGTTTTAAAACTGGCTCAAGGCGTTTAGCAAGAAAGTCGATCTTCCACACTAATTTACATTTCATCATCCACCTTTTTCCTGATCTTCAAGACAAAGGAATGAGATAACCACTTTAAAAGGGGGATTCTCCCCTCTCTCTCTCTCAAACTGCATTTTTCTTTCAATACTTCATACCCATTTTATAACGAAACTCCAGCTCCCAAGTTATCTGGCCAAGCAAGCGATATACAACCTGGGTGACGCTTCTTTCCTCAAAATTAATGCATCACCCTCTCCTTGATTAGATCTCACCCAATGAGATTGGCCTCACTATTCGAATTGAGGTGAACTCATTGTTTAAATTGATAACCCATTCAACTCTTTCTTGATTTCGCGGAGAAAGATTTATCGGAAGAACTTTGTAAATCTCTTTAGATCTCAAATAGCGTTAATATACTTCGCAATTGTTCATAACTCTCGTGAATGCCTCAGGTTCACCGCAGGGTCTTGAAACTGCAGCACGAGACAAATCTTATAACGGTATAAGAAACTGATATTCGTATCAAAAATGTGAAACCAACACTATAAGTTAATTCATAAACTCATATCAAAAGTCACAAAAACGATCATGAAAGATATTTCGGTTTATATCTTAATTTTAATGTGGAAGCTGATTCCTCAATTACCTAATTATACGCTACAAAAGATTCCTCTAATCATAAGAATAATCAGAATTTAAATCAAGAGTTGAATCTGTAAATTTGTTCAACTTCAAACATTCCGGTGTAATAATTTGAAAAGAATAATTCGACAACAAACAAAATCGACAACACCTTATCCAAATAAAACTAAAAATAAAACGATAACCCACCCAATCTTTAACTATCAACATTCAGCAAGAAAGAAGAAGAAAACTTAAAAAGAGTAATGAGCCTTCACCCCCAGACTCTCGCCCGTGTCACCGCCGTCGCCTCTCCTGGTAGCCGCGTATTTATAGTTTTCTGAAGGTCTTAATCCCAACGCGATTCGGGTTGTGGATTTCTGCGGACCGCCCAAGTTATCGCTTCAACTTTGTCGCTGAAGATCATCCATGTCGCGACATCGATCTCTACGCCGCGACATCAATGCAGCCTATGCTAATCGTCAACGCGACGCCGCCAACATTTAATCTTCATGACATCACTACGCCTTTCGCGAGGTTTCAATGATATTCCCGATGTCGCGACATCAATCTCTTTGTCGCACATCAACTACATGAACCGATCTTCAACCGATGTCTTCGACAAGTTACACCGGTCCCTCGTCAGCGACATCACTTTGCGCCTCGCGCAGTCAATCGGTTCTCCCGATGTCGCGACATCGATGTCTCATTTTACATCACCAAGTCTTCCGTGAGCTCAATCGATCGCTTCATGATGTCCTCGACTCAACTTCTTTGTCGTGACAGCCTTCATTTCTTTGCAATATCCGGATGGTTCCCGATGTCGCGACATCAATCTCTCAGAATGGTTATCACTTTTGGCCGTCATAGCCTCAACCGGTCGCCTTAGTGTCGCGACTTCGATCTCTGCGTCGCCACATCGACTTAGTTCTCTGAGGCTTCAACTGGTTGCTTTTGGTGTCGCGACGTCATTCCTTTGTCGTGACATCAGCTTAAGGAACTTACAAGCCCAATCGACAAGCTCGTGTCGCTGACAACAATCTCGTCGCGACATCGCCATGGCTCGCCTTCACTTGATGGTTCCCGCTTGCTGCGACATCAACTCTGTCGCCACATCACCCATGCCCTTGCGTGCTCTAACCGGTCGTTATCGATGTCGCGACTTCAATCCTCCTGGCCGCAACAACAACTCTGAAAGCCACCGCCTTCCATCTCACCAAGCCCGCTGCGCCTGCTACGCATTCTCCGTCACGACTCCTCTATCAAATTTCTTCCACGCTTCCCGCATGTCGCCATGCTTGATCATTCAGTGGATGTCGCTACTTTCTCTTCACTACTGTTGTCAGCGATAGCCATCGTTTTTATGATGCTTCAGATTATTATCGGCGTCATGACGCATCCGCATGTCGCGATACGTAAGTCTTCTTCTTCTTCACTCTCGCTGCTTCACCGAGTTTCTTAACTCTCACCTGCCTTGTTCTTCAAGTAAGTCAAGCTCACCGTTTTACCGCGCAACCTCGGATATGTACTTCTGATTGTCACAAAGCTTTTACCATCGTGTTCCTTTATCTTTGTGCGCTCTTCGTCAGTAACTTGCTTCTGTACCAATTATCTCATTAACGCTCATCCACCTTCTACTTCTTTTTTCGCAAATATTCTTCTTTTTCTTGAATTCCTGCCATTTAATGCTTGTTGTTATTCCACACTCGCATAACCGCCTTGCTTGTGATAAAATAGACTTAAAAATGGACTAAAAATGGATGACTTTCAAGCTCATCAGAACACATGATAGAAATGCATAAATGCTAAGAACGATAGAGGTGGGCAAAAAGATGACAAAGCATGTGAATGAAAGATACGTACACGAATGATAAAGTATATATAAATATATGAATGAGTAAATGCATGCATGATAAAAATATAGGAATATATGTATTATAGAGAAATATGAGAACCGTAATATGAAGCTATAGATATGAGAACAAATACAGATTAAAGTAATGATAGTATATTGCATAATCATGATAAATAATAGTTATCTATGCTTATGAGATATGTACACAAATGTAATCAAACCGATTGCCTGTTTAACCAAGTGTAGGATAGATTGGCATCTCAATAGGGAATAAGTCCCAGCATATAAGTTCGATATCGAGGCCTTGTTCAATGATGAGATAGATCCCATTGATCACTGGGTGGCCCTGGGAGTCACCACAATACTTTGGGGTCTTCTTTATAGATGGTCATTGTTTCTCAGATAATGATAAGGCGTTTTCTGGGCCCTTTTATAGACCAATTGTTTCAGATACAAAGGAGTACAATTTTCTGCTCTTTTTTATAGTTTCAGATTTTACTGCATTTACAGCATGAAAGAGAAAGTAATATGAAAAGTATAAGAGAAACAAGATATGAAAATACATGAATAAGATATGAAGCAAGACATGAATACAAAGATATGAAGTATAAGTACGCATACTAAAAGTATATGAACAAGGCGTATATGAAAGAGAAAGTAAGGAAAAGTATAACAGAAAATAGTATATGAAAATAGTACATGAACAAGGCTATGAATACAAAGATATGGAAAGTACAAAGTACAATACACCTAAAAGTATATGAACAAGTTACAAGACATGAAAGAGAAAGTAATATGAAAAGTATAACAGAAAATAGTATATGAAAAACAGTAATGAATGTGATACGAACAAGATATGGAAAAGTACAAAGCACAAGACACGAAAAATATATGAGTACCATAAGACATGAAAGAGAAAGTCATATGAAAAGTATAACAGAAAACAAAGATATGAAAATAGGGCATGAATAAAGATATGAATACAGTATATGAAATTAGTACATGAACACAGTACATGATAACAGTACGTGAAAACGGTATATGATGACAATACATGATAACAGTACATGAAAATATAACATAACAAATGGTATAGTATATAACCATGAAAGTAATATATGTACACGAATATGACATGCACTGAATAGGATATGTAATATGAACCATTAGAAAGATAATAGATCAAATGATAAATACTAGAATAATAAATAAATGATAAGAAATGTTATATGTCAAACGTCACATGATAGAAGTGTATGTTATATGAAAATGATAAGATAAGTGTATTTGTTGAGACGATCATAGTTATTGGTCGTCCCTGTATATGTTTCCCACTAAGCGTAAAGCTTAGCACGGGTTTTTAATCCGTGTAGGTACAGAAGCAGAAGACAAGGATAGAGGACAGGACATCCCACATCAGTAGAGTAGGCCAGCTCAGAGATAGGTGCTCACCGCATTGCTTCCGCAATCTCTGTATTTTTGGAATAGGTATAAGTTTTGTATATTGAGAAGTAATGGGACTTAATGTATAGAACATGAATACCACTACGGTGGTACTTATAATGTAAATGTAAATGTTTTTTTTTTATTTGTGAAAAAGCCAGGTACAGGTTAAAGAGTCCCAATTCAACACAATGTCGTGCACCCATCAGCCGCCCAGGCGGGGGTAGGGGCATGACATGCCCATCTATCCCTCTACCAGGTTCTAAGCAGACAATCCATGTGTATTTTATGTTCAGTACATATCTCATATTCCCGATTAATTATTGTCATCCGGTAATCATATGCGATATTTACAATCATTTATTTGTATCTTTTCATTTTTTTCATATTTAATTATATGCATGAATAACTATGGTTACCATGTATGCTTATGAGCTATTTACTATCATTCCAATTTCATTAAGCTATATATATGGATGGATTCTAGACTTAAAGGGCTTTCCATAGAGTCCAAGAACACTTGAAAATAGTTTTGAAAATCCTGTCCGGACTATCCGAAAACAATCCCGAAATTTCAACCCGAATTGTTCGAAAACAGTCCCGAAAATTTCTAAAAATTCCTAAACTCAGTCTAAAAATTTTGGGACTGGATTTTACAGCCTTTCACGGCCTCTAAGAAAATCCTAAGCCATTAAATGACCTTTAGGATAAAAATAACCCAAGTAGGAAAATTCCATACCTCTTAGAGTTTGATGGCTTGCTAGATTTTGGTCTTAGCGTAGCTAAATCGCATAGACCCGAAACTTTGCCTTATATAGACAAAATCTACAGTCCGATTCCGTAGATCTTGGGAAAGTTTCTCTCTCTAAAATCTCTCTCTCCCAGCTCTCTTTCTACGTCCTTATGTCAGATCCTTCGATACCAACTTGATTTTATCTCATTTTTTAACTCATTTTTTTTATTTTTGCATTTTAGTCCTTTATTTCTCATCTATTCTCATTTCAACTTATAAAAATTCTACTTTGGCATCCCATATTTTCATCTTAGGACACTTAAGTCCTTAAGTGGCAATTTACCACTTTACCCTTGACTTTTGTATTAATTTCGGGTTTTTGCTTATGTTATTTTTAGCCTTATTTTATTCCAGAAAAATATACATTTACTTTTAATATACCCTAAACATGTTATAAAGCGTCATGTATGGTATAATTTAGAGGTCAGTACAACTCTCCCCTCCACAGCTAAAAAATTTCGTCATCGAATTCATGCACGGTCAGAAGAGTTAGGATCTTGTGCTCTCATAGTTAGCCACGGCTCCCCGAGTAACTAGCTGCTGCCATGGTGTTGCCATAGCACTTTCATTAACGGTATTTGTTTATTCCGTAACTGTTTCACCTCTCGAGCCAGAATTTCCATTGGCTCCTCATCATAACAAATCCACCTATACTTGTATCTCTTGTACTGGTAGTATGTGCGACTCATCAGAGCGGTATCTCCGAAGCATCGACACATGAAACACATCATGTAATTTGGCCAACTCCGAAAGGAGTGCCAATCGATAAGCCACAGGTCCGATTCTCTCCAAAACTTCATATGGACCAATGAACCTCGGACTCAACTTTCCTTTTTGACCAAATCGTAGAATTTTCATCCACGGCGATACTTTTAAGAAGACCTTTTCTCCCACTTCATATTCCATATCTCTCATTTTCAAATCGGCATATGACTTTTGTCGATCATTGGCAACCTTTAATCTTTACCGAATAACCTGAACTTTTGCTTCTGTATCTTTTACTATGTTTAGACCAATCACTTTATGCTCATTTAATTCCGTCCAACACAGAGGAGTTCTACATCTCCTGCCATACAAAGCCTCATATGGTGTTATGCCAATACTGGACTGATAACTGTTGTTATAAGCAAATTCCATCAATGGAATATACCTATCCCAACTTCCAATGAATTCCATTACACATCCCCGAAGCATATCTTCGAGCACTTGAATCAACCTCTCTGACTATCCATCTGTCTGCGGATGGAATGCTATACTGAAATTCAGCCTAGTTCCTAAGGCTGACTATAGTTCCTTCTAGAATCTCGAGGTAAATCGCGGATCTCTATTTGACACAATAGACAATGGCACACCATGCAATTACACAATCTCATTCACATATAACTCAGCTAGTCAATCCATAAAATAGTCAATCCTGACTAGTATAAAATGGGCCAACTTTGTGAGCCTATCAACAATCACCCAAACAGAGTCATGTTTTTGTTGCGTGAGGGAAAAACTCGACACGAAATCCATGGTAATGTTATCCCACTTCCATTGAGGAATTGGAAGGGGATTCAAACGGTTTTTGTTGGAACTTGGTGTTTAGCACGACTGGCGACCGCGTCAAACATTTAGACACGTACTATATCACATCTTTTTCATTCCTTTCCACCAATAATGCGGTTTTAAATCCTGATACATTTTATTACCTCCAGGATGCATGGTATATATCATATTATGAGCTTTAAATGGTAACTTTTTCTTTAGCTCTTTATCATCTGGCACACATAATCCTTTCTGGAAATACATACTTCACGCTTCTTTCACTGAAAACTCGGTCTTGTCACCATCTTTAACCATACGTAACTTCTGTGTCTTCATCATTCTTCTGAGCATCTATAATCATTTGCTTTAAAACAGGTTGAGCTTTTAATTGAGCTAATATAGCTCCATCAGATACTACTCTCCATTCACTGTGCTATATTAGCAAAGCTGACATTGTCTTTCTACTTAAAACATCTGCTACCACATTAGCTTTTCCAGGATAGTAATCTATTATGCAGTCAAAATATTTGAACAACTCCAACCACCTCCGTAGTCTCAAATTAAGCTGTTTCTGCGTAACAAATATTTGAGACTCTTGTGATCTGTGTAAATTCTACACTTTTCCCCATATAAGTAGTGTCGCCATATTTTCAAAGCAAACACTATTGCAGCCAACTCTAAGTCCTGAGTGGGATAATTTTGTTCTTGTGTCTTCAACTGCCTGGATGCATAAGCCACTACTTTCCTATCTTGCTTTAACACACAACCCAGACCAATTCTGGAAGCATGAGTATACTCTTTCAATTGTTTAAAACTATTCTGACATTTATCTGACCACTCAAACTTTACTCATTTCTTGAGTAATTTGGTGAGTGGAGAAGCTATGACAGAAAATCCTTTTACAAATCTTCTATAATATCCAGTAAACCCGAAAACTTCATGGTCACCGCTTGGCGGTTCCAGTTCCTGACGACCTCGATCTTTTGTAGGGTCAACTCTTATACCCTCGACAGACACAATATAGCCTAGGAATGAAACTTCCTTTAGCCAAAAGTCACATTTGCTGAGTTTAGCATATAACCTCTTTTCTCTTAACGTATCCAAGACTATTCTCAGATGCTTTTCATGTTCTTGTGCATCCTTAGAATACACTAGGATGTCATCGATAAAACTCTGACAAATTGATCCACGTAGGGTCAAGAATACCCTATTCATTAAATCCATAAATGTTCTTAGGTGCATTAGTCAACGCAAATGGCATTACCAAAAACTCATAATGGCCATATCGAGTTCTAAATGCGGTCTTCGACACATCTACTTCATTCACTCTTAACTGATAATACCCTGATCGCAGGTCGATCTTCGAAAAGACAACCGCTCCTTTTAACTGATCAAAAAGATGTTCGATTCTCGGCAATGGGTACTTGTTTTTCACTATCACCTTATTGATCTGTCGATAATCAATGAACATCCGTAGAGTGCCATATTTCTTTTTCACAAACAAAACAGGTGCACCCCAAGGTGAAACACTGGGTCGTACAAACCCTTTATCTAAAAGCTCTTGTAGCTGAACCTTTAACTCCTTCAACTCTACTATAGCCATCTTGTAAGGTGCCTAGACACGTTCCTAACTTGTTCTATGGATAAGTCCACCTCTCTCTCAAAGGGAATACCAGGTAACTCTTGAGGAATATCTGGAAATTCCCTTGAAATGCGGAATCTTTTCCATCAGCAGGCCTCTATGGGTCAGTATCAAGGCTAAGAATGCCTCATATCCTTTTCTTATAAATCTCCTTGTCTGCATGGCTGAGATCACATTGGACATTACGTTGGATCAATGCCCTATATTATCACCTCAAACTTATTAATGCATCTGACAATGTCTTTTGTCCCTGATCGCGATGACTCGGTGTTTAGTCGTGATCCGTTCGGAGATCAAGTCAAACTCTCGGAATGGTAAGGTTATCCATCCGGCGAGAAAAATTTCTTCTTGTATAACAATGGGGCAATTTTGTATATTCTATTCACACTAGCAGTACTTGACGGACTAGTCACATGCATGTCATATGCTAATTTCTTCATCGCTAGTACTTTGTCAAATACATGCTCCATGCACACATACGAATAAGTAGATCCAAGATCAATCAATGCATGCATCTCAATATCGTATAAAGAAAATATAGCAGCTATAACCTCAGGAGCATCTTGATCCTCACGAGCCTTCATAGCATATGCTCGTGCTAGTGCTGTAGGCATAGGATGATCCACTGTCTATGAAACTATGCCTCTTCGTCTTCTATGCTGAGATGGGCCATTACGACCCCTACCTCGATCGCGAGTCGAAAGTGGTGCTATGAGATCTTCCTCGCACTTCCTTGTTGACTATTTTCCCTTAACTCGGGGACACTATGCTATCAAATGCTCAAGGCTTCCACACGGAAACACCCTCCTATCAATAACCTACCCAGTCACTCCCATGGCAATGAGTGCACTCCAGAATTTCTCCTTGTCCAACTGAAGCACCTCTACCCACACTAGATACTGCTGTACCTCCCTATCTTCTACCTCTTGTAGCCGAACCTTGTACTGACTCAGCTTGAACATCTCTAGCTCTTTTACCAGAAGAGGAGGAGGCTTCTTTTGAGAACTTCTTCTTTTGAGACTTTTCTTTGCTGTTGGTTTCTAGTCTCTCCACTTTCATTGCAGCTTGGACCAACTGATAAAAGTTCACTTGTTGGAGAGAAGTCACGGGTGCTAAGTACCTCTTGATGGAATCATGTAGTCCATCTTCAAATTGCCTACACCGAAATGCCTCGGTGAGGACGCTTCGAGTGCATATTCTTTGAGCCAACAGAACTCTTCTCATACTCGGCCCTGAGATAAGTTCCTTTGCTTCATATTTAGGAACTGTTTCCACTTGGACTCCACATACATGTGCAGCCAGCTCCCTTACTTTGCCCGAACTCTTGGATAAAGAATTTACATGTCATGGATTTGGAGATCGCGGACTTTTGAGCACCAGTTTCCACCCGATCATATGCCTCGCCTGTGATAGTGAGATTGCACGCTGATGCACTCTCGATAGGAGGGCATCTAACCTCTTCCAATACCCTTTCTAGCTTTTCTAACCAGAATTTAGCTTTCTCTGACTCTTCCATGCTTGACCCATGGAATTCCTCTGCTCCATGTCTTCTTATTATGTCTATTGGAGCTTTAGGAGCAGTCAATCTATCCAATACCCGAGCCATGTCCTGCGATATTCTCAACAAGGCTTCCATGGGCTCATTAGGTACATTACTTTTTGAAGGCTCATAAGCTAATAGCTCTTGCTCCCTTGGGTTAACACTCTTAGCAGCTTCTTCAGGACTATCCATATATACCAAACACAAGGACATCCACATTAGAGGTCAACACATTACTTAACATATGCATGTTTATCTTATAATCGATCTAGAAGGTTTAAAACTTGTCTAGAAACGCCTAAACTTAGGCTACGTACCCGACTAACTTTGTGACGCCCCCGACTCGGCGCCCCTGACAGACGCGATGTCAGTGAGGGTGTCATCATTTTTAAACATAACCTTTAAGCTTGTTCATTCATATAATGTTAAACACTTAACATGCTATATCTTGTAGCAGCGGAGTACAAAATATATACAAACTCCATACATGGAAGTGTTCAACATTTACAATATTTACATTGCTTCATTTGTTTACAAGCGACAAAAGGATATTACATAAAATAGACCAAAAAGTCTTCAAGTGAGCACCTAATGATGTGTTGACCTTGGGGCGATGCGGGTGTCTGTCCTCTTGCCTCTCTGCTTAGTACTGCAACGGATGAAAACACGTGCTAAGCTTTACGCTTGGTGGGAATAAACTTCGTAGACGACCACTAACACGGGTCATCACACTTCTATACAAATGCATATACATCTAACATATCCTATCATTTAAACATGCTTATACATATCTCAAATTTACTTATCATATCATGTTTCATTTCTTATCAATGTTCATATACATTTCATATCATTTTACACTTTGCTTCTTATTCTTATCACAATATACTTGTCATTGCATAGGGGTGCTATGCTTCTCTTATCATATCATATCATATAATTTCATATGTCATATTCAAGTCATTTGTTTTATGTTTCATGCCTACATAAACCTTAGAAGTGGATAAAGGAAACTATAAGGGCCAGTATTATCGTGTGCTGAGACAATGACCATCTCAGGAGCCCGAAGGCTATTTGTTATCATTATGCGAGACAATGGCCAGGTCTATATGGGCCCGGCGCGATAATGACCTAAACGGGGCCAGGCGATCGGTATCTTCGCGAGACTTGTTTTTCCTAATAGGCATGCCGTCTATCCTACACCCGAGGGTTCTAAAAAAACAGAAGCAATCCATATGTATTTTATGTTCAGTACATATCTCATATTCTCGATTAATTATTGTCATCCGGTAATCATATGCAATATTTACAATCATTTATTTGTATCTTTGCATTTTTTTCATATCTCATTATATGCATGAATAACTATGGTTACCATGTATGCTTATGAGTTATTTACTATCATTCCAATTCCATCAAGCTATATATATGGATGGATTCTAGACTCAAAGGGCTTTCCATAGAGTCCAAGAACACCTGAAAATAGTTATGAAAATCCTGTCTGGACTATCCGAAAACAATCCCAAAATTTCAACCCGAACTGTTCGAAAACAGTCTCGAAATTCAGCCTGGATTGTCTGAAAATAGTCCCAAAATTTCCTAAAAATTCCTAAACTCGGTCCAAAAATTTTGAGATTGGATTTTACGGCCTTTCACGACCTCTAAGCAAATCCCAAGTCATTAAATGACCTTTAGGATAGAAATAACCCAAGTAGGAAAATTTCATACCTCTTGGAGTTTGATGAAAGCAGCCCAAGATTTTGGTCTTGCGCGCGTAGAAGCTACCGTCGCGTAGACCAACTTTGCCTTGCTCAGACAAAATATGCGATCCAGATTTCCGTAGATCTTAGAGAGAAGTTTCTCTCTCTAAAATCTCTCTCTCCCCACGCTCTCTTTCTCACGTCTCCTTATGTCCGTCCTTCTGATACCAACTTGATTTTATCTCATTTTTTAACTATTTTTTTAATTTTTGCATTTTAGTCCTTTATTTCTCATCTATTCTCATTTAAACTTATAAAAATTCTACTTTGGCATCCCATCTTTTCATCATAGGACACTTAAGTCCTAGCCAAGTGGCTTGATTACCTACGCACCCATGGCTTTGTATTAATTCCGGGTTTTTTCTTATGTTATTTTTAGCCTTATTTTATTGGAAAAATATGCGTTCTTATTATACACTTAAGCGTGTTATAAAACTGTCAGGGTATAAGTTGGGGTGTTACAAAGATAATTATCCATGACACATAATGAATTGTGTGGTTTGGGTTGTCCGTGTAGCATTCATTATACATGTGACATGATATAATATGCAATGACGCATTGCATTGAATCGGTGTGAGTGCATGGTTGAAAAATCAACACTACATTTGGTGTTTGATTGGGTGGACTTGGTGAAGTGAGACGAAGTCCAACAAAGTCACATGATTGAATAATGTGGTAAATTAAACTTGTGTTGGGTAATAGCAAGCTAGAATAGACACCCCCTCGGATGAAAGACTCGTTAATTGTGGTTAGACATAATTCCAACGGTGAAAGGTCGTAAAAGTGTCTAGGTGTGCGAAGCCTGCGGTGTGACACCAAAAATTCGCTACCCATAAAAAGACACATGAGTTTTGTATACAAATGATCATTGAGGTGTAACATCCAAAAAACTTTTGGTTTGAAAACAAATGAAATTGTTTTGTAAAATGATCATTGGATGTAATTAAGAAATTATGAATTTTTATCACGCATGGTTTTTGGCATTATATGATAAGGAGTCAGTAAGGACTCGGGTGTGATGGGAGTCGGTAAGGACTTGGGGCATGGTACATGATTAAGTCTCATCTCATTTCATGGATGACATGTAGGATTCCATTATAGAAATTGCATGTTTTACTTGGAATGTGAATGTGAATGTGTGGAACATGACCATTGCATGTGCACTTAGGTGGAGAGTAGCTTCTGTAGGAAATGTTCTCTGCGAGTGTGACTCACCCTTTATGAAGCATTTCAAGTGCAGGGGTGTACATCGGTGGACCATACTTTCAGCTCATTCGGGAGCCACAATTGTAAAGAAAGTCGGGTGTGGCTTTGATAGTTATTTGTAAATATATTGGAACAAATCGTTTTGATATATATATATATATATATATACTCTCTGCACTATATATATATATATATATATTGTATAAAGTGTTGTATTTAAACTTTTAAGGACTATTGTGATATAGCCTTGTATATTTTTTAGTATGGATAAATGAGCCCGATAGGCCTAGTTTTACTCATAAATAGACCCGGCGCGGTCATTATGTTATATTAGGCCCTGGATGAGTTATGTTGTTGTATAATGTACAGGTTGAGAATTTGATAGAGCTCCTCGTACAAAGGAGACTCTATCCGATTTTTTGTTAAATTATGGATTCCGGTGAATGGGACACACGAAGGGGTATCAGGTTATACAATATCCACAGGTTTCCGCGAGTTGATGGGTGATCATCGGACCCCCGGGTTTTAAGGTATCACACATAATATATCATACTTTATTATATGCTTCAACCCATTATTTAACATTAATTAGATCACTGTTATACTGGGTGAATTCATATAATAGCACATAATAACATATGTGGGCCCACATATATTATTTTTTCCAATAATCTCCCATTTGCCACATATGTTACACTTTATGCATAACCTTATGAGTCTAAAAAGATTTGTTATCATAACTAAAAGCATAACCAAACAACCTTGTCCATCAATTATATCAATAAAGGATTAAAACAATTTTTGTTACATTTATATCGTAACTAAATTCATCAATGGTCAAATATATCAATATAACCAAATGACATAGATCAAGTATGGATGTGCAACATGGAAATTATATGCAATGTGATCCAAATATGCCTATTTCCAACTTGTCCTGCCATATTCTTTTGTGAAATCAAACAATATCAGTTAAAGTAGAAATAAACTAAATACTTTATTTTTGCATAAATGCTTGTAAGCATATAATGTGTCCAAAAACAACAATAAACACAAACTCCCATTAAACCAACATATAATCTAACAATATGACACCCATACGAGCAATGTGCTCATGAAAGACCTTGGGTGTAAGTCCCTAAGTAAGCGGATCCGCAATCATGGCGTTTGTGCCGATATGCTCTATAATAACTTGACCACTTTGAACTCTTTCTTTAACAACCAAGAACTTGATGTCAATATGCTTTAACTCCGAGGAGCTCTTATTGTTATTGGAATACATGACTATTGACTTATTGTCACAATATATCTTTAGTGGTCTTTCAATACCACCCAAAATGCGTAGTCTATTGACAAAATTTCGCAGCCATATTACATGATTAGATGCCTCAAAACATGCTATAAACTCTGCTTCCATGGTGGAAGAAGCTACAAGTGTCTGCTTGGTACTTCTCCAAGAAATAGCTCATCCAGCCAACATATAGATATAACTTGAAGTGGATCTATGATTGTCTTGGCATCCAGCATAATCAGAATTAGAATACCCTAAGATCTCCAATTTATCCGATCTCCAATATGTGAGCATGTAATCCTTAGTTTTTTTGTAAATATCGCATAACTCGTTTGACTACTTTCCAATGATCCATCCCTGGGTTGCTTAAATTTTTGCTCGACATTCCAACAATGTATGCTATATCCGAACGTATACAAACTTGAGCATACATTAGACTTCCTACAACTGATGCATAAGAAGTCCCCATTATTGTCTGAATTTCCAAATTAACTTTAGGGCATTGACTAATACTAAATTTGTCTCTTTTAGTGATAGGGGTGTCAATTGGTTTATAACTTTGCATACCAAATCTTTTAAGTACCTTATCGATATAGCCCTTTTGTGATAATCCAAGAATACCCCGAGATTGATCCCGATGTATCTTAATCCCTAATATAAAAGAGGCGTCACCAAGATCTACCATCTTAAAATTATTTGATAGAAATCTCTTGGTTTCGTGCAATAAGCCTATATCATTAGTGGCAAGTAGTATGTCATCAACATACAAAACTAGGAAGATGTGCTTACTCCCACTGAACCTGTGGTATACACATTCATCCACCATATTTATCTCAAAACCAAACGAGACTATCACTTGATGAATTTGCAGTACCATTGACGGGAAGCTTTCTTAAGTCCATAGATGAATTTCTTTAGTTTGCAAACCATTTTCTTCAGGTATCCGGACACAGTTTTTCGGTTGCACCATATAAATTGTTTCGTCAATGTTGCCATTGAGAAACGCTATCTTTACATTCATATGATGTAACTCAAGATCAAAATACGTAACAAGTGCCATTATAGTTCTGAAAGAGTCTTTCATTGAAACTGGAGAGAAAGTCTCTTTAAAATCAATGTCTTCCTTTTAAGTAAATCCCTTAGCAACAAGGCGTGCCTTATATCTCTCCACATCACCTTTTGAATCCCTCTTGGTTTTAAATATCCATTCACAACCAATGGGTTTCATACATTCAGGTAATGGGACAAGATCCCAAGCATCATTATCTTGCATGGACTTGTACTCCTCATTCATGGCATAAATCAACTTTTAAGAATCAGAGCTTTGTATGGCTTGATGGAAGTTAATGGGATCATCTTCCATCCTGTTGATTTCATCTTCATGCGCTTGGAGAAAAACTTTATTATTATTTATGTTAAAGTATAAAAATAAAATAATAAAAAATTATTTTTAAAATATAATCGGGGCGGGGCTTATTATTATTATTTTGGATACATGGTTCATATTGCTTCATTCGAGTCCGTTTTTACCAAAACAATTTATTTCTTTTCAGTTTACTTTATTTTAAATGAAGCTTGTGGCCGTTTGACTCGATATTTTTCGTAAAAATGCGTCAGCGTGGAGTATTTGACTGATTTATCACCCAAAAATCGAAAAATTTTAAACTTGTCTCGGGGTCGTAGCTTTTAAGATTCATTTTAGATTTCGCGAGGCAATTTAACCAATTAGTCAGTTTAGATCATCCGAGATTTAGAATTTTTAGAACTACGAGCACTTTATGATAATTTATTATTTTTATTAACGTTCTTGAATTTTGAAAATTTTAATTTTAACGGGGTTTTCTGAGTAACAATACTGAACGTGTAGATTTGAAAATAGCGGCCTTTAAGCACGATTAAAATTAAATTAAATTTGTGTCATTAAAAACAAAACGGGACGGGAACCTAAAATAATTCATCCATTTGTCATCCCTACTCATTACCTAATGTTAAAAAACAAACAATTTAATATTTAATGCTATTAAGTACTATTCAGTATTAAGCTAAAAAAAAGTTATATTCAATATTAAGTAAAAAAAACAAACACCATCTAAGAATGCGATTAATGTGATCATAAGACTCATTTTTTATATAGTAAGAATAATTGGCAGATCATGATATTTTAAACGCAATACAAGCTCAAAAATAAAAATAAAATAAAATATAGAAAAAAAACATACAAAATGGGGAAAACAGAAAACAGACGGTGCTATGTGACTATGTCTAAATAGGAACATTAAAGACAGACAAAAAAGGGAAAAAAAAATAACACACATGATGCATATGTTATTTGTATTAATTCAAGGCAAGCCAAGTATGCCAGTACACCTGGTTTTTAGAACCAAAACCATACCGGATATGCAAATAATTAGTGCTCTGGAATTTTGTCTTTCAAATATTTTAGAGCATTGGTTCCTCTTTCCAAAATTGCCCTTCGGATGCTGTCAAGAACACGTGCCATTAATATCAGAACAGTGGTACTCAATTTCACCCATTTATAAGCTTACATATTGTTAGAAAAATTTGTACCTGCGTAAAGATAGTTAGCTCAAAAAACACCAATAACCAGAAGTAAAATAATAAAGAGGAGAGGAAAAATAAAACTAAAGTAGAGAAAATAATTGAATCTTGTGAAATTCATAATTTTCTTAAGACAAATTCACATTTTTTATTGGTGTTTTGAGATTTTTAAGACATCCATCTCTCAGGATAAAACAGTTGTCGAATGGTCGATAAAAGCATATTGCCGCCATTCCAGCTAATTGATAATGTGTTCGCTTTATCACCAATAAAATAACGAAAAAAGAAAAACTCGATACTCATAACTTTTAGAGACACATTCTCTAAAATACCCTGATAACCTTTATATAAAAGAGAAACTCAACTTTTTGGAATGCCAAATCTTTTTGGCTTCCCAAACTTTTACAATTCAAAATTAAATTATTCAATAAATGTTATTAATTTCGTATAGCTGAAATTTATAGAATTATGAATAAAGAGTTATTCTCATTCATTTCATTCACTAATTCCAACACATATATACCCATATGGACACGTGTCAAAAGGCCTAACTAATTTTTGACCAAAAGGTTCCATAAAATGTTTTAACGCAGCAATGCTAGGGTGAATTGTGTTATAGTGTTTAAAAAGCTCCCCTGTTTTGTTTGACAGGTTTCAACTGGTCCCACTGGAAGACCTAGTTAATGCCCAAGGGGTGGCAATTCGTGTTAATGGGTCATATTCGTATTGTGTCGTCTTTATAGTCGATGTTGGCATTTCGTAGCTTAAACGACATGAATAATAAACATGTCGACGTTATTGTGGAATTCAATCAATTTGTGTTGTGTTAGGCAGGGTTAACATGAATATGGTAATTTAATTTAATTATTTAAAATAATAAGAATTACAATTAATCATATATGCATATTTAATACAAATAACCTATTAAATTTAACATGTTTATTAATTTTATTATTTAAATTAATAGGAATTATAATTAATAATCCATATTTAACACAAATAACTTATTAAATAGGTTAATTAATTAATATAATAATTAAACAAGTCGTCAAATTCGTGTTAGGCATGTCAACACGAATATGACCCATTTATTAAACGTGTTAGACGGTCGACCACGAATGTGGCTTTATTTATTTAAGCGTCTTGACGAGTCGACGTGAATATGGCCGGCAGCGATTATCTTCGTCGAAACCGTAGCGTGTTTAGATTAGAGTATTATGTTTACATATCGTGTCAAATTTACCAACCCTACCCAAGGGTGGATTCAAACCCTAACCTCACCCGCCCCCGTAATTATGCCCCCTGATCATCCTATACCACTAGACTACATTCTAGCTTAGTCAATATATTCCCCCTGAACTAAATTCCTAGCTCTGCCACTTACTAGTCCTAGAGATTTTTATTGATATACTTATTTATTTATTCAGTCCTTATGCTGTAACAAGGGCTTTAGCATTTCAACAAACAATATCGCTTCTGTTGCTTCATACCATTTTTGTAAATCAAAGCATGAACTGTATTCGCACCCATGCATGCCAATACCATACACATGAATGAATTTTTCTGATGGGACTCCAAAAGGAGGCGAAGAAGCTGATGGCCGCTTCATTTGCATGGCATGCAAAGTGATACTATTTTCAGCAGATAAACCTAAATCGAATTTTATGGACAAGTCCATTTTGAGTCTATTCATTTTTTTTTTCAGTATTGATAGGAATTTGTTCAAATGGAATGCTGCCAAGAAAGTATAGAAATTTCTATGAAACTTTCAACAGAACCAGATAAATGTGGGAAAAGAGAATTTGTGGTGTACCTTCTTAATGGGTTTCCATCAAGTCGTAAGGCTGTAGGCTGGGGTTCAAAGCAATCCACAGACCCAGCCAAACTTCAAGATTATGTAAAGGTTTTCGTTAAGTGGGCTTGTTAATTGGAATTAAAAATTGAATTAATTCTTGAAATTACAATTAAGTAGAGGTTGTTGGGCTTCTAGTAATAAGTATGGACAGCTAGTGTGTGGGGGAATTTGAGTTCGGCCCGGCCACGTTAAGAGGCCCGTGGTCGGGTTTACATTTGAAAACAGTCATAAACCTGGGGATACATTTACATCACATACGTACAATTCTCTCTAAGGTTTTAAAAGTGATGACAATCTCATAAAGCCCGGTTTCAAAGGTCGTTTGGGAGGAGAAGATCTTGAGGATCTTGATGTCGGTTCTCTTTACACCGGTTTCTTCATCAATTCATCCAATAGAAAGAGATGTAGTTCCAAGGTATATTCGAGTTTTTCTCCATTAATATTTGTTTATGTTATGGTGATGCAGGTTGTTAGAAATTCGTATCCTACAGTTGGTATCAGAGCCAACCATGGATTAGAACTCAAAACATACGGATTTGGAGAAAAATTTTTTTGGGTTTTATGAAAAACGGGCATTCTGTCCATTTTCGGAGTTTTTCGATAAATCAAAAATTAAATATTTTTGCATATTTGGAATCTACGACGAGACGATCACATCGGTGGGTGGCGGGAGTCGCCGGAGGTGGCGGACGCGCCGCCACGGCGCCACCGCAGCGTTGAAGATGACGGCGGCGTGCGAACGCAGCGCCGAGGCGTTCCCAGCGAGATTGTGGCGTCGATGGCGTCGGCGCGGTAGCCGTCGACAACCCGACGGTCAAGCCGGATCTGCCGTCCGTTTGTTGACCCGATTCGGTTAGTGGGCGGCGTGGCGATGGCGATAGGCTGGCGGCGTGGCGATGGCCAGCGTCGATGGCGATGGCGGATGGCGTCGGCGATGACCGTGACCCGGGCCGGCCAGGCCGGATCTTGACGGCAAGCCAGCGGTCGGCAAACCGGTCGGCGGTCGGACAGGCCGGTCACCGGGGTCGGCCGGTCGGGCGGAGCCGGTCGCCCGGTCGGACAGAACCGGTCACCGGGTCACCGGTCAAGCAGGCCGGTCAGCACAGCCCGGACCTGTTGCACGCGCTGCCCACTTGTGACGCCACACCTTGAATAACACGGTGGCGTGAGTAGCGATGTGAGGGTATTCACGGGCAATTTGGTGCCTGCTTGATTCGTATCGAAATTCTCTACAATGTGGTATATAGACTTTGCATGTTTGAAGCTCTAAAAGATATGAAAATACGTATAGAACCCTAAGTACACCTAGATATTAGAGTATTTTCACATATTCATGGTATTTCTCTATGGTTTTGGAAATACATAAGGTAGCTAACATGCATATCACTGCATAAGGACTATGTAGAGACTAAATTCGTTGACTATTAATGAATGATTGAACAATATAATTGGCATAACATATATATATTGAATGTGGTACATAAAGTTTATATCCTTGGTATGAGTGATTTTTTAAGAATTCAATTGGTACGTAATGCGAAGTAGCACTTGATTGGGTTTGAGAAATATCAATCTCATATTGTGGTGGGATGTCTTTGTTTTAATGCATGGTCATACTCGAAAGGGAGTGATGCTGTGTTAGTTCGATGGAGGGATACATGATGGCATGCGATGAAATGACTGATCTTGTGGTTCATACACGAAGGTGGTGATTTCACGAAGGATTAGAATATGTTCTCACATGGCGCGTATGTGGAGAGTCTTCTGGCACGTAACCATATTTTACGCTGAAGGTGATTATGTGATGATGTATGTACCAATTACTACATGAGTATTCGCGTAATCTTGATTGTATTGTTTTGTTTTATTTTCAAAGTCAATTTTTACGTGACGGTAATTCCATTTCAATTGAGATCCTTACTGGATTGAATTTCAAGAAATGGAAAGAGGATTTTCAATTTGGAATGGAGCTGGCGGATGTTCACATGGCGCTTACAATGGATAAGCCGAGCTCAGCAGCGTGAGCTTGTAACCCAAGTGGGGGCATTAAAGTGATTGGAGAATGGTTGGATCGGTAGGATTTGATGGGGGTGACATATGGACTATCTTTCTTTGGGAGAGGAGCTTGATAGGATTTACTTGGTATGATGAAGAAATCCATACAAGAACACTTGAAAAGTGGTTTGCCCGATTATTATGCGCTAAGGAGATGATGGCGACCATGAGGCCCACAGAAATCGAGTTCATCGATGCGAGGTTGGAACACTTCTTGAAAGCTCTTGACGCATGAGTATGATGGTACGGCTGGGGTTAGAGATTATGTCTTTGAGATGTGTTGGACCCTAAAAGCGAAACTCGAGCTCTTAATGTTACCATTCACGATGCTTGCATTGTGCATCAATCTGAACACCCTTCCCGCTTTGATTTTGGGATTATAAAGACAAACTACAATTCCCGAAGATGAAACTTGATCGATAAATGACTTGATAGCAAAGGGTGGTGCGAGAGGAAGAAGCTTAAGAAGGATAAGAGCATATGGCCTTATATGCGCAAGTCCCCATAAGAGGAAGAATAAGAAGTTCAAAAGTCGAACTCCTTAAAGGTGCTCATGAAACTACCGGTCGATGCGGTAATATGGGTCCAAAGACATTCTTGAAAAGGATGGTGATCATTTGCTTCTTTGTAGAAGAAGGTCACGCTGAAGAAGGGCGTACGAAAATTCAAAGCTTGGATGTCGCGTGAGCTTCTGGTAATGATTCTTTATCTTTGTTTGTGAATCCAACCTATGCGAAGCACCATCCGGTTCTTGGTGGCTTGATAGTGGAGCAACTAATCATGTTGCATTTGCGAAATACGAGGGATTCGTAAGCGGAGGAAGCAAACGAGGATGAATCGAAAGCTCAGCGTGGGGAAATAGCGAGAAGGCTGAAGTCATGTTCGGTAGGAGATGTAATCTTAATTTGGGTCTGGTTTAAATTGATGTTGAAAGACACATTTTTATGTACCTTCTTTTAGAAGGAATTTAGATTTCAATATCATGTTTGGATTCATATATGATTATTCTTTTGAAATTAAGAGCAATATTATTTCAATATTTCTTAATTCAAATAAGGTTAGGTCTTTGTCATTATGTCCCGACAGTTATCTGATTAAGTTTATCTCCCAGATGACATATCGTGGCTTATACGGCTGAAAAGGTTGTTTCTAAGATACCACTACCTAAGGATGAGTCTTATGCATTATGGCATAAACGACTTGTACATATCTCTAAGGATAGAGTAAGAAATTTGTAAAGACTAATATCACCGCACGCTCTTAAAAATGACTTAGAGATATGCGTGAAATGTAGGGGTAAAATGACCAAGATAAGAAAAGAAAGCGCGATCCGTAGTTCGACTTGTTGGAAGTCATTCACAGATATAAGTGGATATATGTGGCAACCTTGTGTAGAAATTTTATTTCATCACATTTATTGATGACTATTCTCGATATGATTATTTGTACTTGATTAAAGAAAAGTCGAGGTCTCTTGACAAGTTCAAGATTTTTCGGTTGAGTCGAGAAGCGGGTTGGGAAAAGTCATAAAGGTTGTTAGATCGGCCAGGGTGGAAGTATTATGGCAAGCATGGCGTGCTGAGTGACAGGGGCCGTTCGCCAAATACTTAAGAGGACTCACGGGATGAGTGGCACGGTTTACTATGCCTGGGAGTCACGAGCAAAATGGTACTCCATGAAGAGGCGCAATCGTACTCTTATGGAAATGGTAAGGAGTATGATAAGTAGGACCAATTGCAGGGTTTTCTATGGGGTGAAGCTTTGGCTTGACTTTGTACATTTTAGTCGTGTACCTCACGAAGGCATTCCATTGACTCAGCACGAGTTATGAATTTGGTAGCTTGCTTAAACCATCTTAAGGTTTGGAGGTGTCTGCTTGGAAGTAAAGTAATATAATCCAACATTAAGTAAGTTGGACTCCAGAACTACTAGGTGTTATTTTGTATCTTACTGGGAACGCATTCGAAGGGATATCGGTTCTATAATCCCGATGGAGCCGCAAGAATTGTGGAATCCACGAACTGACTAAGTTTTGGAGTTTGATGTGGCGAAAGTAGGCGCTCACGAGACTATTGAGGAAGATAGTACGATGAGTAATGTGGTTATCTATATCTCCTCCCGTACGGATAATTGTGGAAGCTCAACATAATTTTGAACTGTTGAGACTAGGGATCTGTTGAGGCAGCTCAATGAGAAGTTCATCAGGCTCTCAGTGCGAGAATGTGGTATTACTATTCCGGTAAGGAGAACCACTAAGGGGAGAGACGATCGGCTATACCACCGGACTATTTAGTCTATATGGAGGAAGCGAAGACTACGATATCGGTTACGTGATCTGATAACTTATGAGGCGTTTCTTGTCCTCGATCGGAAGGCGTGGTTGGATCACGATGAGAGATGAAATTCAATCTATGAGGCGTAACGGAGTTTGGGAACTTATTGAATTACACGAGGTCATGAGCCCATTGGGTACGAATGGGTGTATAAGACTAAAAGGGACTCTAAAAGGAAAGGTTGAAAAGTTTAAAGCGATTTCAGTAGCGAAGGTTTTGGCTCGAGAGAAGGAGTAGACTATGAAGCAACTTTTCTCAGTCTCTTCTAAAGATTCTTTGGAGTGATCATGGCATTAGTTGCTCATTTTTGATATGGAGTTACACGGATGGATGTTAAAGCTGCCTTTCTCAATGGAGACCTTAATGAAGAAGTCTATATGATGCAACCCAGAAGGTTTTGTGACAAATGATTCAAGGTAAACTTGTATGTGAAACGAAAAGATATTTATGGTCTCAAACGAAGCTTCTAGGCAGTAGTACTTAAAGTTTCATAATGTTGTTGCTTCATATGGTTTGTTGAGAACAAAGTAGATCAATGTATATACTGAGGTCGGTGGGAGAGATTCATTTTCCTAATAATACTCTATGTGGATGATATCACGCTATGACGGTGACCTTGGTCCTAACTTGCATGAAACAGCGGATGTTGTCGAAATAACTTTGATATGAAGGACCTTGGTGAGCGTCTTTTTTGTCACAGGCATTGAGATTCATAGGGATCGTTCTTGCGGACTATTAGGGTTTATCTCGGAGGGGCATATGTTGATCGTGTTTAGAAAGATTCGACATCTGATTATGTAAGCCCGGGAATTGCTCACGTACGTAAGGTGATAAGTTGAGTCACATCGCGATGTCTCCGTTCGGATATAGAGCGAAATGAAGAATATACCTTATGCTAGTGCACTTGGGAGTATTATGTATGCTCAAGTATGCACTAGGCGATGTGCCTTTGCAACGGGACTTCTAGGCGAGATGTCGATCAAACCCGGACTATGATGATCATTGGGTTCTTGCCAGAGAAAGGTTATGAGGTACTTGAAGAGGAGACAGTATATGTTGATTCTGAGCATGTTCGGGACCTACGGCTAGTTGGGTATTGATTCGAGACTTTCTTTGGCATCGGGATGAAAAGAAGTCAATATGCTTGGTTATATCTTTAAGTTAGCGGGAGGTGCGATATCATGGAAGTGGCAATTAATTGCATCCTACCATGCGACGGAGTTTGTAGCATCTTTTCGTATTACTCAAGCAATTTGGCTCCGAAACCTTATTAAGGAGTTAACCGTGTTTGATTTTGTGGATAGGCCCATACAATTGTATTGTGACAGTAACTACTGCCGGTGTTGTTTATTAGCAGCCAATGAGTCTCGAAATCCCCAAACACATGGAGGGTGAATACGTAGTAAAGGAAAAAGTTAGCGGTGACGTTGTAGTGGAGCACATATCAGCCGGATGATATGATTGCGGATCACAGCTAACTAAAGGCCTTCGCCACTTGTGTATTTGAGCGACATGTCATTAACATGGGCTTAGGAGTATCATGGGATGCGTGAATTAATTAGGGTATTAAGTTTTAAGTTGCTAATAAAGGTTGATTCAATTACGGCATTACATTTTGTAATAATTGAATTTGTATCAACTCTTTTGCATTCAATAAGGTATTTGTGAATGTAGGTTTATCGAGTTGAGTACATATAATTGTTGTAAATATCAAGGCATCGTGTAAACCTTGAATAAAGGCTATGGGGCATTCTGGCATTGTAGCCTCGATAGCATATTTTGTTACACATTAGAGTAAAGTTACACATCAGGTAACATATATCTGAGTTCGTTGGAACCATAATGGATATTCTGCAGTGACACACTGGTTTGTGACATAAGGAGAGAGAATTTGGACTAACAAAATGGATAACACATGAGTATCCTTTCATTATGAGGTATTGTCCATTTAAACATTTCATGTGAATCGCAATGTCAGTACAAAGTTGAAGCGCTCGTGACCGTGGAAGGGGTTGCATGGTACATGCAATTACCGCCATGATTCGGTCGAGACTTTATGGGATCGGATTGACTATTAGAGAATAAATCTGGAGTGATATAAAGGTGCGCACACGAGTTTGTTTCAATTAATATCGCCCAGTGGGGGAGAGATGTAAAGGTTTTCATTAAGTGGGCTTCATTAATTGGAATTAAAGCGAATTAATTCTTGGTCTAATTAGAGGTAGAAGGTTATTGGGCTAGTAATAAATTATATGGGTGGCACAGTGTGTGGAAATTGAGTTCGACTAGGCCGTTATCGAGAGGGCAGGTGGTGAACTCTGATTTAAGGAAAAGCTGAGTCCTCCTGAAATACTGGGATACATTTCATATCCACGTCGTCTGATTCTACAGGTTTCGAGAAAAGTGATCGGCGATCTACGTAAAGCCGGTTTGGTCGTTTGGGAGAAGATCTTGGGAATCTTGAGGTCGGTTCTCTTTGCGGTTCTTCATCGATTCATGTCAGCCAAGAAAGAGATCCAATGGATTCAGGTATGTAATTAACCCCCGGTTTTCTCCATTAATATTTGTTTATGTTCTACCATGGTGATCTAGGTTGTTAGAAATTCGTATCCTACAGATTAAGCATAATGAAGTAGAATGGGAATGAATGATCTAACTAATGAATGAAGCCCTTGTGACAATGCTTGATAATTAGATGGAAAATAACACGATGAGAACATAAGCAGCAAATTAAGGAGTCTCATTAGAAAAGACCAAAGGAAAAGCCTATCTATTGATCAGTTATTTATCAGGCATCAGCAAAACCCAACAAAAGCGGAAAACCCAACAAAGATTTGGATACAGACCAGTTCCAGGGGAAGTGCTGAAATGCTATTATCAGACAAGTTAAGCTCGATAAGAGATGTAAAATTTTTGAATCCCTGCATAACAATGACAACCCAAAACAGTTATATAAGGCCTGTTAATACACCGAAGACAAGACTTTACGAACCACAATAATGGAATCAGGATATATTCACTAATAAACGTCCTTAATAACACCAATAAAACATGACATAATCACCAATAAAGCCAAATCACACATGTAAGATATAACAGTTCTTTTTTTTACAAAAGATATTACATTACCTCGGGAATCAATTGAAGGGAATTTTGGCTCCAGTCAAGGATATGCAGTTGCTGTAAGTTCAATATATCTGATGGGACTTCATGAAGCTGCATTCGCCTGTCTAAATGAATTAAAAATGTAAGATTAATGTAATAGAATAGGAGAAGTAACAACACAATTGATTTAGCTGCCAGACCTCAAGTAAAGCTCCTGTAACTGAGGTAAGCCAGAAAACACTGGATTGTCTGGTAATGAAGCTGCATTACCACTTAGATCCAGAACCTGGAGCTTGGAGACAGCTTGAAACCCATCTGCTGGAATCTATTGGCAAAGCACAAAAGAACATGTTTAGACATAAAAAAGGACAGGAAATAATGGGGCAGTGAGAAAATAGAAGAAAAATCTTACTAGTTTTGATTATTGATTAGTTAAGATTCAAGCAGATTCCTTTTTTTAATAGGGAAAATAAGGAGAAATATATCAAAAACGCCAAACAGAAGGGACTGCACCCTATGCACACAGGAATATACAAGGAAGACACCAAGAGACACACACACACACACCCAAGAAGAAAAAAGGCATCAACTACAAAGAAACAAACTAAAAGCCGAGACTCAAACAGAATTTAGTGAAGACCTTTAAAATGGAGTGATTAAAATGGCTACCACTCTTCTCTGAGGGACCCAATGAGTCCCCACACTCCATGCCAAACCCCCAATGTTATAATGAATGAGGAAAGGATTAACAGGCTCATCAGTTCATGTGAAAATAACACACCAATTAATGCTGAGGGCTTTACCAAGTCTACTCAACTGCAATAAGCTGTAGGTCTAACCTTCTTCCCCAAAAAAGAGGACAGGAAGATGATAATCATACAAGAAGGAAGACATAAACACGAAAATACCATAGTTTCTTGGTCTGTTAAGTTGTGATAGAAATAAAATTTCCTAGAGATTGAGGAAGGGGACTGGTCTAGGATAGAAGAAATATGGGGGATGTCCCATCAAATAAAATCTGGGAAGTGAGTCTGAAAGTATTATCTCCCCACGACATCTTCCCAAAAATGAACATGATTTGAAAAGTGAGGGAAAATTCTTGGTAATTGCATACCAAGGAGACTAGCTGAAACCAGTTTACTACCATACAGGCATTTTTGTTTCTGTTAAGAGTGTGAACCAGAGATGCTCTCATGCTCCTAATAACCCAATGCTATAGAGCATCCCTCTCCCACCAGACAACTCAAAAATTCAAAAGAAACAAAAAATGCATACATCCTTAGTAACTTATCCACCTACTAAATGTGAACTATCTCACTTGCACTTTGCATTAGAGCTCTTAGATATATGGGATTTAATGAACAAAAAACTCATTAACAACTTAATGACCAACAGATTCTTTCAAACATAAATCTGTTTATTTCTTATTGTTTAGAAACATGATTTAATTGACACATTAGGGCGCACATTGAAAATCAAATCTGGATGAAGCAGAGAATTAAAGGATGCAGAAGGTGGATGATTCTCATTATGCTTCTGTACAGGGAATTTATGGGACTCCCTAGGATACAAAATGGGTAACTAATCCCCCAATTAAAGTGAAAAAGTAGAGTTTATTTCTAAAATATGTCTACAGCTAAGAAGGAATATATGTACAGCCTACAAATCACTCAACTACCTAAAAATAGCACAATCAAATATAATACATGATTACACAAATCTTGGGAAATCTTCCAGCACTGGATTACCTGTCTGAGTGGATTATAGTCCAGCTTCAAGCATGAAAAGTTAGGAAGTGACTTCAAAATTACACCAGGCCATTCCTGAATCTTGTTCCTGGATAATATCAAAGCCTGCAATTTGGATAAATATTGAGATGGAATCAGTGAAAAGCTTCAAAAAATCAGACAAAATTGTTCATCACTACATTAAAATTATATATATATATATATATATATATATATATATATATATATATATATATATATATATATATAAATATTATAGATCTGCAATTTGGCAGGCTTCAAGCTTCAAATTTCTGTTGGGATTTGTCTTCCTTTTTTTTTCCATTCGATCTGAGAAGAAGTGGTGTGGGACAGGGCCGCCATCTCCGTCTCACATGAAGAAAAAGAGCAAAAAAAATGAAGTTATTTTAATAATTTTATACATTCTTTATGTCAAAGAATAAAATAAAATGGAGTGGATGTAATTAATCGTAATTCTATTAATTATTCTACAACGGAGGATCGAGAGAGTCTAGATAAGACAATATCTATGGTTGCCCTATAGGAACCTAGACTGATACCATTTGCATCGATAAGTTTCTCCGTATCTTGTATTGAAAAGTTATGGAAATATTGGATCTGATTCTGAAAATAATCTGAATAATATCGATAAGATTTTAAAATATTGGAAAGAATTCACGTCAATGTACAACTCTATAATTTCCTTTTCTATGTATAATTACCAAGTAATTGGGTGCTTCTATACTCCAAATAAATAAAACAATAAATTTAAAAAATATATATATATATATATATATATATATATATATATATATCTTACAGCCGTTTGAATATATCTCATGGTTTCTCAATAATGTTCTTTTTCACCCGTTGAGCTAATATATGTATGTTTTCTATAAATTAAGGGGGTGTTTGTTTTTTTAATTAATATAAAATATAAATTTTATTTATTTAAATTATGAATAAGACTTAACAGTATTAAATGTAGGGGTCAGAATTCCCCGTGAACATAGTGATAGTGCGTACAGATTACACAAAAACAATCCGAATAAAGCTATGAGGATACAGTTCGAATCCATACCTAGAGATGCATTTGGATTGATGCCAGTAAAGAA
Organism: Tetrastigma voinierianum; assembly: GCA_016808115.1. Taxonomy (NCBI): domain Eukaryota; kingdom Viridiplantae; phylum Streptophyta; class Magnoliopsida; order Vitales; family Vitaceae; genus Tetrastigma; species Tetrastigma voinierianum. Next base: position 367,130 of record JAEQBH010000891.1, on the reverse strand, counting down.
TTGATTCACGGTGCTCGTATCGGCGCTTGTCATATTCCCCATTGCCGAGCATTGAAGAGGGAGTGGCTATCTTCGTGCTCTCCTTTGAACGGCTGCCTTTAGGGTTTTTTAGAAAGTGACTAATATGATTTTTTTTCTCTCTCCCTAGAGGCTGCCCAACATAGCATATAAATAGGTTACAGTATGGACCTAAAGACAAATAAGATTTCGGGCTCCCAATGTAAATATATGAACTTATTTGCATTAATTATAATTCACTCTACTAAAGAATCATAATTACACTCCCTCACTTATTCGAAAGTATAATTCGAGTCATTTGTTATTAAATACTTATTAATCTCCTCATGTTAAGATTACATATACCTGTTGATTAAATTAAATTACTAATAGTTTTATTTAATCAATATCTAATAATCACCTTGAGACCTTCTACTTAACTTATTTGATATGTTGGATTAAAAATCCACCTGCAGGGTTTGACATAATCAAAACTTATAAGTATCCTCAAGGGGGTATCAATAATCCAATTAACAGGATGTGGATTCCGTAAATAATTAATATTCACTATACAATTAATACAGTTATCAAATTCACCGAGATTATTGATCTATAAAGATCTCACTCTTTATGAATCAAAATAACCAACAATAAATGCACGTATCTATTAATTATCTCGAGATTAAGAGTAATAGTATTCATAATAACCATGAAGTATTAATTATTTTATGTGTCAGTATCAAATAATTACCCCAAGTTGGTCCCGTTCAATACACACGAGTGTACTAGCACACAAAGTTGGAACTAAGCCATTCCCGTGGTAGAAGCAGAGACCTCTTGAAGTCTTGTGCTACAATGTGAAACAATCAAATTTTTTTCGGATAAAAAAGTCGCAGTAATTTCGGTCAAATGGGGAATTTTCTAGTCTCGGATGTGAGAAACGAGCTTGTAGTTGGAATGAATGCCATAGGGTAATCTATACATCACGCGTCGAATTAGAGCGGTCGATTTCACGTTTTTGAGAGCGAGAGTAGTGCGGGACCCTTGGTGTATTTAGTGGGCACCAGATGAAGCCAGCGTGTCGAGTGGAAGGCGAGTAAACGAATAGCTCAGTAGGACTAGAAAAGACATGTGGCGACACATGATTAGAGGAAATTAGAGTAGATGGATAAGGTGATAAAGGGTAATCGGGCCAACAGGAATGTGGCGTGGCAAGCGAGTGAGGGACATCTCATGAGCATCTTCGACCGGTTGGGAGGGAAAGGCAACCCAGATTTGAAAAGAGAGAGTTTTAGAGAGATAGACTCCACCTTCTCTCTAAATTTCTAAGCGATCGGACCGGCGGTTTCAAGCGGAGCAAGAGGAAGAGTTCATCCTCACGGTAAGGGCTTCGCATAGAGACCAGAATCAAGGAGTTTCGACAAATTCCAAGAGGTAGGTTTTCTCCTACTTTGGTTATTTTCTACCTTAAGGGTTGTGTGGTGGTTGTCTTGCCCTAAGGGAATTGTTTGGTTGTATTTTGAATCATGGGAAGCTGCCACATTATGGTAGTACACATTAATCGGACTTTCGGTTTTAGTGGGAAATAAGAAATTTAGCTGATCGCGTCCTTTTGGTAAAATGTGCGTCGGTGAAACTTGATGTTAAGAACTGAATTTGGTCGGACCTCTATAGACAAGTTTTGGTGCATTTTACCTGGCTCAGTCTAATTGGTGAAGTCATTTTGTGGGGTCAGCTGTAGAGGTCGGTTGCCAGAGGTCGACTCGGCGGAAGGTCGGCTCGACGGAGGATGACTCGGTAGGAATTCGGCTGACCCGAGGTCGGTCGAACAAGGCGGGTTTGATTCTGATGTGACCTTGGAAGTCGGAGAAGATCATAAGCTTCTTCATGCGAGATTCCGTTTCAGGTGTTCTTGTTTCCCATGGAAAGCCCATTGAGTCAAAGATTCCAACTTATGTGCCTGTGGAGGATAGTAGGTGAGCTCAGCCAGGTGGCTCGGCTCAGACAGTCAGGACAGCTCATGGCTGGATTATTTTATGTGGCCTCCCGGCTGGAAGGTCATAGCCCGTCAGAAGCTTTCGTTTTGGGTGTTCTTGAACTCTATGGAAAGCCCATTGAGTCAAGATTCTAGCTATGTTCCTGTGGAGGGCAGTAGGTGAGCTCATCCAGGTCAGCTCAGCTCGGATAGGTCAAGACAGCTCGGTCAAGTCAGGTCAGCTCGGCTGGGTTTGACTACGTGTGACCTCCAACTTCGGAAGATCATAACTTCTTCGTCCGAACTTCATTTTGGATGTTCTTGGACTCTATGGAAAGCCCATTGAGTCAAGATTCCAGCTATGTGCCTGTGGAGGGCAGTAGGTGAGCTCATCTAGGTCAGCTTATCTCGGACAGGTCAGGACAGCTCTGCCAAGTCAAGTCAGCTCGGCTAGGTTTGACTAAGTGTGACCTCCAACTTCGGAGGGTCATAACTTCTTCGTCTGAACTCCGTTTCAGGTGTTCTTGGACTCTATGGAAAGCCCATTGAGTAAAGATTCCAGCCATGTGCCTATGGAGGGAAGTAGGTGAGCTCAGCCAAGTCATATCAGCTCGAACAGGTCAGGATAGCTCGGCCAAGTCAGGTCAGCTCAGCTAGGTTTGACTACGTGTGACCTCCAAATTTGGAAGGTCATAACTTCTTCGTCTGAACTCTGTTCGGGTGTTCTTGGACTCTATGGAAAGCCCATTGAGTCAAGATTCCAGCCATGTGTCTATGGAGGGTAGTAGGGGAGCTCATCCAGGTCAACTCAGCTCGGACAGTTCAGGATAGCTCGGCCAAGTCAAGTCAGCTCGGCTGGGTTTGACTACGTGTGACCTCCAACTTCGGAAGGTCATAACTTCTTCATCTAAACTCCGTTTTAGGTGTTCTTGGACTCTATGGAAATCCCATTTAGTCAAGATTCCATCCATATGCCTGTGGAGGGCAGTGGGTGATGATAACCTTACTGAAAACCTATGTTTTGGACCAAGTGTGCAGGTTGTTTGGTTGTGTCGATATAAATAACCAGGTTTGGACATGACCATTGCATGGCATGTTGTAGGCTATTGTATTGAGTATGGTATGGTTGTCTATGGGAGGCTATGGGAGGCCATATGGTTTAGTTCCAAAAAAAAAAACTTGCCATATGTGTCACGACAATAAAGGATTAGGTCACAATAATAACCTTTAATTTTAACACGGAATTTATTTTGTGACTCTCAAAATTAATATTTTTGCTCCAATCTTTATCATTAAAATCTCATGTCAGAACAATGAATAGTCCCGACATTAGAAAATAAGTCGCAACATGTCATTAGGACTTAACAATTGCCTATTGTGTTACAACGGTCGACAAAAAATTCCTGTCACGACAAAGATTGTTTTTTGCAAACAAAAAAGTAGGTTGTGACACTGTTTGAATGGATGTCGCAACACTGTTTCTATTTCCATTTACTTTAGCTTCAAAAATTCTTGTCGCAACAGGAAAAATAGTGTTACGTACAATTCATATTTCAGTTATTCTGCTGCGACTAAAATTTAATGTCGCGAATTCCACCTTCTTATAAATTGTCTTGACCATTAAATTTCTTGTTGCGACAACCCTTTTTCCTCACTTATAAAACAATGTAGCAACACAAATTTCTTTGTCGTGACTAAGGATTGTTTCCCCAAATTTGTGCAACATTAAAACTGCCTTCCAACTCAATTAATCACCCACAACTCAGTTAAAATTTTCAATTCAAGCATTGTGAAGTCATATTCAACAACAGCAAATCATCAATTCAATCATGAACAACTATCTCATTAAAACATATCAACATAGCATTCACAATTAAGAAACTTCCCAAACTTAATATATGCATTATCATTCAAAATAAGTTTAGTGGAATGATAAATAATTCCTCCTCAGAAGTTAATTACTACATATTTTAATTTGAGATACTCTATTGTCTAATGAAATTCTTCTTGAATTTTTGCTTCTTTGTCTTGAAAATGAACAAAACTGAAAATAAAACTACTGACATATATAAACTACAGCCTCAAACACAAAAATCTATTGAACTACTCAAACTATTAAAACTTTTAAGAAAAATCCTGCTTGGGTTGCTTCCCAAGAAGCTGCTTAGTTTAATGTCCCTAGCTAGACATTTGCTGTAATTTGTCATTTCTTCAGCATCCTTTTACTTGCTCCTCTAGTCTGAGCTTTTCTTCATTAGTTTAGTCTCCATGCATGCTTTGTCCTACATTTTCGCTTCCTTGCATTTCACATCGCTCTCATGCTTGGTGGGACTTTAGGATCGAATTCCTCGCATTGGCCGGGAAATATATTTCTCGGATTGAATTTTCAGAAGGTTAGCACCGGTCCACTTTAGTCTCCAAGTTTCTCAATGTGACATTGATATTTGTTTGAAACATAGTTGTGTTAGCTTGGAAATTCTCAAGTTCAGTGAATTTTTTCTCATGCACATTCAGGATCCTTTTGTTTTCTATCATGAATTGTAGCACCTGATCTTCAAAGGTTTGAATTCTTTTCTGCCCTTGATACTCTCCTATGTTGTCCCTATTTTGCTATTGTTGTTGTTGCTGCTGCTGAAACCCAGGCTGAGTATAAGCCTAATGGTAGTTCTGTCCATGTCTAGGACCCTGTTGTGCTCCCTCATCATATGAAAAGCTTTCATGGTTTCTAGTACGAATCAGAAAGGAAGGTGTCTGGGTCATTTAAAAGTATAACTCTTGTTTGCATTTAGATATTGTGCCTCCTCAACTTGATAGGTCTCTTCTTCCTCATACCCTTCAGCATTGTTTCTCCTTCCTTTTCTCATTAATCCAACTTATATGCAAAGGTGCATCCTTTCATTATATCAAATTTGTTCATTACTGCATCAAGCTTTGCTTTTATGGCTATAGTTCTATCCAATCCAATTAGACCATTTCATCCCGATGCTGTCCCACTCCACAGTCTGTATTGCATCTGATTATGGTCACTAACTGCCCTGGCCTCATACTCTCTTTTAAACCTCCACAACAAGATGCACTTCAATTATGCCTCGAGTGCATAATTCATGGCATGGTAGAAAATGTCCATCTGAGTTGTTAGATCTATCCCATGCATAGGCGCCCCGCAGAGGTCTCGAACCTCTCCTATGCTGTGGACTTTCATCCTCTCCTTTGTTCGAACACACGATTCTCTCTCTCAACAAAGGAGAGCCGGGAGGAAAAATCGTCATGGCCTCCACTAGTTCTTCCCAAGTATTCACTGATCCCACTAGCAGTGAGTCCAACCATGTGGCTGCTACATCTCTCAATGAGAATGGGAAGAGTTGAATCTTGATTACATCAGGTCTTACTCCATTCAGTTTCACAATGTTTTCCATTCTCATAAATCTCCCCAGATGCTCATTTGGATCTTCTGAAGAATGGCCAATGAATTTGCACACAAACTATCAGAAGCAAAGTCGGGCTTCGCCTAAAATTGTTTTCTCTCAACAAGGGGTTGTCTCACCGCAGAGCACTTCCCCGAATGATAGCCCAAATTCCATCGTGTTAAGCCTCTATGGTCTCTCTCCGTCAATTTCTAGAAGGTCTCCAATCTTTCTATTTACTAGCCATACTATCTTCAAGACTGTAGTTTTTCTGTATTTTCGTGGTTCTTCACTTCGTATCTGGGAGGCAAAAGAAGTTCTCGTTTCGATTTTCTATGCATTTAATCTTTTCCTGAAAGTAGAAATACATTGAGATCAAATAGAGTCAGTGATAACAAAAATTGTATATTCATTATGCTTCCAAAAAGATCAGTAGCTTCTTCAACCACTGTTGTTAAAACTGTTTTTGTTGATTTTCTGAAATTTTTGTAAAACAAAGAAAAATGTCCAAATTAGCATTTCCCTCTTTTGTCAGAATATTGATTTTTATTCTTGCATTCCCTGGCAACAACGCCAAAAATTTGATATGGACCAAATTGATATATACAGATTTCTACCACTTTTACCAAAGACTAACTAGAATCCCAGGTAAATGTACCAAAAACTTGTTAAGACCAAACATACATTGTATGCTCATAAGAAGAATAATTTTGTCACTAATTCAATTAAAAATTTACTTTGGTCTTTAAAAACTTCATGCATAGCTCTATAACAATAAAGTGAACCTATAAATTGATATCATTCTACGTAGATTGAAAGGAATTTAAACTCAACTACCCTAAATCAAGCCAAGTTCTACACTATTTGGACGTCAAGTTTAGATGAAAATTTAGTAACCTAATAAGAGTTTTAAAAATACTGGAATCCTACATTAAAAATAAAAGGAAAAATTAAATCTTAAATGTAAACTGGACTGAACCATATTATTGTTGGAAGTAAACACTGGGATTTCACTGCTGTGAAATTATCAATTCCTGCATCATAATCTCTTTCTATTTTCTCATGAGTTGGAATCTGAATTTGTCAAGAGGCGAGGTAGTATAGTTTGGATTCCTCCTCTAACCATACTTTTCACTGAGTAGAGATTCATGTTCATTCCTGAAACATAATTATAATCAATTACTTGTTATTTGAATTTCTCTGTAAGATCTGGGTATTTTTCTTTTCCAATTCTTCATACCCATTTCTTATGACTGCAGATTTCTTGTTTCCCAAGACAGGTAGTCAGTAAGATTTCTACAAAAGAAGGATGTTCCTATCCTTAAGATCTGAAAGAGTTTCTTTGATTAGATCTCATGCTAACACGAGATCAAGATCATTCTTCCGTACTAATGAGATTTAATGATTAAATTGATATATCATCATCCCATTCTCAAACCATGAGCAAATTAACATTTATCTAAGTAACATTTCGTAGCTCATTAATTCTTCAATATTAGTCTAATATACCCTCAAGTAACCGATCATCTCTCAATAATTTCATTCTATTACCTTAGGGCTTCCGAAATCGTGAGCTGCATAATAACTCTTTCATGGTTATGCTACTAAAATTGGGAACGATTAATTTCAAGAATAACACCATTCAAATAAATTCAACATTCAACTCAGGGAATTTTTTTCTCATTGTGCAGAAAAGACCATAACTAACATCAGATCTTTCCTAGTGGAAGTTATGTTCTCAAATACTGGATTACAACATACATTGAAATACTGATAAGGAAAATTCCACTGTAGCTACAATCAACTGAAGAGATGAGTTCTAGAGTTTGTCTGAAGTTCATTATTCAAACAAAAATCGTAAATGAATTTCAACATTAAATTTCAACTTCAAAACTTCTGAACAATTTTATGTTTTAGATCCAGTAACAAATTAAAATCCAAAGCTAACGCTAATCTACGAAGAAAAGAAAAATAAGAAAAAAAATAAAAGAAAAGAAAAAGAAAAATATAATACAAAAAGAGCTCACGCCTCCTGTGTACTTCGTTCGGTCATTGTTTAATGACCGTCTTGCTTTCGCAATGCTTTATTTATATAGCCCTAAAAGTCATCTCACTCTAATACTTTTTATGAATCCCTAAATTTTAGGCCTAGATTGTCTTCTCTGTCCCAACCTAGAAGTTGTGTCACGACAGAGTTTTGTGTCTTTGTTGCAAGTCCTTGTTGCAGGTGTGAAGTCGTTTGTCGCGACTTGAAGATCTTGTGTTCATTCTTGCTTGAGTTGCGACAAAATAATTTTGTTGCGACATTTTTCTTTCCTTTAGTATGATAACTCTATCGCGACAGCGTTTCTTTTGTTGCGACAATATTCTGTACATTCCTCAAACAGTTATGTCGCAATATTGATACTCATGTCGCAACACTCCGCTTTCAAAGGCACTTTCAAGTCAGTGTCAGCGACCTACCTATTCTCTGTAGTGACAAACATTTGCCTCGGTTCTTGGTCGCAATGATTGTCTTGTAATATTTGCATTTGCTATGTAATTCAAAAGTCTATTGCGATAGAGGCTTGTCGCCATCGAGCTTTTAATTTTATTGCGACCTTCGTTCGATGTCAGCGACATGGCTTCTCGGGTGTTTGTCAAATATTTGGTCAGTCGTGGACTAGTACTTCATGTCACGACAAGATTTTTTTGGCATTTGTGTGGAAACCTTGTCGCGAACAAAAAGTCCGTCACAACGGAGTTTCTTCCCGCCACTTAGCCTCGCTCTCGTCAGTGTTCTTCATTTTTATGTCATGACTGACTTTGCGGTTTGGATGTTTCGTGACGCAACCCCAATATGTTATAAGCGTCAGATCAGCCGCGACGACGCTTCTTCGCACAAAGATATTTTCCCTGTCGCGACCTAGTTTTCTTATCGCGACATAACTTTTCTGCCTTAAGCCTGTCTTCGTGTCGCAACCCATATTGCCTATCGCGACAGGACTTTTCTGTGTTCAGTTGATTTCTTTGTCGCGACCTAAAGATCCATGTCGCGACATCAAAACACCTTTTCAGCTTGAAGTATGTCGGAACATTGACTCTCCTTGTTGCAACCATGTCAGTTCATCTATTAAGAACCCTTTATCGTGACCTAAACTCTTCTCCAAAGATCTTCTGCCCCAACAAACTTTTCCATGTTATCAAGATCGCGATGCACGAGGGTTCATCGCTGACAGATATTCTTTCTTTAGTTTAGCATTATGTCGCAACACAAACTATTCTGCTCCCACCGAATTAACATATGTTTTCTTCCTATTCTCCGTCAGACCTCGTTATCTTCTCACGCGACGAGCCCAATTCGTCAACAATCGATTATGGTGTTGCGACAGAAATGTCGTTGCAACATGGTTTCTTCGTAATTGCTTAGGAAGCTCGTCACGACCCGTAAACCCGTCGACATAGACTGATACAATTGCTCTTTTTCTCTTCTTTTTTAATGGAAATCTCCCCTTTTTGGATTAACTCCTGCAAAACACAAAGTTTGTAAATATTCCATAATTTGGCATTGAAACAACTTTGAAAATACTAAAAACAAGCCAGAAAAATGGATTAAAAATATATGAGTTTAAGACTCATCAGTAATATAGGATTATCAATTATTAAGAGGCTTATGAGCTCTTTACACTCTATGCACCTTTAATGCTTGGGGTTGAGCCAAGGAGCAAAAAACCTAGTGATAAAGGGAGTGTTGAATTGATCTTGAGAAAGGCTTTAATTACTAGATAAGAATCGCTTTGATAGGATTTTCATGAGACAATAGAGTTGGAATATCGATCTAGATATAATAGAAATGTTCAATTGCACCCAACAATTTAGAAATATATATTTCTCGTGTCCCGTAGAAGGCACATTTGTTAGTTTATTAAGTTTTCTTTAGTTTAGTTTAATTTAAATTCTACTTAAACAATCTTTGACAGTTTGAATATTAGGGAAGCGTTCTAATTTTGGTACTTAGTATCCCCATTTTCCTTGTAAATCGATATACGTATTTAGGTATACTTTATTACTTGACAAGCGTATACTTGCGCAGAATAGGCACTCATCACATATTTTATCGCATATTTTTAATACATGTCACAAAATACGCCTATCAACTTCCCGACGGATGATAAGACAAGGATAACAACAATTGCCCCGCACAATTGAGAAAGCTCATGGATTTTCTTGAACAATTCAGAGAAAGCTCATGGACTTTCTTGAACAATCCAACTCGCCATTTGTTGAATGTCACCTTCAAACGGTCATTCGATTCGATCTTTTGAATCTCGATTTTCCTTCTCTCGATTCCCATTCAATAAATGATGCGATTTTGAATGGCTGGAGGAAGAAACAAGAGAACAAAACAGAATATTGAAAAAATTGATTTGTGACAAAGAGAACGGATGGTTGATATTAGATGAAGACAAGGAAGAAATTGAAAGGGTTTGAGAGGGGATGATGGAGGCAAAAAAAGAAGAGAAAGTTGAAGAAATTTTGAAATTGGACACAAAACATAAATTTTGAAAGGGGGATGCGTAGGTCAATGAAGGTCCATTGTGACGTCATCACCATCTCAACTGGAGAAGAAGCCGATTGTTATGTCATCAACAAATGGGTGTTGGTTGTGGATGGAGAAGATGATGGGTGAGAAAAAGGAGATGGGGGAGCGAGAGGGGGATCAAATTGATTTTTTTTTAAATAAATAAAAAATTTGGGGAGTGAATTAGATAATAACACGTGGTAAGAGAGAAAAGAGAGATGCCACATAGGATTATTTTAACTCCTTTAACCGATCATCAGTAGGTATCCCATAAACTTAGATTATTCCTAATTAATCAAAAGGTGGGATTTAATAAAAAAGATGGGAAAAAACTGAGATTATTCATTTCAACTATTTCTAAAAAAAAGGTTTGTTCTACTTCATTAAACTTTGAGAGGCAAGTAGAGCCATAGATTAGTGGGCCCTGCAGATAGAAATGGGCTGCTACCATATTATGGTCTAATAGAAGAAGTCGGATGGGCTTTCCAGCAACAATGAAGCTCATATAGTAAGGAAAGCCTCTCCCGCCCTCTTCCCAATGCCGAAGCCAATGAGAGGCGAGGGCCCTCTGTCCATCCGTTGCCGGTGCAAACTTCCAAAGGAAAAAAAATTTCTGACTATATTTTTTTCATTATTTTTTCCATTCCCTGGTTTTCTTGCTTTTCATCTGATTCTTTAGGGTTTCAGATTTCGGTTTGGAAGAGGATTTGGAGGTTTTAAGGTTTGATTTCTTCATTTCTTTCCTCTTCTAAGAAGATTGTGGTTTTTCAAATCAATTTTCTGTTTCCTCTCTGGTTTTCATTCAGAGATATGCTTTCTGCAACTTTTTGTTCGCCACTAGTTATTTCTTCTGGTTGTTGATTATAGAAATCTGCTATGTTTATGGATTAGAAACACGCAATTTGTTTGTTTGTGAGTTTTGTTCTTGGACGGGTGCACCCCAATTCTTGTCAGAAATTCTATCTCTTAGTTCTGTCGGTGTGGATGTGTATATAGATTTTTATGTATCATAAACTAGTGCATTTCATTGAAGGTACTCGATTAACACTCTGTTCATGTTTAAGTGACACTATCACTATCTCATGTTCTGTTCATGTTATTTATATTTTCGCGACATTTCGTCTATGTTTAGTTCTCAGAAAATTTGAGAGAAAATGCAAGGGAAAGAAAATAAAGAGGAAACGTAGAAGGAAAGAAAAAAAAAGAAGGGAAATAAAAATAAAGTTAAATACAACGTATTATTTTTATTTACTATTTCAAACCTATTTTATTTATTTTAACTCATCAATATAAAGAATAAATAATTTAAAAATATGTAATTTTGTAAATCAACGTTATTTATATTTGATGTTTTTTTAAGAACCAAACATAAGAAAATTATGAACCAAACACATCCTTCATCTCAAAACTTGTTTCCCTTTAAATATTTTAGCTATTTACTTGTAACATTGTATTAATTTGTTACAGATTAGTTCGATTGTCCAATCGAATAGAATGTTATTAAGTCCTTTTTGTTACTTTATTATAGAACTGACATCTCACCTATCAGTTTCTGAGATCAAAAAATTTTAATCCATATACAGTAGAAAAAATGTGTTAAACAGGACCTCATCTTGATATTTCATGGCTTATGGAGAATCCTATATTCATGTCACATCACCTTGTAACAACTCTCAACTCTCTGGATGGAAAACTGTTGTGTTTATATTCAGTGCATGTTTTTTCATTGATTTCTTTACTTCTCCTGGTTTTCTTAGATATAATTCACCCATTTCTGAATTTTGAGACCCATCTTTGAATCGGCATAACACAGTTTTGGGGGGTGGTTTGGTTGTTTTGCTTGAATTATCCATTAATTCTAAAATCTGTGTTGATTTCAATGAAGAGTAAGGTTTTTATTTAAGGAGTGATTTTGGTGTACAATTTTACCAAATTTGCGGCATTGTATCTGGGGTTTCTTCACTGGGTAGTAATAATTGATTATGATTTTAATTTTCCTGTTTGGTTAGTGTCCTCCTATTAATATAAACCCTGACCAACCTTTTTGTTATTTTCTTTTATTAGGGTTATAGAATCTTAGAAGTCTCTATTATTTAATACTTGAATGTTCTTATATGTTACTAGAATAGAGAAACTGAGTTGTGTTTTGGCGCTTTAGGAAACTAGGGTTATAAGGGTTTGTATGAATTCTTGTAAAAAGCCTTGAATTGGAGAAGAAAGTTTATTTAATTGGAGTCTTTTCACTTTCAAAAAGAGATTAATGAGGCAAGTGGATTTGGATCCAAAAAGCTTGGCAAAATCACTATCTCATAACTCATTTGCAACCCCCGGTTCCCCTCCATATTCCTTTTTTCTCCGTTCCTTCACCATTTTGTGAATTAAGTAAGCAATCATCATGGGAAATTACCTGGACAAGGTAGACAGCATAAGTTTAGCGTGAAAGCTGTTGATTAACATTGTAAACATCTTGAAAGGATGCCTTAGGATATCTTGGATATACTCATGTCAATATTAGAGAGGGATCTTCAGGCTGTGGTGATTGAAATGATGGAGGAAAACCAGAGCTTGCATCCATGTCATCTGGTTTTCCAATACTTAGGATTCAGAGTGAGGGTAAGAGAGAGACACGTGGCTCATGTCTATCATTCTTTCAGGTGAGTATGATGCTTTAAGTCCTTTGAAAATCAACATGATGCACTAAGAATCATTTCAAGATTTGACCCAAAAATTCACTTTGGAGGCATCTCTGCTGGATATTGTGAGCAAGGCTAACACTTTCCTGAAACCTCATGCAGCATTTACTCATTTATTTGAAATGGGTTCCTCGTTTCTGGCACTATGTGAGTCCTTTCTTGTCTAAGAGGGATGGCCGTATTAATGGATTTTCTTTAGAGGGTTTAATTTAGCAATGAAAATTTTTACTTTGGCCTGGAAGAGTGGTCTTTTAATGATTTCCCTAAATGGTCAAATAAATAATCATGCACATCAGCCAGATTCAAATTTTCAAGTCCTCAAAGTTGAGAAATGAATGAACAGGATAAGGCATAAATTCACTCATTTATGTATTTAACTGGCTCCGTCATCTTCCCGTGTTGAACACTAATAAACAAACCTCTATAGTATCATTTGAATTGGTAAGTTTCTCATATATTCCATGATTGTGCCTGATATGCTGTCCAATAATTCTCGCAATCTTTCTGGATTCAGAAATCTACTGAAATTTTGCAATGCCGATGCATGGGCAATATTCATATGAATTATCAATTTATAGGAAACAGACCCTCATTGAAGAGGACAAAATTGCAGCTTTAGGATTATAATTGTTTTATAATTAGGGTTGTTGGGGTTCAGAAACTGAAAATATTGCATTATTGTTTTAGTTTTTAATAAATTGAAGTTTGTCTGTGCAATTGGATGAATTTGTGTGTGCCTAGATAATGGATGAAAATTTGGTGGCGACAGAATGTGGAGAAGGGAAGAAAAGAAGTATGTGTTGCTGAATCTGGATGTGATTGAATTGCTTACGATATCCATAAATCACCGCATATGTTCTATACGTATGGCTACGGCTTGCAGTTTTCTCCATGAATCCATAGTTATGGTTTTTACATTGGAAATTTTGAAACACTGAATGGAGATCACGTGTAGCTGTTCTAACTGGAATTTACTGCTATTGGTTCTGTTCAGTTATCTATTCATTTGCCTTCTTTTTCTTGTAGAACCGATAAAAAAGAATTACTTTCTTTTCTTATTTATGGTGAGTTATGAAGATGAACTTATGATTTCTGAGGCAAAAGCTTTTCAATTAATATGTGATGGTCGTTTACTGATTGGAGAATATGAAGAAACAATCGGTAAATGCTTGGTTTTCTCGAGGTGGTAAGTGTGGTTTCTACCCAAGAGAAAATGCATACATTTGATCATCCAGTGCAATTAATTTTAGTTGCGTGTCATTTATTTAATGGTTGTACTAAAGTTTATCATCTCACTCACTCCTGAGACTATGAAAAGACGGACCCATCTGAAACCGTCTTTCAAGGCAGAGATTCTGTTCATAATAGATCTAATGAAGCCATCAAGGAAGTTAAACCAATTGGTAGTCTCATAAGATTTTGAAGTTTAGACTTTTTACATGAGGGTGATATTCAAAGAATGGTGCAGCTTCTTAACCTGCTGATATTTGATTTAATTTACTCTCAGTATCCATTCCTTGTTATCAATTTTATAAAGTCAGTCTTGAGTTTTGTGTAAAAATCACTGTCAGTATAACTAAATCTGGGATCATATCTGACTCTGGAAATTCGTCAAAAGAATACTACCAGATTTATAAAATAGATTGAATCCAAGGAGGAACTGCCAATTTTTGTATTGTTTGGTCACCTGGAAGGTGAGCCATGCATGGAAATATCAACTAAGTTAAGTGATGTGATCCCAGTAAGAGATATACTGTAAAGATAGAAATGATAATATATTAATAAGGAAAAAAAAATCAAATGGATATAAAAATAAAAGTACAAAATTTCGAGTTACTTGAGTAGTGAGGGTCTCATGAACCATAAAAACCACTGCAGTTACACAAAGTCGTGTGTTTGTTGGTAAGGATTTTGTTTGAACTTCTGCTCCATTTTTTTTTATTCTTGTTCTAATTAAACTGGTATTCATCATCCCAAGAAGGAAAGCTGCCATGATAGCATGTTATTGATCTGTCTTTTGTCGTTTAGAAGAAAGTTAAAATTCTCTTTTGACTTTATTCTATGATAGCATGTTAGTGGTGAATTGTCTCATTTTCAAAATTTGAATATTTTTAAAATATTCAATCTGGTAAAATTAAATATATCTAGAGCTGGTCTCGTGCAATTAGGATATTAGGATAAACAATTTTCCTGAACCCAGAGTGCTGAAACTCTAAATTCCTAAACTTGATTAGAATGAGGGCAAAGTTAAATATGATTAAATATAAATAACTACTAACTGTATTGTGATTTTATTATAAGACTCTGTTTGTTGTGAAATTAGTACAATCCCAATTTTGAATGAAGTGAAATTTCTAAAATATTTATATTCATTTTTACCACTTGTCATATAATTTTATAATATATTTTCTTCAAATAGATATAAATTATTAATAAGATTATTTTAAAAATAACAAACCTGTTCTAAAAATATATATTTAAACTTAACCATAAAAATATATAAATAGAAAATTATGGAATAAATAATCAAACTTGTAATGAGGCATAGTTCAAATAGTTAAAGAGATAGAGTGGACACTGGGAGGGGGAAGGTATGGAAATTAAAGTCTGCAGACCTTAGAGTATGAGAATAAAATCTTATGATATAATGTCTGAAAATAAATGAGCGTAAAAAAACTGACATATAAAAAAATACGATAGTAGTGAACAATTTTGCCCCTGATTGAATAAATAAATAATAAAAAATAAAAATAAAAATAGACAGACTTCTGGCTTTGTGATGCTGAGGTATATGGACAAAGAAATAAACATAACTAAAATCACAATAAAATCAAAGCAAGAAGACTTTTGGGGTTTAAATATGCCTACCCAGCCAATTTTGGTTAAAGCAGCTCGGCCCGGGGGTTCTGAAGTGTAATGCGCAGCATTAAAATGATCGCCAGCGATAAAATCGGAGCTCGATGGGGTGGCGTCGAAATGTAAATCTGTCCAAGGAGTTTTTGGGGTGGCATATTTGACAGCTTTGGAGAAGAATGGAAAGGTTGAAAAATATGGTTGGTGGCTCTGTTCCTCTCAAGGCTCTCATGACTACTATTCCATCGAATTTATCAAATCTGAGAGAAGCAAGGAAAAGAACATCTATCAGTTTATTCTGCTTCCTTGAATCATTGTCTTTGATATTAAAAACCCTAGCTTTCACGAACCTATCTTCAGACCTGTAGCTATTGATAATCTTGGTGTCTTATTATAGCTCATTCTGCTAATTATGTATTGCGACGGACTGGAGAAAGGGAGGAAGAGGAAGAACATTCGGTTTGATGAGAAAGAATGGAAGAAGACAATGCTTTTATTTAGGGGAAAGAGTGAGTATTGTAATTTAATAACCTCTGCTCTATTCTTTTATAATTTAGAATTTGTATATAATTTTATAAATTGTTTATACTTTATGTGATTCTTGTTTAATTAAGGAGTAATTTCACTTTATTTTTGTAATTGATAAATTATATTCTTTAGATTAATAAATTGATTTTTAAATTTAAATTGATAGGGTGATAAATTGCTTATTCTTTAAAATTGATTATAAATTTTATAATCATTAGATTTGTTGTATCTTTATAAAGTAGCATTAACTAGAGTGGTCTAATTTTTTAATTGATAAATTGCTCATTCTTTAAATTGGCAGGAAATTGATTTTTAAATTTAAATTGATAAATTGATAATTTTTAATTGATAGGTATAATTCTTTAAATTGATTATAAATTATTTTTTTTGCAGATGGAGTTACTTAATATGACGGTTCTTTAATTGATTTAACTTTATGAGCATTGTGAATTTATAGTGATACTATTTAGAATCCTGGTATTAGGCGCTAGTACAAATGGCTCCGTTCCAAGTGAGAAAATGCAAAGGACAAAGGAATTATACTATAGAAGATAAAATAATTATTAATACTGCGTGACTTATCTGAGCAAAGATGCAATTCACGGAATGAACAACGGTGATCATATCCATACGAAATATTAATACCAGAACTTCATGGAGGCTTGTCCCGAAGAGAGTTCTCAATCTTCTATAAAAAGTCGTTGAATGATATAAATACAATCTGGCAAATTTGTAGTTTTATAGGTTAAAATCGAATAATTTGCTGACAAAGTGGACACATTGAGCAAAATAATGTAATAATTAAACTTTTAATTTAGACACTATTATGATTTGATATTTGAGCTATTAAATGAATAATTTGTATGTTTTGAGTTGATGGCGCTTAAAGAAATGTTGCTGAATTATTGGAAAACCATTTCAATCGACATTGACGGAATATGGTGAAAATGGAAGCGGAATAGTTGATAATACGACGACCTTGTGCAGAAGGAAGCCAACTTCATTCAAATGCCAGTCTGTTGAATCAGCTTCCTCTTCGATCTCTACTTGCTATTCAACTCCATGGATATGCTTGAACTACATCGTCCTCCCAACCTCGATAGGCCATTGGTAAAGGAAGCGAAGAAACAACTTAAAAACAAGAGAAGCAAACAGTGTTGAATCTTCGATCATCCCACATTTCCGGAATAAATGGAAGTGGGCGATAAAAAGTTGGCGACACAGCAAATTTATGCTCCAACGAGGAATAGCATTGGAGCAACATCGTAAAACCAGATTCAAAAATTAGAAGAAAGATATGATGCGAAATTCAAATACAGGAAATGAAATGAAAATCATGAAGCGTACTACGGCATGGACTGATTTACTGCAACCTATTGGAGTTAACACGAATGAGGTTATGAAAAAGCGAGGGTTTTAATTTTTGGTAATTCATTTATTGCTCTTTGCTTTATTGTTTTTTAATTTATGATATTATTTATTATATTGCAATTAAATTGAAAAAGATAACTAGGAGTGAAATTGGAATTGAAAATACAACATGAAATTGAAGTGGAATTAAAATACAACATGAAATTGAAATTGGAATTTAAATGCAACTTCTTTTAAGTGATGAGGTTATTGAAATCATATATCTTTCTAAATATCGATAAGATGAGCGCAATTGAGAATAAGTAACTCTTAATCACGATCGACAATGTGGTTTGCATGAAGTCTTCTGGTCCCAGTGTATATATCACTCTGTTTCTTAGCCTGGGCGGTTGCATCACTATCGAGTCATTATTTTGATATCTCCTTGCATCCTCGATGACCATATTGTACATTGTGTGCCTTTCATAATATCTGCGAGTTGTTTCCTTCATCCCGAAAACATGCTAGTCACGTCACGATTGCAAAGCGGGCTTGAAGTACCGAAATACACGCTCCTCTTTTCTTGCGGACTCTTGTGCTTTAGCAAAATGTTTTTCTTCAAGCCTTCACTGGGCCGGTGTTTACAAATGTGAGCCAGTTTGGATAAATACTTAAGATTGAATAATATCTAATTCTATCTCATGACCATTAATTACTCATATAGATTGATATTGGAAGGAAGCTGACCATTTACTAATAATGCTGGGGACTATCTAGAACATTTGTCATTCATAAACCAGTAGACAAGAATGCATCTTTATCATATCAAAGATGTTGAGAAGCCACAACTATAAATGATTGTTAGTTTCACGACAGCGACCAATATGCATCTCTTGCCTACGGTATGGATAATTTTCACTTCAATGCATATACCACAATCAATACTCTCTAACATGCCGAAAGTAATGTTGTTCTGGTTTGTATTGACAATATCGATATTGTTTGTGGTGACCCTCGGTATTGGTGGCCAAACATTCTATCTTCTGCTGACCTTCTAGGACTCATTATGTGATTAACCTCAAAGTCTAGTCTGTTCATCACAAAATCTATGATGTTTTGTAAGTAATCTATAAACAGCTGATATCTTTTGAAGGATGACAGGCAGAACTCAATAATCTGTTGTTTTTTGGATAGTATGGATAGTATTATTCAACCTCATTTGGTGGAGAAAGATGGCGACTCCGTGGAACCTCAGCCCGAAAAACTTTCATACCGCGAGGGTAGTAAAATAATCCACATTAGAGTCTTTACGTGACCTTGACCTCATGCGATTAACCATTACTGTAGCCTAGAAGCGGAACCGTACCTTCTTATCCGTCACGACTAGACCCGCGGACCTTCTAGTTGCGGCGACTAACATATCTGAAATCATCTTATTTTCTTCTTCAATATTAAGGATCTCTCCTAAAATGACAGAAACTTGATTCATATAACTTGATGAATGAAAATATGAAAGGATAAATAATCCCAATTAGAAAGGGAATATTGAATTTATAGAGAGAATGTAAGATAGATTGATGAAAAAGCAGAGAAAAATTGCGCCGTATTTATAGGCGAATTATACTTTTTAATTTTTATTTTGGAGGTTAAATTTTCAAATTTGAATTTCCAGATTGTTGAAATTTGAAAATTTAATTTAAATGACGAAATTGAAATTTGAAATTAAAATTTTACTGTAAAAATATATCCGTTAAATTGCGATCGTTATAACATGTTCGCAGCTCAGCGGTAAGTTTAATTATATATTTTTAATAAAACCCGATGAATTATTAAAATAGCACCTACTGCATTTACAGAACAAATGTTATGGATGTCAAAACATTGTTCATGATTGCAAAATGGCATTTTAGCGCGGCGTTTGGCAACTCCCATTGGGGTCACCTCTGTAACAACACTTTTGAGAAGACGGTATGCAAGAAAACAGAGACCATATTGTTTTTTTTTTTTTTACATCTATTAATTTTGCGTTACATTGTAATATTATGTTTCTTTACAAATTTTATTGACTAAATCTTGGACCCTTAACTACTAACTACTTGGACTAGGTCTTATTGGCATGATGAGCAAATGTATTAAGGTGAGAAAAAAGTAGTATAATTAGGTAAATGATAAAAAAAAATGATTAATCTGTTCTTTGTAGTTTCTTTATCCTGTGCCACACCTATTAATTATTTCTCCTTTCTAATTTAACTACTATATAGTTTTAATAATGTAATAAATTATTATTATTGTTAAGTTGCTGAAATAGAGGAAATATTTGTAATATCTCTGTCACAAAGCCTTTATTTTGTCTAAGTGTTAACATATTTTAGATGTTGGAATAATGAGGACCCCATTTTTTGGTTTACTTTCTGGCAATAAATCTGATTTTATTTTATATCCTTTAGCATCGGGCGAGACCAGACTATAACCCCGTGGGGGCAACCTTATAATAATAAATAAAATAAATATTTAATAAACTATAAATACAAAAAAGTCATATTAATTGATAACATTATTCAGACACATATTAAGTATCCTAATGAGTTTTCTTATATTTGAAGTGTTGCATAATAGTTTCATTAATCAATGATATCAAATATATCTTTTTATATACACAAGCAAGTAGTCATTCATCATTTGATCTCATCCTGATTTAGATTGATTTTTCCCAATATTCTATATGAGAAAATATTGCCTACAGATTCTGTTAACTGTGAGGCAGGACAAGCCAATGTGACAAGCAAATAAGCTGGGATTACACAATGTTGCATATCTCAACCATCTTTGTTGAATACTAATTCTTTCAACTCAGAAAATTCTACTAGAGGCATATCATTGATGTATGTCTCAGGCGATCATTCAGGATCATCAACTCTATTGGAGAAAAATCTTGTGGATGGAAATTGGGCAGGTTGGGTAACTTTGTAACTGAGGCAATAAATGAATCACAAAGTTTGAACCCAAGCCCACAAAGAAGCATCAATATTTCACATGATGAAAGCGACTATTAAGCTCTTGAGACACTATCTATAACTACAAAACAACTCTATGGTATATTAATTTGTATTCAGCAGGCTTTAACTCAATAGAACTATCTCTCTGAGTTAGAAATGCATCATTCATGCTTGGAATATTGTCTTCTTTCACCAAACAAACTTGATCGCGTAGGAACTCAACCATCGTCACAAAATAAATAATTGTTTAAATTATTGTTTATCTTTAGTAAAATATAGCATAACAATAATAACAGTCCTTCTGCTGTAATTCTTGTGATAATTCTGCATTTGTGATTCCCGATATAGTTTCTTTCATCAGCAAATGTAAACTAAGACAGATTGAATGATTGCATTATTTCACCAACAAGTTGATTACTTCATATCTTTGCTCCAAATTTGAACCATCTCTAATAATAATCTTAAGATACTTTAATCTGGATAAAGACATGTTATAAAATAATCACGAGTAAAGAATGCTATGTGTGAACCAGTATTCTTATCTAACTTCTTTAAAGTGGTTTCTTGGTTTAATCCTTGTCTAATAAGCTGCAGTATTTGAGATCTTATTTCCTTCTAGGTGTTATCATGAAGGATATTCACAGTTGGATAACCTGTTCAACTTATTAACCGTAGTAACCCTGTGAATCGAGAAGCAATTTGAATACGAGTTTTTCCCCAACCACGAGGAGCTAGCTGAGGTTGATGCAAAACAATGAATAAAAGGCACATTCATTTCTCTTTGAATAGGTGTCTTAAGACCGACTGAGCTGCCACTTATATTGCACTTACCCCATCATAACCTGTCCACACCGCCTAGTATATTCAATCCTGTCTGAAATTAAACCATCAATGGTTGCCAAGTGGAAAGCGGTGGTACAAACAACATGTCAATGCTGTCATGACTCAATTCGCATTTTCGTCACATGTTGTAATGCAACAACGTTTTGCTCTTTTCACGGGAGATCAGATTAAATCAACAAAATAGAGAAGAATTGCATTTCAAGATCTTTAATAGTAACATTTTAAGGTCTCGATTATGACATGACGGCTCTTGTGTCTTTACGATTTTAGGGTCTTTGTCATTAAGTACCTGAGACGGTACACACTAAACTAACCGCTGTCTAAATCTGATTATAGTCGCCGCAAAGAAATCTTAGAAGCTCAAGAAGTTTCCTTGATTGCTGGGAATTTGGATTCATCGCTGACCACGTAAATACGTACGTCTTCACAAGAAATCGAATACAAATTGGATGCATTTCAAACTAATTGATGCTCACTTCGAGGACAGTTTGGTGCTTAGATAGAATGGTTTCGATCATGTTGCTTGATTAATAAGGCTTACATTTTCTTAAGCTTGATTACGCTAGGCACTAAAGGGCCACCAACATGAATGTTGAATCTTTGTTTCTTTGGTTGAGAACCCACGCTCTACTAATAAAGGAATGTATAGCATTTATCAAATAAGTTTGAAAAGATGGCAACACGAGCAAATACAGCATCTTTAGTTATACTATATAACCAATTAGCATATTAAATATGAAAAGTTGAATCTTGTGATAGTCTCTCCCAAATTTCTTAGAGAAAGTTATGCTTTAGCTTACAAACATGAACCCTTTTATAAATATGCTTTTGAACTGATCTCAAGAATATTGGGATAAAATCTAAAAATCTATTCTTGCTCGAGGTTTGCAGAAAGGATCGCTAAGTTGATTTCAAGTGGACATTCTTTCAAATCTTCCACTAATTTCTTTTAGAAAACGAGGCTCAAATTCGATTCTTCTAAGTATTTCTTCATATCCCTGTTTTGAATTTAATTTACATAGCTAATAATAATATGTGTGTCAAACTTAAAACAATATTACTAAAATATATAAATATATATATATATATATTTTCATAACAATTCAATATCTATAAAAAGTTACTAATAGAGTCATAAGCAAATATATTATAGCATTAGTTCAAACAATAATATATTTATATAAACATATTATACAATATTTCTAAATGCAATAATATTTTATATTATCATTTATATTATATAAATTAAATAAATTAAGTATGATATATCATATATATTATAAACAAAATGAAAGTTAATACAGATTCCTATAAATGCATGTTTGTTTATGCAACAAACTCTCTCTCTATATGAAATTATTAATCCAATAAACACCATAAAATAATAACCCAATCATAAGCTATATTTGCTTCTGAAGCAAAGTTTCACTGTATCATAGTATCAACTTAATAAAAATATAAAATATAATCATCAACAAAAATATATTTCATTCAATTCTCTATAAATTATAAATAAATATTAATTTATGTAGACAAAATATAAAATG
Organism: Tetrastigma voinierianum; assembly: GCA_016808115.1. Taxonomy (NCBI): domain Eukaryota; kingdom Viridiplantae; phylum Streptophyta; class Magnoliopsida; order Vitales; family Vitaceae; genus Tetrastigma; species Tetrastigma voinierianum. The sequence goes on along the minus strand of JAEQBH010000891.1, from coordinate 344,383 downwards.
CAATATAAAATTCATAATAATTAAAATATTCATCGATCATCATGTCATAGCATACATAAAATATTGTCTCTTATATATATTCTTTACATGAATGTTTAACATTTGTAACATAGGATTCTATGAAGCCCATTATATGAAGATTATTATCAAATATCAATAATAAATTATAAAGATAAACAAAACACAGTCATCATGTATTTATATAAACATTTTTAACAAAATTTAGAAATATAAATATAAAAACTTACAAACAAATTTCTTCTTTTTCCTCCTCTTTCTCTTCTTTCTCTTCTTCTCTTTCTTTTGTTCATATAAAATTAATATCATGAGAATTTATGTAGAAATTGGAATGAAATATACATAAATTAATAAAGTACGTACCAATATAAAATTTAATAAAAACAATTTAAAATACTCATCAATCATCATCATAGCATATTTACATAAATATTAATATCAAATACATATTGACACTGAATGTTTAACAACACAACATAGATTCATAAACCATTCATATAGAAAATTAATCTAAAATATCTAATAATAAATTATAAAGATGAACAACATAAATTCATCATGTATTTATCTCAAACATTTCAACAAAATTTTAAAATAAATCACTAATATAAACACACAAACAGAATTTCTTCTTCTTCCTCCTCTTTCTCTTCTTTCTTTTCTTCTCTTTCTTGGTTTCTTCTCATTCCCCATCTTATTACAAAACTAATTTTAAATGATTTGACATTGAGGCGGATTAGAATCTTAAGAAATTTATCAATTTTTTGATTTACATTTAATAGATATATATATATATATATATATATATTGTCTTAATTTAATCAAAGAAGATCTCAGCCTGATATGGTTAAAGTACACACATTCAGAGAAGGTTCGAGTTATGCGTGCGGTGCACGTTCGACACTTGTTGAATCTGAATTTTTAATTTTTTTCGGTGGTAGTATCATTAAAAAGAAAATAAAAAAGTCGATTGAGGCAATTACCCAATGGCTGCGTGAGATCCGGCCTGGTTCACATCATAAAATTATTCAAAACAAGAAATTAATATTTAACTTTTCCGCTACTGTCTTCTTATTATAAAAATTAAAATATTAATGCTAACTCTTATTATTCACTATTAGAAAATTTACATGCATAAAATGGATTGTGAGCAGATAGAAGTGAAGTAATAAGAGTGAAGAAAAAATAAAACCAAGTGAAGAACAAAAGATGTTGTGAAAATTAAGATTTTTACTTAAGGCGAGTCGCATCACTGGCTAGTCTTTGAGATTCCAAGCGTGTTCTCCTGAGATCAACAGATTATCGAATAGTTGGCAAAGCCGCGTTGGCGAAACGTGACCCGATGATGTGAGTGATCACATCGCGCAAAGGCTGAATGAAAGAAAACTCGAGATCGATATTCTTGGGACACACTTTGCAAATACCCGACAACTTTATATAAAGGAGAATCGGCGGCTTTGGAATCTGACCTTTTTGGCTTCCTAAACTCTCAGAATTTCGAATTAAATTATTCATTGAATGTCATTAATCAAACCTTTTTGGCTTCCTAAACTCTCAGAATTCCGAATGAAATTATTCATTGAATATCATTAATTTCATTCACTATTTCCAACAATTCCCCACATGAATGAGTGTATGACTAAAGCGAGACAAACTTTGGTAATCGAACCGCGTTTGAAACACAACATCTAGAAGGTAGATTATTCTACACTGACCTTCATATACATATGTTCTTCTCTTGGTAAATAGTGAGCGTGATATCTTTGAATTGTTACACCATTTGTGTAGTGACCTCCTTCCACCAAGAATCTTCCTATTTACATTTCGGTTCCTTTATATCGATTTTTGTGTGCTGAATGTGACTCCTCAAACACAAGGTCTGACTGGCGTCAGCTTGCGGAATTTCTACTGTATATAGGTCATTTGCGCACCTAAGTCTTCAGTCTTTGAGTCGGTACTAATTGCTAGTGGACCTTGCCAGGGATTACCTCGACACCACCTCTACACATCCTTTCATCAGGACCCATTCATTCATATTTAAGTTAAAAACATGAGAATATCTTTGCAAATGCAGTTAGTGAAATCCAATCATGATCCTCTTACTATTATTGTAACTAAGGCTATGTGGCAATAGCCCAAAAAAATTTAATTACAATTCTTTTTATAAAAAATACACATGCTAGAACTAGTTTGTCCCAAATACTTTTTGCACAAGATTTATCAAGGCCACATATGCGCTAACCGCCAATCATGACCTCGTCACGGCGGCGTCCACGGTGTAGACCACGCGAAGATTTATCGTAAAGGGTGGCCTTGATGAAGGAAATACGCCTACGTAGCCCCTCTCGCATAAGTCTGCACGCGTCTGTCTTCGCTCAACATTTCATTCACATTCTATAAGAACATGTCAATTCTATATGGAATCCTTCATGTCATGCCATGAAATGAGATGAGACTCAATCATGTACTATGCGCTCGAGTCCTCACCGACTCCCTCACACAACGCCTAAGCACATGTGTGATAAACCATCATTCTGGATGACATCTAATGATCATTTTCAAAACAAATTTCATTTGTCTATAAACCAAAAGTTTTTTGGATGATACATCACAATGCTCATTTTATATTCAAAACCATACGCCTTTTTGTGGGTAGTGGATTTTTGGTGTCAGACCGCAGACTCGACAAACTTAGACACTTTACGGTCTTTCACCCGAGGGGGGATCTATCCCTTCTTGCTGATACCCGACACATATTTTATTTACCATTTAATCATGTGACTCTGTTGGACGTTGTCCCATTAATCAGCTCATCGATCAAACACCCGAATGCGTGTCAATTCATTAACCATGTACTCCTGTTGTCACGATGTCTGTATTGCATATGCAATGCAATATACCTGTTGCATGTTATGTCATATCACATTTATAATAAATGCTACATGGACAACACAATCCACCACATACCGATACTTGGACAATCACATCACATATGACTACCATATAATCAATTTCATTCATATAATATATCTTCTGGCAGTATATCAACATTCACATTCAACATATCATTCTATGATCAAGCAATAGCAAGCCATGTAATAGTCATTGCACATAACAATTTATCACATGTCAATACGTTGGAGTATCATAACGCATCCAAACGAGTCCACCATTCATCAAGTAATACTTTACTCACCAATCGAAGCCATGTCATGGCCGCATTTGCTGCCTCATTTCATCATATGTCAGCATATTAGAAACGCTCATACAAACATCAACATATCTCTTAATCAAGCAATGACCTCAAACAAGTCACTGTGGCTGGTAAACCACTAGCAATCACAGACCGGGCACTTGAGACCGACCCCGAACAATTAATAGCATGGCGCTTAAGCAGTCGCGGGCTCTCACAGGCATAGCCTTCCTTCCCTTAAACAAGTGGATTTCTATAATGACTCTTTTAACCTGCCCTAAGCCCCAGACATGAAAGGTCTATTTTACGTCACCTAACTAAGCAGGCGTACATGTGCTCAAGACCTAGTGGACCTTCGCACAGGCGAAGAACCAATCTTCCACGAAGATTAACGCATTCGCTGTGATGAAGAAAACCGTAAAGAACCAAAGCGATTTCTTAGCCTAATAGGCCCTTAACTTTATTTTCCCCGGCCAGAAAGGAATGGAAAATAAGCCAGGTGGAAGAATCTCTTCTACCTCGGAGCGTGATACGGGTATGAACCCTCATAAACGACAACTTCGGCTCAGAAATCTCCTCTTGGATCTTCCGGCAAATCCTCTTAAATGCCCTGCTGTGCCGATCGATGGGAATGAACTTTGCGTTCTTAACTTTGTGAAAAACCAACAAGGAACTCAAATAGATCTTAGGAGGAAACATGGCTCTCCTCTTTTATCATCTCCTCTCTCTAGGTCAATGCGGAAAAATGGAAATCTTCTGGCCCTACATTTCCCTCTGTCTGACACAGGTGCAAGTTGGATGTTTTGGCCAACGTCGTACCGTGTCCACCTGGATTAGGAATGGATTCTGGTCGGCGTTTGTTACGTCTCTGTTCCCAGTTCGATGTCAATAAACTTTACCTCACAGTCATTTCCCAACTTAAATTTTTCATAAGCAATCTAGTCTTTTCAGGAAGTCATTGAACCTCATTCTAGCATTAAAAAATCAGAATATCTTGGGAATTAGATGAAATTAAATCTGGGTAAATAGATTTCATGAGGCAGATGCGCGATAAGGTTATGTTTGTCATCGAGATCTATGAAAATTTTCAGATTTTCAACCCTATACTATTCTAATTCACAGTTTGCGTTTTAACGTAAGTGTTTTTCTTAGACTTTACAATAGGCCATGCGGCTGGTTGAGGAAGTTTAATAGGGTGTGTATTCAATTCCCTTTGAGCGACCCACTTCACTCTTACATAGGTGATCTCTTAAATTAGAGTAGCTGCGTGTTACTCTTTCAATGTAGAGGTCATTAAAAGTATAGTTTAACTTTACGCCGTATGAGCATCCTTTGTTTTCATCATGGGAATGGACAGGGAAGATCCCACAGGTGATATAAGCAGTATTTACAATTTAGTTGTCCCTTTTAGACCTAGATCTTGGGATTTCAATATTCTGAGTTGGGTATCAGTGTGTCGACTTGTTCTTTACAGGACAGTCTCATTCCTGCCGTTGACACTATTCATTCTCTGTTTAGCGCTGGTTGCGAATTCATAATGTTCTATCTAATAGATTTTATATTTCTACTAAAGATACTCAATTGAGGAGTAGTTGTCTAATAGTATTGTCTGCAGGGTATGTCTAGACTTACCATTGTACATACTGCTTTGTGTTATACCAATAGCAGATTAATTATCACAATGTAAGCATATTAGAGGCACAATTTGGCCACCTTACCGTGTCTGCCTCAGAAGGTAGCTAACCATTTATCTTTTCCCACATTTGTCAGTGCTGCAGGCTCGCTGTTCCATTGTGGATCTAACAGTCTTTGTTTGTTTGAAGATTTCCATGAGTACTGCAATTCTCAAATGCCCTTAAACGCAACTACTTGGGTAAATTCAACCGGGAACATCGTTACTAGAATTCAAATGTCATTTCAAAATATTTAAGAAATGTCAATTCCAATAATTCAACACAATGCATGTTAGCCTAAATTTGGAAACTCCGATGAAGCAATTAGGATCTTTTACGAGTCTCAATTCGATACATTTCCTTATACTATTCTCGCGACAGATTTTCCAAACATTCTTACTTTTATGTTTAAATGAGATTTTCAAACCCGATATAACCACCTTGTAGTTCAACAAGAGTTTTCAAACCAACAAACCACTTATTTGTTTGGTTGTAAATGTTAGGATTCGATTAAATGAGATTTTCCTTAAAAAAACCTCAGCTCCCTTTGTGTGAATCCCTTGTTTGTGAGGACCGAAAATCATTATTGAAAACCATCTTTAAGCAAAACGATATATTGGATCTTCAGAATCAAAATACTAGATTTTATGGCGTGCACGAATCATAACAACACTGGTTTTATCTAATATTCTCTCGATGGCGAGAATCAAGTTGAAAATCATAGTGTGATGCAGGGACCATAAACCCATTTATAAACAATCGTGTTTGTTCAATCAGTCATGTTTGTTTGTAAGCAATTGCGTCTTGTTTATAAACAGTCGCGTCACATTTGTAATGTTCTATTTTGCGTCATAAAAATAGAAATTGCGACATCTCTATACGCATTAATGCCCACTTTATAATATATTATTGGAGGCCCCAAGACTTAAATAATCAACTAATTAACCTAACTTTATTGTCTTAATTCACATTTATTTAATATATACGACTCATATGTTTATTTACTCAACAATCTCCCTTATAGGCTGCTCTCTCTCAAACAACTTTATGGCATTGAATTGTACTTTATGAGCTCATGAGTTTGCTATCAAAACTTTGTATATTTAACAATCTTGTCAATTAACCGCTATAATATAGAACAGCGATACGATAATTCTATTTATAACTAGACCCATCCCAATGATCACACTATATCAGTAACTAATGACAAATATCAAGTGTGGATGTGGCATACAGAAATTTCATGCAATGTGATCTTAACATGCCAGCTTGTTCCTCCTTAAACCTTAGTAGAATCAACCATACAAATCAGGTGAATGTGTAACGCCACAATCCGAGATAATTGTCTTTATTACAGCATGTAGCTGGCAAGGCGTATAAAACTACCAAGTGAAATTATAATATTTTAGGACTTGTTTAGGATAGCAATACTGAAATGATAAATTTAGTGAACCGGAATCATGAGCACTAGAACAAGGATAAAATTGTAATTATACTTAAGGGATATAGAAAATCATAAAATATATTAGTAGAGATGGTAGTAATAAAATTCTAGAGTTGATGTGCAATTTTGAGAGATTAAGGACTTAGTAATAATTAAGTCAAAAATGGGATTATAAAGAGGAGACATAGAATATTAAGTCTCTGTTTTGTCTCTACAAAGAAATTTGAGACAGCTGTGGAGAGGAGGAGAAGGGTGAGAAGAGGAGAGAAGAGGAAAGAAGAAGAAGGAGAAGGAGAAGACTTGACTAAGGGTATGTTTTGTCTTGAAATCAAGTGTATTTGGATTCTAGGCTTTTTTGGTATGGATTATTGGACCTTTATATGGATTTCCATGGTTCTTAGGTTTTGATATAGTTCTAAAGCTGGGGTTTGAGGTTGTTTTGTGTTGTCTTGATTGGTTGAATTGGTTTTGAGGAATGGATTTGTAAAAAACAAAGGAGAATGTTGGGTTTAAAGGAATTGTTGTCAGAATTTTTGTAAGGCCACATTTGTTTATTGTAGATTAAGTTAGAATCATCAAATAGATCAGTTCCCAGTCGTAAGAACCAAGAGATAGGGATACAAATGTATGAAGGGACCAAGAGCAAATTGTGCTCTAAGGCTCCCAAGTATGGACTGAAAGGTGAGCTCGTGTAGCTCACTTGATTCTCTTCTGTTTAGGTATTATTGTAGTGTTTTGGCCATGAAGTGGTTCACTCCATCAGGGTGAGTGATTCAAAATTCTGGGTAAAATATGCTTCCTAAGGGAATACCAGATGAAGGAAGTGCATACAAATTGTAACCCAAGTACCCGAAAATTTTCAAGTGGAGCTATATTCTGCAGATTCTTGTATACTGATTTGAGTAATCTAGATATAAAATACAATAACTTGAATTTTGGTGATCAAATGGTGATTCAATTAGAAGAAACAACCTCTTATAATAACTTCATGGTGAAGAGCAATTTCCAATTTATGGAGTTAAGATCGAAATCAGGATAACGATAGGTGATTCGGTGAGTTAACCAAATTAGCATAAAACATATTACTGCTTCTCCGTTTATGTGGATGAGGGCTTTAGAGAAGGAATTTTAAATTGAAAATTTAAATATATGTCGTGGATATATAAAGAACTGATCTGAAGTTCATAATTTTTTGAGAAGACCACGTTTGAATAATTTTGGGTAATAAAGTCCAGTATTGTTGAAAGTTGCTAAAATAAATAGTTTTTGTTGGGCTTTTTAATTATGCTCAAGGGTAATTTATTCATTTGGTTATATGAATGTTATGTGGCCTAGAGGTGACTACGTGTAAATGCGTTAGGATTTTTACTGCGCTATCTGTGACGATTGTCGTTGTATTAGTTGAGTGTGAGCCAACAAAGCGGGAAAGTGGTGAATTTGTGTCAGGATTTATAAAGAATTGAGTATTCTAAGCCTATTTTCAAATACTAGTGTATTATTATTATAATACATTTTACAGTATTTAATGGTTTTAATTATGAAGCATGTTTAAAGCGAGCAATGAGTTTTAAGCAAGCAAATGGTTTGATTTAACTATATACAACTTTTTCATTTCGTAATGGTTTAGTGTAAATAATATTCTGCTTTATAAAGCAAACAGCAATGGTTTTGAATTACTTCCAAACCATATTTCGAAGAAGCAAACAATAAATAAAGGCTGTCATGCTATAAAATAGATTTCTTAATCTAAATCTTGGCGACATCAGGTCGAAATTCTTCGTGCGTTAACGCGATTGGTGCTGGGATATCGCTTACATGCATTTTTGCGTTGCACAGTGACAAACTTAGATCATGCGTAAATGCGTTACAAAGGAGAGGTGCAGCGCGTCTTTAGATGCATAGGGTTGGGAGCTGCTAAGTGCTGTTGATGAAGGCCACGAGGTCGATTCGCCCGCTGTTCTGGAAAAATTGGCGTGAGCAGAACCGCTTCCACCTAGGTGATCACGGACCCAGTCCTTCACGAAGCGCGATTGATCTTGAGCTCCACGTGTTTACTGAGTCTGGCGGCGGAAAAAGCCCTCCGGTGGTTGATGATTTATAAGAATATTTTATACCGTTTGAAAAAAAAATCGACCCACTTTGGTACTGCGGTGAGACGAGCTCAGTGTTTGTTCGCTGCGGTTGACCCTAGGCTCGTTTTATTTCAAAACAAGCAGTTGAGCCTAGGCTCAGTTTAGATTTTAAAGCAGCGGTTGGGCCAAACTCATGCTATTTTAAACAGCCCGGGTTTAGAGCCCAGGGCTCAAAAGTCTTTTTTGAAAAAGGATTTACCCTATCCTTAAAGCAAGAGGTTTATGAAAGTTTTGAAACTTTTAAAGCAAGGTAAAAAAAAGCAAGCAAGAGATTTTGAAAAGTTTTGTAAACTTTCAAAGCAAAGCAAGTATCCAAAGTTTTGGAAACTTTTAAAGAAAATAAACAAAGCAAAACAAGTGAAAGTTTTACAAAACACACAATAAAGTAAACAAGATTTGGAAATGTCTTTGTAAAGAGGTTTTCTTAGTTTTTACAGAGATATTTAAAAAAATCCTTTTATAATGCATACGCACTCCAGCTGCAGCTCATTATTTTCTGTTTAAAACTGTTCCCAGATCTGAACCTGTAGAATAGCTGGAAGCAAGATTCTCTGACATACGTATTTATCTTGTATTAATACTATTTATTATTGAGAAATACTTTGAATTTGTATAAAGAATATGTATCTTCACATAAAATTAGTTTTGTGAAAATGTGTGGAGCTTGAGGGCTCTTTTGAAAAGAATGTTGTTGGTTGCCATATTTGAAATAAATTGTAAATTGTGTATCTGGGATTTGGGACATGTTCTATATCATTTGTTATGCGTGAAATTTTATAAAATCTGAAGATTGAAAGAAAAAAATTTATCTGAGATTGGAAGCAAGCAATAAACCGGCTTCACGGGATTTTCTGAGTCGTTAGAGAGGTGTCGAATTTGGGGATTTACGTGGGTGGTAGAGCACACACACCGATAGTAGGGGTGGGGGTGTGTCATAATGGCTGAATGCTTTCTTTGGGTAAATAACCTTAAAATCCACTTAATATCCACCAACAAATGTGTTTATAAATAAAAACATTAATTACAAACTCAGCTCATAATGAGATCATCACGAGAAGAGAAACCACACCCATATAGGCTTGATGTGCTGTGAAAGACCTTGGGTGGTAGTCCTTAGTGGTGGATGCAATGTAAGTTTGTCTCAGTAATACTCTATAGATTTAATTCACTTATGAACCCTTTCTTTGTAGTAGGAATTTGATGTCTATAGAATTTGACTTAGATGAACTCTATTGTTGGAATATAGTCTATTGATTTATTGTCGCAAAATAACAAGTGGTCTTTCAATACCATCAAAATCTTGACCGTGACAAATTTACAACCATGTTGTGATTGGATTAACCTCATGACTCTATTAACTAAATTTATATGGTGGAAAAGTTACAATAAATTTATTTAACACTCTTCAGATACAACACATCACGACGAAGTAAGTAGATATAACTGATGGGTTACCAAATGCTTTATCTAGGCGTCGACAGTCGAGTCAATATCAATTATCTCATGATCGACTTTGATAAATGAAGCCAAAAAAACTTCAACGATGGCGTTGTGGTAGTGAGTATCGTATGTAATGCTTTGTAAGTACACTGCGTCTTACTAGAAGTAATATAGTGTACCAATGGTACGAATATCGATTCAAGGGGACAGGTGAGTTGAATACAAAGATGTTGCTTTTTAGATAATATAGAATAATTGTAGCAGAAAGATCAGTGTAATTCAATTCAGCTATTGATTCTAATGGTGCGGTATTGAAGACTGGGGGTTATGTCTCCCCATGTCACCAGTGGATTATTTCTTAAAGATGTTATTATTCCAATATTTTCATTGTTGATGGCGAGGTGATCTTTGCCCACTTTACCAGTGTCTATCTCTCGAGGTATATCACTATCCTGTGAATAGAATTGAGTATATCTCTATCCCGACTCGGTGTGCGAAGCGCTTAAATATTCTACCACTCAAATGCCACCTTGAGATCAAAATATCTCTTCCGAATCAGCGAAAATTGCTCTCTCGAATCACTGCGATAACATATCTCTCGAATCTCAGATTTCGGTATGATTATGCTAATGTTGGCAGGCATCTACCATAATTATGAATTATAGATATAACAGGGATAAAACAATTTTATAAACAAATGAATAACCTAATTCTTGATCTTTAATCCCATAGTCATCTTGCCGGGTTAAACAGCACCTTACAGATGTAGATCTAAAACTATCTTTGAATGAAGGTAGCCCAGATATCTGAAATCATATGTTCTATTTAATAAAATAGAAGCAATGCGAATCCACGGGCTCTTCTTCGGAAGTAAGTTGTCGCTCCTCACGAATTCAGCGTGCCTTGTTAAATGCGCCTCCCGATACCTCGAATTCTGAACCCTTGGTGCTTTTAATGATAGAGGCGAGATCTCTGTGCGATAAAGGCGTTGGCAGGGACGTCGCGCAGCGTTGGTATCCGCTTTGACGTTATTTGCTTGTTGATTTTCATTAGTTGACAGCGTGCGCGGCCGTGACAATGGGGCGTCAGCGACAACTCAGCCCTTTCATGCCGTGCTTTCTAACTTGCTCCAAATTTTCTGCAAAGTTTGCTCTTTTCACCTCATTTGTACCTGCATTCACAGAACTTGCCATACTCAGGTATCGAGCTATAAAAATACATATTTAAGCCTTGAAATAACGCTAAACCTAGGATAGGCGGGTATACTCACGAGTGTTTTAGGCTTTCATCCACTAACCTTCTTGCTGTCCTCAAGCGAATGGACTCCAAACGGGACACACGGGCATCACGAGAGTCACGAAGATAAGTGATGCACATGCTGATAAGTAGGGATCAAATTAGACCGAATCTGTTCTTTGCTTCTTTGTTCGAGTTCTGAGGATGCATCCCAGTGTGACTTTTAGGAAAAACTTCGGTTGAATAGGTAAAAGTGACTAGTGCCTCAAATTCCATGATCTTAATAACCTTTCCCAAGGTCCTATGCGTGAATAGATGACCTCTAGTGTATACCTGAGTTCAAACACCGAGCTTGGCTGACTCTGCTATTTGGAAGAAGCTAACATAAGAAAGGATAAGAACTCACCCTTTTATTATTCAAAATATCATCTTCTAAATGTCAAAAAAGGACCTAGTCTGCAGGTTTGAATGGAGTGTTCTTTGTATGAGATCCATTGGTGACTTCTAATTAGTTAAAGGCACAGACATTAAAATTCCTTGAGCTTCACCAGAGACACTCGACCAAACTCAAAGGCCCTAGGTTGTGGGAATGATCCATCTTCTGTCCCATGTAGCGAGCAGTGAAGTCAATGACTCCCGGTTGGCTTAGGGCATTAGGCTTTGAGAAAGGCCTCAGTTTGTGCGGGATTCGATTGGATAATATATTCAATCTACTTCATTTTTTTTTTGTTTTTTTTTATGGTTGGGGCTTGATGGCAATCATCTTTTGATTGGGTGTCCCATCCATAGGTGGATTAACATCCCAAAGTTATTGAACTTAAGTAGTTGGTCCTCGCCTGCTCCATACCACTGAAGGTCATTAGTGTGTGAGTGTGATAGGGTCATTGAGAAATAGTTTCTTGACTGAATTGGTTTATAAGCCTTCCCACTATTCGACCTAATTCACAGGCATCAGCTATCATATCATCCGTTCTTCCATGTCAATAGTGGTCGATTCAAGCGATCTTCGACTCTCAACATAAGCTTTATATAGACTACCCACATGAAACTCTTTCAGTATAAGACTGACCTATACGGCAAACCTGCATAACACGCTGACTCATCAATTGGTCGAAAAAAGTGGCGAAACTGGCGAACCGCGGTAGCTCATATAAGCAGAAAAATGCACACAAATACTACCGAAAATCATGCAGCTAAACCGTCGGCAAAAACCACGATCTACCACACCGACAAAATGATCGGTCCATACTGGCAATATGACGATGAAGGGTAAGAGGGCTCCACGGTGATCAACTGCGGTAGAGGTAGTGGCGGTACAGTGATAGCGAATTATAATCGAGCACAGAGGCTATTCTTCTTGAAGAATGGTGGCACGGATTTGGCCAGCACGGTATGCACATCGGCCTGAGCGCCTCCATATCTGTGTGATGGGGACTCGGTGTAACTCTGGGTGTCCCGGAAGGCGTCAGCGCTCGATGGTGAACTCATCGGGTCCTCGAGATTGTCGAGACTAGGAGGCTGCCGTCATTTCTTCGTGGTGGTGGTGGTGGGTGGGACCGGGGGCTGCCAATGTCCCCATGGGGATCGCCGAGGTCCTTAAGCGAGCGATAATCATTGAAGCTCGTCTCGTCCAGGGCTCATGAATCGTAGACCCTCAATTCGCGGGACACGTTTGTCCTCTTGTGGTGCTGCCAGCTTGCCTCTGGCTCAGGGTGCTTAACCCGCCTCATTGTGGGTGAGGAGCACCAGCTCGTTTATAAGCCAAAGATGAGGAAAGGGTGCACGGATTCATTTGCCTCCGGTTATGGAGGATATATGCCTCCTGCCTGCTTTGCCTTGACATCAAGAGTGTATATCTGTGTGTCAGCGCCGTTGGCCGGGCACGCATTGCCTCTTCACCGTTCGTTATTAGGGACTGGAAGCGTGGCGATAGAGTGATGCCATATAGGGATAAAAGGCCAAATGTTTGGCCTTGTAATGGGTACGCATGGCCTTATTGTGTTTCGCTTACCGGCCGTGTTAGTCGAGACCCGAATGACCTGGGTGATAAGGTGCTTTAGTAAAGCCGATCGGGCGACTAGAGGTTATGATCTAGCTATGGCTGATCGACTCCATGCACAGGAAATACGGCTAATACTCTCCATCTTGCTCTTGGGTAGGAAGCCCAGGAATTAGTGTAAATTCTCGCGTACACTCATCGATTTGGATGAGTGTGGTTGGCCCCAACTATATCTGCATGCTATTATCTTGCGGAAAAAGTCATCGGTGGTGAAAACCCTTCTCATGATAAGCGATCGGTTCTTGAAAATGGTGCCGAAGAGCCAGGTAAGCGACCCTCTCGTGTGAACCGCGTGACATCATAATTTGCGGGTCGGGTCTATCTGAACCGACCCCGCATAATCATGTTTGCGCTTTCCAGACATTGGAGCAGCCCACCTGATTTACTAGTGGGTAATGCAGTAGGATGACACTAGTTGGCACATAAGCGCCTGAACAATCGACAAAACTACCTAAATTTGCACTAGGAAAAATGAAATCTAACTAAATTGTCACTTTGGGACCACTAAATGTGATCTACCCTGACTCAAATAAACACAATGTGGCCACTAGATGTGAACCTAAATAGCTCGTAGACCTGGATCTCTAAGTCCCCATTGAACACCTTAGTGGATTGTAGTGTGAATGGGAGGCCACGTGAAGGCCCAGGTGTGAATGGTGTGTGTGTTGGGAGGAGGCTTGAAAGAAAGGATGTCAGGAGGCGGTGCCCGGCCCTCAGGCCTATGTGGTAGGGACTCAGGCGGAGTAATTCGGATCTGAATATTCAGTTAGAGGGGCTGGGGTTTGGTAGGGTTGAAATCGAGGTAGAAAATAAAAAATGAGTAGGTATTTTGACATAAGCGGCAGCGTCGCGGCGTTAGAATATCATGACGCCTTGTTCGAGAAAGTAAATTTGGCGTCGCGGCATTAACGTCGCTGACGTTGGCTCGCGATCGACTGATCTCGAGAGAGAAGGCTTCAAACAGAGATTTGCGGTAAGTGGCCCATGTCGTGACCCTCCCACATTTGTAAATGTGACTCTTTGGGACCATGTCCTTCACCATCGCCAATCCTCAGTACCTACATTCGCGAGTCACGAAAGTACTGACTAATGAATATTGATTACGGACCGAGCCAACAGGCCAATAGCACTTGAAAACAAACAGAAAAATGTCACTCAGAAGGAAAAGTTCAAAAAAACTTGCGTTTGCGCCACTCAAAGCGCTATGTTTAATGTCGTTAGCTGCGACCACAGCGAGATCTCAATGTGCTAGGAACGAAGCTCTTGTGATAAACTTTACTGCTTGGTTTGATGCGGTCAAGGAATGTCTGCTTATGCATAGAAACTCGCCTCAAAATCTTGGCTTCAACCGTTGGCGTGTTGTGAATGTGCCTTTTCTTAGGATGTGTAACCTACGCCTGCCATGTGAAAAGACCTTGATCCTTATGAAGGCTGCAGACCGTAGACTTCAAATTCCAGAGGGTTTGAGGCGAGTGAATAAAAGAACTTGTTGTCTGCGGTGAACTCTTTTAATATTTATAATGCAGGCTTTTCTCTTTTCCTTGCCTTGTAAATCACGGGCATTTTCGTAACCGTTTAAATTCGTCTAGTTCAGCGGTGCACATTGGCGATCGCTTCTCATGAGCCGTCATGCATCATGTTTTAGCGTCGAGTTCTGATAAGTGATGTTTCAATTCTCTTTGGAAGAATGTCTTTATGCTTCTATAAACAAATCTGACGTTGTACTTCTTGGAGGTTTTAAATCAGCATGCGATCGCTGGGGTGCCATCTTCAATCTTTTGAATGATCCTTCACTGAGTGTTAACTAATCTTCTCTGGAGATGGACTAATTTCTCAGTTTAGTGCCTTTAAGCGTCCCATTTTAATTTTGCATTGGGTGATGTGCAGAAGAGATAATAGATGAAGCATTACCAATACTTTTTCAAAAACCTTGTCCAATTACCTTATTACGAAAATAAACCATTGTACGCTTGATCAATGCTCGGGGTTCAGCGTGAGAAGATGTGTTTAGCGAAGTGAGCTCGACCTTTGCATCGTTAGTCACGGGTAAGGAATCACTTCAACCACTTTGAGACATAGTCTCTCTTGCGACCAAGATGTACAAAGGTGTTCTCCGATGAAATGGTCCCTACACCTCAATCTATCCCCATAAATTGAAAACGATTCTCTCTTCTCAAAAAATGGGATGCATGTAACCAGATCTTTCTAGGAAATGTTCCCCATTAGTTGACATTTGTCTGGGAAGTGGAAGCAGAATTGATGAGCGTCTTTGCTAAATAAGGTAGGCGAGTAAAGCAGTTAAAACTTACCTTAATTTGCTGTTCCTCTAGCCACCAAAATGTCCACCACTGCGGTAGAGTGTGACATTGATTCGAATCTTGTGCATTTCATCTTGAGCTTTATATCCTAATCACACGATCAGCGCGATTAATGCTGTAAGAATTAGCTCCTCCCAATAGTAGTGTTTCAAGTGTCTGAAAAAACCTCTTTTATTGATAGTTAAATTCGAGCACTACCTTATCTATCAAATAATTCACATAATCTGCGAACCATGGGCATGCCTCTTATCTTGATAGCTAAGAGTTTCTCATCTGGAAATCCGTCTGTCTTTGGGCACCATCTGCGGCCTTCGATCGCGAAGATGATGCGCCTGGGTTTTACGATTGCCTTTCTTGTGCTTTAATCTTTCGCGTCCGATTCTTGTAGCAGGATACCCAAATCGGGTTTGGCATCTTTTTAGTCATCAAATATAATGCGAGAATGGTGGGTGTGCCTGCGACCTTGTTGCCGATCAAATATGGCACGAGTTTGCTTCAGCAAAAACGATAACCAAGAGTTCTTTTCTCATTAGTGGCATAGTGGTGCGACATCATTCGGGGTTCTAACTTGCATAGTATGGAATTCACCTGAAAGATTTTCTCTCGTTGCGCCTAACCACCTTGTCCAGCAAAGTCCTTTGGCGTCACGCTGAATTCGAAAGAAGACGATCTGAAGGCCACGGCGATAGGGTGATACTAACATCGTGACGGCTGAAATGCATGCGAACGCGTGAATCAAACTCAAATGGGATCGCGCCGGGCGAAGGTTCGAACAGCGGTTTTGCGATCTGCTGAAAAAATCCTTGATGAACCGCTATAGATCCGGCGTGGCCTAAAGCCGAATCCCTTTGCAGGTAATTTGGGCAACTTTTTCAATCGCTTCCCAATCTTGCCTATCTACCTCTGTCCCTGTTGAAATCCGATGTCGAGGACAATACCACACTCTTGTACCATAAATGGCACTTTTCTGATTAGTCTTTAGTTGGTCTCTCACCATCTTGCAACTATCTCTAAGTTTTCCAAGCGATTTGTCAAATGAATTGCCCAATACCGAAAAAATGGTCGAAGATCTCGATTGTCTTTTCAGCAATATCGGAAGAATATGTGCATCATACATACGTTAGTCAACGCATTACCTGACCGAGCGTTACAGACTGTGGAAATGTTCCATAGGACAAGTGAATGTCGTCTTCTCGGTCTTAAGAGCTCTGGCAATTTGATTGTAATGAATATCCATCGAGCTTAATAGTATTCATGGCTGTATCGATCCGGTATCGATCTAAACAGCGATGGAAATGATCTTTTAATTAGCTTTGTTAGTTTTCCGTGTCAATATACAAATCCTCCACGTTAGCTGTTAGAGAAGGCGGTAAGATGTTATTTTAGTTCTGATGGCAGTTGTTCCTCCTTCTTGATTGCTACTTGGCCGGACTTACCATTATGCTATACGAAATAGGATAAATCACCCCGGTATCTAGCCATTTTAAAACTTCTTTGGACTACACTCTTTCATTGTGGATTCAACCTCCTCTGCTTCCCACTTTGAAAGGTTTATATCCATCTTCTAGTAAATCGATGCATGCTGGAAGCGAATCCTTTCATCGGCTAGAACCATCCAGAGTGCATGTTTGTGTGATCTCTAAGGACCTCGATAACTTCTCTTCCTCTGATTGTTCAAAGATCTTGAGATGATCCTTTGGTATAGTCTCGATGCTACTCAATTATGCATACTTTAAGTGGCCTGAGTAGATGTTTTGTTCATCTTGGGTGGTTGTTCAACCAGTAGGCTGGAGTTTTAACTCAGCCACAGAATTAATATTTGTATTGTGTCGAAAAGTCCGTCCATTTAACGTATTCTTACGCCTCATCGCTCGGGTTCTCGGACTCATTCTCCTGGGCTGGCCTCAAGAATTCGTGAGACCACTTTGGCTAGACACCTATAGCCTCTACTATTTCTCCTTAAACAAATATCTTTCGCCGGATGTCTCAGCTGCTAGCTCTGAGCCAGACTTATTCATCTTCACTTTCAATTTGATTCTCCTCTGCGGACATCAATCATCGCTGCCGGTGCAGAAAGCGGTCAACCCAAAGATTATGGGTATTTCTTTATCTTCTCACCACATCATCAAATCCCCAAGCTAAATCCTGGGAAGATAAGCCCTGTCGACTTTTACTGAACCTCTTCTTACCTCTTGGATGCTTCAAAGATCTGCTCAGTGAAGGGTGGTGATCGGGGCGGGCCTCACCTAATCCCCAAGCGTTTGAAAATGGATAATGGCATGAGATTGTCTGCCTTAGTCACAAAGGGCCCTCTCGAAGATAGCATTTCGATGATACGGAGATAGTGAAGCGGGTCCTTGAGCTTTGCGGCGGCTTTCTACGAAGTATGCCACTACGTTCTTTAGATTAAGTTAAGCGTTTAATAAGCCAATCTTCTCTTCTGAGACAGAATGTCTTTCATAAATTTCACATATGACATTTGCTCTGGGGCATCGACAAGCGGGATGATGATGTGTAACTTTTGTTTCACGTCCATGAATTTAGTGAGCTGCTTGTCCGACTATATTTCTTTGGAAGCGTTGTGGGTAAGGGCGCGGAAGCTGGCCTTTGCTTTAGTAGAGTTTTAATTATTTGTTTCTCATTAAAATTTGTTCCTTATCTGCATCATCATTCGACGAAATTTGGATGACACTCTTAGTCTCTGCTTCCTCTTATATTTGAGTGCCCATGGTCTCAATTCTTTACCACTTCTCCTGACATATTCTTTGACATATTTCATTTCCGTCTCTTCTCGGGTTTACTTAGTTGTAGTAAGGCATTTTCCGGTTGCCTTCTGTCAATAAGTTTGCCATTTGACCCATTTGTACCTCCAAATTTCTCATTTGTCTTTATCAGTTGTTCAGTAGATTTCTATTCACGCATATTCGCTGGTCTCATTCATGAAAATAAAATGGGAGGTTAACATCATTACCCAAGAGCTTATTCTAAATCTTTATTTTCTCCCGAAGGTGGTTCACTCAGCTACGATTCAATTAAGCCTCTTGTTCGATTATTCCTCAATATTGCCTTGATTGTTACATTTGTTTTGATTAGATTGTTGCAGCGCCAGCTGACTTTGATTATGATAGTGTTTCCCCCCATCTTTGTCCTTGTCACGTGGCCCGACTCGATTGAACCTCGACACGTGGGCCTCTCTGTTTGGGTTCACGTGATCAACCCTCATGCCCCTGTCATCCTCACGAAATTCCACACGCTCCATGGGTTGATGTGGCATTTGCGAGTTCCTTCTTCAATACATTTATTGTTTGTTGAAATGTATACATGATTAACAAGATTGTGAGAACCTCATTATCAGGTACCACCCACCGCTTTCGCGGTGTAACCTTCTCTCTAGGCCCTTTGATTTGTATTGGTTGCGTATCTTCGATTTCTCTGGCTTGGTATGCGGTTTTCTTAAATGGGGATCCTCCAGTCGAGGCGTCGATCTTTGTTCTAGTCGCATTCCTCAAACATTATAAAAGTGTGAACTGCATCCATCGGTCAGTCGGTCGTATGGGCATTTTCTCAATGGTTCGTGAATCTGTCACGCCTCTGCCAAGTTCTCCCCTTCATTGTCAAGCGTATTGATCCTCTTGTAATACAAGTTGCGCAATTTTGAAGGTGGGAAAAACTTGAGTCGAAATTTTGCACTAAATACGTTCCAAGTAATGGAATCACAGTGGTGACGACATGATAGCGGCTCTATCCACTAGGGAAGTGGGGAATAATCTCAACGAGTGCTTCTTGATAACCCGGTATCCTGCTGATCGTATCGCGAACTTCCCGAAGTTGGTCGAATGCATATTCGGGTTTTCATGGGGTAGTCCATGAAACAAGATGATACTGCTGACATCGTAGTATTCTTGACTTGGAGTTAAAGATTAATTTTGCACTTTGGTGATGAGTCGTCGATAGTTATACACACGACATTTGTGGTGAAGTGCAATTCATCAGTAACATGAATGGATCATCGGCTGTATAAATGGCACAGGTGCGTGAGTCCTTCCATTATTCCATTTCATTGCCTCTCTGGTTAGTGTGCTCCAATGCAGTGCAACTCTTGAGTGTTTCCATATTGCTAGATTTACCTAAATTTAATTCGCTGTTCTGGCATGTCTGTAGTAAGTTCTTCTAACTCGAAGTCAACGAGATATTAGTCAACTTCTAGTCGTTGTGCGTAACCTTCTTTGAAATCTAGCTTGCAATCACCACAGACAACAATACCAAATGCAACCTTATAAAAAATAAATAAAACAAAATTTGATAATATCTAATTGCTTTATTCTTTCTTATATCAATCTAGAAACACATCACATTATGGCCTTAACTTATTGGTAAACATTATGTGAAAAATATACGCTATGCGCAAGTGTTCATGATCGCCCCAGGAAAATAATATAATTGTACCCAATGAGTACGGATATCGATTCAAGGGCAATTGGAATTGAATACAAGATGTTGCTTTTGAATAATATACGAATAATTCATGTATTGTGAAAGATCTAGTGTGTAATTCAATTAAACTGGCCAATTCTATTAGATCTTAGTGTGAAACTAAGGTTATATGCTCCTTGTCACCTTCTAATGGATTATTTCTTAAAAAGATATTTGTCTATTCAATGTATTTATAATTTATTGATAGCGAAAGTGATCTTATACAGAGATATCCTCTCTAGAGAGTATGTCACTTTATCTAAATGAATAGAATTAAAGTATATCTACCATCCCGACTCGGTGTGCGAAGCGGCAAAATGTTTCTACCCTCAAATACCACCTTCGGGATTCAGAACTCTCTCTGTCTTACCAAATGTCTTGAAGGAATTTGCTCTCTTCGAGATCCACTGGATAACCTCATCTCTCGAATCTGGATTTCGGTATGATTATCTTTTAATGTTGTGAACATCACCCATAATTGAATTATAGATCTCCATGATTGATAGGCTTAAAAGTCATCTCTTTTTAGTCATTTTTACATTTTGATTTTGATTAAATTGAATATTTAATATCACGAATTATGAAGAAACTCACCAGTTGTCATTAGCGAAGGAAAGCAGAAAAGATGAAAAATCACGACAAATAATTCGATAAAATGCGATCGATAGTGAAGCGAAATAAAAGCAATTAGGTTGAATTCTTCCCAGTCTGATCTTAGAAGTTTACGATCCAGGTTACGAGGGTTGCTGACCTGGAAGATTAAGAGACATTGGGGCATGTAGTGGGGGAACACAGTGGCGTGGAAGGGCGAATTAAAGGTGATGTAGCGTAGGTGATATCGGCGACATCAAAGAACAACGCTGGTTATTCTGACGGAGACTTATCGAAGTCGTGACGTCAAGAGGAATCGCTAAGGGCTTGAGCTGCTGAAGAAGGGTTGAGTCACGACATGAAGACGCCGTTCAAGGCGATGCGGTGAAGAGTCTGCGAGGAGACTGAGCCATGGCGACAGCATGCGCGATGTCGCGAACGCCGACGACCGTTGACGAAGAATAGAATGGATGTCCGACCAGAAATTGTGATCTTGGCGACATCTGCACCTGCACTCGCACACGGCGTGTTATCGAAGCAGCCGAGGTGTCGAGCGATTGTCGTGACGCTCGATGACCGTGAGGGCTTGCGAAGTGCGATGGGGCGGTTTGAAATCTGCTGGGGCGACGAGATGGCGACCGATCGATGACATGGGCGCATGGGTGCATCTGCGGTGTAAAGCCAATGTCGCGATAAGTGATGTCGCGACTTTATGAGCGCAACCAATTGTCTGCAGTCCTTGGCGAGGTGACGAGAGGTTGATCGTCGCGACTCAAGTGAAGTGGAAAAACGCGAAGACGGATTGATATTACAGCGACATCGAGAATATTCATCACGAGCTATATCGTGGACCGAAGTGGCGTGAGATCGATCGGCGACCTCGGTGATGTCACGACAAAGGCCCGAAGTCGCGTGAAACGATAACTTAGGCTGCTTGGATATCGGTCCACGTGACTCCCGGTAGGATTAAGACCCAATTTGAGGAACCCTATAAATACGACTATCAATGTGCGATAACTTGACCACGAGGCAGTGCGGATGTTTCAGCTTATTTCTTTCTTTATTTATATTTTCTTTTCTTTTCTTTGTTAATTTTTCATTTAATTAGTTTTAAACTGATTATGCTCTATTATATGTTACCGTTGTATTTTGAATCTGGATGTTATCGTTTGGTGGCGAATGCGAATTCATTTCTATTTTCAAATTACTACAGATGTTTGAGTTGAACAATTACAGGTCGATTGTTTTGGAGTTTCCAATTTGCCTGATCATTCTTATGATCGGAGAATCTTTATCATATTATGGTCGAGTAATTCAGGAATCCGGCTTCCATTAGTGAACATGATAGTGAGAATTTATCTTTCTGTGAGTCGTTATGGTTCATTAATTTCGGTTCACGAATTTACTTGATTTTGTGTTTTATTAGTTTTGAATGAATACCCGGGTTTCTTATACCCGTTAAAATTTAGTCATTACCCGATTTCAAGAAGTCACCTCTGCGTACACGGGGAAGACAGTCTGGGGAGTAGCAATCTAGTTCTTTGAAGGTATCTAACTTTCTTGTGCAGGGACCTGTGCGGCTTTTATAAGTTCGCCGGATAAATCCTCTTCTCACTTGAAGTCAAGAATGAGTTGAATGAGTTCTCCATAAACAAACAAAGTTCACCTACGATTAGGATGATGAGACCAATCCGTGTTAATGAGATCTAATCGAAAGGTTGATCTATCTAATTCGAGGAAGGGAGAAATCTGAGTGTATATCACCTTGACGATAACGAATTTAGTTCTGATCAGCAAAATGGGTGTAGTATTGTAAAGAAAAATACCCGGATTAAGAAGTCCTTTTAAAGAAGTGATTCTTTAATTCCTGTATTGAGAGAATCGGGTCATAAATTAGATAATGAAATGTGGAGTGTGGAGATCATTTTGCCTTCTGGCCTTAGACCAGATTTTAAGCAGGAGTGTCGAATTTATACGGGAGTAACTACGAGGAATCGATAGTTCTTTATCCTTGTTTCTATTGATGTGTCCTCTGGGGATAACTATTCGGTATTAAATTCTTCTATTAGAAATTCTTTATTCTTTATTCTTTGTTTTCGATTATGTTGGATAGTTAGATTAAGTTCCTCTTGTTAGTTTAATTTTCCGGCACCTTAATCTTGGATCTCAACATTTGTATGGTCCGAATAATATTAATTGGGTGATGGGGTGTTGATTTAAATTGCTGGGGATCTCATGGGATCGATGTGGACTCAATCCATTTTTGTTACTTAATGGAGCTGTGCCTTGAATATCAGACCAAAACCAACTTTGAAAAGATTACCTCTAAAGAGATTAATTGGTTTATATGGTATATCAACAAGTTTTATGACATTGTTAGAGGATTAGACAGTAGTCCTTTGTTGATAACGTCATAATCTTGCATGCATAACTAATGCATAAATGTGCAACATGTTTGGTCACCCAACTTACGGATGCGAAACAATTTTATAAACAAATGAATAACATAAATTCTCGATCTTTAATCACGATCATGTGACAGTTAACAACACACAGATAGATCTATAAATATACTGAACAAGAAAATACGATATCTAATCTCAAAACATCGATCTGTCAGCGGAAACAATACAAATCACCGGGCTCTTGAAGTCGGTGTTCATCTCTTTCTACCGGTGGTATGTTGTCGCCTCGATACCTCGAATTAGACCCTTGGTACTTTTTAATGATGGAGAGCAGATCTCGCGCTGGCGTTGAGGCGTCTAGCGGCGTTGCTGCTTTGATTTTTCATTGGGTTGTTTAACGTCATGGCGGGTTGGGACGACTAGCCGACGATTAAGAACGTCAGCGACGCTCAACCACTTTCTTTGTTTGTGCTTTCATTTTGCTCAATTGGCCCCAAAGTTATCTTTTCTCTGTTTGCATTCTGAACACCATACCGCCTCGGGTATCGAGCTATAAAAACCATGTTTAAGCAGAAAATAACGCTAAACCTGGAATGATGAATTATCTAAGTGTTTTTTGGGCACTCTATCATAGTCTTTGTGTTATTAATAGTGCTCTAGGCCTATCGTATCTGGACATGGTGTTTTGATATTTATGAGAATTAGTGTCTATATTCAGTTTGCATGTTTTACTATATATAATCCTTTTGAATAATACTATTAATTATTCTATAAATCTCCCTAACCGGTTATTGTTATGAATAACAATGAATTAAGATAATATCAGGATTAAAATTCAATGTTATAGGATATGAATATGTGTATGAGATACAATCTAAATTTATATCTATTTATTTGAGAACAAATATTAGACCAGACCAAACTCTTGAGATTGTGTACATGGATCAAAATCATAAGTTAATCTCTAATAGTTTGTGTCATTAAATCCTTTGACTGAGAGCTATA
This sequence comes from Tetrastigma voinierianum, assembly GCA_016808115.1. Lineage (NCBI taxonomy): Eukaryota > Viridiplantae > Streptophyta > Magnoliopsida > Vitales > Vitaceae > Tetrastigma > Tetrastigma voinierianum. The sequence continues at coordinate 320,396 of JAEQBH010000891.1, read as the reverse complement.
GTTCTCAGCACCTAGAGAATACCTGTGTTTGATATAATCCCAGCGTTGTCTTTGTCGGATGACTAAGGTTATGCTTGAACATAATAAAATTAGTAGTGAGATATGGCAATTAAAATAAATTGCCCTCTTAATATAAAGAGATATCTCTGATTCCTACATTAATTAAGATGAGAAATGCGTAGTCGTACTCAAATGAATTGATGAAGAATCAATGTCATTGTTTTTTAGTGATCTAATTGGGTTTTACAGGTAATCAGATACCGAGCGATATAGGTTGACTTTGTCATGCGCTATATTCTATCAGATATGTAGGCAGAGATTATGTCATTGGCTTTATAATAGGTTGTCTCGGATCATGAGCTTTTCATTTTGCGAATGTAGTCATAATATACTCTTGCTAGAGAATACGCACGAAGCAGCAGGATCAATGTGATTTGAGTCTCTTATCAATGTTTATGAACCTATAAGATCGCACATTAAGAGCAGATATGCGGTTATAGTTTTTCACTCTCATGGTAATTTGAAATGATGAGATTATTTTAATTAAATAACAATTAGTTAATTTAAGATTGGAATTTAATTTTGAAAGTTTAAGTCAAATGATTTTAAGTATAACAAATAATTAATTTGTTATATTTTCTTATTGAATAAAGAAATAATCTATAAGGGTTTTTAAAAGTTTAAATATACAATGAAAGCTTTCGTTAATTTCCATGTATCTAATAAGGATTTGAATTTAAGTTGTTAATATTTAAAGAGTTTTAAATATATAATAATATAAATTAGTTTAAATAATACGATAGAGATTTGAATTTAAATTGTTATTATTTAAAGAGTTTAAATATATAATAATAAAAAAATTCGTTTTTATTTAAAAACACTGTGGGCTATATAAATATATATATGTGAGACATATATATTTTGTAGTAGTCGTCTTTACTCTAAAACAACAAGCAATGAGAGGGCCTTAATTTAGTTTTGAAGAAGGCGAGCACTGAACTGGCATTCAGCTTAGTTGTTCATTATTTGTTCGTGTGTGGATGCGCGCGCAGAGGGTGGTGGCTTTTTCGGAAGGTAGCACCTTTGAAGATCGAATAAACCAAGGCGCGAGACTTTGAAAACTTGATGAATCGATCTACAAGATGTAGGATTTAGTTTACCGCTATCAGTTTTTGTAAACGCATGTGATCGTGGTGGGTTAAGGGATAAAGTATAAATTAGCGCATTTATGCGACAGTTGGATATTACGCGCTGTAACATTTTGTTCTTTTTGTAAGTGCCTCATGACTTCGCTTGGCGCTATCAATGATCATTTCGAGTTGCTTAAGTATACGCGCATACCAACAATGTCACGTAATATGGGACTGTGTGCCGAGCATACATCGGACTTCCTATTGTTGACGCGCAAGAATCTAACCATCTTTGAATCTCAAATTGTTCGGGGCATTGGCGAGACTAGTTCTCTCCTTGCCCTGGGGTGTCACACGGTTTGCAATCATGCATGCCGACCTTTTAAATTCTCTATGTAAGCTCTTTTGCTTGATAAACCAATGCTCCACCAAGGCGATCAAGTTGTATCTGTATACCTAACACAAAGAAACATACTTGAGATCTTTAAATATAAATTTCTTTGATAGAAATCCTCTTGGTTTCATACTAACGTGCCTATATGGTTGGTGGCGACAATATGTCATCAACACTCTCAAACAAATCATCTCTTTACTCCTTTGAACTTATGGTATATACAATCATCAGCCATATTCTTCTCAAAACGACCAGTGATAACTTGATGAAACTATAACTATTGGCGAAACTTTAACCATATGTCGTTCTTAACACGAACCATCTTCTTTATATCTCCCGACTTAAAATTTTACGGTTGCACACGTATAGGTTGTTTCATCGATATCACGTTGTGCGATCTTAACCTTCATCTAATGATTCGAGAGTCGAAGTGAGCCACGGTACCATTAATGTCTAAAAAGTCTTCGATGAAATCGGAGAAAATCTCTTTATAATCAAATACCTTCTTTTTGTGTATAACCTTTAGCGACAAGGCAGCTTTGTATCTCTCCACATCACGCTAGATCCTCTTGAACTTTAAATGTCTGTTACTGCCAATGGGTTCCCACCAACCAGCTGATACAGAGACAAGATCCCAACACAGTCATTTATCAACCGTGGACTTTATCTCCTCATTCATGGCACCGATCCACTCTTGAATTTCGAACTTTCAAGGCTTGGCGAAGTTGATTGGATCATCTTCCACCCTTTTGATATCCAAGCTCATGTTCTTGAAGAAATACAATGTAATCATCGCTTGCTTTGCACTTCTCCTTTCTCTGAAGTGGAGCTCTTTAATGGCGTGATTCGGAGAGGTAAAAAGTTTGTTCTTGAGGCAAGGAGGTTATGAATAATATTTTTGATTGGATCTTCAGCTGTGAACAGTAAAATTGTAGGAAATTGATCAGTGTCGTACTTGAGTTGTGAGATATTAACATATTCTTCTTCAAAAACAAAATCCTAATCTTATCTCCCATCAAACTCAACATCCTCGAAAAACTAGAGCATTCAGGTCTGAAAAATTGATTTAAACGATTAGATCATAAATTTGTAACCCACCTGAATCTTTAAGAGAATCCAATAAAATAGTAACTAACTTACGTTCTTAGATCATTTCTTTCCATGTGGCACCTTAAGGCCTTGCCAACCTGACTAGACATCCTAAGTGTGTAGAGTGTTTCAGTTTAGACTTGCCGATCCAGAAGTTCATAAGGGGTTTAGCGATTGCTTTAGTTTGATGCTTTCTATTGGGATGTATCTGCGATCTTTGTGCCACTTACAGAACAGATTTTGTAAAGTTAGAATGACTAATCATACTTCTTGCCATGTCTTTAAGCGTTATCTTTCTAGCCTTTAACAACACCATTCATGCTTGAAGAACTTTGGCTTGAATTATCTGATGGGGACTGATACCTCACTCCTCCTGGGAATTTGGCAAATGGTCAGGACGTTGTTCTGCTTGATAGTCATGCCCCACATTGTATTCACCACCACCGGTCAGATCGACAATTTGTCATTTTGTTGAGTTGATTTTCCCAACTTCTTTGAGCGATTTGAACACCAGGTGATTGGGGCTTTTCATGAATAAGATAAAGATGCCATGCGGCATCGTCTATAAATCGAATGTCAAAATATTGTTGTTCATTCCATGAAGCGTAGGAAATGGTCCTGGCGCCATCACCATACTCATAAGTTAAGACATACATAGCCTTGTTGGCACCAAATCTCACATATGTTTGTTTGTTTCCTTTACAATTTGCTAAATTCCAATCTGCAAATCAAGATCAGAATCATCACGACGCGACCTTTCAGTTCTCTTTGAAGTATGACCTAATCATCTCTTGTAATATCCTTAATGATGAGAATTCTCATTAGTTAATTTTCTTTCTTACTCGTGATATAATTGCAAGGTTTCATGATATGACAATTATATGTATCTCTGGGTTATCTGCATGAATGAGAACCAAGCCTCGGCGAATTTGATTATGAAAAGACTAAATTTATTCATTTCGAAAAACAAAGAATAACCAGAATTTGTTTCATCTGAAGAAATAGAAGGCAAATTCCTGTGGGATGAGTACGACAAATGTTTCATTCAAATCAAGAATAAGTACCCCGGGCGCTAATAACCTTATAAATATCCATTACTTTCTCATTTCCGACCTTCTTGCCGCTCAGCCTACAAAAGATATGTCTTTCACTATCATTTTGGCTTTCCCCAGCTCTGAACTGACACTTGCATGGACATAGCGATGTGGTGGTTACTTTTTCAAAAATCTATCCACCAAGTGTTTAGATGCAGAAGTCTCAGAACAAACTAGATTAAGTGTACCACCTATTTTGCTATGAAGCATAATGGTTAATTTTTATTTGCTTCTTCTGTCATGACTCGAAAAGAAACAACCATCAACCTTTTTTTCTTTTGATATTAAACCTTTGTAGTTTCTTTATCCTTCTTTCTTTTCTTCCCTTTATCTTTGGAAGTACCAATCAAATGAGCACTTTCTATCTTTTTCTTGCTTGACATTTCTCGCTATTACACCTTGATACGAATGAGCTCTGTGAGACAGGATTTCCTTTCTTGATTATATTAACAATAAATTGATCTGAATTATTGGAAAAGAGAATATCATAACCAAATGCAGAAAATCATCAGAGAAAGATCAGAGTTTATTTGCTCTTTCAACTTTGAAGCAGATGGAAGACATTTCTGTGCCTTTCCCTATATGTTCCATTACCTTTCTCATTGAGATGAGATTTACTAAGTGTACTTATTTGAATTTTCATTCTTATGAAATATTCTTAATTTCTTCTAGGAACTCTTTAGTTTGTCTTTATCATTTGGATATTTACTTGCCCCTGATGTTTCTGGAATGACCTTCTTAATGATCTATCAAACACATGGATTGACTTCTCACTTTCAATGTCACTCTTTGTGAAGAACTTTCAACTAATGAGAGTCTGGGAGAAACCACTGCTTTGGTCCAGGATCCGTGACACGAGAGAACTATTTGGAGGTTCTACGCTACCGCTATCTTGAAAGTTTATTACTTAGAAATTTACGCGCCGAATGGCGATTATCATTGGCATTCGTGTTGAGGCATAACTAGTAGCTAGAAATTGGGGAACAATAAACAGGCAAAGGCAAACCTCATAGAACTAAACCAATATAATTTAAATAAAAATGACCTATCTCAGAATGCTCTGAACACTCTATTAATATCTTTGCGTTTGGATAAAAATATTACTGTAAGTGATATCTTGAGCCTTATCAATCAAATCTTGATAATAAGAACATATGAATAATAATCTTCCTTTGGCAATTTACTATTCATATGTAAACAAATAATTATCGCAGCGTTTATTTACCGCTGGGGTGTACATAATTTTGTTATTAAATATTAATTTTCCTTTAGGCGTTAATATTCATAAGTTATATGCATAATCTTGTTATATTTTGAAAATAAAATTAATTTTCATAAGTTGTCACTTTGATGAAACCATCGTATAGTAATTGCTTATCTAGCTAATATATATATATATATATATATATATATATATATATATATATATTTGAATGCAAATTTTACGTAAATATAGTATAATCTTCTATTATATTAAATAATAACTTAAAAACTGATTGAAAAGCCTTACTATACGCGTTTTTTTTTTTGTTGCAAAATTTTCCCATAAATATTATACTTTTGGAAAAAAAATATTTTACGGCCCTAAAGAGAAAAAAACTTTAACTTATTCTCAGCAATTCCATTTGTTTATAATCCTCTACAGAGGCGGCTTTTTTTTTTTTTTAATTTTTTTATCGCCTTACCTCTTCGAGGTATTAGTGCCGTTTGTGTTACTGCGTCTTAGGCGATTTACATCCTTTAAATAATAGGTCTCCGCCGGGCCTTATCATTTGCCCAGGCTCGTTTATTAATTGTCCTTTTGAGGACATTAATAGTGTTTGAGCGTTTGCGGTCGGGATAGGGAAGAAAAAAAACCTTCCGGCCCCTAAGAAAATCTTTTTCCTAACTTATTCTCAGCAATTCAACATGGAAACCACTCGTCTGCGTAGTGAGATTAAGAAAATCATTATGTAGCTTCAAATCAGTATGACGAAGAACTTGTCGTATTGAATCATCAAGAATCAAAATAAGTTTGCGAATGTATCTCGAATCAATATGAATATTGAATATTTGAGATGTGAGTTTGAGGTTTATGATCTTCCCGAATCTACACTAGTTTTTGTTAATGTTTCTCTGCTGACAGTAGATTAGAAAAATTAGAAAATCGCTAGTGTGATGCGGGGACCATGACTTACTGTTATATGGCAAGTGTCATTTATGGTATAATCACATGTTCGTAAACAATCGCGTCTCATTTATAATTGATCCTATGTTACGTAATTTCTATTTTAACATCATAAAAATACAGAAAATTATAACTTGTCACACATTAATATACCGCACATAATATTAATTAAGGCCCCGAAACTTAAATTAATCACTTTAAATTAGTCTAACTTTATTTGATATCCTATAATTCACATTTATTTAATATATCATCCCATATATTTGATTTTACTCAACACTTTTAATTCTTTCGATATTTCTCCAAAGATTATTTTCTCGTGGTTCCTTCCCTTTATTTTCCAATCCTTGTCTTATATCAGAAAAGGAGAAATCTATCATATCATATATATCATCCATCTACTTTACTATTTTCCAATCACTTGTCCTTTATATCCAAAAGGAAATATATATATATATATATATATATACTTTTCTCTTGAGAGAATAAACTCATTTAAAAAAATGTGAATCAAAATTTTTTGTTTTTTTTTTTCAAAAAAACAACAAACCAAATTGTTTGTTTGTTTTCAAAAAGTTTTCCCACAACTTTTCCTATTCAAGAAACAAAAGAATTGTTTTTTATTTTTTTTTTGGATAATCGAAGTTTTTGAAGCCAAAGAAATACCAAGCTTTAAGGGGTTTTTTTTTTTTCAGCTCAACGGTTTTTCCCAAGCTAAACAAGGAAACAAAAACTAGCCAAACAACTTCAATCGAAGGGTTTTCAGTTCCATTAAGTACCACAAACCATAAATTATAGGAATTTTTTTCTATCCAACCAAACCAATCAACAACTATTGGCCCAGGTCATTTGTCTTAAGTTTGCTAGAAAATTTGCCATACCAAAGATGGTTAAGCAGACAATACCATTAACCATAAGTGAAGTAATAAAGAGTGAAGAATAAAGCCAAAAATGAAAACGATAAAGTATTGTGAAATTCGCGATTCGGCAAAATAAATTAAATGCTTTTAATTTGATTCTTTGAGATTCTCAAGACATTATGTCTTCTATAGAATCGCGATTGTCGAATAGTGTGACAGCATCTGTCCTTTCTGTGGCTTGATGATGTGTTCGATATCGCTGATAAAAGGTTCAAATGAAGGAAAACTTGAACTGTTCATTTTTTGAGAGCACTTTTTCTAAAATCTTATATTAACTTTATAAAGAAAAACCTGACACTTTTAAAATGTCAGCTTTTTAGAACTTTCAAGACTCTCAGATTAGAATAAAATGTATTCATGGCTTGATAATTCCTATTTCCAACATTCACATATTCAAATATAGAGTTGTAAATAACGACTCTATATATATAATGTAGATCTCCGCATTATATAAGAAGATGAATTTTGGTTAAAATATTTTCATATGGAGATAGAGATAGAAAATGGAGAAAGGTTGGGATGCTATAAAGATTAGGGTAAGTTTAACTCTAGTCCTTGATAATGAGCGCTGCACGGACCTTATCCCCTCTTTTAAATAAAGGGAAAAAGAAGGGAAGAAAGAGAGAGTGAGCATGCGTCGTTTTGTATCTGCCTACGCAGCAAAAGCGTGTATCTAACGCTGCCTACAAACAGCCAATTTTGGTCATATCCTGTAGTATGTATCCATTTGAGACGGGGACCAAAAATAAATGAAAGACAAGCGAGGAGGGACGCATGGGGAGTGAGTGAGTCACTTCACCGTCTATGAATGATTAATCATGTACAATGGTACTCCAATTGTTCTACACTTTTTACTTGGTGCAATTTGTTACATGAGTCCTGAGTGGGACTTAATTTTTGTCTCGTTATGCACTCTCGAATTGCTATTTCATATTCAGCTCTGTTGCAGTGGTTAAAAGAGCTTTTCTCATGGTATGGCTCTATTTCAATTTCATGACTTTATTCCAGTGAATGAGTGAGTCAGAAAAGCGAGGAGGGACACATGGGGAGTGAGTGAGTCACTTCACCGTCGATGAATGATTATATACAATGGTGCTCCTTATGAGTCATGCTTGGTATTGAGTCCTTAGTGGGGAACTTAGTTTCCATCTTATTATGCACCCTAGGATTGCTATTAAATATTCAGCATTCTGTTGTTTACATATTATCTGTTTCTTCCTCTTTATTCGGATTGCAGCTCGTTTGTTTAAATCTGGAATACTTTCAACTTCATGACTGTATTCCAACTTATGTGAATTTAGTGTTTTTGAATTTAGCAATAAAGGTGAATCCGTCATGAGGTAATGGTGGTGCATGGAATAAGAATATTATGAATTTAGTGTTTTTGTGTTTTTCGGAACAAAAAAAGCTAGGAAATCAAACATCCCATTTGATTGTGATTTGATTCCATATTTTTCAAAGTGTTTTTATTCTCAAATTCATATATCTAAATTGTTTGTGAAAAAAAAAAACTAGAAACCAAACATGTTTGGTTTGTAGTTTTTTTTTGTTCTAAAAAACACAAAAAACAATAAATTCATATAATAAGAATAGTTTTTAAATAATATCAAAATATTCTTTTTTATATTTTCAAAAATGAATAATTTTCAAAAATATGAACCAAAAAGTCCTATTATCTCTCTTTTCCTTATTCTCATTATTTTTGAGGATAGAAAATAATTCTAATATAAAACAAACATATCTAACAAACAACGTCAAACTTTGAAAAAGTTCAGTAGGGTCTACTGTGGTTCTAGGTGGCTTCTGCCTAACGGTAACCGGTGATGACCTATCCCAGTCCATTTGGTTATAATTTTATACATTTTAATTGAAACCTTAATAAATATCCACCTTTTCACCCACAAATATAGAGTTGTAAATATCGAATCTGAATATATAATGTAGATCTAAACATTACATATAAGAGATAATTAATTAAAATGTTACGTATGAATAGAAGTAGAAAATGGAAAAGTTGGGGATGCTATAAGATTAGGGTAAGTCTGTCTAACTTCCGTGATATAGTACTTCTGGACCTTATCTCCATATTTTAAATGAAGAAACAAATAAAAGGAAGAAAGATACAAACGAAAGAATAAAAAATAAAAGAGTATAAGGAATAAAATATCAGTAATTATGGATATATCGGTACTTGAATTTTATGGATATATCGAAAATATTGGTAAATATCGGTGGATATTTTGATAAAAATATCGATAAAGCGAAAATTAATAAAAGCGTTTTGGAAATTTGTAAATCGTTGACATAAAAAGAACATAAATATGAATATATCTTTATTAAGCAATCGTCATTCTCATTATCGAGGAAGTGCATTCTATTAGTAATTTAAAAGCGAAATGAAGATGATGTAGTACAATTATATTTATTTGATGAAGGGATCGAAAATACTTGATGAAGATAATATTAATAATAATCTTAATATTGAGATAAATAAATGAGAAAAATAATTTGAAATTCAATGAAGCAGATATATGGATGAGTTTATAAAGAAGTTATGATTTTAGGGGTATTATGAAATTTTTGGAGTCGAAATAGTGGGTTAACGATATTTTGCAGTATTAACCGATGTTCTTGATATTTTCACGGAATATTTATGATATTTATATATATATATATATATTTTAGAAATTTAAGTATATATTAACGTGAGTCAAAATCATAAATTTAAATGAAAAACTATTAATATCAGAACTTCCAAATTTGGGCGTTTTTGAACATTTTATACAGATTTTGATTAATCGATTATTGGTTATTAATTTCGTTTAAGTATGATCATGATATTTCCTTTAAACAAAATTTGTTCTTCAAAGTAGAGAGACAGCAAATCAGCAACACTTATGGAAGAAAGAGCAGGCGTACGCCGTTATGTATCTGCCTATATAACAGCGTGTATCTCACGCTGCTAAGGCTGGTTTCTGCCCCTGTAACATCACTTGGAGTTGGACAGCAGCAAAGAAGGGACACGTGGTGAGTGAGTGAGTCACTTCACCGTCGATGAATAATTATTATATAGTTATTCTTGGCTAGTATTAGATCTTGAATGGGCTTTATAGTTTCCATCTTATTATGCACCCTATGATTGCTATTAAATATTCTGCTCCTGTTATTACTGTTTTCTTCCTCTTCCCAATTAGTTCTTTTTATGATGAGTATGTAGCTCTAGAAATCTTGAAGTACTTTTTTAACTTGTTATTTCATGTTCCAACTAACACCGCAACCAGAACAGGTGCTGGACGTGCCTTGCGGGACAATAGCCCCTCAACCCAACCTATTAATTCCTATATTAGGCGGCTGAGTCAAATGTGGTTGTGGGGTCCACCGAACAGGGACACAGAAATCTCTTCCATGAAGGAAATTGATTGCACTTAGTCTTCTTTTTCGTCTATATAAACACACCACAGGAGGAGTATGAGTATCCCTCATTTTTATGATCTTCCCTGGAATGTGAATTGTGATGGCCTCCATCTCAATCTCAGTCTCACTCTCTTTCTCTCTCTGGATGATTCTGATTACTCCGGCGCCCATGGTGGAAGGTTCTAGAGTTCATAGCATCTCCAAGGAGGCCGCTCTTGTGGAAGATTCTGTGTATCTCTCAGCTAAAGTTAGCCAATGGCTGAATCCTGTTCTATCTGCTTCAATGCTCCTTACTCCATCAACTGACATTGGAAATGGCCATCGGCGCTGTCCCCATCCTCGTCATGATGATCATGACCTTTTCCATGATCTCGTATATATATATATATATATATATATATATATATCTCTCTCATATATATATATATATATACCACCAGGGACTTCATAGGTAACTTGGCCTCTCTTTTTGAACTTAGAATTTGTCATTGATAATGATGATGCCCATGTGAAAGATCTGCTATTATACTCCTTAATATATATTACGTAAGTTTTATGATGTGAAACTAAGGTTAAGGTTTGTTTTCTACCAGTTATCTCTACACTACTTTGGATAATATTGTGGGCTCGTTTCAATTTTTTTTGGGTTTGTGTGAGCCTGTTATTTTCCAAAGTGGTTCGGCAAGAAGCAACGTGGTGTGAAAAGTGCATGCATGTCCGTATCTTTATAACGGTTTCCCATCATTTCAGCGGTGGAGACCTTTCCTCATAGCTGATTGAACTAGATGCTCTTTGCTTCATGCTCTCTTACTCAAGTTCATTTTTCCAAATTGTTCTTTGAAATTTGTGCTCAGAAAGAGTAGATCCTGAGAACTGAAGTATTACCTGACCTAGAATTGGGGCCTCGTCCATCTTTCCCCCTCTCCCAGCTTATATACAGGTATTCAAATTTTCCTTCGTTTTCTTTTATCGTTTTATCTTGGATGATTGTACTTCAGTTTGTGCCGAATTTAAATCTAATTTACAAAATCTTTGTTTGCCTATGGAAGCGTTGAGCTTCATTTCTGTTCTAAATTTTTTTCTTTTTTTCATTCTATTTGCGGAAAATAGGGGTGGAACCTTATTATCTCCGTCGCAGATGAAAAGAGAGAGAGAGAGAGAGAGAGAGAGAGAGAAAAGGCTATTTTGATCATTTTGTATGTCCAGAAAACAAAAAAGAAATGATATCGTTGATGTAATTAATGATAATTCTCTTAATTCTTCTCTGTGGAGTATCAGGATGAATAATATCTCTGTAATCCCGAACAATCAGAGACTGTCATTGTCTTTCTTGTTTTGTATGGTCTTAGCTGGTTGGCCATTCATGCTGTTTTTTGGTCCCATCTTAGAATTGTATTGGTGGTTTTATTTGTATTTATTATAATTTGTACTGATCTAGATGCAGAGCTGGGTATAGATTATTCTATTACCTATTTTTAGTCTTCTTTCTAGCATACGAAGGGAGTATGAATCATATCATTGAACAAGACCAAATACATATTTGAAGTACAAAGAGTAAAAAGGTCTGCCCATTTTGGATTTTTACTATACATATCTGTTATCATATATAAATCTGCACGATTTTACATGTTTTTGTTTTAAGCTTCTTCATCAATTTTATATATACATTGAACTTGCAATTTGTTTTCACCGTATCTTATATTGGAGGAAGAAATGCAGAAAATATGTAGACTGATTTTAATATTCTGAATAATGTTTGAGGCAGTTTTCTGTAAATATTCAAATACTGAATTTCAAAACCATTTGTGAATAATAAAGGAAAATTAACATCAAAACTGTTGCAATCTATAACCATTTTCTGTGTATAATTACCATGTAATTAGAAGATTGCTTCTATATAATATGTATTCTGTTCCAGAGAAATAAAGCAATAAATTCAAAAAAAAAAAAAAAATCTTGCAGCCTTTTCAATGTTTCTCACGGGTTCTCAATGATGGTTTCCTTTTATGGCTTATTGGTTCCATGAAAGAAGACACGTTGGGTTTATATGTTTCTCGCCTGTCACGTTTACAACTGTTAATTTAAATTTAAGTGACAGTGGATTAAATAAAGTTTGCATTTAATTTTCAATTCCTAATAAAATTCAATTCCACCTCTATTTAGATCCTTTCTGTCGAGTGAAAACCAAAGTAAAACATATTGGTTTCAATTTCACCATCAACTAAGCATGATATTTAATTTAATTTTTTTAATCTAAGGCTGGTTTCGAACTATAAACTCAAATTATCTATAATGTTATAAATGTTCAACTTGATTCTTACTGAATCATTCATTAGAGCCGCTGATGGCGAAAGTAATTATCTTGTTAAATTATTAGATGAAAATACACAAAAATTATATACCGTAGAAGATACAATTTGTTAAACAAGAAATCATCTTGTAACTTCATGGCTTTTAGAATCCTATATTCATATCCACATCCACCTTAATTGTACCAACTCTCAACTCCCTAGGATGAAAACTATTTGTGGATTTATATTCAGTGCATGTTTTCGGTAGTTCTTAACTTCTCCTGGTTTTCTTAGATATAATTCACTAATTTCTGAACTAAAGACTCATCTTAGGATCGGCATAATACAGTTTTGGTGATTAAGTTTAGGATTTGTTTTGCTTCATTTCCATTGATTCTAAAATCTGTATAATTCAATGAAAAGGTAAGGTTGCTTATTTAAAGGTGGTTTAATGTACAACTTTTCCAAATTTGTGGCATTGTATCTGGGGTTTTCTTCCTAGCAGTAATGCTGATTATGATTTTAATTTTCCTGTTTGGTTAGTGTCCCTCCTATTAACCTGACCTGACCAACCTTTTATTCCCATTTTCTTTTATTAGGGTTAGAAATCTTGAAGTCTCTATTGTTATACTAGATGTTCTTATATATTACTAAGAATAGAAACTGGAACATCATTTTAGCGCTTTAGGAAACTAGGAGGTTGTAGGGTTGTACGAATTCTTGTAAATAGCTTTGAATTGGAGAAAGTTTATTCGATTGAGTCTTTTCGCTCTCAAATAGAGATTAATGAGGCAAGTGGTTGGATCAAAAGCTTTGCCAAAATCACTCATCTCATAACTCATTTGCAACCCCTGGTTCCCCTCCATATTCCTTTTTCTCCGTTCGCTAATATTTTATGAATTAAGTAAAGCAATCAGCGTGAAATTACCTGGACAAGGTAGGAGTGGAAACCATGAGTTTGAATGACGTGAAGAGTTCTGATTTAACATTGTAGCTTATCCATGTCATCTGGTTTTCGAATACCTAGGATTCAAATTTGAATTGAGAGAGACACATGGCTCATGTCTCATTCTTTAAGGTGAGTATGATACTTTGAGACTTTTGAAAATCAACATGATGAACTTAGAATCTTTTCAAGATTTGACCAAAAAATTCACTTTGGAGGCATCTCTGCTGAGATATTATAACCAGAGATTCAACCCCTTTTCTAAAACCTCATGCAACATTACTCATTTATTTGAAATAGGTTCCTCAATTCTGGCACTACCAATTCCTTTCTTCATATAGCATCCACATAGATGTGTGTGGATTTTCTTTGAGGTTCTAATTTATTTTAACTGACAACTTTTCCTTGGCCAGGAAAAGTGGTCTTTTTAATGATTTCCTAAAAGGTCAAATGGATAAACAAGTATTGATTCAAAGTTAGGTCTCAAAGTTAAAAAATGATTGAACAGGATAAGGGATAAAATTCACTCATTTATTATCATTCAAGTGCAGTCAATTTTAAGTTTATTTGATGTCATATATTTAATGGATCTGTTACTAAAAGTTTATCATGTTGTTATACACTCTTTCTGGGAGCATGAAGAGACAGGACTATCTGAAACAAATCTTCTTATAGGCAAATTCATAATAGATCCCTAATGAGCACTATCAAAGGAAGTTAAACCAGTAGTAGTCTCCTGAAGATTTTGAAGTTTAGACTTTTGCATGAGGTGATGTTGAAGATGATGCAACTTCTTAACCTGTTGATAATCAGCTGAACCCTCTCAATATCCATTACTGTTATCAATTTTCATAGTCAGTCTTGAGTTTGTGTGACCATTGTAGCTCCTGTTCATCTTCATTTAACATCTCTAATATGTACAAATGATTTACAGAAGTTTGTTGATTGTATGGATTGACAGAAGAACGACTTGAATGGTTCTATGTTGTTGGGTTTTTCTCAAAGATAGATCTGAATATGGCTCACTCCTGCGGTAGGAATTTGTTGATGATCTTAGTCTCGATATCTTCTGTGAATCCATTAGTTAATCCACTGGTATTTTGACCCATTGATACAACCATGAATTGGGTTTGGTTGATTGTCCATTTCTATGCTTATTTTCTCTTGAATCTTACTCCTTTTTTGTTAGTGTCTTCCTTTTTCCAATTGTATTTTGGTCCTGCTTTGGTTTCTCGTATTCAACTTGAGCTTTTTAGAAAGCCTCTATAACAATATTGTTTTTTTTTAAACATAAAAAATACTAAATTTAATGAAAAAATAAGAGTTTTCTAAGAACCCTTTTTTGGTGTTTTCAGTGTTTTTTAAAACAGGAACCAAATATGTTCTTAATCTTTGTTTTGTGTTTTTCTTTATCCTATTATTTTCTATCAATTATTTTTTTGATACCCATATTTAATCCAGGCCTGCTTATCACTACCTCGACTAAATCCCATGGGTTATGAAATTAACGATTGGGTTCTATAAATTATTATTTCTCTTCTTAATTTTCTCTCCCTCTCTTTATATATACTTACTCTTTTGGGTGATTTGATTAAAAGATATTTTGAAAACAAATTTGATCATCTGACCATTTATCAATTTTTGGTCTAATATTGGTAAAAATGTAATTTTTATTTTCTTAAAAAAATAATTCATTATTTTAAGAGATAATTAATATAAACACATGAAATGAAAAAAAAATAATATTTTTGTCCAAAATGAGATAATTAAAAAAAAAAAAAACGGCCCAAGAAATATTAGATTCACAAATTCAAGATAATTTAATGTATTTTAATTGAATATTTCAAAAAAATTTAATAACAATAAGTCAATAACCACCACCGTAAGGAAGAGGCAGAAAATCTTGAAAGGAGGATGATGACGAATGAAGAGATGAAGGAAAGAAGAAAAATCAAATAAAGTAGAAAGAGACAGTGGAATGGAATCTAAGTGGGAAGGGAAGTGTGACATCTGGGAAAAGTTATGATGACCTTTGAGGAGTTCTGTTAGTGACTCTGAAGAGGTGTCATGTTCTCAGCTGTCGTGTATAAATTACATGTCAGGCAGCGTCTCGAGTGTCATCTTTGTGAATCAGCCCATGGCGATTCATTTCAAGCGTGATTCTCTTACTCGTAATATTTGAATCTAATAACTGGCTATGACACTTATTTGAGTGTCATTACTATATGTTTTTGTTTTGATCATAACGCCTCGTACAAGTGTCATCATTTTTATCACATTAAAAATCTTATTTTACATTAATTTCATTTATTATAAATCGTGTAACATATAATTATTTAAAATGTACACATAATATAGAAAGTAATATAGAGGAGCAAAAACAAAATCAAGTCATATTGATAAATCTAAAGCTATCGACCATATACATTAATTGATCCCAAGAGTACAGCAAATATTCTCAGCAAAGT
The DNA here is from genome assembly GCA_016808115.1 of Tetrastigma voinierianum. NCBI lineage: Eukaryota > Viridiplantae > Streptophyta > Magnoliopsida > Vitales > Vitaceae > Tetrastigma > Tetrastigma voinierianum. Next base: position 304,483 of record JAEQBH010000891.1, on the reverse strand, counting down.
TTCATAGATTCAATGAGTAAAGTACAAAATGTTCTTTAATTTGTTGTTGGTAGTGGAGGACTAACTCTATGAAATTATTAAAGCCCATCAGAAAATCACCACAGCAAGGTCCATCTATTTCTGTTGAATATAAAAATTAAGTTTTAGATATAGAAAATAAACAAAAAACTTTGTAGAGTACCAACTAGATAAGACATGAGTTTATTATTTTTGATGAGTGCTAGTGTGGTAATTTCAAGGTATTAAATGAACATTGAACTCAAATTAGAATAATACCTCGTCAAAGAACTCTAATGATAACTTGTAGATACAAACTAACACAGTGAAATGACAGCAGAAAAAAGAATGACGCAAAAGCAAAAAAGGTTGACACAACATTATGTATTCTTAATATACGAAAAATAACAAATTCTTCACAATATAAGAAATTATAGGATATATATATGTATCTTGGGTATATGTAACTTTACAGCTAGAAATAAGTTAAGTATTAAAAACTAAACAAGCGAAATTCAATTTATTCTAGAAAGGTTTCAATATAATTGAAATTTCAAATAAAAAATATACAAAAAAAAAAATGGATTAATATTACTACCACAAAAATCATAATATACCTATAAAATAATATCATAAAACACATGAATGTAAGCAACAAATCTTAACTAACCATGATAAAAGACATAAAATTTTCAATGCTCAATGAAAATGAATGCCTTGCATATACTAAGTATCAATCCAAAAACGTCGATTCTTGATCTACCATAACGTGATTTTATTCCCAAAATAAAATTCTTGCATTTAACAGTTATAATGAACCATCAACTAAAGAGGCAAGGAATGGCGATCTAAAGAGCAAAGATAGTACAATAAATGATTAACTCAATCAATATTTAAATATCTCTATTTTGTCGTAGAGAAAAGGAAGTTATCCATCACGAAGAATAAGTAGTAATAAAACAATTGTAATGTCAGAATTGATATATAAATCAAATTTTATAAAATCTCTTAGCACTCCCACAAATACAAAAAATTAACAATAAGTTATATCGTTTTTTTTTGGATAAATAAGTTATTACCAAAAGACCAGCCAAAAAACAACCAAGAACAATACAAAGCCCAGGCCTTTGAGAGAAAAGCAAAACGGACGCACCTCCTAAAGCATAGGAAGGGCATCAACCCACGTCTGGCCACGATAAGAGCAACACGACTGAAGCCGCAGGCCCACATCTAGGCACGGGCCTCAAATGACAAAGCGGGGCAACCATCTCAAATAACCTTTGTAGGGGCTAACGGCCCACAACCCGAACTGTCTCACACAAAACTACTTGACAAAAAACCATAATCATGACCACATCTGGAAAAGTTATATTGTTTATGAAGTTCAAAACTCTCCTTCTAAGTAAAATGATAAAAAGTTCATAACATGTATTTTTGTGAATGAAAAGAAGAAACTCTCTTTCAAAATGTAATTAAAAAGATTACGAGAAAAAATGTTCATAAATTTATGGAGATGACTACTTGTTCTAGATATAACTTACTAGAGGAAAATCCTTGGTAATCCCATTATGCTTCAAATAACTACATCATAAAGAATTGCATATATTCAAATCATCAAAGGTGTTTATCATCAAAATATTCTTTGTCAACTTCATTAACTTTGTTGAGTTATTTACCAACAAAGCAAAAAATTGATCTGATATAAAGACGCTTCATTTACATTGTACCTTCAAGAAAAGTTATTATCAATTCGATCGCTAGTAGGACCCATTCGATCATTACTTCATTTATCTCCATCTTAAGCTATAAGACTTTCCCATAAACTAATAACTTGAGTAACATACACAATGATTAGTTAGGTTGATATAGTAAACAACGGGAATATTACGAAAATTTGTTAATAAGTATACATTAACCTGTTGTAAAGATCACCTTGAATCAAATCTAATATCTCTTCATGTATCTCATTACATAATATCCACATTCTACTACACAATTTATGCAGGACACTACAAATGAAAATGTAACCCATTATATTGTGATCCTTAAATTAAAATGTATAATTTTTAATACTTTAATACTATAATTGAATTCATAAATCTATATCAAAGTGAAATAATTTATACAACCATGACCTTTACCACATATGAAGCTCTCTCTTAGATGTTTTACGCAGTTTGGTGGATGAATTCTAATCTTCTCACAAAGACAATAATATAAAATATATGTCAATCATTCAAGTATTGCAATTTATAAACTTACATGTTAACAATATCCTTAAGTCATCACACATAGTTGATGTAGCATCAGATCAGGTAGTATCTTTGTCATTGTGCTTATCCTCTAGTTTACCAACACCAATACAAGCGAAATATTTTATATTAAAGTGAGAATCTAGTAAAAAGAAATATGAAGTAAACTTATAGCGTGATAAACACTCTTGGGTTGTATGGAATAAAATATAATAAATGACTTTATTCATTAATGATTTTACCAATAACCGCAAACCTAAACCACTCCATATTCATTCTATCTATTCCCAGCTTTAAAAACAAATGTAAGATTCTCAAAAACAAACGATTCTTTTCCATCCTTCCTCTTCTTCTTATACAAATGCCTAATTAAATTCAAAAATCATTAAATAAAGTATGAATATTGACATACACAAATATAACAGTAAAATGAAAACTATAATGTAACTAAGTAGATAAAAAAAAGATTGAAGTTCTCACCATATGTAGAATATGATACAATTGTCTGACACTTCATTTGATGAGATTATCATATCATATCTTCTTTCATGAGAAGAAGTTTCACAAACCCTCTCCAAAAACATCACTTGGAATGTCTCTTTGGTTTTGCCTGATCATTGAACGATAGACTAACCATGGTGTCAAAGTTCTTGATATCTTGAAGATTTTCACATTTGCCTTTTAATTTCTATTTTTTGAACTCCTTCCTATTTTCCAATTTCTTGACTTCTATAAGACTTATAAGGTTAGTGTCTCTTTGCTGCAGAATTGAAACCACAAATTATGCTCATTAATTATGTGTAAATATGTAAAAATACTCACTTTGGTTGAGATGAGAAGCGGAATGATCGAATGAGGCGGGACACACCCGAGGCACTTCATACTGTGGCTTCTCCCGATAGTAATGTCATCAGGAATGGGAATTGGAAGTGATGTATTTGGTTCATAAGGAGTATCCACCACTACAAGGTAGTTGGGACCACATTCACGTACAATTGTCCCACATGCCACTATACTTTCCTTCCTTGATACAGCCAATTGACATTTTCTCACCTATAAAATTAAACAACCAAAATAAATTAGTAGTCATGTTGAAGAAAGTTTTCATGTGTAGTATATAAGAGTTGCATTTTCAAACTTTGACCACACTCAGAGTTTAAACACAAGCATTTTTAATTAACTAAAAAACTAGTTAATGAAAAAATAAATACCTTTTTTGGAGGTTCTTTAGGTGTTGTTGGGGGTTGATCTTCAACATGTAGATGTGGGAACTTCAAACAAATTCAAATTATTACAAGGTGGTTGTTTAGTTACAACTACCCATATCGGATTGAGGTGTAGTTGGTACAATTTTGAAAGCTTTGCTAAAATGCAGCCTGTGAGCTTATCGTTCTTTGATACTCTCACAAAAATCTTGCATTATACGTCGACCCCTTGATGTGAAATCTCTTTGTCGATGAGTGTAATGTTTCCTTACCTCGTACTTTCATTGTTATATTGAGAGTACCTAATGCTTGTATAAAGTCTATCATCACTCCATAGTAACCGACAGTCTCTTGAGAAGTCCTTGAGAGCTCATCCTCTGATAAAATACAAAGTTATAAAGTTATGTTCCAAATAGGTAAACAAATAGTTTGGTCTAAACATACTAAGTTTTAGGTTATAAATAAGAACCTACAATCTTCTCCACAGCAGTGTGACAACCTCATCATAGTTTTCATCTTTTCCTTTCCTTGCTTTTTCCCACAAATCGCACCTATCATCACACCATTACACCAGGAATGTCCACCTCTCGCAAAAATTCTCCCACCAAGTAAACCGTCGTATCTCCATAAATTCAGTTTTTTTGATAAAATGTTTAGTATAGTAGCTGTATATAAATATAAAAAAAAAAACTATTATTTTCACTTGTATGAATTCTTAGAAAGCGTCAAAGTTAATATCTATTAACTGCAAATCTCCCTCTAGATACATATCCTTTTCATAGTGTTGATTCTGTGCATGTTTCTTCCTTCTCTCTTTGAACTTCCCTAAATTCCTGCAGTTATAAATAAGATTTAATAAATTACATTCACTAAGACAATTAATGAATTTAATTCATTACATGTTAATAAGTAGCATGGTTTTATGGTTTTACTTGAAATGCATTAGATAGCCTATCTTTGTGAGATATTCCAATCTTCATCCTCCAATGGAAACTATATTCAACTGGGGTTTCTTCTTATTCAGCTGATCTTTGAAAGGATGATGTGATTCACAGTCAAGTGGTTCTTAAATGTTAAACTTCTTCCTATTGTTAGCATGCAATTTCTCCTGCTTCCTTTTATCCATTAAAGAAATATAAATATTACAAAATTATTAGTATCTTTATCTTTTAAGAATAATAATATATTAATAAATCTTTTAAGAGTATAAATGAGTTGCCTCAATTCTGATCCCATAATTTTTCCTTTAATTGAATGGGAACATCTGCTTGATCTTTATATCTAATAAACTTTTTATTGTCGCCCTTCCAATACACCAGTAACTTGTGAGATGCCTGAAGTATCTCTTTCCAGAAATCCCATTTTGGTTGTACTTGATAAGAGCTTTGTTGCTGTTCTATTCTTAATGACCATTACTTACCAGGTCATTCCTCGAGACTTCTTCTTACTATAGGTTTTTTGCCATCATTTACATCAGCTAACATAAGCAATGAAGATTAAGATCTTAAAATTAACGTGAAGAAGAATAGAGGAACCCAAAGGAGAAAAGAGTTGAAATACCTTTTCTTTGTCACTCGAACATTGCGATATCTCAATAAGAAGCATTAGCTCTAAAACATTTGGGGAGAACAATTATAGTCAACTAGATGAAGGAGACTTATTGTCAAACTATCCAAAGTAAATATAAACATAAAATCTCCCCCATCTATATGCAATATATATATATATATTGAGAAGTCAACAATGCATATATAATATTGCTCATCCCATACAAACATACATGTTAACACAAAATAAATTGACAAAAAGAGTTTGAATTATTCTCAATTCCAATATATTCTATTTAATCTATTGGCAAAAACTTTGAATTGAATCACATGGAAGAATTATTTTCAATCAAATCCTTCACTATCTTCCATGCATGTGGCTTGAGAGTCATCCATATCATCAAATGAATTAATATATTTTGGAATTGTACTAATAGAAGGATGATGTTATTTGGAACTTCTATGGAGTCATCAACCTCCTTATGTAAGAAGTCTTCTGGCATGATAGGACGATTGGCCATCTCGGCTCAAGTTGGTCTTGCACATAAGCTTACTTTGCTTGAGATGCTAAAATGAATGAATCGGTTATATGCCACCTTGATCAAATCAACCAGTAAAGAGCCAAGTTCATCGACTTTGATGCTAGTTGTGTGTCAACCGGTCACACTTGGCGGAATCTAAACTTGGTGTAATCAAGATCCCAAATCTCAGTAATAATCCCATAAAAACATAGCTCACCAAAAATTAGGATTCTTATCCTTTGCACTTGCTATTTGCATTGTTGATGCTACAACAACTCCACTGTTTTGTGTTGTGCGTAAATAATCTCGTTCGCTGTATGGTAAAGCAACGCCGTTAATGGTATATCCATATGCTTGACACATAGTGGCTAGGGCCATGTGCTATCCCATGGGGTTTAATCACAGGTTCTTGATTAACAATGACAGCATCGACCTACACAATTCAGGATATTTATTAATTATTTAAATTTATGTGTGTTAAAAATATGATTAATATGACCAAATATTATAATACCTTTTCCCTCGATAACCAATAAGTAAAAGTGCCTGTATACTCATCTTATGCCCCTCAGCATAATGAATTTGCATTTTCAACCACATCTGTGCTCTCTACAAATCAAATAATAATTTTATTTAATATTGTAAATTTATAAATATATAAACAAATGGGTGCAGATCTTCTCAATATAAGGTTTGCATAATAGTTGTCTTCTCAACACATAATGATGTGCTTGCAACAAAACAATAGGATCCTTTCATGACAAAACTTCTAGTAGAGGTGTCCCGATTTTGTGGTCAATTCTTGGATAAATAGGAATCGGTGTGTATCCACATTTGTAGTATTAGTACAAAACTTAACAGCTTCCTCTGCGTGTAACATTCAACAATGCATTCTCCCGGGCGGTGCAGTTACGCATAACTCTTTAGTACTTTCATGAACCTTTCAAATGGGTACATCCATCTAAGATAAGCTGGTCCACAGAGTCTTACCTCTCTTACAAGATGCACCGTCAAATGGATCATGATGTCAAGAAAAAAGAAGATTAAAAGTACTTTTCAAGCAAAGCACAATCTCTCGTTAAACGGTTTAGTTTTGCAATTCTATCCGGTGTAAACACATCAACCGCTGCTGCAAGAGCGCGCGAAAGAAGCTCGGCCTGCTGCTGGCAAGTCGAACGTAGCTTTGGCGGAAATTGATCGCTTGAATACAATTGGTAACAATTCTTTGCATTGGTGTATGATAATCATGTGATTTTAGGCCCAACAAAGCGATTCATAACTTAGATACAAGGTTTACAAGTTTGAACTATATCTCAGGAACTTTCAAGTTTGCTAATGTTTGACAAAAATCTTCTTCTCTATTCTAGAGAGTGTGGCAACAGCTGAGGGGAAGATAAGTTGGTTTTGTTCAAACAACGGTGCTAATTAGGACCTCGAAACCCATCTCCATAAGATCTAAGCAGTAGTTAGTCCGTCCTTTGTCTTCCCTTGAATAAATAATGTACCAGCTGATGCTTTCGCATTTTTCTCAATGTGCATCACATCAAGTTATAATGTTTCATAGATATCTCGATATAAGATCCAAAGAATATGGAGACTTCTTTCCTGACTAACCTTCTAACATTACCTTTAGACTTATCTTGACTAACCTTCTTCTTTCACATGAATTACAAATATTATCCATTTTTGTGCAATATAACCTCTCACTTAATGGTTGTGGGGTGTCGAAAGTCTGCTCACATTAAATGCCTTTTTGTCTCCTGGGATGGTTGCATGGAAAAATTTCTATGACCCAGGTCATGCTGAGTTCTTTTTCCATATTTAAATCATAAGATCCTAACATATTCACCACATATAAAATGACAAATACCCTTCGTACTAACTTTGTCAGTTGCCATATGTTGAAATCTTGATTGTCCATAATAAAGCGACCTTCAGTATATAAAAGAATTCTTGTTTATATAAATAAGCTTCAATCACCTCCTAAGGTTTGAGATCTTCTATCAAAGGTTATGATCAACCATCTAATCATTGCCAGGTTATGCGTGGACACGATATCAGCGCTGGAACAACAACGCCAAATTTTCTCTTCATGCATAACCATGGAGGAAGGTTATAAATGATCATTATAACGAGGCCAACAACTATGCCTGCTCGGAACTATGAGTTATGCCATCAGCTGAAATAACAAGTCTAGGAATTTCTGAGCTCTTCCAAAATGCGCGTTTGTGATCGGAGTGCCAAGCTTGCGATGGGGAATCGGATGGATGACACATCTTCCCATCAAACTCTCTTTACTTGTGCATGCCAAATTGAGATGTTACAGTTTTGAGAATAGAAACATTCTCTCTTGGCAGATAAATTAGGATGAGTGAAAATACCACATGACTTTGGCTGGAGTCTCTTTTCTCTTTTTAGCTCTTCGAATGAATTAACCTTCACCTTGAAGCTCCACAGGTTGGACAACAAGATGCATTTTAGTTCTTCTCTATATAATATGCAATCATTTAGACATACATGTATCTTTTCATACTCCATTCCCAATGCATTCAAAGTCTTCTTTCTTCATGCATGGATAGTGGTAACTCATTGTTAATGAGCAACATTTCACTTGCTAGAAACAATCCTAATAGTTCTGAAAAACCTTTATCCAAACCATCCATATCGTGCTTTGAGGTTGTATAATTTAACTAATGCAGACTAAGCAAGTAGAAATTCTCTAACCCAAGATATCAGATTTTATCGGCGTCTTGCGATAATTTATTGAATATTTGCGCATCGGCATGAAAATCATCATGACGACTTTTACCATCCTCAATTTAATGCGGAGTCCACCATCATCAAAAGCGATTTTTAATCTGGCGTTATTGCCTTAGTAGTTGTTGGTCCACTAGTTGGACTGCTTCCCATGTCATACCATGAGTAACTTTGATCAAATCCATAGAAAAGCTCATCTCGAATGATTTGAGGAGTGTGGAATATCAAATTTCCCATTGTAATAAGGGCATCTAATTGATATATTGCTTGTTGAATTTTGTATTGCAAATGAGATAAAGTATTCAACCCCATCCTCATATTCCTTAGACCTTCGGTCCTTTGAAATCCAACAACGATCCATATCTTTGAGACATGAGAAATAAATTTCTATATTAAACACACCGATAACAAACCATATGTTAATGGGTTTAAGACAAGTAAATGAAAGATGTGATAATTCTCGTAGCGATATTTTATTGAGCTAATTTAACATAAACTTATGAGCGCAAGTCAAATAACTTGTAACCTACTTACTGGAAGTAGATTGGTTCTATGAAAGAACCCCTGAATAATAGATTTAATTCATAATATTCATTTTAGCTTACCCCAAGCGGGTTTAAAAATTGAGCGGTTTGTCTTCTTATTCCATTCCTTTTTGCTCCTTTACGCTCCCTTTCGAACCAGCAGAACATCTCTGATGAAAAATACACTCATATCTTATATGTAACAAAACTAAGAAAAACATGGATTCAAGACAAACATCTATTCATAGGAGAGATAGTATAACTCCATCACGATATTTCAAATCTAAATTAGAATGAAGCTTAATTCATGTTTGGTTGCTAAGAAAATGTGCATAAAGAAAGAAATGGCATAAATCCTCGTGATGTAAGCCTCCTGTTTATGAAAAGAATTGTTTACCACAAAATCCTTTGTATATAAAGTTTAAGTTTCTTTTTTAAATTTGATATCTTTACTTACAAAGAGATATCTTATGTTAATTTGATATCCATTCTGTATGTGGTGTGCGTTCTATAACCATACCATACAAAACATCTAACATCACTTTTATCATGATTATAATTAATCAAATTAATCATTTATGGGCGTTGGTGGGGTCTAGAGGCACACCCTTATGGCGAGGTCAATGGCGCCTAGTAAATCAAAGCGTCCGATAATTGCCCCAACTTCGTTGAATTAATAACCATGATAATTCCTTGTATAAGCAGACGATCCCCAATGGTATTGTTATCAATTCGGTCCCAGAATTCTACAAATGGCCACTCCATTTTCTTTGGGCCCGGTTCGAATTCTTTTCCAAGCTCTCGGGCTGTGGTTCTGTTTCTTTTCTTCTGGTTCCTCATCATCATCTGTCTTGGGTGTTTACCTACATTTGAGACAGAAGATGGGGATGGAGTTTCTCCCCTTTATTTGTAAATATGTTGTAATGTACACACACTTAGACCATGGGAATCATGAATGAAAACAACGGAGGTATCTACGAAATCAAAGAAAATGTCAATCAAGCAATAATATTTTGATTCGATAGCAGTTATGAATCTGCTCAAACAAATGTGTTCAACCTCTGTTGTACGTCTAAGACAATTAGGTTTTAGTAGGTTTTACAAATTTTTTACCTTGAATACTGTTGTCCCTATAGCCACAATTGCTGTGATGGGATTCAAACTACTTCCCCGTATATCTATCCATTGAGACATAAAAGAAAATGAAATATACAAATGTCAAATATTATAAACAAATGTCCAAACAACTTGTAAAAATGGGCCATATGGGCCTTAGGAATGAAATTTGCTGTCAATTGACTACCTTCTATCACGTGACAAGCGGTTGAACCTTGGAAGCAAACATAGTCTATAACTCATTTATCGCGCCCGTGGTTTGGGTAATTGGTAACGGAGAAGAATCTACTAGCGACCACGATGCAAATCATATGAAGAACACGATTAAAGTGAATAAACATCAACAACACATCAATTTATCACGAACATAAACACAGGAGATTAATACTAGGGCAAAAATATTGAAACCTTATTTCATGATGCTCTAATTGGGAGTACAATGAGAACTATTACAGATAATGTTCTTTATTCATTCTACGATTTCGACCACCAAATTAAAGCATATAAACATTCAAGCGAGGAAAAACACAGAATATAATGCCTACGAGGATGAAATGGATTCTTGTAAAAGTCTTTGATCCTTATAGTGGAGAAAATTATGGGATCGAAAGAAAATTATGGGATCTCACGAAATCTAGAAAGCACCATCTCCATACTCTTGGGCTGACCATGAAAACCCTTTGGCGTAATGTCTATAGTTCCTCACGCTTACCTAATCATAACATGAATCGGCCGGTTGATCGCTAAAAAAAAAAAACAGCAGGTTAAATTCAAAGATAGAGGAGTTACGAGGGTGGAAGGAAAAGCATAAGACAATACCTAGGAGCACCAATGGGGATCCGATTCGGGGAAGATAAGTCGGCCATGGCGTCGACTACGGTGCCACCTAAAGCGCTTCTCGGCACCGAGGAGACAACGTCCCGTGATGATAGGAGATTCTAAGAATCGAAAGAACAATGAGCTTGTCTTGGTTGGCGATGGAAATGATATATTGCACCTACGCTATGTTCCATTCCATTGAATCCTCTTATTTCTATTTAAAAGTCGAGAATATAGTTAGATGCAACATACACATGTGAGAAGCAAAGAAGGAAGAGTTAAAGAACAAATAAAGGTCAAGCAGAGCACACCTCCTCACCCATCAAGAAAAGAGATTCTAAGGTTTCATTATTAGTGTAACCGATTTTCAAATTTTCTCTGTAAGATGGTGGTGGTGGTGGTACATTGGGTGAGAAGGAGATTTTAGGGGTTTAGGAGCGAAGAATATGAGAAGGAGTTTGATGAGTTCATTGAAAGCCTTCCGCGTCTCCTACCTTTGTACAAAATTTTGGGGTTTTTGAGATCGTGGGTGGTGGGGGTTGGGAGCGATTTTTAAAGGGTGTATTTATACCATGATTAATCAAGCTATGACACTTTGAAAAATAGCCATTGTATACTAAAAATAAGCACTTGTGAACAGAGGAGTTTCTAATAAGCGTCATAAGCGAAAAATGCTATAGTAGCACGATGGCGTTTCTAATGGCGTCATTGAATTATAATAACATAAATAATAGCCTTTTTTAAATTGTGTCATGGGATTTAGGCATCATTGTTTTTGTTTTTCACGGCGGTAATTATCTTTGCATATGCAAAAGCGTGTATGTCATTGTCAGGCTGACTACGCAGCCAATTTTGGCTTTATTCTGTAGGTATTCCATTTGGTACGGAGAGTAATAATAAAATGGAAGACAAGCGAGACGGAGTTGGAGAAATCCATCCAGATCAAGATTAGGTGGGGGAGTGGGGACTCGTTGCGAAGGAAGGGCGGCCCAAAAGTCGGCTCTGGCCTCTGGGGGGAGTAAGTTGTAGCCACTGGCCTGTGGGTAGATCTACAGTAACACACGAAAATGGAAATGGTACTTTTCTTTTTTCCGTCCATATAAACAAACGCCACACGGACTATCCCGCATTCTTATCAATTATCATCACCAAAATATTTCATCATTCCTTGTTGCACATAATATCATCATCAGTAATGTGATGGCGCCCATCTTAGTCTCGCCATGCTACGCTTGCTTTTTTACTTAACGTCATCATAATTTCAGCCTATCGCTAGTCAGCATTTAACAAAGATAAAGATAATGCTTGTTTTTTAACATTGCAGAATGAATAGTATTTACAACGGATCTGATTATTTGTGCTCCCGTCCCGCCTCGCTTCTTAATTCAAGACATGTTTAATTTAATTTAATCGGGTTTTTAACGGATTTGAGTTTATTTTCTCAAACTGGTGACTGTTCAGTATTGTTACTGTTAAACCCGAGAAAATTATAAATTTTCAAAACTAGCAAAACGTTAATAAAAATAATAAATTACCATGTATGGGTTCGTGAGTCAGAAAATTTTAGATATCGGATTTACCTAAACTAACTGGCAGCCATAAACTATCCGCTGAATCTAAATGACCTGTAAAGCTTCACGACCGAGACGTCGGGAAATTCTTCCGACTGGTGATAAGTCATTAACGACTACGACGCAGATTTTTTACTTAAAATCTGTAAAAGTGAGGAAAATGATCAAAGCTAGTTAATTTAAAATAAAGTGAACTAAAAAAAGAAATAAATTGTTCTCGCGTAAACTAACTTAATGAAGCAATATGAAACCTATGTATTCAAAATAATAATACTGCTCTACCTGATTATATTTAAAAATAATTTTTTATTATTTTATTTTTATACTTTAATATAAATAATTATTATTATTATTATGTTTTTAATTAAAATAATATATAAAATTCATAATATTTTATTTTTATGAAAATATTAATTTTAATATAATAAAAGAAAAACAAATATAAAAATTAAAATTAAAAATAAAAACAAAAATAAAATGTAAACCGGGTGAGTTTGGGAATTTTCTATCTCCGCCACTGGCGAATTTTAACAGACAAGTTTGGGAATTGAAAAAATAACCAAATTCGCCCGATGTGACCGCCCGCGTCAAACCCTCCCGTCATTATCCTTACAACAGATATTGCTGATTTTCTTCGTTGGGCAATGATTGAGTTTTTCTTATTTTTGTGGAAAATGACTTTTCTCGAATGTAGTCTAAAGAGTTTTCAATTTTTCTATTCGAACTTTTTAAAAATTTCAAGAATAAGTCGCGAAAATTTTAAAATAATGAAATTTTAACGCCGAAGCTATTCACCAAAGATGTCAAAACAAACGCCACTCCTGCCTTCTCCTCTGTTGATGATTCTCCTGATCATCATCCGGTGGTGAGGTTTAGGTTCATAGCATTCCATGAATGTTCATTTCCTATTGTGGGTAGGATTCAAAAAATCGGTTCCGTACGACTTAGGATTAACTGTGTCGATATCGACACAAAATGCGAGACTATGAGTGGATCGATTAAAACTCGGTAAAACTCGATTGATTCGGCTTAGTTCGCGAGATGACTTAATCGACTCGGTGAAAATATAAGGAATCGAATCTCCTCAATACAAAGAACCAAAAAATCTAAAAAAATTTCAAACTTTCAAAGATTCCTTTGAAAAGCCAAAACACCAATGATTGAATATCAAATCACACCAATAAAAAAATAAAAAAAATTCATACATTCCACAAAAATTTGAAAAAGCAAATTGCAAAAGAAGTAAAGAACCATTGGATGTTGGATCCGAGATTTTGAAATAGAAAACCTAACTTACCTCCTCAAGCTCGTTAACCACCGCTTGCTCCAAAACGGTAAAACCTCATGGTCTGGTTCAAAGTCGTGGTATCGGTTATCGACTCGGACGGTCCCGAGATGTATCAATCGCGGTGTATCCGTCAAGTATCGACCGATACACAAAATAAGATGATTAAAATGTTTAAAAATTTATTAAAATATTATATAAATTGTTAGAAAAATAGATATAATTAAGCAAGCTAAAAATTTAATAAACAAAAATTTTCTACATTTAACATTATTTAAATAGTTAATGAAACATTCAATGAAAGAAATTTAAGATAACGCTAACAAAAAAAATTATTTTGTATCAAATATAACATCTTTTTAACAAAATGTCATCAAATACATCAATCAATACCATGTTGAATGACTAGGGGGCTCAAAATCACCATCATCATTAGTCCTACGACGAGCATACAAATCGGGACTAAAAATTTCCACAGTCGAGAATGTGGTTGAAAGAATTGTTCATTACTTGAATGTGTTGGCTGAGATGATTGACTTGATGATCCATAATTAGGAAAATATGACCTTGGAGGTTGTTCGGGCTCAACATCATGCTGATAGTATTCAAAACCTCGATAAGCAATGCTACTACTATCAGAAGATTGGTCATTTCCACTAAAAGCATTGGAAGAATTATCACTACTTCCAAAGTTATGATAGGATCCATCTCCCGCTCCCATTTCATTATTCTTATTTATGTTTGTTTTCATAAATTATTAATTTTGAATTAATCTTATTTATGTTTGGTAAAATAAATAAAATAATATTTATATTTGTATTTTATATTGTTCACAAAAATATGATTTATGGTTTTATTACTTTATTATTCTATTGATTTATAATATTATACTTGAAATTACCTAAAGTTGCTAAATACAATTTACTAAATATATTTTTCTGTTGGAAACAAGGCAAAAACGGGGGATTGGAGAGTTAAGAGTTGCTAAATATAGTTTTTGGGGTTAAAACAACGTTGTTTTAACCTTTTTAAAGCCAAAATGATGTTGTTTTAGCCATAAAATTTTTTTTAAATTTCAGATATGTCTTCAAAACGACGTCGTGCTTAATTATTGTCACTTATCCAAACGACGTCGTTTCTCAGTAAGTGATTAACTTGATACAAAATCCACGCCGTTGACTCAAGCAGCCTTAACAACCATGCATGTATTTAAAAAATAATAATAATAACAAAATGACATCGTTTCAGTCCAGAGAGACAAACGGTCGCTGGGCAAGGCGCTCTAAAAGAGGAACCCTTGTTCCCAGAATGGGCAAAAAATGAAAAATGAAGAAGTTGGGGGGGAAGAAGGAAAAGAAAAGCATAGGCATACCGTGATCCGTCAATTACTCCTATCAACTCGTCAGCAAAGGCCTTTTGGAGTTTGGACAACCGAGATCTTGGAGCTTGGGTAGTGGGCCCTAAAGTTTTGCCCTTTTGGAGCGAGGGGTGATCGGTGAGCCTGAGGAGGTAAGTTAGGTTTTCGATTTCAAAATCTCAGATCCAGCATCCTTTGGTTCTTTACTTCTTTTGTAGTTTTCTTTTTCAATTTTTTGTCGAATGTATGAAAGTTTTTTTTATTTCAGACAGGATTTGAAATTCAATCACAGTGTTTTGGCCGCAGGAATTCTAAAGTTTTAGTTCTTTAAGATTTTTTGGTTCTTCGTACTGAGGAGATTCAATTCCTTATATTTTCACTGAGTCGATTGAGTCATCTCGCGAACTCGGCCGAGTCCATCGAGTTTTACCGAGTTTTGTTGAGTTTTACTGAGTTTTAATCGATCCACTCATAGTCTCGTATCTGTGTTCAGACAAGGTTAGCCCCGAGTCGGTTATGAATTGGCCAAGTCGTACTGGACTCGACCGATTTTTTAAACCCTGCTCATGGTCCACTGCCTAGTCTCCAAGATCTTGAATGTCCGTAAAACCCAAAGGCTGCCATCTTCCGCTGCGCCTCGTTATCCGACCGCCCGAGGCCCAATCGAATCCGAGGACGTGACCGCTTTGACAGTACATACATTAACATCAGATAATCAAATGTCGTATAATCATTTCGTTAAAGAAAGCCTATCGCTTTATATCACATGGGCGTCTGCCAACATTATTACGGCAAAAACATTATCGTAGTCATCTCGCGCGGCTAAACGGCTTTGCAGAAATGGAGGCGCAGCATTTTGGTTTCCATTACAAAGACGTAACAATGTCGATGAAATGTATGTATGAATAGACAAAGCGAAATGCAGTGAATTGGGACGTATTTAGATTTATATTTGAACGCAGAATCTTCTTCGGCTTTTGTCCTGTCACCGATCATGCAATGAGAGGAAAACAACATTCAAATATTTTCTGCGTTTAGTGGTTCTATGCAATTCATTCAATTAACGATAAGAAAGTTCGCCAAACAATGTTTCGAGCATTAATTTTCAGAAAAGTCCATACAATACATCAAGAGGGAGGTGTGTTAAGCTCACACATACCATTTGCAAATCATTTGATCACTAAAGTACAATAATTTTATATGCACAGGCTTTTGATTTTAAACTTTCGCGCACCGGCGTCAAGTTCAGGTGTCACAATCGCAGTCATGGCTTCACGGGGCAGACGCCCCGAATGCTACATGAATAATAATAGATGCCTGAAGCTCACGAGATGGTATGCCGTGATTACGGCGAAGATGAAGCCAGACATCAAACAAATCAATCGAAGTCGACACGGTCGGTCGGGCCAAAGGTGTCGGTAAATATTGATCGCGATAAAGCGCAGCGGGTCGCGTTCTAGGTTTGCTATATGGCGATTTTCAGCGTCAATGGCGTTGTAAACGGGTCGTAGGTCCGCAGGCGTCGCGACTTGGTTCGATATTGCGGTCGGCGATCATTTTGATGTTCACGCAGGGGGATCCGATTTTGGCGCCGCGAACAACTTCGATGTCACTTAACGCATTTCTTCGTTCTTCTTTCGCGTACGTTTTTGGGGCAATGTGGTGGTAAGGGCAATGGATCGCAGAATCATAGTCGCGACATGGTTTGCGTCGCAACTCCGATCGCCGTTCGGAACGCGACCTTGTTTATATGTCGCACCCGCCTCAATGGCTTTGGCATTTCCGCGTTTCGGTCAGCGACAGAGGCGCGTCGCCGGGGTGTTGCAACCGCGCGCGCGCAGCAGCGCGCACGCGAGAAAGCCGCGCCGCAGCGACTGGTTTCGGGGCAGTACGCTATGCACGAATGCATTCAGCTGGTGTAAACGTGGCACAATCAGCGCTAGCGGCGCGGTACCGCTTGCGGCGTCACCGCCGGGTCAACGCTCATGGATAACGTTCGCCGTGGTCGAATTTTTTTGCTCGTGTATGATTTACGAGGTGGCGCGGAATGTTTGCAAAGTTAGAACACTGCGAATGCGTCGACGGGGAATATTTCTTTTTCGCGCGACTGGGTATTTTGGTTGTACACCCTTCAGATATCATTAAACTAATCGCCGCCGGCGGCTGCAGTATGGCTACCGAGAAGCAGTAGATGCAGAGGTCGCCCACCGCGCTAGCCGAAGCACCACCGATTTCACCGGAGAGTTTAGTTTGAGGTTGTCGAGCGCCATGTTTTACATCGACGTAATGCGTACGGCGCGGTAGGTAGCCGTGTAATGGAGACCGAAGTATCTCCGGGAGGTTTATGGCACACAAAGAACATCTCAATCTACATAGAGAGGGCGGACTGGCGGCAGATAACCCGCCGTCGGAATAAGAAACATACAGATCCCATGCGGGTGCTGCGCGGTGGTAGAAGGAGCATCAATCTTTCTAATCCGAGCAGCGCGGCGCGACCGTTTTCTGGGTTAACGATCCGCCGTGATTTGCAGGTGGTCAGGTCACGCGCGGCGCGCCAAGATCAACAGGTCGCAGGCGGAATACTTCGCAACCGCTCAGAAAGGTGGAGCCGTGTCGCTTCCGCACACCGCCGACACTTTACGGACAGTCACAGGAGGCGAGATAACGCAGGTGAAATGGGACAATTCCAGCTGAACTTTCGTGGACGAGCTGGTAGCTTAGTCGAACCTGGTAGGTGATCACATCAGCAATTTATACAGGAGGACGCCTTGTGGAAAAGGATCCTAGATTTAGGCGCGCACCAGCCACCAATAAGACGTGAGAGCTATCATTAATCTCGGGCGGTCGAGGAACCAAGACGCCCCGTGGTGCCGCACCAACATCTAGTACCGCAGACGGCCATAGCCGAAGAAGCGGTCAGTCGGTCGAACACCAGATTTGTTGCGTTTGGTCGGCCGCCGCGTGGTGGCGATGCGCAGAGCTTCGCCAATGTTTGTGCGCGAAGGGATCACCAGAGGCAGCAGAGAAGTTGGTATCACAAAGTTATAACCAGGCAAATTTACAGTGGTATGCCGGGCCTTGCACTATTGGTTGAAAACGCGGAAATCGATGCATCATATTCATTCAGTCACGCATCATGCGGCGAAGCATGCGGGCTTGAAGGTCGAGGCCCCAGAAAACGTTGGTGCCAGAGGCTTTCGTTCGAAGGGCGCAGGGGTCAACGGAGTAAACGGATCGTGAATCCAAAACTCAGATTCCGCTTCATGGTAATCTTTCGCAGTGACACACCCGGCCAGCGTCATTCGGCACGATTGCAGCTCGACGTCAATCGGATCGTTAATTGATCGTGGATTCATATTGTCGCTGCACAAACGGCGCAGGGCACCGGTTGTGTAGTAGCGCGAGTGCACGGCGTAACGCTGCGATGCGGCGCCAGCCTTCGTGACAACGCAAGGGGGAATATAAACCAAGAAAGATTCTATCTTCGGCACGGTAAAACGGTAATTTTGCAAAAATCGCGAAATTTGGGATCCGAGCTATATTGTTCGACTCACCTCGCCACAATCGCCCGCCGGAACCGCCACCACGTCGACTTCGCCGACCCGGTACCAGTTCATATATCAGTGTGCGCGTGGTGTCCGTAATGCGACACCGTATACGTTTTGGAAGTTAATTCAAGAGGTGCCACTAACGGTGTGCACGCAAATAGTCAACATGACAGCGGTGGTCACGCGTAGACGCATGACATGGCGTGCCATTTGATAAAAATCCCGTACAAGGATTAAGTGGATAAGGGAAACTAGCCAACCACGCAGTCGGAGCATGCGGGTATGAGAGTTAGCAAAGTCCTTCTGATTCACCCACAGCATTTCGTGAGAGCGAAAGAGAGTATAGAAAAAGAAAAAGCCGGTAGAATGTTAAGCGATAATAATATTACTCTGTAGAGAGAAGAACTTTTTTCTATGACTCCACTTAATCGCCAAATTTCACAGGCAAAGAAGCAAAAACGTTCTGACCAAAGAGTCATAGCGGTATCGTATCAGAGTTTCGATAAAATCTTGAGGTAGGGTATTCCTACTTGGTTTATTTTCGCTTAAGAGCCATTTAAAATGGTTTGACGGTGTGAGGTCGGAGGGTCGTTTCTCAACAATCCCGCAATCAGAATCACGCTTCTCGCCAATTTTGATCCATTTGACAGCCCCCGGATCAGTTTCCACTAAAATGGTCCCGTGCAGTTGAATTAGGTAAAGGTTACGATAAGATGAATACTACGCAACAGGTGGTAGATGCGCTAACCATCCGTGAACTAGTTGGCGTTGCACGTAGTTTATAAAATATTCAGCGTGACATAAAAATAAAACACTATATCATATCAGTAAATTATCATTCGTATTACAATATCGGGTGTATGTACACGAATGGCTTCCATTCTAGATTTCAGTGTCAACGCGTAACGAGATATTTAGCTTCAGTTTGAGAAATCTTCGTGGGGATACAGTAAAAGACCGAGGACGTCAACAAAGTCATAAATAGTCAGAGCTGTGTGGACATCGCCCAAAGTCGAGCCGATGATTTTAAAGAAATCAGAAAATGTCCAAATGTAAAGAGCAAAAGTTTCATTCAATCTCAATGCAGGCAATCCACGCCGAGATGTCCAGCGTTTCCATGTCCCGTTAAGTTCAGGCAGTCCAGCGTCTATATGTTCAGCGTTCGGTTGACGTCCAGCGAACGAGGATGTCCAACCGGGGCGTTTCCCGTACCGAGCGTGTCCTGTAGTGGTTTCGAGATCCAGTAGATTTAAACAGAAAACAAATATTTTTTTTGAAAGCAAATTCTGCTACATGACGTTACGCAGAGAGTCGCGAGAACCTCAGGTACTGACACAGCGCATGTGGATATTCCGCGATCGAATCTTCAATGTGTTCGCTGTCATTGGCGTAGCGGTGGCGCACTAGGTGGTGGCGGAATCAAACAGTGAATCTCAACCATCAAATACTGTCAATCAAAACATGTAGTAAAACGATCAAAACTATGGTTATCGTATGGGACTTTGATCCCAGGTCTTAGAGACCTAAGAGAGTTGGTCAGCGCTGGTCATATAGCTTTCATAAGAGGCTTGGTGGTTATCCGGTTTGGATAACGGTGAAACAAACAAATTGGTAAATAAATCCTTTGGTGATATAAATAAAAGATTTGAAGAGGTCGATAGTAATCCGATCGGGCCATTTTACTCGCGCATCGTCCGATATTATTATCACAGTCTTTAAAAGGTAATTTATAATAATGAGGACCCCAGGATCCGTGGGCGTCAGGTAAACTCAACCACGATTTTACATTTATTGCAGAGTAATTTGCTCTCTAAACTGACTTATCTAGCATCTTCAGCAGCTGTGATAACTTAATTACCAGTACAATGCCTGGGCCTTGGGTTTTTAAGATAAACATTTAATAAATATAAAGACGGCCTGTAAGGTCGCCGGAATATATAGTGCAATCATTAAAAATACTCATCATATCGCCTCGTCATGCCATTCAGAGTGCGCAGCTCATTTTATATTTTGTTCACATGATCGCTGGTTTGAACCTTGTTTATAGTATCAATCTATCCTTAACTCGATTACGAATGATAACATTCTGTTAAGGGCATTTAACCAACATGGTAATCTCATAATACACGGGAGAGGTGATTAAATCAAATAATAGTATTTAGATGTCATAGAAGATTTTTAGTGGTAGTACTGAAATCCAGAAGTCTGAATGCTCAAAGGCAAACAAACTATAGCAGAGCCAAATTTAACAAATAATCATAAAACTTAAACAGAAAATAAGAACTAAAAGTGTTGTCCTCCCTCGATTCATATCCTAATCCAAAATTAAGTCAAAGTTTCTTCACCAAACTCCCTAATCCAATAATAGAGAATATTGAATAGTTTATTTAGGTTTAGTGATGTTTTCACCCAAATTCCTTCAGTGAATTTTTAGATAAATATTGGCAGATTTTAACAACTCCTTCAAGTCCTGAATTTTCTCCTTATAACTGATTATTCAGAAATTGAATCCATCCATTCGGAAAATTAAACTCCAAGAGTGTCAAAACAACCAGATTACTATTTCAAAAACATAACTAATTATCATCCAAAAATACCAGTTTGATCACTGCCATTCGCGCGAATAGATCCAACACCTCGAAATACATCCAGCAAGAAAGTTTTATGAATTAAGGCATATAGCGCAGGTTTGAAATTTTTCGTAATTATTATTTGCTGGCAGAAAACTAACCACCAGTGTTACAGTGGTAGCGGAATTTACAGTGCGCGATAAAGGCAAAGTCATAAGACACAAGATAGGCGCTGCGGAATATAGTCAGGTAGTGCAAATGAAGCGATCCTTCCACCAGCGCAACAAAAGGTAATCGAGAAGTCGCGTACGAATCGCTGTAATAATGGCGGCCTGGCGAATAAGTGATTTCGAAGAAGGCCTGAATCGAGTTCCCTTAGCTTCGGTATGTGAAAACGCAGAGAGGGAAGAAGGAGGAAGAAGTAAAGAAGAAGAGAAAAGAAATCTCATGATTTAAGTAAGAATCCAGTATGAAATGCAAGATTTTAGATGAAAACTAGGTGAAGTGTTTGTAGCTGATAAAGAGGGTTCCATTTGAATGAAATAGAAATTCATCCCAGCCCGTGACTTATTGAAAGTCAGGCTGAGTAAACCCAACAGGTAAATGAAAGGATTTAGACGAGTCTCATTTATGCTGATGGTGGATACAGGTGACAGCCTGGTGTGTTAGGAAGGTAACTAACTGCAAGTAGTGTGAGTTCGTCTGAAACCTAAATTAATCTCATGTTTGGTTTCTGCTGTTAGAACACATTTGTATTGTTTTTGGTGAGCTGGAGTATTTGAGGTTTTTTCCATTTCTCAGAAAGAAACCTCAAAGGAGCAAAATTCAGCCGTCGGCGCCCGGCTGCCGCGCACGTAGTGACCTCACGCTGAAGAAGATAGGTCCACGCCACTGCGGGCTAAGATGGAGGATTGGCGAAGCCCGGAACGCCGTCAGCCGCGCCGCCGGCGTACCGCGGCGCGATGGAGTCTTGTACGGTTTTGTTTTTATTTCGTTATTCGCAGACCGTTTATCGACCACAGCGGAATCCGCAGCGGTGCGAAAAGGGTCCGCTACCAGCGCAAAAAGGTAATTAATGGCGTCTTCGCGCGCTTCACGAGTTCAAGGTTGGCAAACTTAATGCATCGTGAATAGAAGAGTTGTAAAGTTTCAACACATATAATTTTGCAGATCCGTCTCGTATACTGGATTGAATGATGATCACCTTCCAGTAGCAGACAAAGGTACTTCAGAACTTCGGACCCTCCGGGACAGTACATTTGCACCAATAAATAATGTTTCAAGATTATTTTTCAGACTGACACTGATTAGTGCCACGATCACTCTTCCAGCCACAGTTTGATCTGTGCTACCAAACCCACACCTATCGTACACCTTCTGAGTGTTCTATCAATGTATCCCACTTCATTCTTAGTTTTCACTCGTCAAGTAGTTAAACGGCCAGCATATAAGAACTGAATGCAAATTTAATAAGGGTGTTAATAGTATAGTTTTAGGCACCACGGTACCCTCCAGGCAGACAAGTATGCGATCCGTATTGTGACCACTGCACGGCGTACAAGTATAAAGCCGTGAACCCTATGGGATATCCGAAAAGCGTAAGTCTGCACCCCCAATGAGATCCGGCGCACAAACAGGCAGCGGCGTAGCGGCGTTTCGTTATGTGAATCTGGCGATAAACGGCGATATTCCACATCGGTAACCGCTGTCGCTATACGACATAAGGAGATCGGCAGCGCATGCGCGCGCTGGTGGTCGAGCTTCCACCATACAAAAGCCACCGGTTTGAATCAGAGGGTCAAAGAGATAACGTCGTTAGATCTTCATAACGATGTAAATAAGAAGAGATTGTAGTAAAAGTGCTCATCAATGTAGGTTGTAGCGTCTGATTATGTAAATGAATTTGCAATTTTAATATGAGGTGAATATAATCAGATTCAGAATGGAATGACATCTTAAAACACCACTATTGCGTGGTAGTTTTATTTCAGATTTGTGTATATGATATTTTGATTCAATTATAAGACTCAGCCCACCAATGCTGGATAAAGCAAGTGTGAGTCACGCTTCCGCCTTGCGCCCTTCTTCAGCTCGTGGCCAAGGCTGGCCTGGCTTCGACAGTAGTCCAAATTTTTAATATGTTGCTTGGGGGATTTTTCTTGAGAATTAGTTCACCCGTAATTTGAATCACTGACTAGATGAGTGAAACTCACCTAGATCTAAATACCAAAACTATTCCAAATGATTCAAAACAGCGCCTCAAATTGAACTGTAATCGCTCAAAAAGCCTCACTTTACTTAATTTCTAGGGTCCAATGGGGTCCAAATTTAGTTAATTTATTTCGCAGCATCACTCATATTTAGCTACCAAAGGTCGAATTACCAAGGAATTAGTGAAATCGAATTTACGCTTCAAATACCAAAAAACTGCTCCAAAAACACCAAACTGGGTGAATAAATCGACATAGAATTCGGTCTCAAAACGAGCCTCACATCGACGGTCCTTCGGGTCCGTACGTGAAATGGTAAATTAGGGGCTATGTTTCCGTCAGGCGATCGCTTCCCGGGTGGTTTGGTTTGAATGAATGGAATCACCGGCACTCAGATAGAGTGGTTATCTAAAAGCAGATAAAAAACAGATGAGAAATTTTTGATGTATCTCCTAAACCCTAACATTTCCTTTATACAAAAATTCTCAAAACCAATCCTAACTGAAAAACACTTTGAAACTTAAATCCAAAAAACAATCTCAAAACTAATCTAGAGTCTGTTTTAAACACTTATTTCTCACGGTTTTCATCAAACCCAAACACAAGATTAGGAAGTTATGTTAGCTCATACCTTAAATCTCTGATGTTTCTTCCACATGCTTGATCGCTTTCCCTATCTGATTAAAGCAGAGTCCTGGATGGTGCACCAAGACTAACTGGCTCCTCTTCTAAACTGCGTTCTTCTCTTCTTAAACCAAATTGAACTTTTTCTCATTCTAATAATCAACAGATCATCTAAGATCCTTCAAGTTATATGTCATAGAAGATTTTTTGTTTGTTTTCGTTAAAATTATCCTTTGTCTTTCGTTTACATGTCATTTCATCCAATTTTCCATGTTATTTAACAATATAAATTCTGAAAAAATACAATTTAACTTATTTTATACCCTAAACATGTTATAAAACTGATAGGGTATTTTTTAGGCGTTACACCTTTGACTTAGAGTTCGAGCAGGAGCAGTCGAGCAGGTGCAGGTATGCGTATGCCCTTCTTCTCCCTCTTTTCTTCTTCCTCCTCTTCTTCCCCCCCTTCTTCTTCATTTTTCATTTTTTCTGCCCGACTATAGGAACAAGGGTTCCTCTTTTAGAGTCGTCCACTGCGAAAACAACGTCGTTTCGTCTTTGTAGGACATACGTCATTTAGAACTGCCAGAGTCCAAAAGGGCATCGTTTTGTATAAGTTGTCACTTACCCAAACAACGTTGTTTTGTATAAGTTGTCACTTACCCAAACGACGTCTTTTGGATAAGTGACAACTAATTATTCAAATAATAGTATCTTGGACTCATGATCCAAAACATGTCATTTTGGTATATATGAAATTTAAAAAAATTATGATGACTAAAATGACATCATTTTATTGGCTCTACAAAGATTAAAGCAGACTTTGTTTGTACAAAGCTGTGTTGCAACTCTAAATACTGTTTAGCCCTAGAAATTGTATTTAGCAACTCTAAACCCTCAACCCCCATTTTTGCCTTGTTTCCAACCGAAAAATATATTTAACAAACTGTATTTAGCAACTTCTAATTAATTTCAAATTATATTATAAATAAAATAAGAATAATAATTAACAAAACCATAAAAATTATATTTTTTGAACAATATAAAATACAAATATAAATATTATTTTGTTTATTTTATCAAACATAAATAAGATTAATTCAAAATTAATAATTTATGAAAACAAACATAAATAAGAATAATTGAATGGGAGCGGAAGAAGGATCATATCATAACTTTGGAAGTAGTGATAATTCTTCCAATATTTTTAGTGGAAATGACCAATCTTTTGATAGTAGTAGCATTGCTTATCGAGGTTTTGAATATTATTAGCATGGTGTTGAGCCCGAACAATCTCCAAGGTCATACTTTCCTAATTACGGATTATCAAGCCAATTATCTTAGCCAACACATTCAAGTAATGAACAATTATTTCAACCACATTCTCATTATGCAAATTATCGTCCTGATTTGTATGCTCGTCGTGGGAACATGATGATTTTGAGCCTCGTCATTCAGCGTAGGTATTAGTTAATGCTTGTTGACGACATTTTGTTAAAAATATGTTATGTTTGATATAAAATAATTTCTTTTATTAGCGTTATCATAAATATCTTTCACTGAATGCTTCATTATCTATTTAAGTAATGTTAAATACATAAAAAAATTGTTTATTAAATTTTTAGCTTGCTTAATTATATCTATTTTTTTAATAATATATATAATATTTTAATAATTTTTAAATATTTTAATCATCTTATTTTGCATATTGATCGATACTTGATCGATAAACTGCGACCGATACGTCTCGAAATCATCTAAGTCGATAACCGATACTGTGACTTTGAAACATGGTTGTGGGAGCTTCTAGATTCTATACCACCTCCAAGGATGCAGTTGTACTGGTGCAGGGCCCTGTTCCACCATCTGCTCCCTCTCCTTGCACTCACATCGGTGGCGCCGACATTGGAAATGGCCATCCGCGTTGTTCGGCATCCATTCACCCATGATGATAATAATCATGATAGACATGCATGATGTCCATCCATTTAATAATGACGATCGCCATGCATGATCTGCTATATATATAATCGTATATGTAATGAAACTGTAGATGTCCTCCATTTATTCATCCATGATGATCGACATGCATGATGTCCTCCATCAATTTATCCATGATGATTATAATGATGATCACCATGCATGATCTGCTATATATATAATCGTATATGGAATGAAACTGTAGATGTGATGATGATAATGATGCATGATCTGCTATATATAATCATATATCTAATGAAACTGTAGATTATTGTTTCCTGAGAAAATATATTTTCTGATTTGAATTTAGAAGTGATGATGATGATGATGATTTTTATCACTCCTTTATATATATAGTGTATATATGTAAGTTATATGATAATGAAATTAAGTTATATGCAAGTTATACTGCTTTCAAAAAAATATTGTGAGCTATGCTGGTTTCAAAAGATAAACAACGAGACGAGAGTGATTTAAACGCGCCGCAGAAACGCGTGGTATTGACAACAAGATTGCATAACGGTTTCCTTTTTTTTCTTCACATGGGAGCACTTTTTCTTAGGCGGCTGGAGTTAGCAGACTAGAGTGCTTCCTCCGGGAATCCGAGGGTTTTGCCCCCAGTGGTATATATATATATATATATAAAATAGAAACCTTGGACGTTTTCACCATTATTCCAACATGATGGAATAATCCAATGAACAAACCAGCATGGAAGCTTTTTTCTTCCAAGAAGAATGTAAAGGGAGGGCCCGGGGTGCCCCTGCCTCTGTTGCGCACCCATTTTTTATTGAATAATATATTGAACTATTTTCGATTGTTGTTGTGATAAACTCTCAATAACAACAAAAGAGTGATAGTCCATGATTAACTCATGTAAAAGAGGATCGGATGTTTAAACAGGCAGGATATACGAGGGAAGGGCCTCGAGTTCCAATAAATAAACAATTTTATTTAAATAAATAACCATTCGATATGGCTGATCCTGATCAGCCCGGTTCTGATGGGCCTGGGCCTTGGCCTTGTTCCTCCATTCCACTTATCCATAATCGATGATATTCCTATGTGGGGTTTTAAAAACTCATGTCCGCCACCTTTAGGGAGGACAGTGGACACAATTGAGAACGAGTAGTTAGTATTCCTAGTGGGACATTTCTATGGAGGGGGGACACCTTTGAGAGAGACTTAAAGGCCCTTATGTTGAGTTGTTTGCAGAGAGAGAGAGAGAGAGGGGAGGGCGAGAGAAGAAGGGCATGTTTTGTTCCTGATTTTGAAAGGAGAATAAAGAAAATAAGACAACACTATTGGTTCCCCTTTTTTTTTTCTGAAAAATACAAAAAAAAAAAAAATTTAAGAATAATAATATTTTTTTAAAGGACATCAAAATAATGTTATTTGTATTTTTAAAAACTATCCTCGATAATATTTTTCAAAAAACAATTAGGTTTGAGAGAAACCAGAGAGAAATATTATTAATTAGGCTTTTGAGGTTATAGTGCTATATATACTCTGCGTATTGATACGTTGGCACCAGACATATCTCATCGTTAAAAAAAGAAAAACCAAAGATAAATCTCGAATATATGTATTATACAAGAAGATTTAGAACCCACAATCTTCAACAATCTATAGATCCAAGTATGTTTTCACATTTAGTGCAATATATTATTATTCTTAATATTTTAACATAGATCTTGAGAATATTTGTTTGGATTAGAAACTTTATAAATATTATTGTTCATATATAAATGATTCGTTTTTAATCCGATTATTCAATGATTAGTATCAGAGCTCTTCGATTGTATTTTGAATCATTAAGAATATAATCGGTTATAAATATTATTCAATAATATATTTTTTTAAGGACATACACGATTGATCAGATTCAGTATTCTTATTGAATTGAAAAAAAAAAGTCTGGAATTAAAAAAGAGGAAAGATTTTCAATAATCTTCTATTCTAAAACTTTAGGAATTTTATTTTAAGAACTGAATTTTGGTTTGGGTACTGTATTTCGTGGCGGAATGCGCGGGTTTAAAATGTACGATATATCGGATATCGTGGGGCGTCACGATATCGGCAATCGATAATGTTTGAAGGAGAAAAAATCGATGTAATGCGGCGATATATCGTCGATATATTGGTATCGGACCGATATATCGACGAAGTTTTGGTTATGACATGCGCACGTTCGTGATTTTTTTATGCAAAATATCGTCGATATATTTGCGATATATCGACGGTCTCAAGGTTGAATTGTTGATTAATTTGATGACTGAGATCATCCTACAGATGATTTAACGGTCCAGATTTTACCCACGTTTTCAAGTCTTTCCAACAGTTAGTTTGTCTAATCCAAGGACTAGATTTGAATCTGCTTTGATCTTACGGTATAGATTTCACTCGAATTTTGAATGCTATCCAACGGTCAGATTTTTTATCCAACAGCCAGATTTGAAATCCTGACTTAATCCAACGGTTATGGATTTATCCAACAGTTTAAAGAAGATCTAACGGTCAGATTTTCACCAAAATTAAATCCAACGGCTAAAATTAAATTACAAATATATTTTGACCATCCAAAAAAAAAAAATCTATAAATACCTCTAAAATCATTTCATTTTATCACAAATTCTCTCTACTCATATCCGATCTTTATTTCACTCCAATTTTTTTTTCTTTTTAATATATCTCAAAAAAAATGTGGGAATTTTGATGTTGAAGGTTTCAAGTTTCAAGTTTCAACAAGGTTAATTGAAGTATATATTTATGTTAATTTACTTTTAAATTGTCATTATTGTATTTATGTTTTGTGTACTTAATAGTTAATGGTAATGTCTTATTTAAAATATAGTTTTATATTAGATTATAAATTTAACAATATAATTTTATATTAGTTTAAGGTAATGTTATATATAGTATATTATTAAATAATACTATAATTTTATAAGTATAATAAATTTAATAGTAATGTCTTCTTTAAAATAATAACTATATATTAGTTTTATTTTATAATTTCATATTAGATTATAAATTTAATAATATAATTTTATATTAGTTTAAGGTAATGTCATATATAGTATATTATTAAATAATACTATAGTTGTATAAAGTATAATAAATTTAATAGTAATATCTTCTTTAAAATAACTATATATTAGTTTTATGTTATAATTTCATATTAGATTATAAATTTAATAAAATAGAAATATATTAGTTTTATATAGTATTATAAATTTAATAATATAGTTTTATATTAGATTATATATTTAATTATATTGATGTCTTCTTTAAAATAACTATATATTAGTTTAATTTGATAGTTTATATGATACTTTCATATACAAAACCAATTGAATTAATTTAGTAATAATATATTAATTAATTAACTTTTCATGTTAGTTAATATTTGAAATGAAGTTATATAATTGTTAATATTATTATTGCATGCATATTATAAATTTATAGTTTTTATCTGAGTTTTCATATTTTAGATGAGATTTAATTTAGTAATAATATAATGGCAAATTAATTAACCTTTCATGATGATTAATATTTTAGAAATTAGGGTATATATTAATTAATATTATGTATGCATATTATAAATCTATAGTTTTATATGAAAATAAATTCATTTTGAATTGTATAATAATATAGTTTACATAAGTTCAATTTAATAGGATGGATAGTGGAAGTAATATTGGAGGTCGAGATCCAACATAGAAATATTGCACACATGTGGAGGGGAATAGAAATGGTACAGTATGCAATTACTGTGGTTTGGTGATAAAGAGTTGTAGCATTCCTTTTCAGTCCAACCCAGGTGGCGGATTGAGCCGGTGCAGGATCTTTCGTTTAATTCTTTTTATTTATTTGTTTTTTCAAAAAGTGTCGACCCAAATCTGACTACGGCAGAATGGCGAATCGAGACAGGAAACAGGTTTACTCATTGTTTTCATTTATCTTATCAAAACATTTTATTTATGTCATTTCATTTTAGAGTTTTCAATTACGTGAAAACATTTCAAATGGTAGGCCCATAAACATTTACTTTTATACAATACGTTTGCAAAATGGCGTATCATGCCTTTACAAAATAATATACAAAACAATAGTTCAGATATTAACTCTTTTGTTCACAAAATGTCACACGTTCAAAAAGAATGGTATGCATATGACGGGGTATATACTTATACGCCGCAACTTTCTTTATGACTCTGCGCTTCTTATTCTTAGCCTTTTTTCCTGTTCACTCGATACCTGCGCATAGTTAAAAACTACTTGTAAAGCATTTTCATGCTTAGTGGTTCTATACAGTTCTATTCTCAAATTCAGTTTAATATAAGACATGCTTTTATATTAAACCATACTTTTTACTTCATTCATGATCAATGTAAAACAATACTCATGCTTATTCATTTTCATATGCTTTCACTTTACAAATTATTGATCATATCAAAATATGCATTTTCCCATGCAACAAATCATTTAACTCAAATCATGAGATTCAAACATATACTCTTAAGGACCTGTTGGTTTACAAATCTCGTTTCATTCGTAAGTTTGTTATTCGGCACAATGCATACAATTCACATTCATAAAGGATTTTGTTCGGTGAATCCCATCCTTTTTGTCATTCGGTAATGTGCTTACACATTTAACAATTTCGGTCTCCTATTATGACGGATGCCGATTGGTGCATCCCGCCAAGTGGGACATTTAATAATGCCATACACCATCATGACGATGTCTGTGACGCCCCAAATCGGTCCGTTGATACCCACGTCGGCAGAGTGGAATACGTGAATGTCGGGTGACGGAGCATTTCCTACAGTCGGGCAAAGTCTCCCTTTGTAATTGAGCTCTACCCAAATACAAAACATGCATACTTGTCCCCCAAACGATCTGATATAATCGACAGCATTAGGTAAAGCGGCCACTTGGTCCCATAAACAATACTCATCATACATACCCACTATGAATCAACTATATCCAATAGTTATAAGAAGTTCAAATATTTTGCTCACTATACTAAAATTAGAAGTTTCAATACATGTATACATCATAAACCAAGCCCGCATTCGGCTTTCTTCTAATCCACTCAATCTCTAGGACGAGTGGAGTCCCTACTTGCGCTCCTGTACCTATAAAATAGTATCCTCGACAGGTGAGAAGTAATCTTCTAGATCAGGTGGAATCGTACTAAGTGGTACTCTCCCGCTAAGTGGAGTGCAATGTTGAAATAAGCGTACATTCAAGCGAATGCGTGATCACTGCGAGATACGCCCAGTAGGCTGGATCAGGAGTCACTCACCCAGAGACTCTCTCGAAAAACTTAAAACATTTCCGGTATGAGAATTTTGTTTTGTTAGTTTGTGGACAACCTTAGATGTGTATATCAATTGGGCGACTCGACCGATTGATATTATTTGTTTAATGGACTACCCTCCGATGAATATCGATTAGGCGACTCAGTGATTGATATTTTTAATTAATTTTTTAGACAACCCTCAGAACCATTTTCTCTAGATAAATCTCATGCACTCACTCCTATAGTCCTAAGGAATGTTAAAGTGCGTATGGAATGTGTGTATCTGGAATTCCAATACAGTCTAATTCACATGTAAATATATAAACATGCATATATTTACAAAACAATCCATTCACACAATCATGTCATGTAAATTCTCATTTCATACGTAAGTGAAACTGCGAAATTTAATGATCAAGCGCGATCAATTATACTTGAATTACTTTCGACCAAACATATTAATTCACAAAAATATATTTTGAAAGAACAGCATTTGGGAATAGTGAAACCTCAGGTTCTTGTTAGAAAAATCCCACAATTCATCAGTTCACTTAGTGAACCCGAAGTCGTGGCCGTTAGGTTTTTTAAAGTATCGAGCATACATTTTAATGCATAATGTCATCCTGGCTTGATCCCACAATTTACGATTTGTCACGACCGAGTTAAAAAATTCTAAAAAAAATTCCAACAATTCGGTCCTAAGTTTTGGGACCGATCAAACGACCTCACGGCCTTAAACAAACCAATACATGATTTATTGAACAATTCATCATCCATTTAACCCAAACAGTCCGTATCAGTTCACGACTGCTCCATTTGGTGTCCCAAAAATTTTATCAATTCGGTCCCAAGGTTTGGGACCACGTCAGTAACGTTCAAGGCACCAGCCGTAGAAACATTAACGTAGTATTTAGCGAAGAATAAAACCCAAGTAGGGAGAAACCCCTACCTCTCGGAGTTTGTCAAAAACTCACAAATCCGGTACCCATGGCGAAAGCCCTCTCAGCGTGAAGCGGGTTCTCCTTCTTGTCGAGGCTAGACGGTCGGATTTGTCGTAAATCTGAGAGAAGTCAAAGACGCCTACCAAAAAACGCCATTTCAGCCACTGCATCATTTTTGTTAAATTCCGTTTTTGCTTAACAGTTGGAGAAGGCAGGCATGTTATTTATTTTGTCGTTTTGTGACTTAATTCAAATTATGTGGCGGGTTATGCCACTCTTTTCAGTTTGATATTCAGTATTTCTCGCCGTGATCGGTTTAAATGTTTAATACACTAAATGCGCTTATGGCGCGTAGTGCGTGTTATATATGATTTTCGTCGCATCGAAAATCGTTTTCACATTTACGAAACATGATGCCTCGAAGCGTGTAAATTAGATTATCTCGAATTGACGAGAACCTACGTCTTCAGCTGAATTTGTGAGCGATTCCAACGGTGCAATCTGTTTCATCATCAAGAGATCTAGAGAATAAATTTTGGATTTTTAAGCGAATTACAATTTTGTGTCGAAATTACGATTTCTTAATTTTAAAATTGGAATTTCTCGGGTCTTATTCTCCCCTCCTTAAAGGAATTTCGATCCGAAATTCGAGGACAATACAATCACTCGCATCATATGCAACGTGCGGCTCTACCATGCATGTAAGTAGTCGTTAAATGTTAAGCGACTAAACCACGATACGCCGTGCAACAAGAAGGGATGAGTGGCCCACATCGTGTCCTCGCTCCCACGTTGACTCTCCCGCATTCCAGTAGTCTTGCCAGTAGCGGCTCTCACGTAGCGCCGCGGTCTTCACCTTGTAAAACACGATGGCGACTATCAAATACATATTGGGTCCTCCTCAAGGTCCCATCGGTGTCCCGGCCTCAGTCGTCCCCCGATCACCGTGAGATAGATCTGGGTATGCTTAGGACGTGGGCGTCGATACCGCCGTGGACACGGCGTGCTGGGCGGTAGCGGCCGGCCGGTGTATTGCGGTGCTTTATCTGCCGGTATCTCGAGAAAGTCCGATAAACCTCGGCGATAGCTTCCAGCGCTTCTTGGTCGACCACTCCTCTCTTGGGCATCACCTTGGCGTGATCACCCGACCTCGAACTCCAGGAGTCGGCGTCGCACACATGCTGCATGGCTTTTCTCTGCGGCTCTGGCCCGGGTGAGAAGATCTTTGTTGTATCAACACACCTTCTGGGAGGTGTCTCCTAATCGAATCGAGGACGATGATGGGTTCTCTCACCTCGGTCCAACATAACGATGATCTACATGGCCTCTCATACAATGCCTCATACGATTGCCATGCGTATGCTCGCACAGTAGCCCCATTGTTGTGGCGTTCCACTAAGGGCCGTGCTCCTCCGGTACCCTTATGATCGGACGTATGCTTTCGTGGCATGTCCTCAATACATCATAGTCATCTCGGCGGGCCCGACCATACGTCTAAGGGTGGAACGTTGTACTCATAGTCAGTAGGTGTGCCCATAGCCTTTTGGAAACTCTTCCAAAAGTGCACCGTAAACACCGGGTCCTGTCCAGGCATGAATCTTGGTGGTACTCCATGGCCAGGACTATCTCTCGAGATATGTACAGCGGCGGGAAGCTCTCCAATGCGAAGGTCATCCGCGCGGCTAGAAAATGTCTTGGAGCTTAGGTAGTCGGTCCACTTATCACCCGTAATGCGTCATGCTTACACTTCTTAGGTGGCAAGTGGTCGCCAAAGTCCGTCGTGGCGTGCTCCAGCTTCCACTCGACCACCTCGATGGTTGAAGTAGCCTGGCGTAATGCCCGGTGCTCCGACCTTAACCTGGCGACGCGTGAGACATCGTCGAACAAGTCCCCCGTGTCTCTTCATCCCTACTCATTAGTGCGTGGCGAATCACGGTACATCGCCGTGCCACACGAATTCTATGGAAAAATCGAGAAGCGATGAAACTCCATGAGAATCTCCTCTCTCAAATCGATTAACTGGGGAACCACTACTCGTCCCCTATATCGAAGACTATCATGCACGCGCATGAACGGTCCGACCCTCGTCACTGTGCGGCCTGCACGGTCCACACGATAGACATTATCTGCGTCACGCCCTTTGGGACTCCAATCACTCGCTCAAGCTGAGGCGGTGTGGCCACTAAACTCCTCGAGCGGTGTAATGGCTTGTCCCACGATTTCGAGCATCCGCCACTCCGAGAAGCTATGCCTTGACGCTCCTCGTGACTTATTTGAGTGCATCGGCCACCACATTTGCCTTACGGGATGGTAATGCAAAGTGAAATCATAATCCTCCCAGGAACTCCGCATCCATCTGCGTTTGCCTCATATTGAGGAGTCCCATTTGCGTGAAAATATACTTGATTTAATGAGTGCAGTACCTCGAAACTCCTTGCCATATAAGTAGTAGCGTCGAATCTTGAGCGAAGACTACGACCGTAACTCAGTCGTGTGTGGGGTAATTACGCTTTGTGATTCTTTAAGCGATGAGAACCATAAACTACTGCCTCTGGATGCATCAAAACACATCCCAATCAGCACTCGAGGCATCCTGATACATTTGTGCCCACGTCACATGCCGGAACTATCAGATGGGGCCGAAGTAAGTCTCTCTTATTTCACTTGCGGAATGCATACCGCGTCGGTCATCGTAAACTTGACCTCCTTCCGGGTCGACCTAGTCATAGGTGCTGTTATCCTGGAGAAATCCTCGATGAATCTCTGTAATACCCGGTGATCGAAACTAAGTATCTCCGAAAGGCCGACTTCCTTCTCCCAACTCATCAGCGCCTCGACCTTCTGCGGGTCGTGACACTCTAATGCTAACACCGTGTCCCGAAATCTCACCTCGATGGCGAACTTCGCGCACTGAACTTGGCGTCACCGATTGATGGTCTCCGACAAGCGTAAAAGCGATCCTCAAGTGATACTCATGCTCCCACTCTGATTGGGAGTAGATCAAGATGTCATCCACGAAGACCACGACAAATTGATCTAGATAGGGTTAGAATACCCTATGCATGAGATCCATGAATGTCGTTAGGCGCGATGCCGTCCAATATCTGAGAAGGGCATCCGCGAAGTAAACTCAAGCGCCCATAGCAGCGTCTGAAATGCGTCTTGGGGATATGTATCCTAACCCTTAGTGATGGTAACCCGATGCGAAGGTCTATCTTGGAGTAGACTCGGCGCTCCTCTCAAGCGATCAAATAAATCGTCAATCTCGGTAATGGAGTGCCAGATTCTTGATCGTAACCTTGTTCAAGCTAATGCGTAGTCAGTATACGCGGTTGAAGGGTCGCATCCTTCTTCTTACTTAAATAGAAGCTGGAGCGGCCCGTAGGAAGTGCTCGGTCTAATGAACCCTTTGTCCGATGGCGGACTGCGAGTTCACAGTAACTTTCAGCCGATTGCCATCTTATGCGGAGTCATAGAGATGGGTGAAGTACCAGGGTGTAACTTGATGCCAAAGTCTACGACCCTCTGTGGAGGTAATCCAGGTAGCCCATCTGGAAAAACATCCACATACTCGAAAATTACTCGAGGTAGATCTAAATCTAGTCTCCTAGATCCTCACAGGGTGAACGCTGTGACAGCTAACGTCCACGACACTTGGACTTGTATACTGTTTGGGGAAAAATGTCATGCTTGTCCCCACGAATACCACAGTATCGTCCTGGCGTGTGGCGGGTAACTTTCCCTCACGCTCACAATCGATATAGCGACCACATGGTGTCGGTGATCCATCCAGGGATGACGTCGGTTTCTGACGTGTCGGCGTGATCGCCGGGTCATGTGAGTAGAGTCCCAGAGATCTCCAACTCACAACCTCGACATATCATCCCTATTCCGCCCTAATCCCTAGGAGAACTCACATACAGGCTCTACAAGGTCTCAACCTCTAAGCTCAAATATCTCTACATGGTGGTGTCCCAACCATGGAATCCATATCTGTAGGCGAATCCCCTGATCTGCCGAATGGACAACTTAGTCCATTCTCGAATCTCCCTCGCCTTGGCGGTCGGTGGCCACGTGATCATCAGTAAACGGTAACTCACGTGAATCTAGCCATGTAGTCCATCACAGTCGTTGCCCCCTGCTACAACTCTAGGAACTCACGGCCTTCGCAATCTGCCGGAGAACTTACCCATGAGCGACTCACTGGCATACGCCCATGTGTCATCGCCTGCAGGTCTCACAGGGTCCTTGCTCATTCCACCATACTTGGGCCTCGCCCCTGGCGCGAATACGGCTGGCACAGTCCTTGTCGTATCGGAGGATTCCCAGTCTCGATAGCCTCCGGTGATACCTTCTCGATCTATATAAACCAATGAGTGCAACCGTCGGGTCTCCCCTCCCCTTGTGAATGTCGGAGGGATGATGCGCTCTAAACCTGCGGAGGTTACTAGGACCTCCACGACTACACCCGCTATGCTTACTTTATCGCGATGCGACTATTGCAACACTACGGCCCTAGAGGGCATCTTTGATCAAATATTGGCGGCTGGTCGAATGTCGATCAGTGCTGACCCGGTGCCGGGTGGACGTCCTCTACGTCCTCGTCCTCTACTAGCCATCTACACAATTAACATGGCATTTAAATCTCAATACAGTATCTCTAAGGCATAAATACAGCCCCGAGACACTAATCATACACATAAACCAGTGTATACACATTGTCCTTGCATTTACAGGTAATGCAAGGCAATCAATTATGCATTTAAAATATTATTTTCAATAAAAATTTTATTTTAGAAATTTCAATTTTTGAAAATTTTCTTTTTTTGAAAATTTTGTCTAATTTTAGTTGATTTTTATTTTATTTTTATTTAATTTAATAATTTTTTTCGAAATTTTTATGAAACGTGTTCATGAGCGGGTTAGAAACAATGTCCATCGACTTTCGGAATCTGAGAGTCGCCGGGCTACTTGGTGAGTGCACCGAGTGCCTTGCCCGGCGGCGCTGCGGCACGCCCGGGCCGCCCGGCTGCCCGTGCGGCGCTTCTTTACTGCGCCCGTCGCCCAGCGCCTGCCGCTCAGCCCGCGGCTCACTTTGCCCTGCAGCGCCCGCACGTGCGCGGCGCCCCATGCTCCCTAGCGCGCCCGTGCGCGGCGCCTTCGCCTACGCCCTGCGCGCCACACACACGCCCGTGCCGTGACGCGCCCTGACACCCACTGCGCCTTAGTCCTGATACAAATTTGAAGCTGGTAGCCATGATTCTGCATCAAATTTTTTTTTTAAGTGTATTTTTTGATTCCTTTAATTTTGAACATTTAATCCAAAATCCCCTCAAAACCTCTTGTTCTCACCTTTATCAAATAAAATTTATTAAAAGTTTATTTCATTATCCAATAAACCAATAAATTTCTATAAAAATTTATTTCTTATTTTCTTCATCCAGTTTTACACACTGTAAAACTCCACCATTTTCAAACACATCTATGTGTTAATTACTAAGCACCCAATCACTCACAACACACACAACATGGTAGACACACCATTCATCAAACAACCACATGATCACACATGTTATAAGCATCAATCACACAAAACATACCAACACATGCATGCGGTGTCCTAGTTTTGTCCCGTGATTTCCTAGGTAATCTCATACCTAAACCGAACATCAAACCACCCAAGTGGTGATGTTCTTGCTCGACTATGGCCTAAGCCCAAATCCTCAAGCCACTGGTGAGTCGTATGCCTGGGCTGCGATGCATAAGGCTGTGGCGCCCCAGTCTCGGGGGTCAGTTGACTGCAGGTCGACCGAAGGAATGCTCGTGAATGTCGAGGCGGCAGGCATTTTCACGAAAATCGAGGCACGAAGTCTCCTTTGTGCGGGGGCTCTCAAACACAAAACTTCACATGCTGTCCCAAACGATTCTGCAATATAATCCACAACATGAGTAAAGAAAAACGGCCACTTGGTATAAACATCTTCATCGTACATACGCTTTATGAATCAGTATATCCGATAGTTACGAGTTCCAAATATTTTTACTCTTACACAATACATATATACTAAAATTAGAAGTTTTCAATACATGTATATCATAAACCAAGCCACAACCCGGCTTTCTTCTAATCCTCAATCTACAGAACTGGCCAGATCCCCTATATACATGCACAATAAAATAAGTATATAATGGGTGAGCTAATGCTTTCACGATGGTGGAGATAAGCCTAAGTGGGCTACTCTCCACCTAAGTGCAGTGCAATGTTCCAAAATAAACATACATTCAAGTAAATGCATGATCCTACTTGAATGTCTACATGACCAACTCAGATCCCGAGTCCTCACGACTCTCTCACACTCGCCTAAGCCTCGTATGAGAATTTTTGTTTTGTTAGTTTATGGACAACCCTTCGATGTGTGTATATCAATTGGGCAACTCCGACGATTGATATTATTTGTTTGTGGACTACCCTCTGATGAATATCAATTGGGTAACTCCGACGATTGATATTTTTAATTAATTTTTTTTAGACAACCCTCCGAACCATTTTCTCTAGACTCATCTCATGCACTCACTCCTATAGTCCTAAGATGTTCCAGTGCATATGGAATGCATGTATGCGATTCAATCTCAGTCTAATTCACATGTAAATATATAACATATATATTTATAAAACAATCAATTCACAAATCATCATGTGTATAATTCTCATTTCATACATCAAAATTAGCTCACTTGGGCTAATAGTCAAACACGAGCAATTATACTTGCAGATTACTAGGCTAAACATATTAATTCACAAAATATATTTTGAGAACCTTTGTTTAGGAATAGTGAAACCCTCGGTTACTATTCGAGAAAAAATCTATTCATCGGTTCGCGAGTGAGCCCCGAAATTCCGCAGCCATTCAGATGCTTTCATATAAAACGCCCGTTTTAACATAGTAAATCTGGCAACCCGCATTACGGAATGTCACGGCGGTTAATTGCAAAAATTCCAACCGATTGGTCCCGAGTTTTGGGACCGATCAACGACCCTCATGGCCTCAAACAAACCAATACATGATTTATTGAACAATTCATCATCCATTTAACCCAAGCAGTCCGTGTCGATTCCTGATTTGCTCCATTTAATTGTCCCAAAGAATTTTATCAATTCGAATCTGGTTTTGGGATCTGATCAAAAATCTGTTTAGTTAAAGGCCTCGACCAGCCAAAAACATTAACATAGTATTTAAACTAAGAATAAAACCCAAGTAGGTTGAAACCCCTACCTCTCGGAGTTTGTCAAAAACTCACAAATCCGGTACCCACGCGAATCCCTCTCCGCGTAGAGTAGTTCTCCTTCTTGTCCTGAAGACTACCGACGGTCGGATTTGTCGTAAATCTAGAGAAGAAGTCGGAAGACCTTCTCTGCACAAAACCATTTAAGCCACTAAATCCCATTTTTTGTCAAATTCCCGTTTTGCTTCTTTTAGTTGGAGAAGACAAGGCATGTTCACTATTTTGTCATTTGTGACTTAATTCAAGTTACATAATGGCCAGTTATGTCCCTGCTGCAGGTCTTGATGTTCGATACACCGTGATCGGTTTTCAAAATCATTTATCTACTTATCTGCCATATGGCACATAATTAACGTGTTATATGTGATTTTAAGTCGCATTGAAAATCGTTTCTGTTTTGAAAGCAGCGATGCGTCGAAAAGCGATGTAAGTCGTCTGCGGTCGACGAAGGAATTTTCTGCAGTGCTACCAGATTCGCGAGGCAGTTCTTGATTGCAATCCCTGGGTTTCATCATCTGAGATCTGAAGAATAGATTTAGTTACAGCGAAGTACATTTTTTGTATTCCCAAAGTACGATTTTGCCATTTTTCCAGAAATTGGAATTTCTCGGGTCTTACCATGCCGATTGGTTCATCCTGCTATGTGGGACATTGAACAATTTCGGTTTGCCTTCATGACGGATGTCGATTAGTGCATCCTGCCATGTTGATCATTCGGTATATCGATTCAATTGAATGTCGAATTGACGGTCGTTCTGATTCAATTGTCAATCACATAGAAGTGGTGTCGATTTCAAATATCAAATTTTCAAATCCATATACCCTTTCGTAATTTCATTTCAAAGATATACTCATTCCATATAATCATTTCATATTTATTTGGTAAACTACCGAAACACTTGAAATCCGAATATAATTTCGGTGAACAAAGAACTAATAATACTTGAATTGGAATAGAGGTCCAAAGAACTACTTAAATTTGTCGACTCATTGGCCGCGTGCCCGATCCTAGGTTGGTGGAGAATCCTCACATGTCTAGTCAATAGCCGTTCCTTGCCTTTCTTAGTGGATAAACAAATTATTATACATTTTTAGTGAATGACAATTAATCTTCGTTAACGGTTTTGGGTTAGAACACTGAAGTCTATCCAGATAAAGCTTAGCCTCGACAATAAGATGCGGTCGTTTTTCACTTAGTTTCGTTCCTTTATTTGAACCCACATTAATCATTTCAGCAGGGTCATGGCTTCATAGGTGTACGAATACGAGGTGTTCGTAAACAAAATCCAAAATTTTATCATTATGAATAGTAGCTACACTGCGGTGCAGCAATGTTATGCCATGGCGTACCCGAGGGGTGTCATTTCGGCACCTTGGCCTCGCCACGGCGAGGTATCCGCCGCTGCTTGGTGTGGAGTGCCGCCCGCGGCGATGGGTTTCCCTACGCTCACGGCGTGGGCGGAATAATGCCAGTTTTCTGTTTTTGCACTTTTGCGATTTTTCTCCAAAAAT
Source organism: Tetrastigma voinierianum (assembly GCA_016808115.1). NCBI lineage: Eukaryota > Viridiplantae > Streptophyta > Magnoliopsida > Vitales > Vitaceae > Tetrastigma > Tetrastigma voinierianum. The sequence continues at coordinate 263,552 of JAEQBH010000891.1, read as the reverse complement.
CTTCAAAATCCCAAAACAAAACATGGGAATCACTCCCAATAACATCCTAATATCAACCTAAACCAACCACAAGCAGAACCTATGGATGGTTTAGGGTTTTTCTAACCCAAACATCAAATACAACTTTCTAGGGTTTTTGTTCATACCTTTAATCTCTTTGAATTTTCTTCACCCAAGATGTTTGATCACTTAGAAGCAAGAAATGAGAAGAAATCACACCAACAATCTTGGTCTTCTCACCTTGCCCTAACTTTTTCTTCCTTTTCTCCTCTCAATCTCTCCCAAATTGGTTTGTGCTCATAATGAGCTTTCTAGACCAAAATTTGGTCTTTAAACCCCTATTTCCTCAAGGCCTTGTTTGACTCACCAAAACCCCTTTTTTTTTTTGGTTAAGTTTTCCCAATTTACTGTATAGCCTACATTTCATTTTATTCGCACTTCAAATCTCAATAATCACACTTAGACATATAATTTAGTCTCAAATGACCCTTAGGTCCTCATTTTTACAAATTCCAAATTTTCCCTTTACACTTGGGTTTATTTCCGGGTTCAATCAATTTCTCATTTTAGCATATAATATTTAATCATATGCTCATATATTTATTTCACATTTCACAATTTATCAGTTTTTAGGAAAAACCAAGTTTGACTTCGGTCATCTGAAATATATAATAAAATTATTATAAAAATTCTAGGATATTTTTTGAGCGTTACAAGAGTGGTGGGGTCACTCACTTTAAATTTCACCTATCACATTTAGATCCTCACTCTAATACAAAAAATTGCCCAAATTTGCCTTCAGAAGTGAAACAAGAAATGAGACAACTTTTAGACCAGAAAAATAAAGCAAAAGCGGCCTTAAATATAGAAGAATTCATTTGAATACGAACCTGATGGAGGGCATAATAGACATCTCATTGATAATGATGAAGATGATGAGGAAGAAGAGCATGATGTATATATGTATCTGGGTGACATGACCCTTGATGAGAGAGTTGAATTTCGAGTAGCATGTCGTGCATCAAAAGCTAGTGAATGGAACTGACAACAAGAAGAAGGATTTACGAGAGACAAAAGAAAAATGGGTAAATCTTTAAGTTAATTAGTTTTTCTAAAATAAACGAATTCACTTTGATTTCTAGTGAGGCATCATTGCAACGGTGAGCCTTCCGCGATCGTAGTTGGTGATCAACCAGGCGCATGCAAAGATCTGGCGTGAAACAATCGGATCTATCACCACCGCCTCCATCATTATACAAATCTTAGGCGAGTAAAGGCGAAGAATATTAAAAATCTTTTAATTAGTCTGTCGAAAAAGCGATGGGTCGACTAATCGGTAAATTCTTCCCTTATATGAGAGTGCGCCTCTAGCGAGACTCGCCCACTTCAAGAACATGATTATTGGTGCACAACAAGCGATATGTGATGTCGGAGTTTAGGTTTCTGTCATTATTATCTTATATTATAATTGAAAACAATATAACAAATTCCATTAATTCTACTTGTAGGTATACGAATATAGCCACCATCTCCATATGAAATCAAAAACAAATACTTGGATATGAAGTATAAAGACAGAAGATTATGTGAACATCCAAAGGGAGAAATGGAAGACTTATGGGTGCACAATTATGTGTGATGGATGGACCGGCCCCACAAAATAGAGCATTATTAATTTCATAGTATATTTGAAAGGAAACACAATATTCCTTAAGTCCGTTGATGCATTCGATAAGATAAAAGACAACAAATACATTTATGGTTTGTTGAAGGACGTGATCAAGGAAGTTGGCGAAGCAAATGTTGTGCAAATTGTTACAGACAATGGATCAGCATTTTTGAAGGCGGGGAAGTTGCTAATGAAGAAGTACAATTTATATTGGACTTCATGCGTAGCACATTGCATTGACTTGATGTTTGAAGACATTGGTAAAAGAGCTACTGTTTTGGAATTGATTACCAATGCACGAAAAATCACCAGCTTCATCTACAATCATGGTTGGTTTCTTATGAAAATGAGAAAGGTTTGTGGTGGAAATATTGTGCGCCCCGAGGGTAACAAGATTTTCTACAAATTACCTCGCCCTAGAAAGTCTTCTAAAAAAGATGGCTAATTTGAAGAAGATCTTTATTAGTAATGAATGGGCTTCTCACAAGCCTAGTCGATCAACCATTGGACATGAGGTTGAAGTACTCATGTTTGATCATACATATTGGGAGAAGGTCTCTAAGCTAGTGTCAATCTATGAGGCACTATATACAATTCTTCGCATTGTTGATTCTAAAGTCGTCCCAACAATGCCATTTGTGTATGAGTTGATTCGGGTAATGAAACAAAATTTACATCAACTCAATGTCAAAGATTGGGTTAATTAGGATAGAACCCTCAAACATCCTCTTCATACAGCAGATAACTAAGCGATATCATAATCACATCTAATGTATATTATCTTCCTTTTATCACATACTAATTCTAAATCACTTTTGTAACATATTATTTGAATCCAAGATTTCAATATAGACCTAGAGTTAGTAGTGACCCTGAGTTACTCCAAGCTGTTCACGAAGTATTTGCAAGATTATCTTCTACTACTGCATGCCTTTGTAAATTTGGAAATGAAGTACATCAATAGGTTACAATTATAATTAATTGATTCAATTTATTTGGTTACACTTACACTTATATTGATTTGACAAGTACATTTTTAATTCATAGCTTATAATGTTTCAAGATGCAAAAAGAGGATTCGGTGATAAAGTAGCAATAGCCTCAAGAGATTTAATGGTTCATGGTCAGTGTTATTTCACATTAAAAGTTTAAAAGTAAAATCTATTATCATGAATGTTAGTTATTTTTATTGTAGCTGAATGGTGGTTTATGTATGGAAACCACGCTCCCATATTGAGGAATCTAACTATTAAGGTTCTTTCCCAAACTGAATCTTCTTCAGTGTGTGAGAGAAATTGTAGCACATTTGCTCTAATACATACAAAACAAAGAAATCGGTTTGCTTACCTAAGTTCCAACAATTAGGTTTTTGTTACTATAACATGAAACTAAAGATATGTGATATCTGGCGAGGCCAGATAAAGTTGCTAAAGAATTATCTTGATTTCTTCAGCATTTAGTAGAGTTTGGTAAAAGAAAGAGAGATAATCAATTATTCCAATGGGTTAAACCTCTCCATTTAGATGATGAAGATGGAAATCCTGATCTACGAATTGCTGCACATGTTCAAGAAGCAGGTGTTGATGTTGACCATGTTTTATCTAAAGAAGTTCATAGTGAAAGTTTCAGTCAAGAAACAAAAGACTCATTTCAACCCGTTGTTACTTCTCGACCCTCTTTCGATTCAAGTGTTGAACATAGTAATAGACCTAGTTTTACCGGTACTTCTACTATAGGTCATGATGGCTTAAGAGGAGAGTGAACAAATGATGGTAATGATACTGGAAATGATGGTGGGTATATTGCAAATCGACGAATAAGTCAATATCCATTGAGTTCATTCACTAGGTGAAGATGAATTCACACATGCTACACAAGATGAAGACCACGGATCTAGGAGAGTTGGTCCAGGTATTGGAGCCATTGGAAAGCCATATAGAGGTCGACAACTAAGGATGACACACCACAATGAGGATTCATTGTCGGCTAGTTTTGAGTCCATAAACATTGGCACTCAATACTGTGATTCATCCAATGACGACAACATTTTTCCTTCTAACACAATGAGTTATGGTCAGCCTTCTTCAAATCCTTCGGCTTCCATTGATGAAGAATATGGAATGATAAGTTATCCTCATTCTGAACAAAAGTCATTCCACATTCCATATCAAATGCAACAAGGATTTCCCTTTAAACGAACATACACAACCCCGAATTTCCTATCATAGAAAGGTCAGTACGTTTCAAGATATTTACGCACGATCCTATAATTAATATTATCGGAACACCATGTCCCTGCATGAGTATTGTTTTCACCAAGAGCGTGATCCATCAAATGTTGCAATGTAAATCACATCGATCTTCATTTTGGTTTTAAAAGCTCATTGCAATGTAATCTCAATGTGTATATTTGATTATTAGTATCATTTTTACATTTTTATAAAGTATTTTTATGAATTTCAAAGTATTTTTGTTAATTTTTTTATATATCGATACTTATGTAAAAATATCCACTGATATAGCTTCGATATATCCATAAAATTCAAGTATCGTAATATCCATCGAAACCGATTTTTCCATTCTTGAATCGTAAAAAGTTTTTTTTTTAGTTTTTTATTTATTCTGTTATACGATTTTTTTTATTATAAAAAAAATGATTCAGAACATGCAGAATCCATTTTTACGTGTCAAAGTTAACCTTTCTTTTATTATTAAAAAAAAGGAGCAGAAAGAATCTTCAAGATTTTTGTTAATAAAAAAAAATTTATTATTTGATATAGATTCAGTTACAAATTCAAAAAGATTCCGTTAAGAATCTGGCAGATTTTATGTTAATTAAAAAAAAAAGTCACATTCAGTTAAGGAATCAATTAAAAAAAAAACTATATTTATATTCCGTTACATATTCAAGTTTGAGGAATTTGTATGGATTCCGTTTTTTTTTTTTAATTGGATTCGGTTCGAGATATTTTGGAAAGAAAATATATATTTATCCAAAATTTTAGGATTAAGGAACAGCCAAATTCAAACAATTTTGTCATAGAAATATAAATCTTTCAATTTTTATTTGATTTTATTTAAATATCTATTTGGAAGATAAAAGCCCAAAACTAAGGAATAATTAAATTCAAATTTTGGATGCCTAACATTTTCAATAAACTGATTGACACAATATGTCACCAAAGTGACCTCTCCTGCGTAGATGGTTTACGAGGAATGTTGGATTATCATGTTTGTGTGTATGTATATTCATGCGAGTATTAATCATCAAAGGAAGGTTACTGTTTCATTTTAACGTATACACACTTACGAGCAGTAAATGTCAGCTTATAAGGTTTCCCATGTAAACACTATGTCCACCAAAGATATGTAATGTTTGACAGATTTATTGTGAATGTCGACACGTGCATCAAGTAACTAATTACAAGTTAATATTGAAGTCCAAAGACTAAATATTGATTGCCAAGGCTTCGTATCTTAGCGACAGACCTACCAAATATTTGAATTTATTTATTTAATTTTATATAGACTCTTATGTGAGCTTTGCTTATTTTGTTCGGCTAATGTTTTTGCTGTTATCGTATCTGCTAATATAAATTTCATTCCCATTCTTAATGGGACAAACTTTAAGGATTGGAAAGAGAACGTTTTAATCTTTCTTGGTTGTTTGGATCTCAATCTACTCTAAGGATCAACAACCTCCAACCTCTCAATACAGATACTTAGCCGGCTAAGAAGGACTCGGTAGTGGGATCATTCAAATCAGAGTCTCATGATCATAAAGTGAGGTGGCCTTAGAAACCTTAAGGGTGCACACATCCGTAGAGTTACCACCGCCAAAGAATTCCTTGATGATATTGAAAAGCATTTTGTGAAAAACGATAAGGTTGAAACAAGCACTCTTTTAGGGAGCTTGGTTTCAATGAACTATCAAGGTCAAGGAAATATAAGGGAGTACATCTTGCAAATGTCTAACATTGCTTCAAAACTCAAGGCACTAAAGTTGGAGTTATCTAACGATTTACTAGTGCATTTGTTTTTATTATCACTCCCTGCACAATTCAGTCAATTTAAGGTCAGTTATAACTGCCAAAAGGGGAAATGGACTCTCAATGAACTCATTTCATATTGTGTGGAAGAAGAAGAAAGGTTGAAGCAAGAACGGACTGAAAGTGCTCATTTGGCAAGTACCTCTAACGATAAAAATAAGAGGAATAAAGATAAGGAAGTGCAAGTGGTATGGCTCAAAAGAAACAACATAAGACACGAGATCAAGACTGTTACTTTTGTAAGACACTCGGACATATGAAGAAGGATTGTACTAAATATCACGCTTGGCGTGTAAAGAAAGGTACACTTCTCGCTTTAGTTTGTTCAGAGGTTAATCTAGCTTCTGTACCTAGAAATACTTGGTGGCTAAATTCTGGTGCTACTACTCACATAAGTGTTTCTATGTGGGGTTGCCTAAGTTACCAAGCACCAAATGATGTTGAAAGATTCATCTATGTGGGTGATGGAAAATCGTTGGAAGTTGAGGCTATTAGGCATTTTAGATTGTTATTAAGGATCAGAATTAATTCGATTTAAAAGAGACTTTGCCATTTGAACTGAATTTAGTTTCTATTTCTGTTTTCTGACAAATTAGTTGTACTTATTCTTTCTTCTGAAATAGTCAATTTAGTCTTATTTGAATTCAAATATTGTTGGTATCGTCTCTTTATCCGATTTGACAATCTTTATTTCGTTTGATATAATTGTTTCATATTATGAAACCTTGCATGTTTCTTCATGGTACAAAAAGAAATTGACCAATGAGAATTCGCAACTTTGTGTGGGCACAAGCGATTAGGCTTTCATATATCTAAAATATAATTGAGAGGCTTTTGTCTAATAGGATTCTTGATTCCCTTGATTTACAAACTTCACAATCTGTGTTGAGTGTATTAAGGGAAAGCAAACAAATAACAAGAGGTTGGGAGCCAATAAAGCTTCGGAAGTCTTAGAACTTATTCATACTGATATTTGTGGACCATTCCCTTAGGCCTCTTGGAATGGTCAACAATATTTTATTTCGTTCTTAGACGATTGTTCTAGATATGGATACCTATACCTCATTAAAGAGAAGTCTCAATCATTGGACATGTTCAAGGCTTTTAAAGCTAAGGTTGAGAATCAATTTAATAAAGAGTCTAAAGCCGTCGGGATTCACTCCCATGGTGGGTGAATACAGGCGTATAAGACGGATCCGGTCAACAACGCCCAAGTCCATTTAAGCAAATACCTAGAGGAATGAAATCACTGTCTCCACAAAAGACACTATGCCAGATCACTCTTAGTATGAATGGTGTATCTAAAAACAAAACAAAACTCTTAATGGCATGGTAAGGAGTACGAGTAGTCAATCTACCTTACCAGAATCTCTTTGGGGAGAAGCATTAAATATTGCAGCTTATATTCTTAATAGAGTACCTACTAAAGAGGCAATATAGATTCCTTATGAGCTTTAGACATGTTGAAAACCTAGTTTAAAGCATTTACACATTTGGGGATGTCCAGCTGAGGCAAGGCCTTATAGGTCAAATGAAGATAAATTAGACTCTAGAACCACCAACTGTTACTTTATGATACTCTGAAAGGTCTAAGGGTTACAAATTTTATGATCCCATAGTCAGAACTATTTTAGAGACGGGAATTGATTACTTTTTGAGGATGTTGAGTTTGGGGGGAGAAATAAGGTTAGAGACATTGTCTTTGAATATGAGGAATCTTTTTCGACTCCTTCTATTACTCTTGACTATGTGCAGGTTCCTATTCCTATCATTATCAAGAAACAAATCCGAAACAAGACAATGTTGATTTGATTCCCATACAGAATGACCAGATCCCTATTCAAAATGAGGATATCGTTCACAACCTCAAGAACAAATTCCACTAAGGAGATCCATAAAAGAAAGGAGAAAGACTATTTTAGATGATTATATAATGTTTTTTAATAAATAATTTATCAAAATTCATAATATTTTTATTTTTATGAAAAATATTAATTTTAATATAATAAAATAAAAGTAAATGTTAAAAATTAAAAATAAAACAGTAAATAGCCGTAAACGCACGAGTTTGGAAATTTTCATCTCCGTCCCATTCTTGTTTAATTTTTTAAATGCACAAGTTTGAATCAAAAATAAACGAAGTCAGCCTGGGATGGGATCAGTCAACCCAAACCCTCTCGTTGTCATCCCTAGTAGTGTATATTGCTAGCTCTTTTTCTTATTGGGCAATGATTGAGTTTTTCTTATTTTTGAAAACGACTCTTTCAATGTGAAGTTCAAATATTTTCACTTTTTCTATTCAGAACTTTTTTAAAAAATTTCAGCAACAAGTCGTGAAAATTTTAAAAAAATAAACAGTTTAATGCTAAAAGCTATTTAACTTCAGTATTAAGTGAAAAAACAAACACCACCCTGGTCTTTGTTAATTTCAGTCCCTTCATCGTGCAGGATGGCATTTATAGCTGTTGAATGTTGGCAAGAATGTTTACGCACCAAAGCTCAGACCATCAAGCGTCAATTTCTTCTACAAAGACTTTTCAAAACTTTTTATATCGTTTTGTAAGGAATTTCGGTAGAAAATCTCAATCTAACACATTTAATCAATTTAATTACTAAGAAAACCCTAGCCGTCCCTCTTTTTCTCTTATAACCCATTTTCCATAAACAAATAAGAGTGATTTTTCAACCATTATTGACTTAAAATCACCCTCGACATCTTTTTCTATCAATTTTTTTAATAATGTGATTTTTTTTCACACAAATACGAGGTTTTAATTTATTCTTCGTGTTTTTATCGTTGCCTTGTTGTAGTGTATGGTTTGTATCGTTTTGGTACGACGCTTTGTTTTTTGTTATCTTGTTGCGGCATTTACTTGTGTGTGGTCAATTTAAATAGCAAAACATAAAGCAGACAAAAACAATAAATCAAATTATGGTTGTCAATATATTATAGAATCGGAGTTATAGGTATTCTAGTCATTGTAATATTATCAAATATATAAGTTTTAAACCGATTTATTATTCTATTAACTTAGATATTGTTTTATCTTCTAAAGTTTTTAATGAATTTGATTATGTGTTTCTATAAAACGTGTTACTAGTTTGAATCCATAAAATTATCTCTTTAAAAAAAAAAAAAAACTTGTAATATGTAATTGTAATGAAAATTTGAACCGTGGTAATTAGTTTTTGCACAAAATTTCTTTAATTTCATAATAAAAGATAAAACTACATGAATTATACCAAGGCTTCCATGTGGGTAAACATCTTAATCTAATTAGGAACTTATTTTATAAAAACTTATTATATAATAGCTTATGTCCTAAGTACTTTATTCAATAAATTATTTATGTTTGGATACATATTTTAAAAAATGCTTATGTATTTTTTTAAGATGTTTGGATGCATTATTGTATAAACACTTATAAGAGTTGAATTATTAAAAAAAAACCATTATAAGCACTTATAAAATGTGTTTGGATAAATAATAAGCCGTTGTCATAATTTTTAAAAAATAAAAAAACTAATGAACTACAGAACTAAAGATCTAAAAATTAATATTATCTATATCATAAAACCAGGATAAAAAATTAAAAATAAAGTAAAAATAAAGTAAAGATTGTGGGTTGATCAGGTATGTCGATCATTTGTTGAGTGGTTGACCACCCATGTCAATTTGTTGTTCTGTTTTTGAACAGCCATATATCCTGGACTTGCCACTGATTTGATATGTTGAAGAGAGAAGTGGTTGGACAATGTATGGGTTCCCAATTAGCCATTGGAAAATTATTAGTGTTTTGGCCTGGTTTTCTCATGAGTTGGTTTACTGTCTGCTACATTTAAATAAGCTGTTGGCATTGTCGGGCTTATCAAATTTTGCCAAACCATCGCAGCATGAGATCTAGTTTGGTTGAAATCTCCTACTTTTGTTCCTTCTAGTGATCCTTATTTCAGTTGATATATGACAATTTTGTAAATCTTTTTACTCTTGGATATATCTTTCTTCATTGGTTAAGCTCAGGTTTGTCTTTGGAGAAACACATTTATGCAAAAATTTAATGCAAATTTTCCTATCCTCTCAGTTTTACTTGAAACTTTTATGTCATTCTTTCCACTTTGAAGGAGGATTCAGTGTATGGTGAACCATCCATAGCCTCCTTTTCCTAACACCTGATTCCATTGTCTGTTTAGTAAAACTAAATTGCAACATAATTTTTGGCTTAAACAAACTTGGCTATCATACAGAAAATATATAGATAAGCAGTGCATAGATAAGCAGTGCAAGAATTTTAATCAAATGGTTCCCTCCAAGTAGAAACCAATCCAAACAAGAAGAAACAACAGAAGCATACACTGTAGAGAAACCCCCATGCCCAAAAACCTACTTAACCTTCAGAAAGAATTAATTCGGAAAAAAGCTTCTACAGTCACTTAATCAAATGCATCATTATCATCATCAGGAAGGGGATGTGCTGCAGCTGCCATTAATTCTGCTTCATGACTGCAAGAAAAACCAAATATTGGAACTGATTATTTTGGAGGAAAGATGGTTCAATGTGATTTCTCATCCTTGTGGATTCAAATTATATTCTTCCACAAATACTTTTTGCAGTTATAATCAAAATCCTGCATCAATTCTGAAAAACACCCTGTTTCTTTATCGACCACTATTATAGAACAAACAAATAAATGCTTGTACCAATGCATATGTACTTGAACAATCCACAATCCACAACTATTCTACAACAATCAATGTAAACAGAACCGAGAACATCCATCACTTGACAACAAATATCTCATTTTACCACATGTAAGCTTTCGAGAAATATACAAACACCTCTTTCTAATATTGTAAAACATATCAAATTACAGGATTTTAATTGTAAACTACAGAAATTAAGGTCTCACAGACAACATGAGTTCATTTAGTTTTAATGTATTACTGGCTCACAGATATTCCTTGTAAACTCAATATTCTGAAACATCTAACAACATAAGCAAGATGATAAGGCAATACTTTATTTGATAAGTAAACAAGATGATAAGGTAAATTGCATAGAGAGTGCAATGATCACAAGTATCACAAATTGATCTATAAAGCAATGTCATCACTCATCACTTACTGTTGTTGTGCTGCCAAGTCGATTTGCACTTCTGGTGGAGCAAGAGCAGGTGACTCAACAAAGTGGAGGTTAAGGTCCCTGCAGGATGTATCAAATGATTAACCCATAAATAACAAAGAATTTGATTGTGTAAGAACAATGAAAGAGGAGAAATAACGGAAGGAAATTAACGAAACATGGAAAAAGGTGGCCATTTAAGAATTTCTCAATTACCCAGCAAGCTTCCTGGCAAGAGACAAGAAAGGTTTTTCAAATGAGAATATGATTAAAACGACCACACATGCAAGCAAAGTTTGAACCCGTTAATCTTTTACTATTTTATTTCATTGTAATTCGGCAACAAAAACAGAGATTTTCCCATTACCCGAATCCCAATCAGTGTCAAGAATCCAATGTTAAAAATTGCAAGCATCCAACACTCTGTCCAATCAAACATAGCCTAACATTTCTGAAGAAAAAATACAGAGTTTTATATAAAACAAAATTATACCTGTTCCACCGTCGCCGACGATGACGAGCTGAAGCCTGGTAATCGTTATCTGCTGTTTGGAAGACGAACAAACCAAACAACCAAAAAAAACCGCCTGTCAGATCATGAAGTGGCTGTACAAGCTTTTTTCCGAATTGATCGAATAAACTAAAAAAGACTTAAAAGATGGGTCATAAGTTATTTTCATAAACTCTTCTAAATAATTATAATTTTTATTTAAAGTATTTATTCAAAAAAATAAGCTCTAATAAACTGTAAATAAGCTCTAACAAACACACCCTAGGTCATAAGTCAGATCACTAAAGATTCTTTTAAGAAACTCATATCAATAAATGATTATTAACTCCAGAATTATGAAATATGGTTTTTCCTATTGATGAAAATTATTTCAAGATCCACATGGCAATGTTAGAATTTCTTCAATCTTAAAAGTTTTTAACACATCTTAATCCTATGAAGTATAAACCTTGTTTTTTCATCTAACAGCATAACAAGATCACAGTACTCAAGCATCAGTGACACTAACGAGTTCTTCACAAACAATCAAGACGAAAAAAACAAGTTAGTTTTTAAATAGTCATGTATAGAAACATTACAGAAACTTTGAATCTTAATCTAGTCTAAAAAATGATTTAAGAATTTAAAATAAATTCATAATTCAAATTTAAATTAGCAGTTACAAATGAGTACTTCACCTACCCGTTAATGGGCAGTGATGCAAGACATTACCTGTTACCTCACCCTCTCTTCAGGCCCTGGGACTTTCCAAACCATTAATTCTTTATTGTCAGAAATTGTATGAAAGAGAAGTGGACAAATTACAACAGAAATTCCCAGTCTGGTGCATGCAGAATTGCACATTATCTGAAACGCAGATCTCAAACTTGGCTACAATCTGAAGGTGTGCACAGGTCAACCAAAAGAGAGAACAGATGGTGTAAGATAAAAAAAAAAAAAAGGAAACGAAGAAAAATTGTGTATGACTGTATACAACTCTTGAAAAGGCTCCAGCTAGAGTGTGAAAAGGACGGCTTATACTCATACGTACATTACAGACATGAACGTAAGTTTTTATAAAGAACTAAAAAACAGGCCAGGAGAATTATGGCTTGTTTGTTCCTGTTTTCGAAAACACATTCTCTCGAATCTCTTATTTGAATTTTGTGTTTTTCTTTATTTTTCTTATTTTTTATGACAGAAAACTGTTTTAAAAAATAATAACAAACATGCTCTTAAAATCCATAAAAGTCAAATCCCATCACTTCATCATTCAAAAATTGAAACCAATCCGAAATATAACGGAATAGGCCAAAACAAAATATAGCCCCACCACCACCACCAGCATGATTATCTTCAAAGCAAATACATATATAATGGTGGTGGGGCTATTAGAGTACCCAAATCGGAGTTCCAAGCACTTTATATATGATGATGTTTTCAATCGAATCATAACTGACGGATTATCGGCCTGGCTCACTACACTGCCGGGCCTCCTCTCTACAAAAAAATAAGAAACAAAAAGGATTTGATGATCATTCGCCGATCCTCGACGTCAGCCGCTTCTTTCCTGAAAGAGAAGATCAACCGCTGGTGAATCTGGATTGTTACGTACCTTCCAATCGACATTTAATCTAAGATTTATAATTGGTCATCATGATCACTTCTAGTTTGATGATGATACAGAATGATAACTTTCCTAGTTTGACGATGATACGATATTCCATCGGCGAGGGGATTTTCTTTCCCACAGAACCGATTAATAAGGACAATTAATGGCTAATAATTAGAAATATCCTACTTCCTAATGGGTGAGATTGGGTATTTTCCTTTAATACGACCATTTTGATTATATTACCAACCTTGGCTGGACGACTTCAGCCCTCGCTTGGCCTCACTGGGGATGCCATCAAGGGCCAAGTATCACTGGCCTCGCTTTTAATCTCTTCTTGAGCCCTCGACATTTGGGCTCAGAGCCTCGGGGCCCACGCGCCCCATTATTTTAAACCCGGTCGGGCTGTCCCTTAGCCTTTGACTAAAGTCAGCTGGTGAGAGCGTGACAAACTGCCGACCAAAAGTGACTTAATGCGCCTACTCGTGAGGGTTCGACAGGCTTTGTCGCCAATTCAACATCTTGTGATAATGATGGCTTCTCGATTTTTGCGCTTATTTCTGCTGTGGCTTCTGGCTTCCTTAAAACGTCCCGACCTCAGACTGTCTCGTTCTTAAGTTTTTCGCTTCTACAAGCTCACTTTTTTCTTGGAATTTTGTCCGACTATTGTTCAGGACTGCTTTGGTGGTCCCTGATATCTTGATTGGGGTTGGTGTCTCTTAGTTAAGTCTTACAGTTCTAGGTATGGTTCAGTTCACATTTTATGATTTTCTTTGTGTAGCATACATATCTCATGAGTCTGCAGTGTATCTTATCCTTTCTTGTGTAGGAATCTACCGGCGTGGATTTGACAGTGGGTGATGAGTCAAATGGTTGTTGATGATTATGGTTACCTCAAGAGACTTCTCTATACCATAGGCGAAGGCGAAATTAATGGAAATCGATCATCTGGCTTTGAATAACTGAGGGCATATCACAGAATGAATTAAAGTGAGCCCCAGTTAAGATTTAAAATTTTCTATGGTGAGGTCTTTGCGACCGATATGGGCCCGTTTAGGATCGGGTTTGATTTTCTTGGCGTCGTACACATAAATCAAGTACCTTCAAGATGTTGAGGTGGCGTTAGGAATGGCATAGCTTCCCTTTGCATCCTTTTATAAAGGGTTACCAAACCGACTAAATAATCTCTGTTCTCAACCACCCCAGCAAGGTGTCTGGTGGAGTATTGATGATTTTGGGACGAAGGCCTGGTGTTTAATATAATATATTCTCTTGGGCTTCACTTACCCAGTATGGGCCGTGAAGCTTTCTTCCTATCTCTGGCGTCTGACTCAGTTGATTCTTACCCCGGACTTTCTGATCTTCCCGCAAATCCTTTGGAAGGAAGATTATTTATCAATTAGTGATCATGGGAGTACGATCCCTTTGTAGAGATGACACACTTAGCGTTCATTTCTGACACTCCGAATTCGTGGAGTTCTCATTCAGCTTTTGGTTTTGGCTCAGTTTTAGCTACAGATCATTTCTAACATGTAATTACTTTGGCAGCCAGTGCTGAGCCAGTCTGATCTTGAGGCGAGGAAGGGTGGGAAAGCTGGAGGCTGATCCAGTCTTATACTATTCAAACTATCTGGTGAGAATCTGGGATCGTCTGTTGAAGACATGTGCATCCTTCCTTTTAGGACCTCTCCACATGATCATGAAGCCTCTTTGCCCATAATATCTGAGTCATCTTCATCTGTTTGGGCCTTTTACCTTGAGAAACCTCACTGGGAGGAGCCAGGGCAAATCTGGAGGAATGCATGCGTCTGGCATATCGTTCCATAACTGTGTTGGATTTGTAGCGATGCTTTACAAAGTGCTTTGTGAATTGTTCATCATAGAAAGATTATGAGGCGATACTAAGAACGACAGCTGGGTAGCCTCAGGAGCGGTTATTGTTGAAGCTTAGAGGAAGGCGAAACGACTGAATCAGGGACCTGACCAGGGCTTGTGACTAGTCGATTTGACATTAACGACGTGAGGAGTCTGGCGAGATCAAGAAAGGCACTTTGGGCGTGGTGTGAAGAATGGTGTGGTACAAGATTCTGAAATGTGAGGTGACTGTTATAAATGTTGGATTGGACCAAGGTTCATGAAGCTGTTTGAAGCTTTAGTGGGCAGCTGAGGAGCTGTTGACTCAGGATGGACATGAGGCGGAGCTTTGCATTCATGCGTGGAGGCTTTAGAGTGTGAGCTGAGGGCCACACCAAGTGACCGGACAAAGCCATATTAACGTGGAACTTTAAAGGGCTTTTCCAGCTTCCGATTAAACATCATTTTGTTGAGGTGAAGGATCCTTAGAAATTTGAGGTTGATCAGGCAGGGTGCTTGGGAGCCTTGATCCTCTCCCCACTGCAGATCTTGGAGTTCCTCAGGAGGCTTGACTCTTACGCCTCATGGACTCAATAGCACAACTCTCTGCCGCGAGTGAGCTGAGCTTGAGCCTAGGCTTTTATTTAACCTTTGCTATATCACGGCGTGGATTATAGGTTTTATATTATATGATGACTTTGATTAAATATATAAAATATTCATCGATTAATTTATATTCATTTATTGTTTTTGTGATTTGGGTCATTTGGCTCCTTAATTTACAGGCCTTCTTGACTTGATTATGCTTTGTAATGCAGCTATTGGGCTCACGAGCTACATGTACCGTGGCTTCTGGCCTTCCCTGGCGTTCTCTGTAATATAAGTTCTTGGGCTCCTGACCTTCACGCAATACGTAGCTCTTTAGCCTTTTCATGACGTTCTCTCAATTGGCGTGGGCTCTGACTACATGGCTCCGTGGCTCTTTAGCTTCCTTGGCTTGATTATGCTGCATAATTTAATTTGTTGCTCTTAAGCTCTACCTAGCTCAGTGGCTTTGGCCTTCACTTAAATGATTACTCTGTAGTTTGGGCAGTGGATGAGCTAGCAGACTCATCATGAGCTTCTTCAGGCAGCTTCGCCAAGCGATTATCTTTGTAATATAATTCACAGGCTCACCAGCTACAGCAACTCAAGCTCTTTGGCGCTTTCTTGGCTTGATTATACTTTGTAATATAATCTAGGCTCTATAGCTATGGATTCAAATGGCTCTTTGGCCTTCCTTGGCGGTTATACTCTAATTTTGGATTGACTCCCCAGGCTTCCCCTTACAGCCGTGGCTCTTTGACGCTTCCTTGGCTTGATTGCCTTTCTGTAATTTGAGCTCTTGGGCTCTGACTTCGCCAGCTCCCATGGCTCTTTAGCCTTCCTTGGCTTGATTATGCTTTGTAATATAGGCTATTAGGCTCTGAGCTACATAGCTCCAGCAGCTCTGTAGCCTTCTGCATTTGGCCGGACTCTTGCAAGCCAGGTGTCGCTCTTGGGTTGACACTGCCTTTTTAGTAGTTAAAATTTAAGCGAGCTCACCAGGCTCCGGGAGCCCTGTGCTCTTTTTGGCTTGATTAAACTCTGAAAGCTGGCTGTAGCTCACAGCATGTTAGGGTTGATAACATCGATCCTTGAGAGATCTTTATTTGTAAGGCTGTCGTTCCTGGGTGGCGTAATGATGATGCACTGGTCGCTTGGTGGAGCTTGGCGGGATTCTTTAGGCGAGTCAAACATTCTGGATCTTGGGCTCTATTAAACAGAAACAAAAAAAAGGACGTGGGATTACGGTTACTCTCCCGTCTTTGAGTCAATTCTTCGATTGGAAGAATATCGGTGCTTAGGAATGAGATTTTGTCATATCTTTGTAGATGGGGTTAACAAGTATTTATAATGGGTGTCTAAGCGATTACTCTGGATTGGATGATACAGGAATGATAACTTTGCGGTTGGATGATCTGATATTTCTTTCATTGGGTGAGGATTTTCTTTCCTTATGGTAAACCGATTAATAAGGATGAGTAATAAACATCAGATCAGGAAATATCTGCTTTCCTAATTGGTGAAAGATCAGATTATTTTCAGCACAATACGAATTCTTTGAGTCCTCTCTTACCCGACATTTTTGAGGTAGCTTAGAGCGCCGTTTGGGCGTGTTTGAGGATGTCGTGAGATTGGCGTTGATCACTGAGCCTCTTGCTTATCCTGTAGCGAGTGACGTTTGGGCTCGTGTTACGGGCTTGCCCAGTTATTTTAAGCTTCCGGATTATATATATGGTAGATTGTATTATCTCACTTCTTATAATATATTTTAACGTTGTGTCAAGACCTACGGGCCAAAGGACCGTTCACAAAATAGACAGATTCTTCAAGGGATGAACCTCCGTCACTTGGCCCTGTAATGAAATTGAAGAGATAGGACGGAGGAAGAAGAAAGTGAAAGAGCTTTAGTTGGGCTTGGCACTCTTACAGGAGTCAAAAGTTTCATGAAGAAGATGAGGTTAAAATTTTGAAGAGGGAGAGAATATTTAAGGTCCAAATCCAAAAGGACTGAGACTGCATACAGTACAACCACCATTATAAAAAAAAGTACCATTATATATATATTCTTACTTTGCACAACGTTATATTGACTAGCTTCCATTTTTTTTTAGTAATGATGAAGCGATGCCCTTTGTCTTTTATGGATTTTAATTCTCCCATTCTGTATAAGCAGTCGTTTTCACACGCTAGCTGGAGCCATCAATTCAAGAGTTGGGAAACGAGAATGTTAATGCATGCATGTTTTTTCAAAACAAATGAACTCGATCGATAATAGTTTAATATATATTATTCAGTCAAAAATGGGCACATTCTTCTTGGAAGAAAAAAGCTTCCATGCAGGTTTGTTTGTGAATTATTTATAGGTTTGATAATCGTGAAAACGTCAAGAGTTTCAATTAAAATATATATATATATATATATATATATATATATATATATAATGCTCTCAAAAATAGTTTGTGAAAGGCCGGATATTAATTTAGAGTTTCAACGACTTTGCAATAACACAGGAACTCGGATACTGCCAGAGGCAGAGCCACTCGTGACATCCCACTGAATATTTTTTGGAAAAAAAATTCTCTTTGTAGCGAGAGTGATTCCAACCCAATCCAATTACTCAAGGCATGTTTTGTTCCGGTTTTGAAATTGAGTTTTATATTATAAACTCAAGCTTATAAAATTTAGATTTAATACAAGTATCATATTCTTAACAAATTTACACAAAATTGAAACTATGAAAGAAAAATTATGGAGACATTAAATCATATGAATACCAATTATTAGTTTAAAAAAACTCAATTATTATGATTAGGGCCCATAAATTTTCAGCTAAAACCAAGAGCCCATTTATTTATACGGTCGGATCTATGGCACGTGCCAAAAGGCAATGGCTCCAAACTCTCAAAATCAGCATCTGTTCCGAAAGGTCTGATGATCCAAGAAATCCATTGACTAGTGAACTGCAGAAACTGAAGTAGGTGTTAAGAGACCCACGAGGAGAGAGATTGTGCCTAATTCACCCATTCAACCACTCCTTGAGAGATCAATTTAGTAAAGCACCGCTTAGAGCCAATCCCACAAAGTAACTGACAATTTATCAAAAGCCTTCTAATTAATTAATTAAATTTTGTAAAAAAATAGATAAAAATAATAATAAAACATTGATTACAGATTCTTAAAATTCAGAACTGCAGAGAAAAGGAGGAAGCCCATTGACCAAAAGTTTCCAACACATACCCCCACCACCAACTTCTCAAATGTTTCGACCAAGAGTTCCGAATTGTCTTGCATTTTTTATTTATCATAACCAATTTTGTTTATTGTTTAAAAACCAAAATAATGGATCGTGATAGTTGAAAATTTGTTGATATTTGGTTCTTAAAATCTCAAATTTCTCAAAAAAAATTGATTTTTTTTTGTTGAGACGAGTAATAAACAATTAAGAACCTTAGAATCTGGCACTTTTTCTGTATGTAACAAGTCGACTTCGACAGTGGCTGTTGATAGATGACAAAGTCCAGTCGAACGACAGTCGGCTGCATCAACCATGCTTATAGGAAATAAGTAAGTCTCGTAAAACAATCCATATTTAAAACCGATCCATAAAACACATATCTCACAAGACTAATCATAAAGCAATCCTCCATAGTTTCATTACTTAAAATATCAAAAATAGGAGCTCAAGTTCATAACAGCGTCGACGACGAGTCGACACCCAGCATCAAACACCCAACCATATGGGTAATAAGTGCATCTCGTAAAACAATCATAATTTATTATCATAAAACTTTACACATATATCATCATCATCCACAAGACTAATCATAAAGCAATCCTCATAGTTTCGACATAAAATATCAAAAGTAGGAGCTCAAGTTCATAACAGTGGCTACCTCGTCGACGACGGAGGTCAAACATATCAAACACACAATCACTTAGGGAAATAGATAATCTCATTACAAATCCATAATTAAAAACGATCCATAAAACACATATCTGCAGACTAATCATAAAAGCAATCCTCCATAGTTTCATTGCATAGAAATATCAAAGTGGAGCTCAGTTCGCTGCGGCCTCGCCGTCTTACCTCTTACTGAAAGCACATCATCATCATTTTCGATGAGTTGACGGGGGGCAGCGCCGACGGTCATGTCCATTTACCGCCGCCGTCGCGGTGAAGAGAAGCCGACGGGGAACGAGCCGTGCCTTTACTACCACTTTAATGGCCGGGGTGATGATCAGCAAGAGTGAGAGGCAGTAGCGATGAATCTCGCCGACGCCTTCAACACGTTCATTGTTGAGTTGGCGCAAAATGTATTATTTGATGGTTTTACTGCAGACGAGGAAGGGTTACTTGTTGGTACTAAATTCAGGTCTGGGTGGTGTAGTGTGAAACCCAACATGTTGTGCTGATAGCTAATCTAAGTCAATCTTCGACCACTAAATTCCAGGTCTGCAGGTGGTGTAAGTGTGAAACCCAACGTGTTGTGCTGATAGCTAATCTAGAATCAAATATCATTTATATTTTCAGCCCTCACTTTTGAGTTGTTTTCAACTCCGTCTGCTTTCAGGTTCTCAAGTCTTGTCTTCTTGTGGGTATTGTTAGAAACAGTCAAATGCGTGGTTAGTTTCACAGATCAAGCCACCTCTTTGATTAATCTGACCCGACTATATGATTCATTATAGTCATCACTTCAGGAGAATGAATGGTGAAATGAATAACCTAAAAATATTAGCTATCGCCTGAGCTTAGGAAGGTTAAAAACGAGGCGCAAATCACAGGTATTTGGGCCATAATAACATCAGATATAGGCTGAAAACAAGGGCCTGATCCAGCACTTCAGTGGTAATGTCAATTCGTGATAAGGAAAATACACAATCTCCACTGTGGGAAAACATAATGTTCTTAATTGTGCTTATCAATTATCCGCATTAATCGGGTTAACGATAAGGAAAAAATCTACCGCGATGGAATATCAAATATCTATTAAGTATTAGGAAATTATTGATCTGAAATTCATATTAACCAGTGAGGTTCTGATGTCAAGGAAGAAAATCTCTAGTAGGAGGAATATCGTATCATCTCCCGATAAAGAAAGATCTTATTCGTGTAAGTAAATAATGGAAAGTTATCATGATCGTCAAGTATAAATCTGAGATCACCAAAATCGATTGAAGGTATCTTGACTACCTTGAAAAACCGTCCCCTGGCGGTGATCTTTTCTTCCTTGGAAAACTGGGCTTGAGCATCGGAGGAAGCAGCAGCGAGCCCCGGCGATCTTGCAACTCTTTATTTTTTGCAGAGGAGCCTAACCTCAGTCGGTAGGGCGAGCCCGGCGATTTAGGCTTTTGCTCTCATTGATTCGATTGAAAAAGCATCATCGGTTAGCGCGTCAGTAGGGCGACAGTTCCATTTAAATGGGAGTTGATCGCTGTGGCCCGATGGTATGTTGACTGGAACCTGGCTGGAATCGGCGCCGATCCCCGAAGAATGCGGGCCGACAAGGCAGCGTGAATGGCGACCTCTGCGGGCGCCTTTGCGACTTCTCACGATAACACAAGCGGGAATGGGGCACTCGGTCTCACCAACCAACGCCTGATAAAGGAATTAGAGCAACTGCGAACCGGAATCTGGCGCCGCGGAAGATCTGACGGCGAAAGAACCGTGCCACCCCTCGGGAAGAACAACCACCTTGCCACCAGAGGCCCGGAAATAGAAGCGGAATCTAAGCGAGGCCGGGGGCGCAGGCATTACTTAACGGAGAGAGGAATGCAATGAAGCAATACTCGGAGACATGGGACTGGCTGAGCTACTCCTCGAAAGCGAGGAATGGGGAGTGAGTGGCGGGAGGCGAAAGGTTGAGGCATCGATAAAGACTCGGTAGCATGAAGGAGTTAACTAAAGTAGAGGCTCCGGTCTCCATGGGCCTTTGGTACAACCATAGAATCCCGTTCACGCGGATCTTCCCCCTTAAACCCAGAAAGTTTAAAATGCCACATATCGAGGCGTTCGGCGGACAAAGGCAAGCCAGACCTCGATAAGTACACAAATGGATGAACTATGGATGTAGGGACCCGTGCGATCACGGGAGCCTTGCTATCACTGGGGCGGCGTGGCAGTTTAACAGACTCCGCCGATCTCCCAAATCTCATCATTGCGAGCTCTCATCGTGACTGTGCCCTTTTATCGAACAGGCATTACAAAAAGGTCATATAGTCACGTGCTTGATTCGGCTCGGGCGAGATTAGCGAGCTTGGCGGCTCGGTTCTGAAACGCGGCTGAAGGCTGGCACCGGGGCGGTAACGGATTTGCATGGCTCAAGCGCTTTCGGCTAAGGCCTTGTAGCCCGGGAGCGGATTCGATTCGGGCACCTTAGCTACAGACGCCGCGGCTGGTTTTGAAGCTGGCGCCAAAAAGATCGCTACCGTCGCGGCAGTTCGACTCGAAGCACATTAGCACGGGCACCGGCGGCTGGTTTTGAGCTCATTGCTTTCGAAAGGCCGTATAGCGAGGAGCGATTCGACTCGGGCACCTTAGCCCACAGACCCAGCGGCTCGATTCGAACATACCATCTGCGCCTGTAAGTAGCTGAGGCTTTCAGCTTCTTCGATTTTCAAACTAGGCTGCTGGAAAGGCCGTATAACCACGTGCTTGATTCGGCTCAAGCGGTGTGAAGCCGGCGGCTCGGTTGTAGGAAACGCGGCTGGGAAGACCTCAAGCGCAGGCTTGAGGCGGTAGCTCGGTTGCAAAGCTTTAATAGCTCGGGGAAGGCCTCGTAGCCTAAGAACGATGCTTCCGGTTGCGAGCTTAACATCTCGAGGAATCACCTCGAAACGAGAAGTCGGTAGCTGATCTGTTTATTTGCTCAACTAATTGCTGGCCTAGAAGTGATTAAACTCTGAACACCTTCTTCCGGAGCCTCGGCTGGTTTCGAGCTCGGCTACGGAAGAAGCCATATAGCCGTGAAGCGGTCAAGCTCGGCAAATTAACGAGGCCAACGAGCTCGTTCAGAAACTCAATTGCTGAAAAATGCCAGCATATAGCCGCATAACGTTGTCATGCACGTCTTACGAACTCCGCGGCTCGATTTTCAAGAGCTGACTACTCGAGAAAAGGTCGCTGTAGCCAATAGCGATTCGACTCAGACGGTCAGCACTGACCAGCGGCTGCGGTTTAGCCGACGCGGCTGGAAGGCCTCGCGCCGAGGCCCGGTAGCTCGTTTGAGCTTAGCAGCTCGGAAGGCCTGGCGGGCGGTAACAGTTGAGCGCTGCACAAATCAAAGGCCGTAACCACGAGCTATCGTAGCTGGAGCAACAAAGTCCGAAGCGCCGGGTATGCGCTCGGTTGCGGAAACTAACGTTTCAACAAGGCGTAACGCACGGTATGGCTCGAAGGCGGTAGCTCGGTCGTGACATATGACTCAAAAGACCAAGTAGCCCGCAAGCCATGGCTGGGGCGATGGCTGGTTCACGGCGTAACGGCTCAAGGCCCGATAGCCGCGGGCGCGCTGGGTTGGCGAGGCGCCAGCGCTTCCGAGGCGGTAACCGGGCCGCCGCGCTTCGAGCTGTGGCTAGAACTGTCAACCGATTGCCAGACTTGAAGCTCGAAAGCCGGTAACCATAAACCGTAATTCGAGCCATGTAGCTTCAGTTGCGAACGCGTGACGCAATCGACGAAACTAGCCGCGAGCCATGTAGCTCGAAACTGGCCAACAGTTCTCGACCTGCACGGCTCAGGCCGTAGCCGAACCGCCAGCGCTTTCGGGAAACCCCGGTGTAACTGGTCCGTGACGTAACGACAAAAAAAGACCAAGCGCCGCGGAGCCATGTAACGAGCCCGATGGCGCGTTCGCTAAACGATCAAAACCGTATGATTGGGGCGGCGCGGCTGTTCGCGAGCATCTTGACTCAGGCAGTAGCGAACGTGGCTTTCGAGCGATGCTTCGTTCGCGAACTTCGCAGCTCAAAAGCTGCCAAGCGGAAAACGCGGGCAACATAGCTCCGAGCGTGGCACCGTTAGGAAGCTTCTTTCACGACTCAAAGGCCCAGTAGCCACGAAGCCATGCCCAACGAGCTGATGGCGCTCGGTTACAACTAACATATCGAAGGCGCTGTAGCCGAAACGATAGCTCAATTTGGAGGAAGCAATAACCGAGGCTCAGGCGGGGAGCCTGCCAGCTCGGTTGAGCTTATGCGCTCGGAGGCAAAAGTCGAGAGCCTAAGACTCGATTTGAGCCAAACTCGGAAGGCGCAAGCGAGGCACTGTATTTGGTTTTGGAAACCTTGACTCGGGGAAGGCCGCCAGCCCACGGCCATGTGGCTGGATTTGAAACGCGGCTGGGACAGCATATCAACCCGAGCCTAACTAGCTCGTTTTGAAGCCTAATTGCCAAGAAGCTCAAACAACATGAGCCGGGTAATGAGTTTTGATAACGACTCAGTTCTTAGAATTCAGCATCTCAATTCATGGCTCAAATGTCAACAGTGTCTGACATCGTGTAGTCAATGTCTGAAGCAATAAGTGCACTTTTCAGCAGCTGGCAGGCTGGGAGGCAAGGTGGAGTGGGGTTTAGGCAACAGCGCTCAGAGCCCGAACACGAGCCAATCACGGGCTTGAAGGGATGAAGCAGGGCTGTGGGTGTTGGGCCCTTGATGACCTCTGAGAATATAAGCCCAAAATAGACCATTCACTAACCTAAAGTGTGTAGTTTATTCAGGTCGTATTAAAGGAAAATGCTGATCTCATCAGTGGGAAAACATAATGTTCCTGAAATTATTACCCATCATTGTCTTGTAATCAGGATTCATGATAAGGAAGATCTTTAGCCCCATTCAGGATGTGTGTATCATCAAACTGAAGTACGTGTTCGTCCTTATTGGTTGTGATGGAAAGAAAATCTCACCCGTTGAATATATATCATCCTCGATAAGGAAGATACTGTTGGTATAAATCCAGCCTGGGAAAGTTATCATAGATCATCCATTATAATCAGATCTTATTCTGATTGAAGAATGTATGGACTTAGTACAGGAAAACCGTCCCCTAAATGGTTGATCTTCTTTGCTGGAAAGCCAAACTTGACATCAGAAGACAACGTTTAACCTCATGATCCTTTTGTTTCTTGTTTTTGAGAATTTAAGCTGTAGGAATCAGTGAGACAGCCAGTGAGTTATTATCATTAGTTGATTAAAAAAACATCATCTAGTTTATATATATATTATTTATTTTAATCATTCAGCATATTTATATAATAATTTTTGAAGAATAATCATAGAATATAAATAAAAACAATAAAAACTAAGACTATTATTTAAATTCATAGAACTTAAAAAATTTATCATTAATAATAAATGTGCTTTTATTTTATTTTGAATAAGAAGATTATAAGGAAAAAAACAATACTAACATGTTATATATATACCATATCATTCAGTTATTAAAACATTTAAAAAATTTAAAAAACAATTCTTTATAGAAGAGACAGTCTCTTAACTCATTTAATAAAAGCGATTTCTTATATTATAATAAAATGTTTAAATTAATAGAAAAATATCATATATTATTTTTAAACATAATTTATCCATCAATAAATATTATGTTTTATTTATCAAATAAAAATAATAATAATTGGTTTGATTATATTGATATGAGTTGATTAATTAAAATGTAATTATTTCTTTTGGTGACATCTAGACTTTTGTTATTTCTGCAAGGCGTTTGTTATCTACATACAGCCTTTCAAACCATATATATTATAACCTTTGCTTTTAGATTGAAAGATCTTTTTCATTCATTTGTTGTATTATATTATTTTCTTAATTCTTTCTTTACCACAAATTACTTGCTATTCCCACAATTGGTGAGTGGAAAAATATGCACAATTTGTGGTGAGACAAGTGTCAGAGTTTAGAGCAAATAGGATTTTTGTATCAATTGCTACCGTGTAGATTGCTACAGCTAACTTAAAGCATTATGCACTCTGAATATTCATTGCAAAGATAAAAATTGAAGAACTATTGTGATTATCGATAATATCATCCATTTTAAAATAAAGAATATATATTTGTTTACTTTAGGTTGAAACACTATATTTTAATTTGAATCCTCATTTATATATTTGAAATCCATAGAAGTACAGAATAAAGAACTGAAGGAGCATTAATGGAATAATCAAATAATTTACTATAACTTAAGGGTTAGGTTCAAACCACTTATAATATTTTCTAAATTTTTTGAGGTATAAACCTAATGTAGCTCTATTCATGTATATAAGTATCTCACTATATTTGTTAATCCAAACATGACACGAGTAATAATTATGTTAAAATTAACAAATTCAAATACAACATAATTAGTAACTAAGTAACAAAACACGTAAAACATGTTTATTAATTTGGTCATTTAAATAACAAGTTCAACTAACATCAAATATTTAACAAAAATAACATATTGAATGATTGTATGATGTTTACCTTTTTTGACATTTGGAACAATTAAGCGAAACAAGCAGTTCTGTTTTTATTGAGACTAAGTATTTAGATGACCGTGTTATATTAACAATTTATACTTTATGTCGACTTATTATACTATTAACATGGATATTGTTTTATCCATGGTTTTTATAATTTTATATTTAGATCTGTTCATATCTAATATAAGTTTGAATCGTAAAAAATTATTTTGTTTAAAAAAAAAAATAGTATGTTCATTTTTTAAACAGTCTTATTAACAATTAAATTATATTCAGTTTGTAGATAACTATTTCTATGTACATTATATTATTAGTTGTAAAAATGAACATATTGTTTATAAAATAGAGAACAGAAGCGAGAGATACTTGAAGAAGCTTGGGGAGATTTCGCATTCCTTCATGTGTCAGCCAGCTCATCACGAGCTCCTATTTGCCAAGGTTTTAATACGTAGATACGTTAATGTGTATATAATAAGTAACCTACACATTTTCTTATACATTAATAATCTATCATATTAATGTATATTCAATATACATATTAAGCTATCGAGATTAATGGAGTTTATGGACACATATAATAATGTTCATATACTCCCCTTGGATGTACATAATCTTATCATTAAAACCTTACCCAGGGAAAACATGAGTGGGACCAAATATAGTGAAGGAAAAGAATACAGAGTATAAATTTACTCCCCTCCTTCTGTAAGTATTCACACAGTGATGTATGAGTGAGCTGGTTGTATGATTGAATCATTTATAACAACTCCCACATGAATGACCATCAGCTCAAGTTGTACAATGTATCAAAATTAAAAACACTTCTTTAGTAAAACCAGTGGGACAAAACACAGTGAAAGGGAAAAAAGTCAGTATCATCTTTTATTCCTCACTCCCAGTGATAACCAGCTCTATTGTCTTAGCTTTTCAATTTGAAAGATCTTTAGATAGCTGTACCAACACGCAATGTTTGGATTGATCACCTTTAATATATCCTCATTTGAATTTACTTAATACATAAGCATTGTTTTCCTCTCATCTTCTTGGATTATTCTTAATAAGAAAATAAATACATGATTCTCTGATAACATTTATCTTGGATCTCAAATAAACATTCTCTGTAGCTCATGCATCATGAAGTATTTATGAATGATTAGAGGAGGTGGCCACCATTGTTTGTTTAACTGATCTCCAGGATATTGCAGTATTTTCATAAGTAAATATATATCATGTTTGTGATTGAGCTTTGTGAGGGTCCAAAAGATATAAAGATATTGTTTGTTTGTTGTTTGCATCTATGACCCCATTTTAATCCATGCAAGATCTGCAGCTGATTGAATACATGCTAAGTGGTTTTGAATTCATTGCTTCGGGCAATGTGGATATGGGATTTCATATATAAATTAGCATCTATAGATCCATATAAATATCTTGTGACTACACATCCATGTTGCATATCAGTCCTTAAGGAAGCGCTAAGCTTATCAAATATCGGAATACCAACTAACGTCCGTTACGGGAGAATATGTACCCTCATAGTCAATTCTAGGATAACTGAAACCTTGGAATGCAAGGCGTGCTTTTATATTACCTTATTTCATTTTCTCATTCGCTTCCATTATAAAGACCCATCAATATCCAACATGTTGTATATTTGTAGGTGTTTGAACTCTTGATTGAAAATACTCTTTGTAGTGATCTTAATTATTTTGATTATTCACTTGGCTACAACAATCGTTTCAATGTCGACATTCATTCACATTTGCGGCTCTTGATCCTTCATCATTTCTTATGATGTCCATAGCCACTTGGAAAGAAAAAGCATCATTTATGTAGGTAGTATTTAGTCCATATTCTTTCCCTCATGTATATAATTGATGAGATCTCTACATTGTTATATGCAGGTATCGTCAGAGATAACTCTTTATTTGGAGACTACTTTGATTCTTACTCTTGAGTCATGAATATAACACTTTTCCTTTTTCTAGGAATTGTGTCTTTTGAGCTGGTCTTCAACGTTTTTTGTCGTGGCTGGATTATTGTCATCGCTGTAATTTTCCTAATGGGTTTCAAATCCTCGACTGGGATATTCTTGATAAGGACATGGTTACATAGCTTTGTTAAATCAATAAAAACATCGAGCAGTGATTAGCAGACCTTTGTAAATGAGTTATTTTCGAACTTCTGGATTCGGATTACTTTATCTGTGAGGATAAGGTGAGATAAAGATGACTCATTCCATGTAATTTCTCGTCATTCTTCTGGGACAGCTTATCTCTAATGGCGGAAAAGATTTTCATCAAAGTGACAATGCAAATCTGACGATAAAACTTCCCGAAGAGGCTCGATATAATTTATAATAGATGATTAGAAAGCTGACATAAATGCAAGGCGGTGTTTGGTTTTCAGCGGCGGCGCGCAGCATGTGCGTGCCATGCGGCATGGCGACGCGATAAGAGCCGCCGTCACGAGAATATTAGGTTATTAACGTTTAGCAAAAATTGCTCCAATGGTGATAAATCATGATTGGGTAGGATGAAGTAGAACTAAATGTGCGGCGCATGTATGATAGCATGTCCCCATCGGTAAGACAATTTGGTTTCAAAAATGGTCTAACAGTAATTGCAGATGTTTGATAAAGATTGACCAACCACATTAAATGAACGCAAACAACAATATATTGAACATCTCCTGCAATGAACATACAATGTCAAGGTGTAGATGAGAATTCCTGACATTACAGGCAATTGTCTTGATAGGACAATCGAGGTGTTCTGAGTTGAATTATTTAGACGATAATCTAGCAAATCAACATTTCTACTGAAAGAAGGCATACATGAGACCATGGTGGGCTAGCATCAATTAAACCATAAAATGCGAAAGGTCCGCTGGGTGGGTGAATAGGCTAAATATCCCCGCTGAATCGATTCAGCGGGTTGAAGATACGCTGTAAAGATGGTCTAATAGTGGTACCTTCAAGGACAGCGGCTAGAGTATAACCTCCAGTTACTAAAATTTATCTGCTTGTTAATGGATGCCCATTAGTTTTCTTGAACTATATAGCGCATCTATGGGGTGGTAAAAATGTATTAGTCGGTGAACTTCTGGTTCATGACATCATAAATTCAATAAGATAAGACAGTTGTCTGATATAACCCACAGGTATAAAGAAGCCAATTAATTCAAAGATACATTTGCCCGAAATAACATAAGTAATGGTAAATACTCATTTTCATCATGATTCATGAACCAATATGATATCCATTTCGCGAATATCTTTGGCTTGAGTAAATTTACTAGATTTATTAGGAGACTAAAAGGGCATCTTCAATATGGAATTTAAGTTTTCTTTGGTAGAAAAATGGTGGCTCTTAGAAGCCTTTAATCATATCAACAGCGGAACCTAAGATAGGTATGAACATTAGATCGAGCCCCAATGTGAAGTTTAGAAAAAAATATTACCACTCCCAAACGAGAATGCATTGTAGGTTGTGGCATAGTCAGCGAACATGCATCACCAGTGATGACATAATTGATCAATTCGTAGGGATCATATATCTTCAAAATAAAAACAAAATTTAAATAGAAATCAAGATTAACGTGTATAGATATGTAGTAGGTATGGAAAGAAAATAACATAGAAAAATATGAGGATAATCATATGTCTCAATCATAGCCGCGCATTGCCATCCACCCAATCGACCAGTGATTTTCCACTTTGATCTTAAAAAATCGAAACATCAAGCTCAACCTCAAAGTCTTTGCGCTATCATCATCAAAGAAGGATCATCGGGATCCATAATGTCTTTAAAATCAATAAAATTTGTTTCAATTTGCTTGTCTTTTCCTTTCATGGGGCATTAAAGGTAACAAATGTTTGTCTGACAGTGCAGAGGCATTGACCTTTCATTCCACATCTGTAACATTCAGTCTCATAAGCCTTTTTGTTATGTGGCCACATTCTTCAGGATCTTACGGAAGATTCAAACTTAAGTTTGTTGGATATTCACTTTCATACTTAAATACGATATAATTAGAAGAATATTAAAGCATGGCGATCACCACCAGGATGTTGTAGCTCTTCACTGAGTTGTGTTTCCCAGATTCATAGCATCCAAGTTGGACACCCCGACATCAAGATTCAAGATAAATAATTTCAAATATATCAGGGAGCAAATTAAAGTTTAGTGATATTGATTTTGTGTAAATAATTAACACTATTTTCTTCTTCAAGCTTAAGGCTTGAACATTCCAGAAGCAAGCTTCAGACACATTTCGAGAAAGGAAATAATTCTTCTTCATCTTGAGCATCGAGTTGAAAATTTAAACGTAAAGAACTGAGATGGTTTCTAACGAGTTAAACCGACAACTTTGAAACCCAAGTCTGAAAAAATTTCAAAAGAAAAATTTCGGACATGAAATTGAAATGTACCTTTCTTGTTTATGATTTTATATTATCGTCAAAGTGCAGTTAACGGTTGAGGCACTGTTTTTGTGATTGTTAAGGAAGCTCTTGTGCTGACTCTTTGTGTGCAAACCAGAAAGAACAAGAAGCAGAATATAGAAGAAACAAGGAATATTTCTTATTAATGGCCTTCTTATGTTATTAAGCCTGAGGCTCCCCTGTTATGAGGTTTAATAAATGAATACGTTAATGTGTATATAAATACGTAACCTACACATTTGTAACCTACATATTAATAACTCTATACATTAATGTATATTGATGTCTGCAAATGTCTCAGTTAATGGAGAGTTTATGGACATCCATAATAATGTTCATAATACATATTAAATATTTTATAAATTTCAATTTCATTCAAAATCTTTAAATTGTAATTTCACAAAAGAAAATAGCCTTATAATAATTAAAATTTTATTTAATTTTTATATTTACCTATATAAAAATAAAACTCTGCTCGAAATTTATGATAGTTACAAGGTGTAGTTTAAAAGCCCTATTTTACATTAGGATTCATAGTTCTTTCATTTTCCAGGAAAAATTTTATTAATAAACCATATTTAATTAAGGTTAAATATATGAATAATAACTAAATGTCTTTAAAATTTGTTTATCCCTAATCATAAGAGACCATCTAAACATTTTATGCAAATACATTTAAAGTAAATATTATCATAATAAAACACAATAAGATAAAAAAGGAATTTTAATTTTCTCCCAACGACAAAAGACAAATCATGTATGCTAATATGCACCACAGCAGCAACTTCAGAACATCCGTTTAATAAAACTTAAGGGTTTTTTATTTTTAAAGAGATAAATTTGATCTAGGTTAACAAATAAATTGATACAAATATAATCAAAAAGTGTTAAAAGCTTTAAGGATGTGCGACTTCCAATTTAATAGCATAAGAAGAAGGATGAAGCAAGGCAGGATCTTATTAAAATTTTAGATACTGCTTATCTGACGAATATGATTTGATCTGATAACTCTATCGAATCAAAGTTTGTCATCCGAACTGTCAATGCGAAAACCCACGAAGAAGTTGTCTGACGGCGATACAACTAAAAATATAACATGTCACAACAAAAACACGAAAAACTGAAAGAAGAAAGTAGTTAAATTGATGTGGAAGAAACCATTTTATTGAAAAAGAAAACTCATATATGGGGAAAAAAAATTATGTAAGGGGTGATTTCAGGCCAATGGCGAATCCAATATTTTGCTTTAGGTGGGCATCATTTAAATTATTTAATAATAAACAAAATATATGTTTCAATTAACTATAAATACAAAAAAAAAAGTTATATTATTGATAACATTGCTATTGAATATATTTTACAAGATTGTATTAAAGCAGTTTCATATTTTGAAAGTGTTTGTACAATAAGTAATATTATTATTGTAAATATATTTTCCATACAACAATTGATCATTCTCAGATTGATCTTGTCGATTTAGTAGCCGATTTTCACAATATTCTGGCAATGTTCTCTCAACGGTTGTTGTTGCAACCAGTAAAATCAAGGCCAATCTAACAAGCAAATAAACAAGTGAATACATAATGTGTTTTTTTGTCTCAACCATTTTTCTTGCAAGATCACCAATTCTTTTCAATTAAGAAAATTGATCATTGGATCACACATCAATGATGTAGGTTTCAAGTTGATAATTAAGTACCATCAACTCTATTGGAGAAAAATCTTTTAGATAAAACTAAGCAAATCGAATTAATTTTTGTTTGTCAAAAGCAATAAACGAATCACTAGGATTTAGAGAGTCACAAAGCCCATTTCGATGTTTACCTCGATATTCATTTAT
This sequence comes from Tetrastigma voinierianum, assembly GCA_016808115.1. Classification (NCBI taxonomy): domain Eukaryota; kingdom Viridiplantae; phylum Streptophyta; class Magnoliopsida; order Vitales; family Vitaceae; genus Tetrastigma; species Tetrastigma voinierianum. The sequence goes on along the minus strand of JAEQBH010000891.1, from coordinate 231,417 downwards.
TAAGCTCTGAGTTGTATATCTATAATAGCCTTAAAAATAACTCTGCTTGATAATTATGTAAATTAATCATAATGCATAACATAATATAATGTTTAAAATTTAATATAGAAACTGTACTAAAAAATCAAATTTATTTTTGTTATAAATTTAATGTTAAATATAAAAAGGTTATTATCAATATAAGTTTAAAAAAAAAAAGAACAACAAATAAAGTTATCATCTTTTATATAATATTTCTATGAAATTTAAAATAATAAAAAACTTGCAAAATTTTCTCTTCCTCTTTTCCTCCTTATCCTCCTTTTTTTTTTTCACTTCTTCCACTCTGCCTTACACCCTTTTATGTAGCTTTTAGGTTTAAATTTTGAATAATAAAGCAGCTATATATTATGATTTTGGCCTGTTTGGCAAAGAAGACTACAGAAGTTGAATAACCTTCTTGACTCCATCATAAAAGCAAGGATAAAAAATGTAAAAGTGAGGGTTCACACATGACTGAAACCCATGCCACTTGATTTGCCACCACCGAAACCCAGGATTCCCACATGACTGAAATTCATACCATCCAGCTTATAATAATGTAATTCCATGTTTCTTTTGGGATCTAGAGATTGATGGAACATTTAGTTAGTTTAACTCCTCAATATAAAAAATTAAATAACTTGAAAATATATAATTTTCTTACTAATGCTAATTACATTTGACTACCTTCATATCTTATCATACAACAAATAAGAAAAATCATTCTTCTCAGCATTTTTCTTTTCTTACTAATATTTAGAGAACCAAACATAGCCCCTAAATTTGATCTAACACCCTCTATAGACTGTCCTTCAGGCTATGAATCAAACACAATACTAGAACACCTGCTCAATTTCAAAGCCAATTTATATCAGTTCAACAAATAAACAGTTTAGGCAACCATTTCTTTTATCAGTAACAACTTGGGCAACCAGACCAGTTTAAATCTATCTTAAATCACATTCTTTGACAATTCAGTCAAAAAGCTGCCAATCCTAAAGTCTATTATTGCTGACAGTGGTCTTCTTAACAAACTCAAGACTGACTTTATAATATTGGTAACAAGTAATTGATATTGAGAGGGTTCAAATATCAGCAGGAGTCAGAAGGTGCATCTTGAACATCACCTTCATCAAAGTCTAAAACTTTGAATCTTTGGAGACTACCAATTAGTTTAACTTCCTTTGGTGGGGCTTCATTCAGGATCTATTATGGGTGCACCGAAAGGGTTTGCTTCAAGATGATCCCATCACCATGAACACAGGAACAGCCTCTCTGCAGAAAGTGTATAACATGATAAACTTGTAGTAAATGTAAATCCATTAAATGAATGATATCAAATAAACCAAAAATTGAGCTACTTGGATGATCAAATGGCATTTTCTTGGAAGTGAGAGCCACATACCACCCTCTGAGAAAACCAAGCAAATTTTCATTGTTCTATATTCTCAATCTGTGAAAAAGACCATCATTAATAATAGGAAATAACTTTGGCTCAGAAATCATAAATTTAATCTTTGCAACTTTACCATAAACCAAGAAAGAAAGTAAATGAATAGACAACTAAATGAACTAATAGTAAGTTAATTCCAGTTAACTTTTCAAACATATGGAACTATTCAGGTTTAAAATTGCACACAAAAACAGTAACTTTGGATTCCATTCAAATTATTAAGTGAACCTCTCAGATTATTTGTTGATATATAAATTGTAGTTACAAACTTATGAAGTCAAAACTTATTTTTAAGATCACTAGAGTCTCTAAACCTGTTTGGATGATTTTTGTTAAGAGCCCTACACAGGTGGGTGGCAAGTACCGCTTATTGTAGAAATCTTATTTTTGGCTTATGTAGAAGCTATTTCATATTCAAAGGGGAAATGGACCTGTAAGCTAGTTAGAGCCAAATTGGTTATTTCAATGTACCATTAAACACTACTAAAAAATCAAAATTAAGAGGTTCAAGTTTTCTAGAACCTCCCAAGCCATTATGGTTCAAAGTTAAAAAACATACGACCATTGCTCTAGAATCAACGAAAACAACAACATGTTTAATCATAGGTGAACATGAAAAACCAACTGGAAAAGGAAAATACTGAAATGATATACAGCCACAATACAATAGAGAAAAAAATACAATGTGTTAAGGTCATAGCATCTTTTTGAAATGAGCCTCAAATTTTTGCAAAGCAATCAACTCACCAGTTTTAAGTTGTCACTATAGACCAATAATAATTTAATATCTGAACCTTACTGCAAATTTTATTTCCACAGCAACAGTGAAATTTTAAACAAGAAAAATGATAAAATTTACTCAGAGTATATAATGAAAAAAATCAAAATCTCAACCTCAGACATTAAAAGGAGAAATAAACCACCATCCTCTGCTCTTAACCAAGAGAGCAGAAACATGCAAGTGTAAGGCAGCAACACAAACATAACCAACATTCCCTACTGTTTGCTAAATAGATGAAATGAACTGTTCTTGAACAATCCATTTTCTGTATCAAATAAGCCATATGGAATTTTTGGAAGAAGTTCTAAAAGATTAAGAACTTTAATTAGTAGAAAGAAACAAGGCTAATTTTTTTCATTTTTCAAAAAATTAAAACAATGATTAGTTCAAATATTTTAAACATTAAAAATGATTTTTCAAATGTCCTCCCAGTTTCACTTGCAAGAGTACTCACATAATGCAAAATGAAAAACTCAATATTTGCAGTTTCTATGTAAGCTAAGTTGAGAATCTCCTTCCTATTCCTGTAACCAGGCACCAAAGGGTCATTATCCCTTTAAATTTGTTTCAGTTCCACTCACCTGCCAGCTTCAGTATTCAACGAGCCAAGACTCATACATTCAGAATAATTGCATATTAGCATCTGTCCATCTCCCCCAATAGAAATCGGTAGCATCAATAAGCGAAACAAAGTTTCAAATTTGTTATAGTATGTATCATACGTTAACATATTGGTTTATATCTTTGATAGAACACTTTTTCTAAGTTTGTAACCATTTGGTGATAGATCATCTTACCTAATATGGTTTTTAACCTTCTTGTACTTGCCTCTATGATGACTCAATAGAAAAAGACTACAGAGAATTCTTTCTCAACTCTTCCCTCTCTTAGTTTACTGGCATTGTCGAAGCAGGTTGGCGGGAGGTCTAGGTTAGGAAAAGCCTCTGCATGGTGTTCCCCATTTGGTTTTGAATGTCCCACCATGGAGACTTTGTGGTTTGTTTGGCTCACCACATCTGCCAGAACAGGGCCGCAGTAAGAGAGGTGTTAAAGACATGATGTCCTTGCTAAACCAAGTCCTACAGAGTTTAAGCTTTTGGAGGTTGGTTAGTTTAACATGATATCGGAAACCTCGACTCAAATTGGGGATTTTCAAGCGCTTTAAGGCCGTTTTTCGAAGTGCTCAAGAGGGTGTGAGGTGTTTTGACTTTCTATTTCGAAGTGGGATCTCACCACCGGCTGAGGAACTGGAAGCGTCGGCCTTTTCCGCCACAGAGTGATGGCCAGGAAACCATGCGTGGAGCTCACACACAGCCATGATAGTTCAAACCGGATCCACATCGTGTTGAGTGGATATAAGATGTTAATGACCGATCTCTCCTGGCATCATCCATGACTCATCCACCAGTTTGTTTGGTACTTGAATTTTATTGTTTTTTAATTTAGCTTTATGTTTAATGACCTCTTTGCCTAGGGTTTCTGATTTTGATCTTGTTCAGATTACTCTATGCGATCTACTTCGCCAGCTATGTGATTGGTGGGCAAAACCTGTTCGGCCTTGAAGTGGTCGATGATATTCAAATGTGGAGGGACAGGGCGACTAGTCCCAATTACTTGGATTGGAGTAAAACAATCCGCCTCATAGAGGTATTGTGAGTCGATCCTGTAATAGGGACCCCTCTTGATGATTTGAAGGAATTTGGTGGTTAGAGTATAATGCTAAGTCTCTTTCTCCCAATTATTGAGTCAAATGATGAAGTAAAAGTACTCATTCTCATTAAATCATATAGGTTTGTTAAAAGAAGACTATTGAATTGTTTAGATTTGTGTGTGTTATGGAGGGAAATATTTGCATTTTGATGTGTCTGGGTACTATCACTCTAAGAAACAAGATTGTTAAACTTACAGGAAATTTACTAATGGGTATAAAAAGACATATGAGGAATTGGTTACTCTTTACCCTTTAGTGTTCGGATGTTAAGGTCGACAAGATTCGACAAGAAAGATGGCGATGATGGGCTTCTAACCGCCCTCCCTTGAGTATGATTAATTAGAGTATGAAATTTTTGTCTAGCCACAAGAAGTTTATTCTTTCAAGCGTTCATCGAATCCTATGAAACTATCTCGTCTGCTCTTCCATATGCTAGATGAGAAGTCTTGTTAGTTGAAACAATGGTGAGGTTAAAAAGCCCCTGCAATCTGAGAATAGTGGCTGGGGGTAACCACTAGAGGGCTAACTCTGGAGGGGTTGTAGCCAACTCGCATAAACTTGGACATCATGATCGAGACTATAAGCTGGGGGCCGAGAGAATCAAATGAAACCATACGTATATAACTCGTCAGCGGGAACTCTGCTTTCAGTCGGTTTCAATTCTCAGTGAGCTGAACTCGCAAGTTCCACTTGTACTAAGGTCGGTAAAGTCTCCGTCTACTTCGAGTTCTGGTATGTTGAATCATGAGCTAACCCCGAACACATGCCTTGTCATGTGGTCTCTGAATGAGCCATTGATTAAGATCCTGAGATCACATAATGGAAGTGATTAGGTCTGTTTTCCTACCTTTAGTCTAGCCTTAAATATTTTGTCACTTTATGAGATGGGTTCTGAATCATGTTGTTCTTAGTTCATACCATTTTCCCACTCTTCTATTCCCTATCATCATGTTGGGTTTAATTTTAGTTAATTTGGTATCATGTTAAACTAACTCAAGCTCTTCAATGTTTTATCTGTTCTTTCTGTGATTATTGTCTCTTAGAGATCTACCAATGAAAGCAGTTGTTAATGAAGACACAGAATGCAGGGGTCTCTATTCTTGATTCTCAATATGAGTCTATTTACATATTAGGGTTCTTCTGCATTTAGATAATTCTGGGATTGATTGCCCCCTCTTCTATCTGTGGAAGCAATTGTAATCTGAGTGCTGACTTATGATGCCCAGTTGTGAGTCTATGGGTTTGCGAAACATTGTCTTAGTTCTGATCCTAGAGTCCCGATACGCAAGTTGGTGCTCACGATTTGAAATCCATTCGGATGTGTGGGGTCCATATCGGTTGTGTGGCGGGTTTCGTTTATTATGTTTGTCGATGGTCCCATTATTTGTTTCGCTGATTATATTTAATGGCTTGGTTGGAGTTATTTTATCACTTTGTTTTTTATGTTGAAATTCACCTGGTTTTGTAACACGTTCCAAATTTGAAGCGATAATGCGAATATGTCAGAACAATTTGGTCATTCATAGCACCAATGCATCTTCATGCAGGACATCTTGTGTTGATCTCCTTCTAAAATGGAGTTGCACAAGAAAGCATGGGCCACCCTTCTTGAAGCAGCTCGGGCTTGTCTTTAATGGGCATTACTAAGCATTCGGCCGATGTTGTTTCCATCGCTTGTTTTTTGATTAGTGGATGTCTTCTGTCTTAGTTAATTTTTTGTTTCAACAAATCTTTAATAAATCTTGTTTACCATTGAGCCTCAGTGTTTGGTGTCTTTGTTTTTGTTATGGATCTTCGTCTGCATGTATCTAAACTAGGTCTAAGTCATTAGAGTTATATTCCTTCAGTTGATCTTGAGGTATAAGGTATTATTGTCTAATCTTCTGATACTTTAGTTTTTTGTTGATGTCACTGCGAGAATACCCCTTTATCTCCTTTGTGCATGAGATTAGGGGAGGGATGATGATTTTCACATTGCTCTTTCTTGTCTTGTGGGTTCAGAACCTGTTCCACCTGGCGAAGCCTCCCATCACCCAGTCTAACAACCTCTGACCCCCCAGGTCGAAGCCCTCCATCGGCTTCACTTCAGATATTGGACCACAATTCTTAGTGACCTTCCTATTGCTCTCTGTAAAGGTAGCGATGCAGCTATACTCATCAATCTCACCTCTTTTTTGTCTTATAACCATTGTAATCCTATACTATTAGTTTCTTATCTTCAGGACTCTATTTGTTACCTAACAAAGTTTATGAAGCCTACTTCATTCTAGTGGCGTAGTGCTTATGATAGAGGAGATGGTTCTTGGTAATAATGGTACTTGCGACTTAGTGCGTTTCTGTTTTTGGGAAGAAAGTAATTTAGTTTGTCGATGGAGTGTTTATAGTGAAGGTTAATCCCGATGGATCAATTGCTAAGCTGAACGCCGTCTTGTTGCTAAAGGGTATGCCTAGACCTATGGGGTGGATTATTCTGATACTTTTTCCTCGGTTGCCAAGCTAACCTATATTCTACTGTTAATATCTCTAGCAACCACTCATGGTTGGGACCTCCATTAACTTGACATTAAAAATGTCTTTCTTCATAGGGATCTTGTAGAAGAGGTTCTTATGGGCAAACTCTACTGAGTTTTGACTGTAGGGAAGATTGAGTAGTTTGTCGTCTCAAAAATCAATTGTAAGCTTAAAAGCTAGAGATAAAAATGCAGTGGTTTGACTAGGTGATGAAGTGATTGAAATTTGGCATCTGAGAGAAGAACAAATTCGATCATTCATCTTTTATAGAAACTCTCAAGCAAGTATCATCTTGTTGGTTGTGTATGTTGATAGTATTATCATTGTTGGGATGATGCTGACAGAGTATATCTTCCTAGAAATTAACTTTCTTTATGGTGGATTTACATGCAAAAAGGACTTGGCGTACTAAAATCTTCTTACACGTGTTGGGGTTGAAGAGTAAGCGTGAAATCTTCTTATCTCGAAGGAAATATGTGAATGATCTTATTGAAACAAGAAATTTGGCAACAAAGTCATAATCGATTACTATGACCTAAGCACATCTTACTGAAGGCAGGTGTTGAAGATGCGAGAAGTGCCAGAAGTAGGTTGGGAAGAGTGAGCTACGCTGATGTCTGCGATGTACGCACTGTTATGTGTAAGCCAATACAAGTCTTCTCGACAGGTTGATCATTGGGTGGTTGTAGAACATATTACATGTTCTTGAAAGGCTTAGAAATATTATTTGCTCGATAATGGCATGGGCATAATAGACTTGAGTGTTTCACGGATGTAGATTGAGCAGGATCTAAGGAACACATAAGGTATCTTGATTCTGTGTGTGTTTGTTAGAAGGGAATCTAGTTTACATGGAAGAGTAACAGTGTTTGCTCTGCCCAGTCTAATCACGAAATGAGTATGGAAACAATGGCAAATCTACATGCGAGATTGGGGTGGCTCCATCGGCTTTACAGTCGATCTTAAAACACCGATTGGTTTAAGCAGCTGTGTGGCAGCCATTGGGTTACCGTCATATTACCTACAATCTTGTTTGTGAACAAGCCCAAACACGTAGAGATATATTGCTATTTAGTTCGCGAGAAAATACAGCTAGTTTTGATTTCTGAGGCATGTAAAGAAATTTGGAAAACATTGAGTGACATCTTCACAAAGGTTCTAAGTGGAGACTAGGTTAGTTACCTCTGTAGCAAATTGGACATGATTAACATCTATGCTCAACTTAAAGGGGAGTGTTATAGTATGTATCATACATTAACATATTGGTTATAGTATGCATCATACGTTAAAATATTGGTTTGTATCTTATTAAGATCTCTTTTCTTTATAAGGGTTAACCATTTGGGTATCTTACCTAATGTATTGCCCTAACACCTTGTATATATGTATGATGACTCAATGAAAAAGACACTAGGGAATTCTTTCCTCCGACTCTTCTCTTCTTGGTTTCTACAAAATTCAAACAAGAATTCATACTTTTTTTTTTTTTGAGTAGAATTCCTTACATACATGAGGCCACCTAAATCAGTATAAGAATAGCAAATAAGGAAGAGCACACAGTTGAAAAATACAGAGAACATATGGGGCATTGGCGCCGATATTGTGTGGCATCTAACCTTATCCAGATTCAGCATCAAATACTCCTCTTCTTCCATCTCCTCTCGTCGCTCACCAAATTTTCATCAAACTGTCTATCTTACAAGTTAAAAACTCATATTTTATCAATTGCATATTAAAGCCTTAAAACTCTTGAGTGACCAAAAAAAAACAGAAAAATAATGCAACATTTTCAGTTTCTGAGCGGGCCCAACAACCCTAATTATAAAACATTTCTAATCCTAAAGCCACAATTTTGTCCTCTTCAAAGGGTCTGTTTCCTATAAATTGATAGTTCATATGAACATTACTATAATATGGGCGGGCATTTTGGAGTCTATATTGGACAGCATATCAGGCACAATAATGGAATATCACGAAACTTTACAAATTCAAATGTTACCAGCGGTTTGTTTATCAGTGTTTGCTTGCGGAGAAAAGCGACGGAACCGGGATGTCATGATTGGGTGAATTTATATATCACATTCATTCATTTCTTAACTGGGGCTAACTTTAATCAATACATGATATCTATTGTTTGGCACAATGAGTGAATCATTAAAATATCACTTTCAGCCAAGGAAAAAGAATTTATTGCACAAATTAAACCTCAAAGAAAATCCATGTGTCATGTGGATGCTATATGAAGAAAGGGACTCAAAATAGCGCCAAACCAGGAACCGATTTCAATAAATGATGGGAACTATGAGGTCTCAGGAAAGTGTTAACCTTGCTCACTATATCTAATTGAGATGCTGTTTATCTTTTTATTTTAGGCCTGTGGTCTTCCCTGTATACACCACTATGTTTGGGGTTATTCTTTTAAATTCTTTTGTTGGGTAACCTTCTACCTATTAAAAATAAAAAATAAGAATCCTTGAGAGATACCTCAAAGTGATTTTTGGTCAAATCTTGAAAATATTCTTAGGGCATCAAATATGGGTCTCAAAGTTTAGAAATGAGTGAATTATATCTAAGAAAACCAAGAGAAGTTAAGAAATGCATGAAAAAGAAGAAAAAGAGAATCTTGTTTGTATCTTAAAAAACTATCTGCATGGCTTGGACTTATATGCATGCCGTGGGACCCACAATGCATAAATGAAATAAAAGGAGAAGAAAAATAACTGTACAATATCTAACACTCGCCCTCAAGCTGGAGCATATATATCATATGCACCAAGCTTCTTACCAATGTATTTAATTACAGGCTGCCTTAGAAGATTAGTAAAAATGCACATTAGTTGTCCTTAGATTATTAAAGCAGCCAACACACATCCCGATGCGATCTTCTCTCTAATAAGTGACATCTGACTTTATTCATGTTTGGTCCTTTCATAGAAAACTAGTTGGATGTAATATACAAAGCGACTTCAGTTTATATGATAGAACCATTGATAAATGTTTCAAAATCTCGAAACTCACCGGAAGGAATTCATACCGTGTAATTCATATTATGACCATAGCTGATATTAAAACGATGCTAAATGCGGCCCACTACATCTTATTCCTTACTCTTCAAGGGATATTAAGTTACCACCAATGAAACTCCTGATACCTAAAGTGATTTATCCTCGTGGGTGAGCTTGACCAGGTGTGCATACGTGTAACGACAACTGGATTCATGGCGCCACCATTACCATACAGCGCACCTTGGCACGAGTGTGCTGATATATCGAAGAGTGTAGTTGACGTCTGATGGCTATCGCTATATTATTTATGAATTGACTAACAACACTCACAGAAGAAAAATATCGGCGAGGTAATGGTGAGGTAGTTAGGTTCACCTACAGATAGTCGATATCTCCAGGATCTCTAAGACTCCTCACAATAAAACTGAGTTTGACATTAGGATCCATAGGGTGTATCAGTTCTGAGTCTAACATACCGGTTTTTCTTCAGGCGTCACAAAACATACTTCTTTGGGAAAAGGACTACACGAACTTAGTTGAACTATCTCAGATTAAAATGATTGAGTTTCCCCAGTCTTCAGTCTAATCAAGGTGAAAAGTATTTACTTTAGTTTTAGAATATCATCCCGATCGGTGCACCTTATGCGATGTATTCTACATAAACAATACAGGAATAAATACACTTTGCCCAGAAGAGTTATGATGATAGAAAGCTGAATGATGCACAGTATCTGCTGAAACATGCAAAATTCTTGAACAACGAAACTAAAACGGTCAAACCATGGTCGAGGAGATTGTTTCAAGTCATAGGAAACAGTGTAACGCACACTAAGCCGGACTCCCCACCAAGCGAAAACAAAGCCGGTGGTTGCTCCATATAAACTTCACCGATAAGATCACCGTGAAGGGAAGGCATTTTTATTCTCAGTGATAAAATGAAGAACACATAGCAACCATGGAGAGAAGGAGACGGACATAAGCGATCTTGGCAACAAGGGAGAATGTGTCACCATAATCAAAACCATAAACCTAAGTATATCCTTTAGCAACCAAGCGGGTCTTAAGGCGATCAACCTGACCATCGGGACCAACCTTGCGATGTAAACCGCGACAACCAGCGGGAGACTTACGGGTAAAACAGCAAGATCGAGTGCCAGGTTGGCCTTGACACGGCCATTTCATCTACCATTACCTCGTCGGCCCGGATGGGAAAGAGCCTCATTGGTGTTCTTGAAGAGAAACATAAGATATAACATAAACAAGAAACCCAGTAGGTTAAATAATCGATGGCTAACTCGAAATTTGTAAATAGGATGAAGTTACTAGTAGATAGATTACCTTCCAGAAGCATTGGTAGTCGATGGAGGCGGGGTAGGAAATTTGAAGGGATAGGAAGTGAGTCAGGGGGACCTCGAGAAGGAGAGAAACAACGACACAGTGGCGGCGATGATAAACTGAGAGTGGTCGAGAAGGCCTGACATGAAATATAGATTAAGGAAATAATGGGAAGGGATAAGGCGTCCAGCGGGAAGACTTAGAGGAGGAGAAGAAAGGTGAGTCCTGAAGAAGGTGACATCTGTTAGAGGAGTATCATTGAATCCCAGGGGAATAACAACGATAACCTTATGAGTGCGGGTATCTAGTGCATTTTGTGGCTTTGGCGGAAGAAGCATCTTGCTCTGGGTGAGAACCATGACAAGCTTGATGACTTGAAAGACTCTGATGAGGAAGGAAATAAAGTCTGGTTGATCGGGGAAAAAAGTGAATGAGGGCGATCATGTAACACGAATTGAAGGGCACATCACGATTAATCAAATAACAGTATAAGAATAGCGTCCCCAAAAAAGTAAAGGAACATGACAATGGAGGAGGAGAGCTGTTTGTCCAGCGAAGATGGCGATTCTTACATTACGACTACCTTTATTTTGTTGAGGTATAAGCAAAGGCGATAATTGGATCGATGTTGGGACATAAATGAGATAAAGGGTCTTGAAAATATTCTCTATTTTTATTGTCACTACATAACACAAATAGAAATCTTTGGTGGGTATGGTGCAGCATAAATTCACAGAAAATGAGTACTACTTCGGCTTGATTTTCATTAAAAATAATCAAGTACATCGAATAGTCATCAATGAAAGTGACAAAATAAAATCCTAAAGTAGATGCGATCAGAAAAAGGACTAAGTCAGTGGCCAGACGAGTTGAAAAGGACTTTGCTGGTGTGGCGGCAGGAGCGGGGCAGGTATGTTTCGGCGACATGACTCCTAAGCAGTGACAGAAGTGGAAGCGTGACATCTTGGAACTTGGAAGACTTTGGTGGCAGGGACGGCAGCGGATGAGGGAGAGGAGCATGGGGAAGCATAAGCTGCGAGATGAATTGAGGTGAGGTAATAGAGGCCTTGAGGGCGCTCACGGTCGAGTACGTGTTTCTGGTACTCAATCCTCAAGATACAATTTATGAGAAAAAGTAATAAAGCAAAAAAGAGTACGAGTGATTTTGCTGATGGAAATAAGATTAAAGGTACACTTAGGAATATAAAGAATAGAAGTGAGAGGTAGGGAAGGGAGAGGGTGTGCAGGCAGTACCTTTAGCCTGAGTTTGAGAACCATTAGCTAAAAGGTAACTTGATGGGTAAGCGGGCATGCCTAAGTAATACAGAAGAAGATCTTTAGCCAGGTGTGTGATGGGCACCAGTCCCCAGAATCCAGGATCAGAGAAGATGTATGAGTAAAGGCGGTGGGACATTCTGGTCCCAGACCTTGAAGCGACGCATTTTTGATGAATGGTCATCCACGAGTGTGGAGGCTCGGGGCTGGGGCGGTTGAGAATCAGGATAGTTAGGCCATGTGGGCGATGCGGGAGGTGAGTCAACCTTAGTGATAACAACGTCGCGGTATGGCGGCGTTATTGCAATAGGATTTTGATGAGGACGTTATCAGCTTTGCAGATGCAGAAGCTACGTCACTCGAGATTAGTTTGAGAAACTAACACGGAAGAATACGAGAAGTGCTATCGAATAGCAAAGTGCGGTACGGAGATACGTGGGGAGGCGAACGGCGCTCATCGGATAGGGTGATGGTACCCACGAAGGTCGATCTCGGACAATCTCAAGATCTAGACATAGGCCCGATAAGAGTAGAACCGCAGAAAAACATCGATCTTGCGACGGCAGACTGACATCACTAATGAGGCATACGATGTCAGGCTCTCCTTAAGAGAGGCAATCTGTAGATATAATTGGAGAAGTAAATCATGTCTGTTGTCGGATGTTGTGATATGACCTATATAAAGGCACTAGATATCCCGATGTATATAGACTTTTGCCTAAATCAAACTTAAAGCTTATTATTTTGTAGGCTAGAAGATGAAGCAAAATTTTGGATCATGGGTTTGCCATAATACGTACATAGATGTGCATCTATTTTCTATTGGGCTGCACCTTGTCGACATTGGGTATAGCATCCTCCGATTGTAATAGATGATCCTCAGCGCTTGTCACAGAACTAGAGTTCCTGGTGACCGGAAGATAATTCTCAGCTCGTCAATTTTGATGTGATAATAGGAGATTATGATAACATATGTAAATAGGATTTTAGTTGCCATAGCCATGGCGGAGATTGAATCACATTTGGATTGAAATTTAATAGGAGGGACGAATCACATTGTGGAACTTGAGATGAAGAAAATACCTCAAGCAGGTGGAGAAAAGTATTTGGGTGGGAGATGGGGCCTTCCCAAGGCACCACACCACCCAAACCTCAATGAGGAAGAGGCATTGACCAGGAGGCGAAGGAGGCCGACGGAGTGTCGTGGAAGCCAGTTGCCAAAAATGTGGAGAAGGAAGGCTCGGGGAGGGAGGCTGGGAGGATGGATGACAAGGCTGGCGTTGAGGCGAGCTTGGAGATGGAGACTAAAAGCCGAGAAAAGTGGGTCACACGCCCACACGCGCCAACGTGTGAAACTTCAGTCATGGGAAGATCGTGTGAGCTGTTTCAAATGGGGTTTCCTCCGTGATGGAGGTGATACAAATGCGCCTGTAATCTGAGGTCATCAGGTTGGAGAAAAACTTCTTAGGAAAAAGTCACCGGCGTCGGCAACAGGAGATTAAATGACAATTCGAAGGGTTTGAAAGGAGGAAAAGTGACGAAGAAACAGGATCCGCAGGAAAAAGAATTAGGTTTTGCTGCATTTGCGATCTGTGAAAAAGAAAAGGAGAATCCTTAATTTCATTATCTTCAAAAACTAACTATCTTACATATTGGACATATATATATATATATATATATATATATATATATATATATATATATATATATATATATATATATACCTACCGTGGACCATAATACATAAATGAAATAAAAGGAGAAGAAAAATAACTGTACAATATCTAACAAAATCAATTAAAAAACAAACACTGAATATAAACACAAAACAGTTTTCCATCCAGAGAGTTGAGAGTTGGTACAAGGTGATGTGACATGAATATAGGATTCTCCACGAGCCATGAAATATCAAGATGATGTCCTGTTTAACACATTTTTTCTTTTAGTTCTATGATAAAGTAACAAAAAGGACTTAATAACATTCTAATCGATTGGACATATTTGTAATAATCGAACTAATCTATATTTCATTAATACATTGGAACAAAAGAAATAGCTAAAAATTTTTAAGGGAAATAAGTTTTGGGGATGAAGTTGTGTTTGGTTCAAGTGCCCTGCTTTTTGTTGCCTTTAAAATCTCAAGAAAATCGAACTATAAATAAAGTTTATTTGCAACATTACATATTTTAATTATTTCTTCAGTTTAAAATAAATAAAATGGGATTGTAGTAGTAAATAAAACCAACTATTTTCTGCTTCACTTCGTTTTTTCCTTTCCTTCCACTTTTGCACTCTATTTTCTTTCCCTTGCATTTTCTCTCAAATTTCTGAGAACCAAACATAGCCGAAATGGCACGTAAATATAGATAACATGAACAAAACATGAGCAAGTGATAGAGTCACTTGAACAAAAACAGAGTGTTAATCGACTACCTACAATGAAATACACTCGTTTATAATACATAAATATATACATCTACCCCCGCAAAATAAGATGCAGAACTTCTGACAGAATAGGGTGCACCCTTGAAAAAAACTTACAAACAAACAAATTGCATGTTCTAATCATAAACATAACAGACTTCTATGATGTTCTTGAAGAAAAAACTAGTGACGAACCAAAATTTGCAGAAAGTATATCTCTCAATGAAAACCAGAGAACGCAGAAAATTGATTTGAAACAAAAATCTCTTTAGAGGAAAGAAAAGAAATCGAACCTGGAAACCTCCAAATCCTCAATGACAAATCAAACCCCAAAGAATCAGATGAAAAGCATTAAAACCAGAGAATGGAAAAAATAATGAAAAAAATATAGTGAGAAATAAATTTTCTCCTGTCTAGGTTTGCAATGGACGATATGGCTGTCAGTGGCTTCAGTATTCGGAAGAGAGCGGAAGAGGCTTTCGTTATATACGGGCTTCACGGTTACGGGAAAGCCCATCGGACTGCGTCTATTGGGCCATTAAATGGTAGTGGCCCATTTCTATCTGTATGGCCCACTAATTTATGGCTCTACTTGCGGCTCTAAGTTTAATTAAGGAGAACAAACCAATTTTTTTTATAAAAAAACAAACTCGTTATTGGGAGACGCTTCGAAAAACTTAGGGGATGTTTGTTTTATTTCACAAAAGCCGAAATGATTTTCAGTAGTTGTTTATTTTTAAAAAAATTTATCATTTATAACTGAAATTTTTAAAAAAAATTATGAATAAAAAAAGTGAAAATTTTTAGCTTTTATGTTTGAAAGCTAGCATCTTACCCAAAGCAGAAAAACTTGACCATTCTGCCGATAAAGATGAAATTTGGCAATCTCTTCATTCACCCATGGATAATGACGGGGGTTGGGGACGGGACGTACTGTAGTCTCGAATTCTCGGAGTGATATGGATGTTACCGGGCAGTGTGGTTGTTCACTGGCGCAAGCGAATAAGAAGGCGGCGATTGGGCAATTCAGTGGCTTCCACCGAATGGTAAGTTAGCGCTTTTCTACGGAAGACTTAGGCCCCAGAGCGAATGATTATCTCAATCAAGAATCTACTTTCGTTTGGTGTGATTCGACTATAACATGGAGGGAGAAGGATCAAAATCACTATTGGAGTGGATGATTTGTTTGTAAAGATAGGGAAGTGTTTCTGTTTAGGAAGGATCAGGCTTGTTCTTTTTTATGTGGTGTTTTCTCGATGGGTATTTGATGGAGCTGCTTCTCTTCAGGTGGAGCGGGGTGATTAGTTATTGGTGAACACATTGCTATATCGGGAAACGGCTTAGCGGTTTTGGTGAAGTTGCCTGATCCGCACCTAGCGACGGAAAGAAGGTATCTCGGGATAAGAGGCGCTAGAGCGCATCGGGAAGAAGGTATGCGGGATAAGGCGCTCGGTGCCGGGGCGAAAGGTCGCTGGCGTTCTGATGTACGACTTTTGGGCTGGTCCCCGTGTCGGGATCATTGGGTTCAGGCCGGTTGGCTAGGGAGGCAGGGCTGGGCCGCGATAAGCTTGGCCGAATCATATTATGGGGAGCAGTAGACCATCAATCTTTGTTTAATTTCAACGTAAAGATTTTGTAGCTTTTGTTTGCAGGCGCATTAGATGTTATTTGGTCGTTTGCTGAGTTGATCCGAGGACTAGGGGCTGTATAAAGGCTAGTTGTGGTGGGGAGGTTGGTTGTCTGCGGTTATCCGTTCCTTAGTCGGGAGAAGGATGTGAATGTTGGTAAGACTCATAATTAGGGGATTGCAGGATGAAGGATGATTGTTTTAGATCATTTGAGCATGCTTTCTAAGCCTGTGGATCGATTAGAGGGCGTATGGTTTGGAGTGGAGTCGAGATTGTCACAGGGTCTTTGGGTGGTTTAAAACTTGAATGGAGCGAGGACACCTGATGAATCCTGCGAGGATCGCTCGAGCTCCATGACCCGTCGTCTTTTCCTCCTTAGCCTCACGTGACCCATCTCCATCTTTCCCTTGCTTCTTGGCTTACGCGACCTTCTTTCGACCGTCTTTGCCTTTCCGGCTTCTTTTGGTATACGAAACCTCTCCGATTAGGCTGACCAAATGCCTTGCATTTTTCTTGTATTTCGAGATTGTTATGAATATTAGTTTGTCATGTTGTAATATGATTGCATGGCAGCGAAGCATCGTATGTAATGTCGAACACCTTTAGTCAATATTAATAAAATTGCGGTTTTTAACGGCTTAGTGTCTTATTGCTGTTGATTACGTGGCGTATTCGACATTACGTGCTTATTGAAATTTGGTTGAACATTATAAGACTTGTTAGCGTCTTGTCCCCAATCGCCGGGAGGGAAGGCCCACGGGCTTGGCCTACCTTAGTCTATTGTGCCTAGGCGTGAGCCCAGTCGTGATGGTTGAATCCGGACCAGACGATCCAGTCCTTCGGCTGCGTGCATGCGACTGCAGGCCCTAGGCGTCGATATATATAAATAGGCATCATTAAGTCGTACTCTTTTCCCTTTCGTGTTATTTTTGGTTTTATACGCTTTCCTCTCGCGACAATGCCATTGTCGTCCCGGCCTTGCATTCGTTTGCGGACCATTGTTGCAGGCACTCGCACACTTCATTCCGCAGGTAACCATCATCGCCCCTTAATGTGGCCTTGGTGTGTGACGCCCGGCCGACGCACCGTGGGGTGTCAGCCCGAGTGTCGCCTTACGTGTTTGGGTTTCTTTAACGCACTAACACCGGGCGACACACTGTCTGTTTGCCATTCATATGCACAATTTACGTAATAGCAAAAATTAACTTTTTACATATCGTTATACGCCGCCCTTAGTGGCGTTAAAACATACATGCTGCGTATCTTAGTCAGCACTCTTTGTCTTATTCTGATTCCTTTATTACAAAACTATACATATAAAATCAGAGATTGTGGAACAGTGCGGTGAGCACCTATCTCTGTGAGATGATGTCTTCTTGATGTGGGATGTCACTTGTCATAATATACATGCCTAACATTACTCTGCGGATTAAAAACCGTCTTGAACTTTCTGACTTAGTGGGAAAACATATACATGGACGACTGATAACATTGATCGTCATGGCTGTCGAATACATTCTTATACCTATATAGATCATATACTTATATGACTTCTAACACTTATCATCTTATCTAATGCCTTTCATGGTTCAAAACATATCACGTATATCGCTATCTTTTCATGCTCATTATCTTTCATAACTTTATTTATCTTTGTCCTTGTCTTTTATCTACGTTCTTATCACTTTTAAATACACGGGTATAAGCGTATGCTTTCATATGTCTTTCACATGTTTATAGTGCTTTAAATGCTTTCGAGTTATGACTTATTAGTTACATGTCTTGTCACGTATATGTTTATATATCTTATACATGTCGTCTCCTTTCATGTAGTGGCTACATGCCCATCTTTATCTTATTCATTTCTTACATATTGTTTTATCATATGTTTTCTTATCACGATCTTGTATTGTCATATACTTTCATTTAAATCTTATCTTTGTCATATTGTCTTGCATATTTTAAATACTTGTACTTTATATACTATACTTTCTATGATTTTCATATGCGCGCACTGCTATCTTGTACTTTCATATTATACATCGTACTCTACGTTTTGTGTCATTGTGAGCTTTATTTCTTAATACTTGTATACTTGTCATATACTTTTCTCTTTCATATCTTTGTGCTTGTTCATATACTTTTTCATGTATTGTGCTATCTTTCATATCACAATAAATGCTGTCTCTTGTGTTCTTATAAGCGTATCTCTTATACGTGGCATCCTTGATCTTATCTTACCATGCTCATTATCATTATATTTTATCGTTTCGTTTGCGTATCTTGTCATTCTTTTTGAGTTTCGTATGCAAATACTTTAGAAACGGATCTGAGTACGTATATGCAAGTACTATCCTTTGTGAAACCAGTGATCTCTATCTAATATATACGGAAAGGTATCGTCGGTATCTGAGACGGTGACCTCTATCATATGACTGAATGGGGCCACATTTATAATGATCGAGCGGGATCACATCAATCAAATCGACCTGACGAGGCGCCGATATCATGTTTGTATCTTTGCGGCAAGCTGTGTCCCTATAGGCATGTCTATCTATCCTCTACTAGGTTATCAGACAATCCAATTGTGTATTTATATTCGATCAAATATCTGCGTATTGAATAATTAACTGATGGTGATATTATGCGATATTCTGGCCAAATATATTTATTATGTTCGTTTTTAAGTATATCTTTTAAGCTTGATTTCTTTTTGTGTTCACCAGTGCTTTCTATCACGTATAGCTATTTTTCTATCATTTGTGTTTTCTAGCATGTGTTCCAATCTGTCGTATGTTCGTAATCTCATGCATTTACATCGTATATTTATTTCCTTATATTCACATGTATTCATATTATTCATATCATTATTCATTATTCATTTATGTATTCTTATTTATAAATCTTATTCGTTTACGTATTCATTATTCATTTCGCATTATTCAACATTGATATTCACTATTCATACGTGTTCGTTTACGTATTTACTAATCAATTCATTTATTCATTATACGTATTCGTTTATGTATTTAGATGAAAATCAAATGCGCCGTGGAGTTTGTGAAAGCTCCGATATTTTAGCCGCAGCGTGGCTGTGATGCGTGGATCGATTTGTCTCGTGGTCGAATGGTCGGCCCAGTCGGCCGTGAATCTGAGAAGCGAAACGTAGGATTTTGACTTTTAATTGAAATCTCGGAGAAATAAGTGTTTTTGGTTCGTGTTTTGGATTACATGACGTAGGCTACTGGAGTCGATAAACGACTTTTTGTTCTTGTGCATTGAAATTCGGGTAATCAAGTTAAGTATATCGAAGAGAGAAGCGAGAGAAAAAAAATAAAAAAAATATTTCTCTCACGCCCAGTTTCTCTCCCTCACCGTCTCTGTCTGCGTCATTTTGATTTTTATCTTTTTTTTATTTTTTATTTTTTAAGTGGGACCCCACATGTCTACCATTCTTTGACTTTTTAGTGCGATTTTTAAGCTGAAACGAATTATTTCGATCGGGTTCGATTCGTTTAATATAATTGAATATTCTTTAAATATTTGTCGTTTTTCGAGATTTTCACAAATCGGTTTTAGTTCAGCTCTACGCTGTCATTGCAGGTGATAAAATATTCGGCGTGTCGGTCTGAGGCCTTACGGAGTCTACAGATTTAGCGAGGGACGGAATTTAGCGAGCATGATCCGTTTAGATAAATCGATATTTAAATTTTCTAGAGCTTTTCAAAGTGGAAAAATTGTAGTTTGCCCTTTTTTCTTAAAAAATAATGTTTTTTGTTATCTGATTTTAAGCATTTTATCTGCTGGCAGTATTATAATCATTGGGTATATTTTGAGGTGTTACATGTTGAGTGACTTGTTCACGGGTAAAAGGCACGGAAGGAGGCGTGGTTAACACTTATTCGGCCCGGGCGGTCCTTGCCCGGGCTTGGGGTATGCCTTAGAGTGTATGTGACATCAGTGGGTATATGGTACAGTGCAATATTAGTTTTCTCTTCTCCTTTTTATGCTTGTAGAATGGCGGTCGAAGAAAGTTCACAAGTGGTCGCCGGAGAAGCCGCCTTGACGACGCCTTCTCTGGCGGCATAATCTAGTCACTGGCGATGGAAGAGTTAATGGCTTATGCGAGAGTGCCTAATAACATTGACCTGCAGTTGATGGAAGGACGAATGAGTCCACAGCAGGTGGAAGAACATAATGGTGTGTTTTTGCAGGGAGCACCTTTGTGGCCGAGACTCACCTTCCAGCCCCATGCGGCCTTTAGTCAGCGGTTTTGCATTTCACCGGCGCCCAGGCTCTTATCCACGGCGTCGATACGTATTTTTGATCGGGTCTTCGTGTTGAACCACATGTCAACTCGACCTCTCATTGGTGACGTGTATGTTTATTTTTAAGAGAATGAGGCGGGCGGCCCGGGATGTGATTTACAGATGGGCTTGAGTTGTTAATGGGCTCCCAGGCTCACCTAGGCGTAGCGAGAAAGGGTGTTGCTAGTAGGGGACCACGGGCGAGTCCACAGCTCCTGGTCTTCGGCAGTATCAGCGAGTATCAATATTTTCGGTGTGTGAGTCGGGTTAGACACGGCTTTGATAGCCTTTTTCCGGATATTTTGTATGTGATGATGGACTAACCTTGGGTTGCTCGTGTAGGTAAGGCTTGGCAAGGCAGGCTAGACCATTACACCGCCATGAAAGCGGTGAGTTCAGTGTGGGTCCTAATCACGCCCGGGCTGCGGGACTAGCCCGGCTGTGAGGAGGATCGGATGCAAGCCATTGTCATCCACTGGCTCTCGAGCCCAGGGGCCCATATCAAGACCGGTGGGGTAGCCCAGAATGGGTCGAAAGGAGGCCCAGGCCAGGGTTAGGAGTCCACTTCGAGTGTCTCCTCTTCCCAGGGTGAGATGGGGGTCAGCCTAGCCGGTCGAAGTTTGCGTGATCCAGTAACAATTTTCCCATTCTTAGGGCGAATCATAACCAAGCTGTTATGCTCCTCCGTGAGCGAGAAGCCTCCGAGTGGAAATGGCTTTGCCGTGACGAGTGAAGTATATCATGCGCGGATTTGAGCCTTTCCCGCGGAGTGGAGGGCCGCGGTGACCCGGCCGTCAATTTGTATCATACGTGCTTCGGATCTTGGAGTAGGCTGCTCGGAGCATGGTCTTGGCGAGGACTACTCAGAGCGTTCTGCGAGACCGGAAGGAAGACGTGACGGATTATCGATGACGGGATGCAAGTCATACTTAGTAACTATGTTCGGTCGATAAGCGAGTAAGATAGCAAGTTTCATTGTGACATTAATGCCCATGCTTGATTTCGGTACTCCTAATAGGTTTCTTTGTAGGTCGTCGCTGCTATTCGGAACATGGTGCTTCAGCATCACGAGTTCGAGCTCCGACTAAGGGACGTCGAACGACTATGATTACTAATGTCCCCGGTCGGGGGGGATGGCAGCGGGAGATGCGGGGGGTGCTTAGTTAAAGAGGCCCAGGTTGAGGCGTCTGGGTCGCACGGAGGCTGGAGGCTAAGGAATCAGAGCTGCAGGATGCAATAATGATGAGGCATCGATGGCCAAGTTGCAGATCGAAGGGCTCGCACACCTTTATGCCACGTGGAGTCTGAGTCATCGTGCTCAACACGCCTTTAGCGGTTAGTGAAAATGTCACTGAGGGCGAGTCCCAGCGTGGAGTTGCTGAGATGCATGGTCACGGGGGAAGCAATGTAAAGCATCAAGAAGAAAATAATGTTGATCTTCGACGAGAGACTGCCTCTGGTCATGGAGCTCGACTACAAGGACATTTCGCCGCCTCCGGAGAAGGGTCATTGATAGAGATACGGGATGGAGGCCGAAGTTCGACAGGTGTTGTGACACGTTGTTCAATCCATGCGGTTGTGGCATGGCGCTTTACACAACATATGTGGAAAAAAAAAAAAAAAAAAAAAAAGCCTCGCATCCTGATGGAATGCTTTATCCTTTAGTCCCCGTTAACCTGCAGTTCTCGCTAACCCCCACGCTTCCCAAGCATCTTCACGCCCGCCCACCCCGGATCTGGCCATACCTAGCGTGGACGAGGGTCCTGAGAACAAGCGACCTGCCAAGAGAGGCTATTCTTTCGGTGGTTCGAGCCTCATTTTAATGTAAGTGTTTGAGGATTCCATAGTCAACTGGTAGCTTTAGTGCTTTTGGCGAGATTGAGACTCATCGCTCAGCATTGCACCAAACAATTTACATCCCCTTATTCTTTTCGTTAATTTTTACTTAATACCTACCAGATGTTTAATACGCGCCCATCCGATTTGTGGTTGATTTTTGTTGTTTCACCATTCGAGCGTTTGTTAGAAATCACCTGTGACGGATGGGCTAAGTGATTGTCGCCCATAGGCTTTATTCATCATTAGGTCATCCGGCTGCATTTGATCAATGAAGATCTATACCGTCGAATAGGTCATTTGACTGCTCATCAGTTTTTGAATGACAAGCAGAAGTGATCTATGGGCCGGTCAGATATTTCAAGTCATGATCACATATCCGGCTTTGTATTCGTTCAAATATAAGGATCTTATACCGGGCTCGACAAGTCATTTTATCGCACCATCCGTAAGCCTGGTGATTCAACAAATGTGAAGATCTATAATCGGGCCTGATAGTCATTTTTATCGCCCATCCTGCTTTTATTTGATCCAATAGAAGGACGAGCTTCGCCTGACATGTCATTTTTACCTACAGCCATCCAGGCTTTTTTGTATTTGACCAGCTTAGAACCCACCAGCCGGGCCTGCTGAAACATTTTGTCAGCGCCATCCCGGTCGCAGAGCCTCTGACCGCCTATAAGGATCTATGTCGTATCGAATGGCAAATGACACCGCCATCCGCATTCGACCTTTGTATAATGAAAAATATGCGAATACATAATGATATGCTTTATTGATACAACCTCTCAGTGCATGACATTCCACATTCAAGCAATGTGGGTTCCAGAGAATGATCTATAGCGAGGGACCCGTCACCTAGCCATGGTCACGACATAATCCTTCCCGCTGCTGGAATTTTCCCCGCCGCTGGTCCCAAAGATTTTCGAAAACTTTCCTCAAGACCAAATCGCCCGATTGAAACACTCGGTAGCTTAAACCTCGCGATGTTATAAGAGTTCTGCCGCCGAGGAGGTTATGCGGATTGCTTTGGCTTCCGCCGCTCATCACCCATATCTAGATCCCCGGCTATTGATTCCATTTTCTCGACTCCTGGAGTAGCTGCTGAGGGCACTAATTTTGGTGGGGATAACGCTCCATCCCGTATGGGAGTGCAAAACTGGGATGCCTGGCCATTTCAGGCAAAGAGTTCAGAGCCCAAAGCACTGGTGGAGTTCTTCACCACTTCCCTTTAGCGTAGTTCAACTGCCAAAGTGCGGGCCAACAAAGCTTGTCGAGGCTTCGCTGCCATTGCTTTGAGGATATTGAGGGGTAGAATATAAATTTTTATTTCACCTCCGCAAAGTCCTGTGAGACTCTGGCCGCCAAACTCGCGTCTGCTATCTGACACCCATTGATTCGGGATGCTCAACCCACAGACAATGCTTTTTCCGTACAAAACCGAGTAACATCTCTATCTTTGATTAACGAGAAAGCATCATCCTCTATCTTTTGAGCTGGTGCAGTGGGAAGCAGACTGACTATATCAATCCCCCATTGAGCGAATGGCCATGGGCTAGAGATGGAGACTAAGTTCCAAATCTGATTTAAAGATGTGACATCACTGCAAGGGTCACATTTCTTGACGTAATCGGCAACATCTGATTTCATAGTTGGCCAATAATACCTCGAGTGTGTGAGCCCAAGGGCTGTAGTTCTTCCTCGAAAGGGATCTCTCGATATGCCTTCATGCACCACTAACATGATATTGGCTTCCTGCCTGGGCACGACATCGCACAAGCCCACTGGTGGATCATTAGTATAGTCTTCCGTCATCTATGAATCAGTCGATCGAATCCGAACTCAGGCTCTGGTCTCTCGTCATTAGGTAGCTTCTCGCATATGTATAGTTGTATGAGGTCCATCTAGGACGGGGGAACTTCCTTTATCCGGCCGCATTTCGGGGCATGCGTGATTGAGGATTCTAGTTGATAGTAGATGGGGAGAAATACGATTTCCCTTATCGGTAATGAAGCGCCACTCTGGCTAAGGCATCGAATTTCTATTACGCTTCCTGGGACATGTTCAATTTTTCTAGCCGAGAGGGTGTTCAATTTCTCTGCTTAATAAGGAAGCGCATTTTGTCATTCGGATCTCGACTAATTCTCGCAAGCACTTGTCCGACAACTGGGGCCGTGGATTCGCTCTAAACCGCTATTGTCGCACCTGCGAAGCTGGGGTGCAAGCTCGAGTCCCGCCACGCCGCCTCGAGATTCTCGATTCGCGTTGGCGCCACGGCTTCACCGTGGAGCCACTGTTAACCCTCCCCAGCAGGAGGTTAATTACGTAATTCAATGCCCACCGCTTGTCCGAAGCCAACTCGACGCTCGAGGTGTCCACCGCACTCGCTTACCGGGCAGGTTCACCGCGGAATTTCAAGGAGAAGCCACGCAAGACTTACCCTTCTTCGAAAGTCTCATTGTATCGATGCCATACTCGCTAACTCCATCACCAACGGCCATTCTCCCGATAGACTGTGTTTAGGACCGCCCCTGAGTGGAAGATCAGCTTAGTACCACAAACTGATGAGCCCGAAGCATGGGCGGAGTTTTGGGTAGCCGTCCAAGGCCAGCTCGCCTCGAGGTGGCTATATCTGGTTTTCGCGTCGGTTAAGGATTTGCTGACAAAGAACACGAGCCTCAACTTCACGTCCCCACATCTTTGAACAGATCGCGCTTTACCGCTATATCGTAGGTCGCTATGTAGAGGTAAAGCGTGCCTACTTCCCGCCCTGCCTCAGCAAGAATCGGGGCATTGTCAGGTATTGCTTGATTTCTACGAATGCCTGGTCGCATTCCTTATTCTATTTGGCCCGATTGGCTCCCCTCAGGGTAGTGGAGAAGGGTTTCAAACAGTCCGTGAACCGAGAAATAAAACGCCCAAGAGTGGCCAACGAAGTGGAGAGCTGTCCGAAGAGAGCTCGTCATCACCGACTGATCACATGAGCCCAAAAGTCTGCTTCCTTTATTCGCCCCAAGCCTAGCCTTCCATTCGGGCAACACCTCAGTTTCTGGGCCCCGCTAGACTTAAGGTGTTCGTATGCTGGGCCATTCTCCCCGCCAGAAATGGTCGACGTTCGCATTCGCCTATCCGTCGCCCGCTCCTCCTTCGCTACCCATCTCCTATCACCGAGGAACTCGGTCCTCAATGGGTGGGTTTACGGTTGCTAGACATGGCTGTAAGTCTGACATCCCAGGATGTCTGAGAACGGGCCAAGGCTTCTGAGATCTGAGATCACCCGAGCGTGTACCGCTGCCAGATCGCCGAGATTTTTGCCTTGGCTAAGCCTCGTACAAAGCGGCTTCAATTGTAGTCACCAAAGAATGCAACTCCGCAAAACAAACAAGAAGACACGTGGTGTTCCACAGCTCTTCCGATGGTAAAGTTGGGCCTTTTCTCGGAAGACTTGTGAGCCTAGAGCAGCTATCTCGAATCAAGAACTGCATTCTCATTTGGTGATTTTGCTTCTCTTTATGGAGGGAGAAAGGGATCCATCTTTCCTTTAAAGAGAAGTTTTGACGATTTCTTCCCATAAAAATAGGAAAGTGACTCTTATTTCTGAAAGAGGATTGTTCTTTCTTTATAACTGCTCCTACTGGCGCTTGAAGTGCCTTCTTATTCGCTGGAGGTTGTGATTGGTTCTTGGT
Source organism: Tetrastigma voinierianum (assembly GCA_016808115.1). NCBI lineage: Eukaryota > Viridiplantae > Streptophyta > Magnoliopsida > Vitales > Vitaceae > Tetrastigma > Tetrastigma voinierianum. Next base: position 205,444 of record JAEQBH010000891.1, on the reverse strand, counting down.
AGAATATTTACTTATATCATGAAAAGTCGATCGACGCATGGCTATTATCGGGTGCCAAGCATCCGGTGACAAGATTCGAGCACTGAGCGCACGAGAAAATGAGACTAGATAAGAGATGCTCTGTGTGCCTGGCTTAAAGGTTGCCCAAGCGTTCGGGCCTGCTGACTTTAGATATCTCTCTTTAGCTATTTGGCTTTGATCCTGCTTGGCTAGGAACTCTGAGCCCTGCCCATGGTACCAACAAAACCCCAACCCATTTATTTTTTCTAATTCCAAATCGTTTCTTTAAAAAATTAAACGAGGTGGGGCGGATTGGCAAGGATGGGAAAATTCTCAAACCCGCCTCGTTTGATTTTTGTTTTTATTTTTTATTTTTTATTTTTATTATATTAAAATTAATATATTTCATAAAAATAAAAATATTATGAGTTTTTATAGGGTCATTTATTAAAAATATTTAATTATTATTATTATTATTTATATTAAAGTATAAAATAAAATAATAAAAATATTTTTAAAATATAGTTTGAAGGGCGCAAGAAAACAATAGTCAAACCTTACCCTAACTCATCTCTGTGTTAGAGAAAATAAACCCAACTCATAACCCATTACAATTAAACAAAACATGTCCCATTAAAGGCGGGGAGGAAACCCAAAATAACCTGGCCCATATCATCCATACTTTTATTATCCACAAAAAACAAAACAACTTAATACTTAACGCACAGAATATTCGTATTATGCTTTAAAAATTATATTCAATATTACAAAAAAGGCCACCTTAATCTCTCTTATTGTTTTGGCTTGGAATCTTTTCCTACATGGAATGCTTAAAAAAGCTTAACTTAGATAGAGTGGGAGTACTGGAGTTCATCTTACTCTGTTGTAGGTCCTTTAAATTCAACACTTATTATTAGAAGTCCTCCTTACGCCTTACCTTTGAAAATGGAGAATGTTAAAATTATTATATTTTCAAGGGGGTGATGGATAAACCATTAATTCTATAAATTATATTCTAGTTTATATAAAATAAAAACAGAGTGACAATTATTTTTTGTAAGAATGTTAATAATAAATTATTTACCAATAATACTTATCATTTTAATCTTTTATAAATATAAAAGCATATATTATACAAATATTTTTTCTATTTTATCACAATAATAAATTTATATCATCCCTAATAAATAATTATTAGTGCTAATTTATTTTTTCTTTCATTATATTTTAAGTTGTTAATTTTAAGCAAATAACAAATAGAGCTATATAATATAAAAAATAAATAACTTTGTACTTAATACTAGTTATGTTTATTTAATATTTAGGTAAATAAAAGATATTCAATATTAGCTAAATAAAATTATATTCATAAAAATTAATTAAAAAAAATGCCCCTAATTCATGGAAAACATATATATATATATATATATATATATATATATATATATATATATATATATATATATGAGAGCAGAGGAAGAGAGGTGCAATTGATGAAGAAGCTTTAAAAACAAAAACATGGAAAATATATAGTGCAGATTTATATACAAAAACATGTAACTTTATGTATGTATTTTGTATAGGTTAGTGGATTTTGAAAGGATTCAGACCCTTCTATATTTAGGAAAGGAATATGTGGGAAAAGGCTCTAAAAATAGAATAATATACCCAACTTTAGGCGTATTTGGCACAAAATTGTATTTAAAAGTGCAAAGTGAATCCACTGGATCAAAAGAGTAAGGATAATGATAATGACAATACTAGTCTAAAGATTCAAACATAGTAGTATTAAAAGTGAAAAGTAATTCACCGACCAAAAATAGCATGATTATGATAATGACAATACTAGTCTAAAGATTCAAACATAGAAGAAGAATTAATAGAGATATGATTAATTACATCCACGACATTCATCCATTTATTTTTCTGGCATAGGTACGACGTGCTGATATGTGGGGCATCATCCATCGTCATGGATGAGAACTTTGCTCAAAGAGAAACAAATTATTTATAATTTAATAGTATCATAGTATATATATAATAGAGAGAGAGATCATGGAAAAGGTCATCATGCATCATGCGCATCATAGATGAGTGGGTAAAGGGGACAGTGGCCAGCATGGTCTATTATCGGCGCCGATGTGGAGTGCAGAGAGAAGAAGCAGATGGCGGAACAGGGCCTTGTATTCTTTAATACAACAATCCACACATCTTTGGAGCTGGTTGTTGAATAATCGGATTAAAATCGGCTCATGAACAATAATATTTATAAAGTTTTTAATCTAAACAAAATATTTTCAATGATTACATCAAACACTGTTAATAATAATATTAATAAATGCAAAACACACCTGATCCATAAAGTATCGGGGCGTTGTGAGCTCCCATCACTGCACAAACTGACCTCATCAGCTGTGGCTGCCTCACAAAAACCCTCACCTAAACGACCCCTATGTGAATTTCAGATTACCGATTTTCTCACGATTTTATTTGTCCCCTAAAAACGAGATTTTTGAGAAAAATTCTCGAAAGTGGAAAATTAATTAAGTAAAGTTCATTTAAAATGATTTAAACTTAAACCGTAGAACGAAATAAATCGCTTTGGTATATGTGACTAACAAGTCAATGACATGTGGCGCGATATGAGCAAAGTGTTTAAAATTCTGTAAAATTCGTTAAAATTATTTTTAAAGGTAAAGATCACATATTTAGTCGCTTGGTTGTGAGAGAGAGGGAGAGAGAAAAAAAAAATCAAAACTTCTCTCTTCGATCCATGGAGTTCCGTCGGTTGGAATTCATTGGGCCAATAATGAAAGTTCATCTACTCGACGAGGGCTACGCATTGGTATTGAAAACGTGGGATTTCGCTAAGGATCTAAGCGAGGAGTTTGGGAAATCAAAGGTTTCGGGTCTAGGAAGTGTCCACAAGACATCCTAGGGCTTCTTCTATGCTTCAAGAGGTAGATATTCTTCTTACTTTGATTTATTTTCTACCCTAAGGGCTGTTTGACCATGTTTTCTGCCCTCAGGGGCTATTTGGCAGTGTTTTTTGCTCTAAGGGGCTGTTTGGCCAAATTTTGGGATTGTGGAATGTCAGCCTCAGCTTTGGACTCGGCACATTGGTGGATTTTGGGCACCTACGATTGAGAAACAGAGAATTTGGACTCGGTTCTTTCATTGAAATTGTAGCTGATTTGTGAACTTGATGTTAGACTTCTTTGAATCACCAAATTAGACCCACTACAACTCAAGTTATGGTCCATTTCCTATCTCCTGGATTATTACTGTACTCGCTGCTTTAATCCCCACATTGTCCGTAATTTGGGACCTGCTTTAAGGTAAACGAGGAATTTGAATTGTGTTCTTCATGGAAGTTGTAATCGCATCGCTGAACTTGATGTTAGGGCTTTTTGAATAACTCAAATTGACCTCTCCAACCTGCTATATCCATTTCATTCCTTAGGATTGCCAATGACTTGTGCTGTTATTTGATTGCGGTCTAGATTTTATGATCATGGGATTGAATCGCAAGGCTACCGTGGACTGAATTTAGACCGCTTACAAGTCTTGCTTAGGCATGATTGGAGGCATGTGGATGGCTGGTTTGGTAGCCTATTTATGGCTTGTCTGTAAATGCTTTGTGGCCATAAAGAGAGGTCACACGGCCTCGAGGACCAAGGGTTTCGTTGCTTTTATTTCAATATGCCGGTGGGCGCAGTGATGAAATGTTGATATATGTGTAAGTAAATATATTGATATGGAAATGTGTGATTGTATGAAAATTATATGTGCAATTATATATCGTCCATACATGATGAATTGTGTGTTTGAGTTGTCCGTGTAACATTCATTATATATGTCGATGATATAATATAGCCATGACAGCTGTATATACTATGGGACATCGTATTTGAATGTGTAAAGTGGCACAAAAAATCAATATCAAGGTCGGTGTTCGAATAGGTGAGCTTGGTGAAGGGACGGTCCCCACCACTGCATAGGTTGAATAATGTTGAAGGATCCCACCCCGATTAACCTCACGAACCCCGAGGGGACCTCCTACACACTCCAACGGATATAGAAACTTTTCCTCAAAATGAAATTCAAATAAAATCCATGGAGCGAACCCCTTTTTACAACTTAACATATCTTTAGAAAATAATGCGAAGTGAAGTGGTAAATTTTTTTTTTTTTTTTTTTTTCAAACACTTAGATTTTTAAAATTCCGCAGAGTTCTCTCATTTTGTCGGACTTTCCCAAATTTACAAAACCCGATTTAAAGTATTTATGTCACTTAAACTTCAAATTTTTCACTTCCATATTAGACTCCTTTGGGTTCACAACCCAATCAAACACAAGGATATATATACATTTATTTACTTCAAATCATCAAAACATTCAAACCTTTTTCTATTCCATGCACATTTTTATCAAAAGATTGGGCTTAAGCCGGGCTTAAGCCGACCGCCTGCGTACCTCGTCCACTGAGGATCAAATCCCACGTAGTTCCTTTTCAAAATATATACATATATACATTTATACATGACAAAATATTCAACATATACAATATGCAAAATATATATACAATGCGCAAGATAGAGTATATAATGCAATACATGCGTGGTCTCCTCGATAGCCTCGACTCATCGCTGCCAGGGGGATGCTCTAACGGCCAGCATCCCGTTCTGCAATTTCGAAAATGTTTTTTTAAACATGTTGTCATCAAAGTATTCTGATGCGCTGATTTACTAGATACATTTCATAGATACAAGAATAAATACTTATACAATTAAAAACCAATTTATGCCTTAAACTCTTTCTTTCTTTCTTTATTTCTTTCTTTCGATGGAACCCAGGATAAACACACCACGCTTTCGCACCGGGACTGGTGAGGGACGCCTCATTCCGGGCCATAACCACTACTGCTGGTAAACTCACGCTTTCAGATGCGCTCCAAATATGCATCATCAATGCTGTATGATATTACTCTAAACACATATTTCCTCTTCAGCTTAGTGAACTATAACTTTACTCTCTAAATCCTTACACGCTTAAGGTACCTCTAATGATGTCAACATAATGTAATATATGGGGGTTAGTGGTAACCATCTGAAAAATATTTCTTCAAAATAATACATTTATAAATCCATTTAAATCTTTGCATTTTTATCATTAAACACATATGCATATTCTTTACACATTTTTAAACTCATAATGCCTTAACATATGCATACATATATAATTTAATATATATATATATATATATATATATATATATATATATATATATATATATATATATATATATATATATATATATATATTGATGCAAGTATTGCAAACATTCTTAGTTATGCCTTAACATAACCTCTATTACGCTTAATTATTTATATAAACATTTCCATTAAAATTTTCTGGCTTGAATATTAAAACCATTCATTTTTAAACCTAATTTTTTTTCTAAAAGATTACTTTTGTTATTCTGCCGCTTCACCGCTTCAATCCCGCTTGCTTCCCTCAGCCCAATTTTCAAGCTTCGTCCGATAGTGATTTTCAACTCGCCAAGAAAAACCACGACTAAACATTAACCATACTTCCATTTTAATCTACCATACACATTCATTTAAAGCCAAATTAACAATTTACCCTTGAGCACTAAAAAAACCTTAACAAAAAAAACCACTCATTTTGGTCAACCTTTTTCCAATACTTGATATGTGACTTTGCGACCCAAAAATTATTCAAACAGTCTTCAAAAAATTATGAAACTCTCCATATCAGTCCTTGTATATCCATGACATCTCTTAAATTTTCAATTTAAATTCTCTCTAAGGCCTCAACCACATAACACAAGCCATATATGATGTTTTTGATGCCAATTTGGTTAATCATCAATCACCTATCGTCATCCTCTTGGATTTCTGTAAATGAACTCATAAATTAGGAATTGTTTTTCATCATTTGAAACTATGAAGCTGTAAGGTTTCTTCTCCAATTGAATCACTCAATTTGGATCAAATAAAACTGTTATTGTATTTACATCTAGATGACTAATTTGGCATACCGTATCTGCACATAGCTCCACTTTGACAAATTTTATGGCACTTTGGGTTACAATTTGCTTGCACTTCCTTCAGATAACTCTTTTTCCCTAGAAGTTTTTACCCATAATTTTGAATCACTCAATTGGGATGAGGAAACTCCACTTATGACCAAAACACTACAACCATACCCAAAACAAGAGATAACCCAAGAGCTACATGGCTCACTTTAGTCCGTATTTTGTACTTTAGAGCTACAATTTGCTATTGTCCCTTATAAGAACATTTTAGAGCCTCATTCTTATGGTTCTTTTACCAATTGGAACTCACCATTTGGATGATTCCCAACTTAATCTATATCCAAATCAGCACCAGGGGTTTTACAAAATTGACAGCAATTCCTTTAAAAAACCCAACATTCTCTTTACAACACTCAAACTAATATAATTCACATCCAAACCCCCATCTAATTCATAAAGATCGTTAATTTCATAAACAAGCAACTAGTATAAAATCATGATCCAATCCATGTCCACTAATCTCCATGAAAATCCACAGCGGAATATTAGTAGACTCCATGGTTATTTAAGAACAATTTATTGTTCATTCACACATCCAATGTATCCCAGAAATATGGGATGATTCCTAACCAAAAACCCTAGGTTTGGAACAAACCGAATCTCCATGAAAAACCCTAGCAATCACACCAATGCAACCCTAGACATCCAAAAGACACTTGATTCCATACAAAAAAACATACATTTGTTCTTTCTCCTTCTTCTTTCTTCCTCTTCTTCCTTTCTTCCTCTCTTATTCTCCCTTTTCTCCTCCAACCGTTAAGCTTCTCTAGTTTGGAGAGACCAAAATGAAATGTTAAGTTTGCCTCATCTCTCATTTCTCGTATCAACTTTCCTTTAACTAACATTTGGTCCCTACTCCCTTATTGCACTTTAACTTTTGCTTACTATTAGCGCCATCTCTACTTCTGATTTTGACTTTCATATCTATATGAATTACAATTTAGTCCTCAAACACTTTGATATTTAAATCAACTTATTTTATTTTCTGTTTGTAATACTATTTCTAAAATTATGCCCTTTGAGATCTCGGAATTTCATCACTTACCTTGGCACTAGTACCTCAATTCCAGGTTCCATAAATTATGATTTACACTTCCAAAATACCACAAACAAGGACTGCAAGGCCGGGTACGCCTTACAATTAATGTACTCGTACACTCTCGAGACGGCAAGCATAATGTAGTGTTAAAACTTACGTCGAGTAATAAAGAAGTAGTGATGTGAGCACCTCGTAGTGAAAGACCTGGTTAATTATGGTTAGATACAATTCAACTATGAGTGCCTAAAGTGTTCCAGTGTGCGAAGCTTGCGGACACTAAAAATTCGCTACCTATAAAAAGACACATGAGTTTTGTATACAAATGATCATTGAGGTGTAACATCCAAAAATCTTTGGTTTGAAACAACACTTATTTTGTAAAATGATCATTGGATGTAATTAAGAAATGATGGATTTTTATCACACATGGTCTTTGGCAATGTGTGATAGTAGTCGGTAAGGAATCGGGTGTGATGGGAGTAGGTAAGGACTCGGGACATGGTACATGAGTGAGTCTCATCTCATCTCATGACATGACATGTAGGATTCCATAATAGAAATTGTATGTTTTTACTTGGAATGTGAATGTGAATGTGAGGAATATGACAATTGCATGTGCACTTAGGTGAGGAGTAGACTCTATAAGATATATCTTACCGGGCAAGTGGCTCAATTCTTTATGGGAAAAACATTTCAGTGGCAGTTTTACACCGGTAAATGCTTCTCTTGCTTCTAGGCCGCACTGTGAAGTAAGTCTGATTGTATTTTGATAGTTATTTTGTAAAATATATTGGAAAAAATCAGTTTTGATATATATATATATATATATATATATATATATATATATATATATATATATATATATATATTGTATAAGAGTAAGTTGTATTTAAACTCTTAAGGATTATTGTGATATAACTTTGTATATATTTTTTAGTATGGATAAATGAGCCTAGTAGGGCACTTTTACTCATAAATGGACCCAGCGCGGTCATTATGTTATATCAATTTCTGATGGGTTTATGTTGGTTATAATGTATAGGTTGGGAATTGGATAGAGCTCCCGTATATGGAGATTTATGTCCTATTTTTGTTAAATTAGCTGATCCTGGAAATGGGACACACGAAGGGGTATAGGCCATGATATCCATGTGCTCAAGGGTTGATATTTTGATCACGGACTGGGTTTGTGGCCTCACAACCTTGCATCGCAGCTTAGGTATAAGAACACTTGTAGCTCGTGTTTTCGGGTTTAGAATGATGCAGCTAGGTAAAAGTGCCTTCAGGTCAGACGTTTGGTGCTCGATATTTTCCTGTACCACTTCACAGCCTTGCATCAGCGCGTATGTATGCAATTACCACTCGATGGGCATGGATTTAGACCATTGTATCTATGACGTGTGATTTCGTGTTTCTCAGGACAAGATTATGTTTCATGTACTGTTTAATGATATACATGAATGTATATAGGAAAAGATGAACACTAGGGTTAAAAGCATAAACTTAGGGTTCAGGGAAAGATTTCAATGTAAGTTCTGATGAAGTTGGAGGCTTATTGGGGTTGGTTAGCACATGCACTACTAGTTATACAAGGAGAGAATGTCTAGACGCATTCCAGCGAGAGTGTAAATCCCTAGTATGGTGGGATTAGGTCAAAGCCTGATGGAAACTAAGCTAATAACATGGGAGAAGAGTCTCATGAGTTTCATAAGTATTTCTTGGCGCTTGCTCGAACATGCAAAAGCCCCAAGTTCCTGAACTAAACAGGTGAATGAATACGTTGCCTCGAACACGCGGGCTAAGTTCACTGAATTAGCCCGTTTCGCCTATGATTATGTGGCCACAAACATGGCCAAAGTGAGAAAGTTTGAAGATGGTCTGAAATTGTCCATCCGAGATAAAAATGTAGGAATCCTCCTACAAGACACAAACTTGATGGTTAAGACAACTATGGCCATTGAGAGGGAGTGCGGTCTTCCATCTTAACATCCGAGGCGGGTGTTGAAGATAAGTGAAAGATTTTGGCTTAGAGGTTGAAACCTTGGAAGAGTCAGCATGAGTTCTCCTAGGAACTAGGTGAGGGCTGATCAAACATGTCGGATCATGAAGTTAGAGATCTCGTGGATTCTCGCCTTCTTCATTGTGGACCTTGGGTCATGGACATGTCTGAATTTGATGTCATCCCAGATGGACTAGCCACAAAGACACCGAAAGTAGTCATTGATCGATCAGGAGGGGTAAACTACCTACACAATGATGGTACTTGTTTTATGTTTCGTGATAAGCACGATGCTTTACCCTAAGCCAGCGTACAACTCTAAGTGAACGAGAGTCATGGGTCAGTCGGCAAGCCTCACCCCCTCGGATGATTGCAGCAGACGTGACTCAGCCCGCCTCGTGGTTTTGTGAGTACAAGGACGCTTTTCCGTGATGAATCCACTTTTCGCATCACCTCCGCATAGGTAGGATCACCACTGAGTTACACCTGGTATGATCGCTTCTCTTATGACCAAAGATGAATGACACCTATCGAGTCATAAGAACTCAAGGTCCAGCTGATAAAGAATCTGCTCATAGTGGCTTTATTAGATCGCACTTCACCTCGTGAGTCTGCATCGTTTGCCAAGAAAGTACAGACAAGACCCTTTGACTCGTGAGCAGACCATCTACGCTGAATAGAGTTACTATCATAAATAGGTACCATTCTGACAGATTTACATTTATTGATCACCGAGAGGGGTGCACGCTAGAAGATGTGATCTTCGCACCTAAGCATTATCAATTGAGAGTTAGGAGGCGTACATCCCTAAGATGTGTAGTTCAGGACGCGGTATGGGAATTTCGAAGTTCATAAGGATGCCATCTGATTTGACTTAATGCTCTAGTACATATTCATGGATCTGGCGATAGGCCCAACCCATCTAGATCAAGCCATGGTGGTTTTCGTGGACGACATCTTTATCTACTCCAAATATGAGGAGGATCATGAGGGTCACTTGAGGATTGTTCTCTAGACCTTGAGAGAACAACAGTTGTATGTTTCAACAAGTGTGAATTTTGGCTTACTAAGGTGAGATTATTCTGGGAAACTTTGAGAAGGTCAGAGGCGCTTATAAGTTAGGAGAGACCAAAGCCTGACTTCAGACACGTGATTTGGCTGGATCGCAGTGGTACTACGTAAGGTTCATTTATGACTTCTCCTAAGTAATGAACCTATGACGAGATTGACCTGAAATGAGGTCAAGTTTGAGTGGAATGACCTGCGTGAGAAGATATCCCAGAATCAAATGAGGCCACTCAACTTCTGTATCTGAAGAGTCCTTAAAAGGATAGAGGTACACAGCCAGACATACGCCCAAGCATGCACTGAATGCTGATGCAATCATGAGGGTTGTAGCTTTAGTGTCTCCTGAGTTAAAGAACCATGCAGCGCCCCATGTATGATATGGAGTTAGTGACCATTGTCTTTGCTTTGAAGATTTAAGGCTTACTACCTATAATGCCAGAACAGCTTCATGTGTTTCTGATACCACACAAATCAAAGTATATTTTCACATAGTGGGACTTCAAATATGAGGTAACGCAGATGGATGGAGAGTATCTCGAGGGATTACGATTATTAGATTACCACCCCAGAAGGAAAATGTGGTGGCTGATGCACTCAACCCTAAGTCACAAGGAGTGCTACAGCGAGAATGGCTTCGGGAGGTATGATCGACTGTGGAACAAGCCAATCGAGTAATGTGATCGCCGTGGTACCTTGGGAGCTGGTATACGCCTTTCTCTATCGAAAGCAGAGTGATTTGAGTCCCGTGAATAGATATAAGAGATATTGTCCATCGCAATTCCGGCACAAAGTGATATTAAGGTCACATTCATATGGATGGTAGTCATCTAGAGTAGGGAAGAGTCAGGTTCCCCGCTAGCAACCAGACTGCAGATCCTCGCCGAGTTCCATTGCTCTCATTTTGTTGTGCATCCAGGTGACATGAAGATGTACCATGATCTTCGTCACTAGTATTACTAGAGTGGGATGAAGAAACACATTGAGATTTATCTGAGTCGTATAAGCCCACTTATTAACAGTGCAAAGGTTGATCACCGTAGGTCATGTAAGATTACTTCCAAATTTTTATAGAGGTGGCTAAGTAGAAGTGGGAACATGTCACGATGGACTTTGTGACTCACTCTTGCTAATGACATCGCTAGGCATGAAGCAAAGGTGTGGGCATTATGATTCAGATTACTAAGTCATAGACACACACTTTCAATTGTGCGGATGACCTTCTCACCGGGAGGACCGGGCAGCTTTGTATATACTGAGATTTTTCTGCATTATATGGAGTGCCAATATCTGCACATCGATCGAGATCCTGTGCTTACGTTCTCATTTTTTTTTAGAGGTGAGTTTCTAGAGAATCTGTTGACACTGGATGATAAGCACAACGTTTCATCCTTTGGTGATGGTCACTGAGAGATCTTAACTTGTATCTTTGGAGGACATACAAGTAATAACCTAAATCTAAGGGTAGCTGGGAAGGGCAATTACCCTTTGTGGAATTCTCTTACAACAATAGTTACTAATAGCATATAGATGTATAAATCTCATGAGGCACTCTATATAGAGGTGCTATGTCGATCTCCCAGCTTGTTTTGACTCGAGATGGGGGAGAGACCTCACGGCTTTTAGATTTCCTTATTGTAGACGCTCCAGAGTCAGACTCGATATGGAAGTGTTTTCATGCTCCTCAGAGCAGAAGAGCTTACACAATGCATTGTAAACGTGAGACCTTAGAGAGTTTGAGTGGGATCATGCTCCCTAGTGATACCAAGAGAGAAGTGGTCGTGCTTTGCAAGCAGGAAAGCTGCTTGTCGAGGCAGACCCTTCGAGCAGCTCAAGAGGGAATTTGTACAACTGCTATCGCTGGGTACCACCGCCAAGTTTATCGAGTGTTCATGCGGTATTCCATGTCTCCATGTTCCGAAAGCACACCCCAGTTCCGACTCATGTGGTGGATTGGGGAGAGCTTATGGTTCATGCAGATGAGACCTTCAAGGAGGAACCAATGCATATTATGGATAGTCGGGATCAGGTTTTGCGAGGCAAGATCGTGAGGCTAGTGAAGGTGTTGTGGCAACACCGAGGAATGGAGGAGGCAACATGAGAACGTGAAGACATTGGGCGTGCCAATTATCCTTTATTGTTTGAGGATGAAGGTATGCTTTTAGTCATTTGGTGATTAAATGACTATTGCATATGCATGTGATTTGAATGTGTATGTGTGTGTGAATTTCAGGGACGAAATTTTTTAAAAAGGGAAGAATGTAAAACCTGGGTAAATTTGAATTTTTTCCAAAAAAAGGCAAATGGTAAAATTGCATTTTAGAAAGTGTAAAGATGTGAAATTTTCGATCTCGATGATGAAATGGACTCCACGTTGGATTTTTCCCGCAAAACCTAGTTACTGCAGAGACAAATAATATTTACGATTTTCGTGGCATCAAAAGCCATTTGATCAAAAAACGGGATTTTTAAGAAAAATATCGAAAGTGGAAAATAAATTAAGTAAAGTTCATTTAAAATGATTTGAACTTAAACCAAGATGAAATAAATTGTTTTGGATAAAAAAAAACGGACCTGAACGAGTCGAGGACACGTGGAGTAACATGAGCCAAGTGTTTAAAATTTGGAAAAAGGGGTTAAAAATCATTTTGGGGTAGAAATATCACATTTATGTTGTCTGGTTGTGAGAGAGACAGAGGGAGATAGAAAAAAATTCAAATTTCTTCGATTCATCGAGTTCCGCTTGTTGAAACGGATTCGCCAGAAATTAAAAAGTCTACTTCATCGACGAGGGCTACACGTGGGTACCGAAAACGCGAGATTTCGTTGAGGATCCAAGCAAGAAGTTTGGGAAATCAAAGGTTTCAAGTCTAGGAAGTGTCCACGGGACTTCCTAGGGCTTCTTCTACGCTCCAAGAGGTAGGAATTCTTCATATTTTGGTTTATTTTCCACCCTAAGGGCTATTTGGTTGTAAGCTTTTCGCCTTATGGGCTATTTGCAGTTTTTTGTCTCAGTGGGAATGCTTGGCCGACTTTTGGGATCGTGGAATGCTAGCCTCTGTTTTGATCCTACACACTATCCGGGCTTTAGATCCGTTTTCAGCTTGGAGAAACCGAGGGAATTTTTGACCTGGCCTCCATAGGAAATAGATGCATCTGTAAACTTGATGTTAGGTTTTTGAATCACCCAAATTGGACCACTACAGCTCAAGTTATGGTCCATTTCATTCCTGGGACTGCCACAACCATGTTTTGACCCTACACACTATCCAGAATTTGAGATTGATTTTCGATTGAGAAATAAAGGAAATTTGGACTCATGTCCCTTCACAGGAAATTGTGGGAAGGCATCCGTGAACTTGATGTTAGCTTTGAATCAATTCAAATTGACCACTATACAGTTTATAACCATTTTATTCCCCGAACCACATCCCTGCTTTCACCCTGGCACACCGTTCTTAATTTGTGACCGGTTTTTGTCAAACGGAGGGAAATTGATTTTAAAGCTCTTCATAGTTGTAGCTAAAGTTGGACCCTACAGCCTGCTATAATCCATTTCATTCTTGGGATTGCCATAACTTAGGTTGTTATTTGTTTGTGTCCAGATTTTAGGATTGATTAAGATTGAATTTAAGAAGCAACAGGTAACTGGTCTTAAGACCTGCTTATGTCCTGCTGAAAGTATGATCGAGGCATGTCCATGGTTGGTTTAGTCTGCTTGGCGGGTTGTCCCAGTGGTCACTGTGGACTGTTTTGTAGCCATAGTATATGTCACACTTGGCCTCGAGGATCAAGGGTGTTATTGCTTGGTTTTTTAATAACATGCTTGGTGATAGTTGTGTGATAAAATGTTGATATATGTGTGTATAAATATATTGACATGGAATGTGTGATTGTAAGAAAATTAAATGCAATTAAGATAATTGTCCATGACACATGATGAATTGTGTGGTTTGAGTTGTCCGTGTAGCATTCATTATACATGTGGCATGATATAACATTGAATAACGCATTGCATTGCATATACACAAGGACATCACATTGAATGAGTGTGAGTGCATGGTTGAAAAATCAACGCTGCGTTTGGTGTTTGATTAGGTGAGCTTGGTGAAGTGGGACGAAGTCCAACAGAGTCGCACAGTTGAATAATATGGTAAAGAAACTTGTGCTCTGATACAAGGTGAGAAGAGATAAATCCCTCGTGAAAGACTAAGTAATCAGGTTAGACAGCAATTTCAATGGTGAAAGACTGTAAAAGTGTCTAGGTGTGCAAAGCCATGTGTGACACTGTACCACACTATAAAGTGCAGGAGTTTTTGTATAGTTAAATGATCATTGAGAAAATGATCCAAAAGCTTTGGTTTGAAAACAAATAAATTTGTATTGTAAAATGATCATTATTGAACTCAGAACATGAATTTGATCACGCATAAAGCTTCGTACGGTATAGGAGACGGTAAGGACTCAAAAATATAATATGATTAGTCTCTATCTCCATTTACAGCATGACATGTAGGATTCCATAGTAGAAATTGCATGTTTTTACTTGGAATGTGAATGTAAATGTGTGGAACATGATCCTTGCATGTGCACTTAGATGAGGAGTAGCCTCTATAGGAAATATTATCTACTGAGCGTGGCTCACCCTTTATAGGAAAACATTTCAGGTGTAAGGTGTATACCGGTGGACGACACTCATTCGAGGCCATAATTGTGAAGAAAGCCGGATTGTGACTTTGATAGTTATTTTGTAAAATATATTGGAACAAATCAGTTTTGATATATATATATATATATATATATATATATATATATATATATATATATATATATCAGATAAAGTGTTGTATTTAAACTCTTTAAGTACACTATTGTGATATAGCTCTCGTATATTTTAGTATGAATAAATGAGCCCGATAAAGCCACTTTTACTCATAAATGGATCTGCAAGTGTATCATTGTAAGAGTATCAAGTCCTGATGCCAGTCATGGTCAGATAATGTACAAGCTGGGAACTCAGATAGAGCCCTCGTACGTGCAGACTATAAGTTCAAGTTTTTATTAAATTATGATCTTGAATGACACTACCTAAGGTATCAAGCAATATATTTAGATATTCATAGGTTTTATGCTGATGAGTGATCAAACCCGACCCCTGGGCTTTTAGGTATCACAGACAAAATATATCATAGTTTATTATATGCTTCAACCCATTATTTAACATTAATTAGATCACTATATGTTGGGGTAAATTCATATAATAGCACATAATAACATATGTGGGCCCATATATTATTTTTTCCAACAATCTCCATTCACACATTCCCAGTACCTATACATAACCTTATGAGTCTAAAAGTTTGTTATCATAACCAAAAGCACAGCTAAACAACCTTGTCCATCAATTTTACTAACAGCAGATCAAGCAATTTTTCGCAGATTATATCAGAACTAAATTCATCAATGATCAGCATATATCAATATAACTAAACTATAGATCAAGTATGGATGTGCAACATGGAAATTGGCATGCAATGATCCAAATATGCCTATTTAATCATCCGCTATATTCTCGTGAAATCAAATATTAGTTAAAGTAGGTACGAAACCGAATAATTCTATTTATGAAGAAATGTCTGTAAGCATATAATGTGTCCAAAAATAACAATAAACACAAACTCCCACTAAACCGACATATAGTCTAACAATATGACACCCATACGAGCAATGTGCTCATGGAAGACTCGTGTAAGTCCCTTAGTGTTTAATCAATAAATTCATGGAATTTGTTAATATGCTCTATAATAATCCTCGAATTAATTAACTATGCTTTTAACAACCAAGAACTTGATGTCAATATGTTTAACTCGAGGAGCTCCTATTGTTATTTCGGAATACATGACTCGCCGACTATTGTCACAATATATCTTTAGTAGTCTTTCAATAACACTCAAAATGCGCAGTCTAGTGACAAAACTTTGCAGCCATATTTCATGATTGGATGCCTCAAAACATACTATAAACTATACTTCTATGGTGGAAGAAGCTACAAGTGTCTGCTTAGCACTTTTCTAAGAAATAGCTTATTTAGCCAACATATAGATATAGCTTGAAGTGGATCTACGACTGTCTTGGCATCCAGCATAATCAAAATCAGAATACCCTAAGATCTCCAATTTATCCGATCTCCGATATGTGAGCATGTAATCCTTAGTTTTCTTTAAATATCTCATAGCCCATTTAACTGCTTTCCAATGATCCATCTCTCTGAAGTTTCTAAATATCTCTAATGATTCCCAACAATGTATGCTATATCGGACATGTACAAACTTGAGCGCATTAGACTCACAACCGACGATAAGGAGTCCCCTCTTCATTGCCTCGACTCTCCAAATCACCTTTAAGGTATCGACTAGACTGTTAAATTTTGTCTCCTTTAGTGAGACAGGTGTTGAATTGTTTATAAATTTGCATGCCAACATTTCAAGTGAATTATCGATATAGCCCTTTATGATATCTAAGAATACCCCGAGAGCCTATCCTGTATCTTAATCCCTAATACAAAAGAGGCGCTACCAAGATCTACTATCTTAAATTATTTTAATAAACTTCTGGTTTTGCGTAATAAGCCCATGCATTTCATTAGTGACAAGCAAAAGATGCCTACCAACATACAAAACTAGGAAGATGGGGCTACTCCCATCGAACTCAGGGTATACACATCATCCAATTATATTTATCTTGAAACCAAACGAGACTATCACTATGAAATTTGTAGTACCATCGACAGCTGCTTTAAAGTTCATAGATGGATTTCTTGGGCTTTATTAAACCATTTTCTTTGGTTCGAACACAAAGCTTCCGATTGCATCCAACAGGCAGTCTGTTCTTCATCTGTTCATCAATGAGGTAATGTCTTACAATCCATCCATTAAATCCAAAACTCAATATAAACAAGTGCCATATTGGCGTAGCTCGGAAGAGTTTTCGTTGAACCCTGAGAGAGTTCTTGTAAAATCACTGTTTCCTTGAGTAAAAGCCTCTTTAGCAACAAGATGCGCCTTATAGCTCTGTGATCACTCCTTTCGAACTCGGGTTTTAAACATCCATTTGCAACCACGAGTTTCATGCCTTCTTAAATACGGACAAGATCCCGCGATCATTAGGCCTCAGATGACTCAGACTCATTCCATGACATCAATCCACTTTAGAATCGAAGCTAGATGGCTTGATGGAAGTTGATGGGATCATCTTCCATCATGCCGATTTTATCCTCATGCTCTTTGGCAAAACTACATAACTCATCCTAAATAACCTTTCTCCTTTCAGGATCTCCTCGTGGCATTTGTTCTCGAGGTTGTTCTTCATGAACGAGTATCGCCATTTTGAAGCTAGGGATTTGCTCTTCAGAGGAGAACTAAATCAACATTGTCTGTTTATTTACTTTTGATTAATGTATGACAGTAGTCAGGAACCCCCATATAGTCGGAGTAATAGAAGGAGTAGAAAAAGATTCCTCATCTTCAAAAACAATGTCTCTAACCTTATTTCTCCCCCAAAACTCAACATCCTCAAAAAATATTGAAATTCTCGTCTCAAAAATAATTCTGATTGTGGGATCATAAAATTTGAGGTCCTCTACACCTTCTCGGGACATCCCATAAAGTAGCAAATGGGTGGTTCTAGAGTCCATTTATCTTCATTTGTATAGCCTCTGGCCTCACCCTGACATCCCTAAATGTGTAAATGTTTTAAACTAGGTTTTAATATGTCCAAAGCTCATAAGGAGTCTTTATTGCTGCTTTAGTAGATACTTTGTTAAGAATATAAGCTGCAGTCTTTAATGCTTCTCCCTAGAGAGATTCTAGTGAGGTAGATTGACTAATCATATTCCTTACCATATCCCTAAGAGTTTTGTTTCGTCTTTCAGATACACCGTTCATGCTAGGTGATCCTAACATAGTGTACTGTGGGACAATTCCGCATTCCTCTAGGTGGCTTTAGCAATGGACTCAGACGTTGTTCACCGCATCCTCTATATCTACCTTCAGTATTCATCGTCATGTTCACTACCGATTCGACTATTAATTTGCGAGTTGATTTCAACCTACTTTAAAAGCCTTGAACATGTCCTAGTCAGATTTTCAAGATTCTTCTTTTTTTTTTTTTTAATGGAGGCAAGGGCATCCATACCTAGAATAAATCGTCTATAACTTAATGGGGATATTAGTTGACCATTCCAGCTCTGAGAAATAGTCCATACCATCCATGCGAATGTTATAAGATCTCCACAGACATTGCTCTGAACTTTGTTCTTGTTTGGTTTCCTTTAATACACTCAAATTTACGTATTATGAAGTTTGTAAAATCAAGGAATCAAGAACTCTAGACACAAGTGTCTCTCTAATCTTATTTTAGATATATGACCCATCGTTGTGCCATAAAGTCGCATAATTCTCATTGATCACTTTTCTTTTAGATCACGTGAAGAAACATGCAAGGTTCTTTAATATGGCAATTATGATCACAAATAAAGTATTTTCAAATCCAGATAAAGAACCAAGTATCAACAATATTTGAATTCAAATAAAGATTAAAACCGACTATTTCCGAAAGAACAAAGTATAACCCACTCATTCACACATAAATGAAACTAAATCTGGTCTAAATGATGGCATAAATAAAAGTTCCTTCACATCCAAATAAATTTCATTCTTTAATAACAATTGTGTCGCCTAATAGCCTCAACTTCCACTACTCTTCCATCTCCCACATAGATGGGGAATCTTTCAGATCATTTGACGCTGGTAACTTAGGTAACTACATAGAAACATTCTATATGAGTAGTAGCACTAGAATCTAGCCACCAAGTATTTCTAGGTACATAAGCTAAATTAAACTCTAAACAAACTAAAGCGAGAAGTGTACCTTTCTTTACACAACATGCATAATATTTAGTACAATCCTTCTTCTATATAATGATAGTCTTACAAAAGTAAATGTTTTGACTACAGGTCTTATGTCAAGCTTTCAGCTACAGACCACTATGGTGTTTTCCTTGGCCTTTATTCTTTTCTTATTTTTACTTATATTAGAGGTGTGACACCCTTTCTCCCGATCCGACCCGACATGGTCCGAATCCAAACTGATGCTCGATAACACCAACCGTGACGCCCCAACTCGGCATAGGATGT
This sequence comes from Tetrastigma voinierianum, assembly GCA_016808115.1. Lineage (NCBI taxonomy): Eukaryota > Viridiplantae > Streptophyta > Magnoliopsida > Vitales > Vitaceae > Tetrastigma > Tetrastigma voinierianum. The sequence goes on along the minus strand of JAEQBH010000891.1, from coordinate 186,026 downwards.
CAAGTGAGGGTCACTTTCATCATACTTATAACCTTTACACTTGTATAATCATATAATGTTAAATAATTAACTTGTATTACATTCAGAAAGTAGCTGACACAAAATATATATACAAGTCTATAAATAAATCAGTTCCAACATTTTAAATATTACATTATTACAAAATCTATGATATAACACCAAAACTCCAGTAGCATCCATTGATGTATCTTCGACTCGTTGATGATCGTCCTGTTTCATCTTCTTCTGCATCACATCGATTATCATCCACCCGTGCTGTTTATGCTTAGTGGGAATATGACTTCATTAAAGAGTCACCAGCTACTCTATACAAATGCATATACCACATATAACATTTACAGACTTCACTATTTCTCATATATATATATATATATATATACTTTTCACAACTAGTTTCCATTTCTTATCATCTTCCATATACTTTCATGTAATCTTACTTTACTGTTCTTGTAATCCAGAGATTATCATCGCATACAGTTGTTATGCTTCTCATATCACGTCATAATCTCTACACTTCCTTTGCATATATCTGTTATTTCTTTATGTTTCATGTCCAGATAAACCTTTAGAAGTGGATACAGAAACTATAATCCATGAGGCCCATGGCTATAGATTCACCGGTATGAAACAAAGGTCCATGAGGGCCCTGAGGCGCTGTAATATAATATACCTGAAAGGTATCACACCTGCTCACGCTGACTATCCACGAGGGCCTGGCGCCGGTGGGTGACCTCTTTCGGCCAATCAGTGATCCAAACGGACTGATTCCCATCGACACTTTAACTGGGCCGGAATATCAGAACCTTGTATGTCGCAGACTTATTTTCCCTTAATAGGCATGCCCATCTATCCCCTCACTGTGCTCCCACGTACAATCAATATGTATTTTATAGTTCAAGATATATCTCATATCTCCTTAATAATTATTGTCATTCGGTAATCATATGAGATATACATACAATCAGCGGCTCATATCTTTACATTTTGATATTTCATTATATGCATAAATAACGGCGTTAATCGTATACTTATGAGCTATTTATGAATTCATAATAGGCGTTCATAATACAACAATCTTTGCAAGCTAATTGCATCGCCTTGCTTTATTTTCTGTATTTTCTGGAACTAATATGAGTTCCAATCTTATCAAGTTATCAATTGATGTTCCTTGACTCAATGGGCTTTCCACAGAGTCCGAAGAACACCCAAATCGGAGTTCAAACTCAAGGAGATATGACCTTTCGGTTGGAGGTCATGCGCAGCCTGGCCTTGACAGCCGACCGATCGACTAGCTACACCGAAGTGACGAGCTCAGTCTAACACCCCGGTCTGACATCTAACATCTCTCAGGCATATGGATGATACTTCTGACTCAATGGGCTTTCCAGAGTCCAAGAAACACCAAATCGAGTTCAGATTTTAAGGAGAGTATGACTCCTTCCGGGGCTAGAGGTCGTGGTGCAGTCGCCTGACAAGAGCCGACGGATCACGAGCTGTACTGGAAGTGACGAGCTCGGTCTTCGACACCTTGTCTGACATCTAATAATCTCTCAGGCATATGATGGATTCTTGACTCAATGGGCTTCAGAGTCCAAGAACACCTAAAATCTGGAGTTCGTATCAAGGAGGCACCCTTCCCGGAAGTTGGAGTCATGCAGCTAGTCTTGACGAGTCGGCTCGATCGGATGAGTCGCGATCATGACGAGCTCGGTCCGACACCTTGGTCTGAGATCATCGTCTCCTCAGCAGGTGGATGGATTCTTGACTCAATGGGCTTTCCAGAGTCCAAGAACACCCAAATCGGAGTTCGATTTAAGGAGATATGACTTCCTGGTTGAGGGCCAGCGCAAATGCTTCTTGGATTATTTAGCTCTTCAGATCTCGAATGAGACCTCTACAGATCTCGGATGACCCCTTACGTAGACTCTCGACACTTGGGCAGACCCCTGACGATTTCGCAGCACTAATTCTTCAGACCGACGACCTCATAAAGGCCCGACGACCTCATACTAGTTCGATCACCCCTACAGACGAAATGAGCCGCTCATAACGAGGTCTACATGACGGAGCTCAGATACTGAGTGGAGCTCTTCATGACGAGCTGAGTCTACGACGAGCTTCCTGCACTTTCTGTGATGAGGCCCGCTCGACTCGGCCGCATGAGAGGTCTCAACACCTTCGCCTTGCAGGTCCGCTGACCTCTCGGCTTGACGACCTCATGGCCGACCCTTCACCCATTGATCGTTTTGAGTAAAAAGACCATAACTGTCTACCGAGTCCGACTAAGAATTAAAATCCTAACATCAATTTCTATTGATGTGGCTACAATTTCCAAGAAGGACTTACTTCCAAATTCTCTTTGGTTTCTGACTAAAACTGCTCTATGTCCAAGGCTGCATACGATCGCAATAGGGCATTTTCTCGGTTTCAACTTACAGCCTAGACTTTCTCAAAACACATATTCAGGAGCCTTAGTAGCTCTCCTCAACTCAACCCACACGAAACAGCCTGGGAGTTTCCAAACCCAAACTATACACAAAACAAAGGGTTCCAAACCATGTATCTAAACGTTTTAGACCAAAACTAGATTTGCAACTGTTGAATCCCAAGCACCTGCATTCCATACAACCCAAGACATGTATCCGCATCACATCTCAAATTCCATACCTAATACTCAATTTAGCAATTCCATACCAGATCTTCTTCTTCTTCTTCTTCTTCTTCTCTCTTGTCCGTATTTGCTATTCTCCAAGACCAAAAAATGATATTTATTTCATTTTATCCCTTTATTTATCTTAATCAAAGGAAAGGAAACTCCTCCTCTTTCCTTGCCACTTGTCTCTGCTACAATTCTTCTTTTCATCCTTATTTCATCTCTAACATTCTTTCTTTATTACTCTTTGGTCCTTCAACTCTTGTAATATTTGCAAATCAAATTTATAATATTTTTTACAATAGCTCAAATCTTTTCTTGTGCTATTTGTAATTTAATTTATGCATATTCCTATTTTGTTTTATCTTTAGATTGGTTCCCTTAATAAATATGTTTTATTGCTTATTATACCCAAACATGTTATAAACTGTTAGGGTATAATTGGGGTGTTACAAGAGGTACTGTTAAAATGAAACACTTTCAATGCTTTCTTGCTTCAACATTTCTTCTTACACACAATATGAAATGAGTCTTACCGAGAGCTAATTTTCGGGCGCTATAACCGACCTAAATTGACCGAATTCAGCAGAAGTGATAATAAAACCAAATGCACTAAGAATCGTCGATAACTCCTGAACTTAGTGCCTCTTGCAATATGAAGCAATGTTAGACATTTACGATGCCTTATATTTCTAATTCGATACTCATTGAAACCGAAGCTCCCTAAAAGAGGCTTGTTTCAAACCTTATCATTTTTCACAAAATCGCTTTTCAATATCATCATGAATCTTTGGCAACAGTAACCTCCAAAATACTGCACCCTGGTTGTTTCTAGAATGTCGTGCTTTATGATCATGACACCCATGCGATTTGAACGATTCCACCTCTCGACTCCTTTAGGCTTCAAAGAAAGCCATTCGTAATGAGATGTGGAGGTTGTTCAGTCCCTAAAGCAATGTCCAGATCCATGCAACCAAGAAATATTAAAACATTCTCTTTCCAACTTTCAAGCTTGTCCATTAAGAGCTGGGAATAGAATTTATATTAGTAGATACTGATATGCCAGGCTATTATTTAACAAAGTAAGCAAAGCTCATATAAGAGTCTATATAAATTAATAAATAAATTCAATATTTGTAGTTCACCAGCAAGATACTGGTTAGATAACATCAATATTAGTCTTTGGACTTCAATATTAACTTGTATAGTTTCTGGTGTAGTAATCAAACATTCACACAATCTGCTTCAAATATTAAGTCTATCTTTGGATGGACATAGTGTTCACATGGAAAACCTTATAACTGTGACACATTTACTACCGAAAGTATGTATACGATTCAACCAAACACTAACCTTCTTTTGGGTTGATTAATACCCGCATGAATATACATACACACAAACATCCAATATTCATCATAAACCATCTACGCAAGAGAGAAACATTTTGGCAGATATGTTGTTTCAATAAGTTTATTAAAAATGTTAGACATCCAAATTTTGAATTTAATTATTCTCAATATTAGGCTTTTATCTTTCTAAATAAATATTTAAATAAATCAAATAAAATGGAAAGGATTTAGATCTCGCGCCAAATTGTTTAATTTATTGTTCTTAATTTAAAATTTTGATAAATATATATATTCTTTCCAAAATATCTCGAACCGAATCCAATTAAAAAAAACAACGGAATCCATACAAATTCCTCAAACTTGAATATGTAACAGAATATAAATATAGATTTTTTAATTGATTCCTTAACCGAATGTGACTTTTTTTTTAATTAACAAAAAATCTTCCAGATTCTTAACGGAATCTTTTTGAATTTGTAACTGAATCTATATAAAATAATAGATTTTTTTCATTAAGAAAAATCTTGGAGTAATAATAAAAAAAAATGTTAACTTTGACACATAAAAATGGATTCTGCATGTTCTGAATCCATTTTTTTTATAATAAAAAATGGTGTAACAGAATATAAAAAAAAAAACTTGTTACGTTACATCTCAAGTTTTTTTACCATCAAATCACTGTATCCAAAACAAAATCTCAAGTTTTAGGAAAGGAAAAGTGATTTGATTTAATAAAAAACCTTCCTCTCTTTTCTTCTTCTTTTTTTTTTTTTTTAATTCAACGAGAATGCTGAATCTGATCAATCATGTCTGTCCTTTAAAAAAAAAATTGAAACCGAAAAATATTTAAAACAAAATTATATTCTTAATGATTCAACAAAGAACCGAAAAACTGTGATACCAATTATTGAATAATCGGATTAAAAACGGATAATCTATATATGAACATTTATAAAGTTTCTAATTCAAACAAAATATTATCAAGATCTATATCAAAACATTAAGAATAATAATATTACAGTAAATGTGAAAACATATTTTGATTCATAGGTTATTGAAGATTATGGATTCTGAATCTTCTTGTATAATACGTATATCCGAGATTTCTCTCTGATTTCTCTTTAACAATGAGATGCCTTAAAAAAACGGAATAATACGTATATATAAAGAGTATAACCTTGAAAAATCTAATTAATAATATTTCGATTTTATTTATCATAAAATCAAGAATTTACTATCTGGTATCTACACATAATATATCATATATTATTAAATGCTTCAACTCATTATTTAACATTAATTAGATCACTCATATATTGGGTAAATTTATATAATAGTACTTAATAACATATATGTGCCACACATATTATTTTTGCCAACACTGGTGCTATAATAAATTTTTGCCAACACTGGTGCTATAATAAATTCTAGAAGCTTCCACAAGAGCGGAGCTGCTATGAACCCTAGTAGTAGAACCTTCCACCATCGCCGCCGGAGAAATAAGAATCAAAGAGAGAGAGAGAGAGAGAGAGAGAGAGTAAGATGGAGAGCCAAGCCATCACATTAATTATAGGGAAGATAAAAAGGATGTATACTCCGGTGCGATATTGTTTATATGGGCAAAAAATTGTATCTTTTCCACTTCCATTACATCATGGAACGTCGTATCGGCAGAGAGATTGACAGGTAGCATGACATACACGCTTTTGCCTTCTTTCTTGTTACTTTTGATTTGATTATCTATTCTCTTCTATGTTTGTTAATATGTATCAGTGTCACCTATGTATCATTGGTTTAATAATTCACAATAATACACATTATTATTATTATTATTATTATCATTGGCTAAGTATGCATTTATGTAACTATTTGCATGGTTGGTGACTGGATAGGTTTCTGGAGCAAGATACTTCATCCAACTCTCGTCTTAAAATATTTAGGATTTTTGGTTCTTGTTTTTTGAAAATTATTCTTGGGGATAGTTTTTAAAAACACAAATAACACTATTTTGATGTCTTTTAAATAAATATTCTTATTCTTTAAATTTATTATTTTTTGTATTTTTTAGAAAAAAAAAATTGGGAACAAAAAATGTTGTCCTATTTTCTTTATTCTCCTTTCAAAATCAAGAACAAAACATGCCCTTGTTCTCTCGCCCTCCCCTCTCTCCCTCTCCAACCAACTCAAGACAAGGAGCTTTATGTCTCTCTTAAAGGTGTTCCCCCCCTCCATAGAAATGTCCCGCTAGGAGTACTAACTACTCGTTCTGTCCTCCCTAAAGGTGGCGGACATGAGTTTTTAAAACCCCACACCCCCCTAACACTAAGGGAGCCTCCAATAATCGTGGGACCTGATCAAGTAACTCCATAAATGGCCTCCAAAAATATGACTCAAAAATCAACAGTTAACCGAGCAAACATGCATGGACCAATAAAGGACGACAAATGACTAAGCAAAAGCGTGTTAAACATGCACCAAAAAGAGATCATGAGAAGAAATTTAAAGAGTTTCTCAGAATGATCTAGTTTGGAAGCTGTTTACTAGTTTGGATCAGGTCTTCTTTGGCTGTCAAAAGATTATGTATGGCTCATGAAAAGAAAACAGTAAGGAAAAGTAGAAGCTAGAAGAAAAGAGTTCAGGAAAATTTTAAAAGAGAGTAACAGAGAAAAGAAAACGAAGATCATATTGGGAGAGCTGAAAGATGGAGGCAGCTTCCCTTTCAGAAGCGGTTATACAAAAATGGATAAAAGCAAGAATGTTAATGGAGAAAATGGATAATTTCATAAAGTAATAAAATAGATCATCAAAGCAAGAATAAAAATAAATAAAAAAATCTCGTGAAACAAACCATGGTTTCATTTTATTAATTTATGTAAGTAGCGCAGAGGCGTATAGAATATTTCTCATCTATTATGGATGAGTGGAATTTTGAGTGATCTTCAGTCTCTCCCCTCGCTACCGCCGGCCCGCCCGACCGACGGCTAAAGCCCACCCTAGTCTGCTTTAAGAAGCGAAGTCGGGTCACGGACTGATTTTAGGGCCCGATTCAGTCCCGACGGGCTGCCCGATTCCTGCGCTTAGGCCCGCCCCAAAAAGCCCGTCGTTGGCGCCCGCCTAAGCCTCCGACCTCCACTTAAGTTAATTAGGTTTTATTTAAATTGTATTTAAAAGTTAAATAAAAATAAAAGTAAGCTTAAAAACAATTCAAAATAAAAATACTTCCATTTAAAATTTTATTCATCGAATATAATTACATTTGGAAATGTATGAAAATTTTACATCACTATAAAATAAAAGATATCCTTAACCAAAGGATACACCTACTTATTTGTCAATCATTTGTACTTTCAACCATAAGAAAATAAAAACACAATACACATTTAACGAAATATTTTAATCACTATTTTCTGTTTAATGGAACATCATGGATCCATTCATGTTTCTCATAAATTTGCCCTCAGATCACCACTGCACAAGAACTTCCTCGAACACGATCACAGAATCTCATTCACTAAATTTCAATCTTTTAAACATACTACTCGTCTGATTGCTTCAGTGACAAATTACACGCTGGCTAATCCATTCTTCCACCCGCACTAAAAGCAGCCTTCCGACGCGAATTATACTACATGCACTAATACATCACGTGCAATAATAGATAACACAGAGTATTTTATTTGTTGTTTTTTCCACCATTCTAAAATTTCAAAATCTTCATTGTCTTCAACCTAATCATTTACACTAAGATATCTATCTATATCTACAGATTATCCTTTCGGTTAAACTAAGCCATTTTTTTTTCTACTTTTAAACATTTCTAAAGTACTTTTATAAAAAGTGATTTGGTGAAATTTTGTCGCATGATTTATTTTATCAAACTAATATCATTTCCATATTTTTCTTTATAAATATTATATAAAATATATAATAACGAATTTACTTCATTTTTAATTTCTTCAATTTTTAATTGATCTTCATTGTAAATAACTTGCAACCATTCATCTAGAAAGATCACTCTTAATCTAAGGGCCCACAATTAAACCAATATAATAAATCAAAGGTATTTCTCCCCAATATTTTTTAATTTTTTCTGTCATTGCAAAAATTGTATCATTAAAAATTTCCTAACTTAAATAATTTTGCAATACCTTATAAATACTAGTTATTTGCATAATGACCCAATGTGAAGTCAGATGATATACAGATAAAAATATTCACAAGATAAAAATTTCAAAAGATCTCGTAGGCGTCCTCGTAATGTGTCAATCATAATCATTTAATACATCAACATCAACATCATTATTATTATTAGATAACCGTATTTCGTATAATTGTAATTACCTTTTATATTTTGTAAAGCTTATAAATAGAATTCTATCTAATTGGTATATCTAAACTTATATTTTTCTTTTCATATTTGGTAATTTTGCAACAATCAAAATAATTCATGTTTTGTTTGGAACAATTACTATTATATGCAATATCTCTAATTCTTTTGTAATGTACTATCAACTTGTTTTAATCCATCTTTACAATTAAATTTAAAATATGTGCACAACAACGTACGCGAAATAATTTGCATAATCCTCTTTATTTGCCAAATCTTTAATCTTTGCATTGTCGTATCATTATTGTGCATTTATCTAACGTTATCAGAAATATTTTATCAATGACACCTAAATCTATAATTTCATCATTTATTAAAGTTGCTATATTTTTACCACTATGTGGAGTATTTATTGTTTTAAATGAAATTATTCTTTTATTTAACATCCATTCACTATCTATATAATGAGCAAGACACATAAAAGCCTCTATACATTAAAGATGTCTAAATATCATATGTTAAACAAATTTTCCTTCAAAATTTGCAAAATATTTTTTTAAATTTTCTTTTTCTGTTTGAAATTTTTCATAATACCTCTTTTAACAAAGATTCTAATTAACTTAAATTGAGGATTAATCAAATGTTTGAATTGTTTCGAATATTCATGAGTTTCCATCATATTAAAATAATGTTCACTTTTACATGTGAATCAATCATTTCTTCACGACACGAAGACTCATCATAAGAAAAAAAATTTAAATTTCCACATTCATCTTTACCTAATTGCATATAATTTCTAATATCTACACTATGCTTAGCTTTACACTGCTCATTATGTCTTTTAGGATTTACTTCTCAAGGCATCGACTCGATCCACCACTAGCTAAGCCATACAAATTTTACATTTTGCTTTATTTCTTTTATTATTTTCTAAAATTATTTCTCTTCTATCAAAAAATTTCATATATTTGAACTAAATTTTATTGACGACATTATGACTAGAAGAAGATGCACATGATCCATATTAAAATTATTAATAAAATATTATACTAAAAAAAAAAATCAAAATAAAATATAACAAACAAATAAAAAAAAACTAAAGGTGGAGAAATATTACTCAATTGGAGGGTTGAAGCCGAAATTCTTTAAAATCCGAATTATTGGAGTCACCAATGCTTGATTTGTAATTTTGCACCACCAATAATATCATGTAATATGAAGAAGTGAAGAAATGTCAAAAGAAACAAGATTAAAGAACGTGGAGAGAAGAAAATATTGAGTGAACTTGTGAGAGAAAATGAGAAATTAAAAAACTGATTTGATGAAAAATGGTAAACAAAAGGTGTACATTTATAAGAGAAAAAAGAAGTGAAAAAAAAAAGATTTCAAGTCCAACGGTCACATGACCGTTGGGGGGTTGTTCAACCAACAAACATACGACCGCGGCCTGGATCGAAAGGTGGGTCGGGCCATGAGCTTTCAAATTTTTAAGCCCTACGCATTGACCGATCAACGAGTTTAAAAATGGGCACGACTCGCCTAAGGCCTAATTTCTCCAGTCGGCCGCCTTACCGCTGAGACCCCTAAGGCCATGTTTGCACGCAGGATAAGCATTTGATTAATTTCAGACTTGACCGAGACTAACTGGCCTGACTAGACTAGGACAAATTTAATAATCGTCTCAGGTTTGGTACAAACTAGACAAAATTACTGACTTCTTTATCTCACAAGCCAGACATACCCTGACTATGGATAGTTTCTGTTTTTTTATTTAATGTTGAATATAACTTTTTTTGAGTTTACTGATCGACCAGTACTTAATGAAGATTAAGATGTTTGCTTGCTTTTTAACATTGCAGAATGAAAGTGTGGATGACAACGGATGGATTATTTTGGGTTCCCGCCCGTACCATTCTTAATGGCACGGTTTAATTTTAATTTTAATCTAGTTTTTAATAGGTTTGAGTTTATTTTCTCTGAATCCGATAATGTTCATTGTTACTTCAGAAACCCGAGAAAATTAAATTTTCAAAATTGGTAAAATGTTAATAAAAATAATAAATTGCCATAATGATTCAGAGAAGCCTAGAAAATTCTCTTCTAGATCTCTTGGATGACGAACGAATCGCGCTGCAAATTCGTCTCTTCGCAAATCTAGTGACCTTAAAAGTTTCATTAATTATGTTGGGTAATGATTGAGTTTTTCTTATTTTTGTGGAAAATGACTTTTTCTGAATATAAAAAACCAAATATTTTCATTTTTTCTATTCAGAACTTTTTAAAAAAATTCAGCAATAAGTCTTGAAAATTTAAAAAAAACAAACGTCACGTAAGACTAAATATTTCTTGGGATAATATATAATTTACCCTATATATTGTTAATGATATTTTATAATATATTATACTTCATATATAATATATTAAGCTATTTTTTTATTTCATGTATTTATTATTAGTTATTTGATAATATATTAGTTAATAAATTTTTGTTTAAATTTTTTAGTTACATTAATTATTTTTTTTGTAAAAATTATAAAATATTTTATCCCTAGCTTTTAGCCTGGCATGGCACTAATTAATTTGAGTGCTTAAAAACCACAAAATAACTCACCTTCACTAATTTTTTGTCCCTGGGCTAATACCCCAAAGATCTACCAACGCTTACAATTTCACTAATTTTGTCCAAGGAATTGGGCCTTAATCCCCCCGCTCCGCTACCAAACACTCCGCAAGATAAGCTTTAACTGAGGACAAGGGCCAAGGCCTGTGCCCATTACGAACCTCCTATCAGAACCGGGCTGATCAGGATCAGCCATAGAGAGACGATAAGAAGGGAAATAGGTTCTTAATTTATCGAATGGTTATTTATTTAAATAAAATTGTTTATTTATTGGAACTCGAGGCCCTTCCCTCTTATGTCCTGCCTGTTTAAACATCCGATCCTCTTTTACATGAGTTAATCATGGACTATCATTCTTTTGCTGTTATTGAGAGGTTATCACAACAACAATCGATAATAGTTTACTATATTATTCAGTCAAAAATGGCCCGGGCCCTCCCTTTACATTCTTCTTGGAAGAAAAAAGCTTCCATGCTGGTTTGTTCATTGGATTATTCCATCATGTTGGAATAATGGTGAAAACGTCCAAGGTTTCTATTTTATACATATATGCCACTGGGGCAAAGCACTTCTTCGTTATTTGAACTTCAAATATGTATTTAATTTTGGTTAATGGATTTCGAAAGGATTCCGATCCTTTCTCTAATAGGAAAGGAATAGGTTGAAAAAGACTAAGAGCATCTCCTAGTGCTCTATATTTGACACTATTTTATATATATAAATTTTTGATAAAAACTTAACTTCCACAATACTCTATTTTCATCTCTAAAATAGAAATATGAGTATTACATCTCCATATTTTGGAAATTGATTTCATTATAAATATTCCCTATTATTTTATTATAATAATAATAAAATAATTATTTTTATAATATTTTATAACATTTATTATTTTTCAAGATATATTTATTTTTATTATTTATTATTTTATTAATTTTGAATTATTTTTCATATACAATATAATGAAATGATTTTCATATATTAATTTTTTGTATTAATTTATTTTTAATAATTTATATTTTTAAATAAATAAATTTAAAATAAGTTATTTTTATTAAATTTACTTTTTGATAATAATATAATACATTTTATTATTTTATTTATATTGAAAATGAAGATTGTTAGTTGAAATTAGATAATAAAATTATCATTTTATTAATTAATGCAATAATTTTTAGAAATAAAAATACAACCTAAATCGATAAAATAAAGAACTTGGGGTTACATCACATGAATTTTAATGAATATAATGAAATTATGGAGGTGATTTACCACTATATTAATTTTGTATTTTATTTTACCATTTAGTTATAATTTTAATGTTATTTTATTTTGTAATGTAATATTATTCTTTATAATATAATTTATTAGGTTAAAAAATAATTTTAGGTTTTTAATTCATTTTTATTTATTATAATTTTATTTATTTAATATAATTTTATATTTATATTTAAATAAAAATAAAAGAATTTCATATATCATATTTTTAAAATATTCTAATTTCAAAAAATGAAAGAATGAATAGATTTAGAATTCATTATCATATAACTTACATATATACACTATATATATATATAAAGGAGCGATAAAAATCATCATCATCATCATCATCACTTCTAAATTCAAAGCAGAAAATATATTATCTCAGGAAACAATAATCTACAGTTTCTTTAGATATATGATTATATAAAGCAGATCATGCATCATTATCATCATCATGGATGAATAGATGGTGGAAATCTATAGTTTCATTCCATATACGATTATATATATAGCAGATCATGCATGGCGATCATCATTATCATTGATGGGATTTGAAATAATAGCAGCGTAGATCGAGACCTGACGAACATCAGGTTAAAAATGGGCTTAGTACTGGCAATAAGTACTTAGTGGTATCGCCGAGCGTCGCGGCAATTTCCAGCCGATTTCGCTTTAAAAATTTGGCGGCCGAAGAATCGTGATGGGAAGCGCGAATCTCCAGCCGTCCAGTAAGATATTTACCGATTGACCATTTATCGGTGTCGCTATGTCGGTTATAATAAGGAAATAAAATATCCGTGGGAAAATATCGATATCATGCCAGCGAAACATCTTATTGATGTCGCGTCCGATTAAGAGTTATCGTGATCGTAGTTACTCATCTTAGGAATTAAATCAGCGTGAAAATCTGTATCTGAAAAATTAATTCACTACTTGGTTGATATGTACTTGGAAAGAAGTGACTTAAATGGAGAAGCGGCAGCGGCGTCCGTCACGCTTTTATTTGCTTGTTTTTCTGAAAGTCGGCTTATCGGAGGAAGCGGGGCCGTGTGATTCAAGCACGTGCGGCGGCGGTCGTGAAAAAGCGTCGTGATGTGCGTAAATCGTGGATGAATGGATGGAGGACATCATGCATGTCGATCATCATGGACGAATAGATGAACATCTACAGTTTCATTACATATACGATTATATATATACCAGATCATGCATGGCGTTCGTCATTATTATCAACATGATGAATGGATGGAGGACATCATGGATGAATAGATGGAGGACAGCGCGGATAGCCATTTCCAATGTCGGCGCCACCGATGTGAGTGCAAGGAGAAGGAGCAGATGGTGGAACAGGGCCCTGCACCATTACAGCTGCATCCTTGAAGGTGGTATAGAATCTAGAGTCTGCTTGTAGTAGTTCGAAAATGTGATATCGTCATTGAGTCGGAAAGGTCTCGAGGCGTATCGATCGATATTATCGTCAATGTCGGTCGTCTATGAAAATAAGATAATTAAAATGTTTAAAATTATTAAAATATTATATAAATTATTAAAAAAATGGAATATAATTAAGTAGCCCCAAAAATTTAATAAATATTTTTTTTTATGTATTTAACATTATTTAAATAGTTAATGAAAGCATTCGATAAGAAAATTTTATGATAGCAACTAATAAAGAAATTATTTTATATCAAGCATAGCATATTTTTAACAAAATGTCATCAAATACATCAGCCATCTGTATTAAATGATGAGCAAAAATCATAAATCGTCGTAAGTTACTACGACAAGCATCTGAGTGGGATGATAATTTGTATGATGAGAATGTGGTTGAAAGAATTATTTATTACTTGAATGTGTTGGCTAAGATGATTGACGATGATGTAATTAGGAAAATATGGCCCATTGGGAGGTAATCCGTTTGTTCACCATGTTGATAGTATCAAAGAAAGCATCGATAAGCGTCTTCTCTTCTTATCGGAAGATTGGTTATTTCCATTAAAAGCATTGGAAGAATTATCACTACTTCCAAAATTACGATAGGATCCTTCTCTCGCTCCCATTCCATTATTCTTATTTATGTTTGTTTTCATAAATTATTAATTTTGAATTAATCTTATTTATGTTTGGTAAGATAAATAAAATAATATTTTTATTTTATTTTTATATTGTTCACAAAAAATATTGTTATGGGTTTTTGTTAATTTAGTATTCTTATTTTATTTATAATATTATAATTTGAAATAAATTAGAGTTGCTAAATCTGGGTTTACTAAATATATTTTTCGGTTAGAAACAAAATGAGGATTGGGGTTGGAGGGTTTAGAGTTGCTAAATACGACACGGGGTCAAAAGAAACGAGTCGTTTTGACCTTTCTAAAGCCAAAATGATATCGTTTTAGCCATCATAATTTTTTTTTAAAATTCTGCATATATATCAAAACGACGTTGTTTTGGACTCCAACAGCTCTAAACGACGTCGTTTTGAGTTGTATTTAAAAAAATAATAATAATAACAAAACAACGTCATTTACGTTGCACGGAAGGCGAGAAAGCAGGCGGTGTTTTGGCGATGTGAGCAATACAAAAGAAGACGCGTTGTTCCTATAGTTGGCAGTGGACAACCCTACACCTACTCGAACTCGAACTCGAAAGTGTAATGCCTAAAAAATCTGCTAACGATTTTATAACGTGTGGTATGATAGATTAAATTAATATTTTCGAATTTATATTGTTAAAGAAATTTTTTTTTTATAAAACCCGGAAATTATATAAGAATTAAAGTTAAATTGGTAAAATGTCAAAATGATGACCTAATGGTCATAAATGAGTAAGTGTATATGCCAAAATGGAAAATTTGATGAAATGAAGTATAAATGAAAGACAAAAGAAGGACCAAAATGTTAAAAAAAAAGAGGGAAAATGAGCAAAATGTGAGGCCAAACCTTGTTGCTTATAAAGGATGTGGATTAAGACCAAATTTTGGTCTTGAATAGAAGAGTTCTCATTTAGGTAAAAGAAGAGGGCATGGTTTAGAGGGAGCCAAGTTTGTGTGATTTTCTCCATTTAGGTTCCATTTGATCAGCAAGGAAAATTTGAAGTCATTAATGGAAGAAATCAAAAAGATTTAAAGGTATGTACTATTCTTCCCCTAAATGTTGTGTTTGGGTTTGATGAAAACTCGAGAATCGAATAGAAGTGTTTTAAATGATTGTAGATGCGTTTGAGGTGTTTTGGGTTAAGTTTAAGTAACTGATTAGGATTGGTTTGAGAATTTTGTATAAAGGAAATGTTAGGGTTTTTAGGAGATGTTGTATCAAATTTTTTAAAGCCATATTTTTGTTTTACTTTATAACTTGGCCAATAAACATCAAAATTCGATTATTCAAATTTCTAGGTAAACTAGACTTCTAGAAGAACAAATCTCTTTAAAATAAGTGTATTCAAATTTAGATCCCATTGGACCCAGAAATTCGTCAAATTGAGACTCTATTTTCGGGGAAATTATGGTTCAATTTGGTACAGTTTTGGTGTTTTAGAACAGTTTTGGTATTTAGGCCATAAGTTGAGTTTCATTTCGTCGAGTGAGTGATTAATTTTTTGGAGTAAAAACAGAGACTCATAGGAGAGCAATACTCGCTTGAAATAAGTGTATTCAAATTTGGACACGATAAACCCGAAATTCGTCGAGTGAAATTTATGTTTCGGGCAAGTGCAGTTTCGAGTTTGAAGATTACAGTTTTGGTGTTTGGAGCAGGTTTGATATTTATGCAATAGTTGATTTTATTGCTCGAATTGAGTGATTGAATTTAAGGTGGTAAACTTTTAGGAGAACAAATCTCTCGCTTGAAATAAGTGTATTAATTTAATTTTGCATTTTGACCGAGAAATTCGTGATGTAAAGGCTATTTTTCGGAAAATTACGGTTATGTTTGAAAATAGAGTAGTCACAATTGTTTTAAACATATCTTGAGTTTCAGTGCTCCGAATTGGATGATTCCAATTTCTGAATAAAACATAATTATAGGAAAACAATGAACTTTAAGGAAGTTGAGTAAAATTTGGTTTTCAAAAGATCTTTTAATCAAATCACCCAAAATAATAAGTATATATAAAGAGAAGGAGAGAGAATTGAGAAGAGATAATAATTTATAGAACCCGATCATTAATTTCATAACCCATTGGCCCAGATTAAACAGGGGTATAAAAAAAAAATTGATAGAAAATAGTAGGATAAGAAAAACACAAAACAAAGATTGAGAGCATGTTTGGTTCCTACTTTAAAAACACTGAAAACACCAAAAAAGTGCTCTTAGAAGACTTTTTTTTTTTTTCATTAAATTTAGTATTTTTTATGTTTAAAAAAAAAAAAACAATATTGTTATAGAGGCTTTGTAAAAAGCACAAGTTGAATATGAGAAACCAACACGAGTAACCAGGCACATAATGGGAAAGGAAGACACTAACAAAAAAGGAGTAAGATTCAAGAGAAAATAAGCAGAGAAATGGACAATCAACCAAACCCATTTCATGGTTGTATCAATGGGTCAAAATACTAGTGGATTAACTAATGGATTCACAGAAGATATCGAGACAAAGATCATCAACAAATTCCTACCGCAGGAGTGAGCCATATTCAGATCTATCTTCGAGAAAAACCCAACAACATAGAACCATTCAAGTCGCTCTGTCAATCCATAATCAACAAACCTCTCTGTAAATCATTTGTACATATTAGAGATGTTAAATGAAGATGAACAGGGGAGCTACAATGGTCACACAAACTCAAGACTGACTTTAGAAAATTGATAACAAGTAATGGATATTGAGAGGGTTCAAATATCATCAGCAGGTTAAGGATTGCATCATCTTCAGCATCACCCTCATGTAAAAGTCTAAACTTCCAAAATCTTCAGGAGACTACCAATTGGTTTAACTTCGCTTTGATAGTGCTTCATTAGGATCTATTATGAATTTGCCTGAAAGAAGATTTGCTTCAGATAGTCCCGTCTCTTCATGCCTCTGCAGAGTGTATAACATGATAGACTTTTAGTAACAGATCCATTAAATATATGACATCAAATAAACTTAAAATTGACTGCACTTGAATGATCGCCGTGAGTGGGTTTTATCCCGCTCTGTTCAATCATTTTTTTAACTTTGAGACTAACTTTGAATCCAATACTTGTGTATCTATTTGACCTTTTAGGGAAATCATTAAAAGACCACTTTCTATTAAGGAAAAAGTTGTCGTTGCACAAATAAAACCTCGAAAATCCACACGTGGCCATCTATGTGGATGCTATATGAAGAAAGGAATCAATTAGTGCCAGAAACGAGGAACCCAATTCAAATAAATGAGTAAATGCTGCATGAGGTTTTAGGAAAGTGTTAACCTTGCTCACAACATCTAGCAGAGATGCCTCCAAAGTGAATTTTTTGGTCTAATCTTGAAAAGATTCTAAGTGCATCATGTTGATTTTCAAAAGTCTCAAAGCATCCTACTCACCTAAAAGAATGAGACATGAGCCACGTTTCTCTCTCTTACCCTCACCCTGAATCCTAAGTATTCGAAAACCAGATGACATGGATGTTTACAATGTTAAATCAGAACTCTTCATGTCATACAAACTCATGGTTTCCAATTCCTACCTTGTCCAGGTAATTTCTCATGCTGATTGCTTACTCTCCAATTCGCAAAATATTGAGGAACGGAGATAAAGGAATGGAGGGGAACCAAGGGTTGCAAATGAGTTATGAAATAGTGATTTTGCAAAGCTTTTTGGATCCAAATCCACTTGCCTCATTAATCTCATTTGAGAGCGAAAAGACTCCAATGCAATAAACTTTCTTCTCCAATTCAAAGCTTTTTACAAAAATTCATACAAACCCTTACAACCCTAGTTTCCTAAAGCGCCAAAACACAACTCAGTTTCTCTATTCTTGTCTCCATATCAGAGCATCTGGTATAACAATAGAGACTTCTAAGATTCTCTAACCTAATAAAAGAAAATAACAAAGAGGTTGGTCAGGGCTTATATTAATGAGAGGACACTAGCAAACAGAAAATTAAAAAATCATAATCAATTATTACTGCCAGGGAAAACCCCAGATACAATACCACAGAATTTGGAAAAAGTTATACATTAAAAATCACCTCTTAAATTAAAACCTCACTCTTCATTGAAATTGGCACAGATTTTAGAATCAATGGACAATTCAAGCAAAACAACCAAACCACCACCAAAACTGTATTATGCCGATTCAAGATGAGTCTTAAAGTTCAGAAATTAGTGAATTATATCTAAGAAAACCAGGAGAAGTTAAGAAATCAATGAAAAAACATGCACTGAATATAAACACAAAACAGTTTTCCATCCAGGGAGTTGAGAGTTGGTACAATTAAGGTGATGTGACATGAATATAGGATTCTCCAAAAGCCATGAAGTTACAAGATGATGTCTTGTTTAACAAATTGTATCTTCTACGGTATATAATTTTTGTATTTCGATCTTAACAATTTAACAAGATAACACTACTCAAGCATCAGCGGCTCTAATGAATGCTTCAGAAAGAATCAAGTTGAACATTTATAACATTATAGATAATTTGAGTTTATAGTTCGAAACCAGCCTTAGATTAAAAAAATGAACTTAAATATCATGCTTTCTAATGATATAAATTCAAAACCAATATGTTTTACTTTTAAGTTTTCACCGACAGAAAGGATCTAAATAGAGGTGGAATTGAAATTTTGTTAGGAATTGAAAATTAAATGCAAACTTTATTTAATCCACTTATTTTCCCTCTGTTCAGAGTGCTGGTATGACAAACAGGTGCAGTAAATATAGCCTGTGTGTTTCATGAACCAATGAGCCATAAAAGGAAACCATCATTGAGAACCCGTGAGAAACATTGAAAAGGCTGTAAGATTTTTTTTTTTTTTTAAATTTATTGCTTTATTTCTCTGGAACAGAATACATATTATATAGAAGCAATCTTCTAATTACATGGTAATTATACACAGAAATGGTTATAGAGCTGTAACAGTTTTGATTTTAATTCTTCTTTTATTATTCACAAATGGTTTTGAGATTCAGTATTCTGAATATTTACAGAAACTGCTCAAATATTATTCAGAATATTTTCAAAATCAGCTCCAATATTTTCAGATTCTCCTCCAAAATGGGCAGACCTTTTTACTCTTCGAACTTCAAATATGTATTTGGTCTTGGTCAATGGATAAGGATTCATACCCCTTCTATGCTAGGAAAGGAATAGATAGAAAAAGACTAAAAATAGAAGAATAATCTATACCTAGCTCTGCATCTAGACTAGGTACAAAATTATAATGAATATGTAAAATAAACCACCAATACAATTCTAATATAGGACCAAAAAAATAGCATGAATGGCCAACTAGCTACAACATACAAACAAGAAAGACAATGACAGTCTCGATTGCTCGGGGATTACAGAGATATTATCTGTCTCGATACTCCATTGTAGAAGAATTAAGAGAATTATCATTAATTACATCAACGGTATCATTTCTTTTTTTTTTTCTCGACATATAAAATGATCAAAATGGCCTTTTTTTTTTTTTTTTTCTTCTCTCTCTCTCTTTTCATCTGCGACGGAGATGGGGGTCATGTCCATCACCACTATTCTCCGCAAATAGAATGAAAAAAATAAAAGAAAAAAAAGAAAATTTAGAACAGAATTTGAAGCTCAACGCCTGTAGTGGATCCTGGACTTCAGCGTAATCTAGGTACAAATCAACCAATAGAGGAAAACGGACAAAAGAAAACGAAGGAAAATTTTGAATACCTGTATATAAGTTGGGAGAGGGGAAAGATGGACGCGGCCTCTAATTCTAGGCCGGCATCACCATTTCCTCGGTGGATCTACCTCTCCAGCACAAATTTTTGGAAGAAATTCGACTCTGAAAGAACAAACCCTGAGATCTCTGCAGGAAGAAGTACTCCAGTCTCCATCTCCAGCCGTCGAGAAAAAGGCTCCAACGCGTGAGAATGTTGGAAAACCGTTATATAGATACGGACATGCACTCACCTTTCCAATACCACGCGTTTCTTTGGCGCGTAGAAATCACCCTCGTAGGTCATCAGGCCCTCACAGGCTCACACAACCAAAAAAAATAAAAAAATTGAAACCAGCCCACAAATACTTGTCCAAAGTAGAAAATAGAGATAATCCGGTAGAAAACAAACCTTAACCTTAGTTTCATTATCATAAAACTTACGTAATATATATATTAAGGAGTGATAAAAGTAGCAGATCTTGCACATGGGCATCATCATCATCAATGACAAATTCTAAGTTCAAAGTAGAAAATAAACTATCTACAGTCTCATAATATATATATATATATATATATATATATATATATATATATATGAGATCATGGAAAAGGTCATGATCATCATGGACGAGTGGATGGGGGACAGCGCCGATAGCCATTTCCAATGTCGCCGCCGATGTGAGTGCAAGGAGACGAAGCAGATGGTGGAACAGGACGCTGTGCCATCTGGCCGCAACTTTGGAGATGCTATAAATTCTAGAATCTTCCACAAGAGCGGCCTCCTTGGAGATGCTATGAACTCTAGAACCTTCCACCATGGGCGCCGGAGTAATCAGAATCAGCCAGAGAGAGAGAGAGAGTGAGAATGAGACTGAGATGGAGGCCATCACAATTCACATTCCAGGGATGATCATAAAAATGAGGGATACTCGTATTCCTCCTGTGGTGGTGTGTTTATATGGACGAAAAAGAAGAAAAAGTGCCATTTATTTCCTTCATGGAACGTCGTATATCCGCATAGGGATTCTGTGTCCCTGTTCGGTGGACCCCACAACCGACTCCCCAAGAGCCGACTTTTAGGCCGCCATCGACAAGGAATTAATAGGTTGAGGTGGCGTTTGGGCCTTTTGTCCCAATAGGGCTTCCTCAGCTAACCTGTCTGGTTGTTGTGTTGGTGGGAATACAGTCATTAAGTTGAAAGTGCCCAAGATTTCTAGAGCTATACCATCAGAAAAGCTTTTCTGACCAATTGGGAAGAGGAAGAAAACAGTAATAACAGCTGCTGCAACGACTGGGGCTGAATATTTAATAGCAATCCTAGGGTGCATAATAAGATAGAAACTAAGTTCCCCGTTCAAGACTCAATACCAAGTATGACTCATAAGGAGCACAATCATTCAGCCTGGTGATGACTCTCCTCCCCACGTGTCCCTCTCAGCATTTTTTCATTTGTGTTGTCGCCGTCTCTTCCCAAGTGGATGCTACAGAGTACAACCAAAATGGGCAGCGTGAGATACACGCTTTTGCTGCGTAGGCAGAGATACATAACGACCGCACGCTCGCTCTCTCTTTCTTCCCTTCGTGTTGCTTTGATTTGATTGTCTCTGCTCTTCTACGTTGATTCTTTCATTTGTCTCTTTCTTCCTTTATTTGTTTCTTCATTTAAAAGCGGGGGACATAAGGTCCGTGTAGCGCTCATATCAAGGAAGCTAGAGCTAGACTTACCCTAATCTTTACAGCATCCCCAACCTTTCTCCATTTCCTATCTCTCTCCATATGTAAATATTTTAACCAAAATTCATCTTCATATATAATGTGGGGATCTAAATAATGTATCCATAAAAAGATTCTTATTCTATTTCATGTTGAATACGTGAATAATAAGAAGTAATCATTTATTTTCCTTAATAATAAGAAGGTGAAAAAGTGAAAAGTTAAATACAATTCTTCCATTTTTTTTTTAATAATTTTTAAGGATGTGAACAGTTATATAAAATGAATTTAAAGATTATTGTTTGAAGTTTAAAAAAAAAAGGTCTCGTTATCTCGAAATATCTAAAAAATATTAAGTTGAAAATAAAAATAAAGACTTGTAATTAGAGAATATTTCATTTGCACCTTAATAATAATAATAATAATTATTATTAAAAGAGTATCTCTCTCTTTTAGAATTAAAGGAAAAATAATAATTAATGATAATATGATAAAAATACAAAGATTAATCATCATATTTTTATCATTTACCTAATTATACTACTTTCACACCTTCTTTTTTTTTTTTTTTTTGTTGCCCATCCCAATAAGACTTAGCCCAAATAGTTAATAGTTAAGCGAACAATGGAATGATCTAAGATTTAGTGAATAAATTTGTGAAGAAACATAATATTACAGTGTAATGCAAAGTTAATAAATGTAAAAATAAACATATGCTGACCGTTTTCTTCCATGCTGTCTTCTCAAATGGTTACCATAACCAAAATTAGCTGGGTATGCATATTTAAACCACAAAAGTCTTCTTGCTTTGATTTCATCGTGTGTTTTTTATGTTTATTTACATGTCCGTAGACCTCGACATCTGGCCAAGAGAATCTGTACATTTTTGTTTTTATTTTTTTTATTATTTATTTATTCAATCAGAGGACATTGTTCACTACTATCATATTTTTTTTATATGTTTGTTTTTTTTTATGTCTATTTACTTTGTATTATATTATAGTATTTCGTTCCTCAAACATTTGTCTTGAGACTCAAATTTGGACATTTCCCCTCTTTATGTCTACTCTATCTCTTTAACTACTTCAACTATGTCTCATTGGCTAAGTTTGATTTTATTTATTCCATAATTTTCATTTATTTTATGGTTGTTTTCAAATATATATTTTTAGAACAAGTTTGTTCATTTTTAAAAATAATCTTATTAATAATTTATATTCATTTGAAGAAAAAGATATTATGTAAATTAAATTAATCAGTGGTAAAAAAATGAATATTATAAATATTTTAGAAATTTCAATTTCATTCAAAATATTTGGATTGTAATTAATTTCACAAAATAAAACAGAGTCTTATAATAAACTAATAAGTTAGTAGTTTATTTTTATATTTTTAATTCATATTTAACTTTGCTCCTCATTCTAATCAAGTTTAGGAATTATTGAGTTTAAAAAAACCCTATTTAAGTAGGATTCATACTTCATTTTTTCAATTCAGGGAAAATTATTTATCCTAATATCCTAATTGTACGAGACCGTCTGTAGATATATTTAAATTTTTTATTTGAATATTTTAAAAATATTCAAAATTTGAAAATGAGACAATTCACCACTATCACAACAAGCATAGAATAAAGTCAAAAGAGAATTTTAACTTTCTTCTAAACGACAAAAGACAGATCAATAACATGCTACCATGGCAACTTTCCTTCTTGGGATGATGAATACCAGTTTAATTAGAACAAGAATAAAAAAAAATGGAGCAGAAGTTCAAACAAAATCCTTACCAACAAACACACGAGACTTTGTGCAACTGCAGTGTTTTATGTTCACGAGACCCTCACTTTCACTAAGTAACTCGAAATTTTCGTACCTTTATTTTTATATCCATTTGATTTTTTTTCCTTATTAATATATTATCATTTCATTCACAGTATATCTCTTACTGGATCACATCACTTAACTTTAGTTGATATTTCCATGCATGGCTCACTCCTTCCAGGACCAAAACAATACAAAAATTGGCAGTTCCTCCTTGATTCAATCTTATTTTATAAATCTGGCAGTATTCTTTTTGACGAATTTCCAGGTCAGAATGTTGCCAATCCTAAGATTCTATTATACTGACAGTGATCTTCTTACACAAACTCAAGACTGACTTTATAAAATTGATAACAAGTAATGGATATTGAGAGGGTTCAAATCAAATATCAGCAGGTTAAGAAGCCGCATCATCTTGAACATCACCCTCATGTAAAAGTCTAAACTTCAAAATCTTATGGAGACTACCAATTGGTTTAACTTCCTTTGATGGGGCTTCATTTGGATCTATTATGAATGAATTTGCCTGAAAAAAGATTTGCTTCAGATGGTCCCGTCTCTTCATGCCTCTGTAGAGTGAGTGTATAACATGATAAACTTTTAGTAAATGTAAATCCATTAAATAAATGACATCAAATAAACTTAAAATTGACTGCACTTGGATGATCAAATGTGTGCATTTTCTTGGTGGAACCACACTTACCACCCTCTGAAAAACCAAGCATTTTCGGTGTTTCTTCATATTCTCAATCCAGTGGAAACGACCATCATTAATAATGGAAAGTGCTTTTGCTCAGAAATCATAAGTTCATCTTCATAACTCACCATGCAACAAGAAAAGAAAGTAAATTTTTTTTTATCGGTCTACAAGAAAAGAAGGTAAATGAATAGATAACTGAATAGAACTAATAGCAAGTAAATTCCAGTTAGAATGAAGTATATCGATTCTATTCAGTGTTTAAAAATTTTGCACACAAAAAACCATAACTATGGATTCTATGGAAAAAATTGCAAGTTGTGAAGCTTACAGATAGAACATATGGGGCATTTGGCGTGATATCAATGTGGCATCTAACCTCATCCAGATTCAACCTTTTATACTCTTCTTCTTCCTTCTCCACATTCTTGTCGCTCACCAAATTTTCATCCATTATCTATGCACACAAATTCATCAATTGCAATAAGTAGCAAAACTCTTCAATTTATTAAAAACTAAAAAAATAATGCAATATTTTCAGTTTCTGAACCCCCAACAACCCTAATTATAAAACAATTATAATCCTAAAGCTGCAATTTTGTCCTCTTCAATGAGGGTCTGTTTCCTATAAATTGATAATTTATATGAATATTGCCCATGCGTCGGCATTGCAAAATTTCAGTAGATTTCTGAATCCAGAAAGATTGTGAGAATTATTAATGGACAGCATATCAAGCACAATCATGGAATATATGAGAAACTTACCAATTCAAATGATGCCAGAGAGGTTTGTTTATTAATTTCAACTTTTTGAGAGAAGATGACGGAGCAGTTAAATACATAAATGAGTGAATTTATGCCTTATCTATTCATTCATTTTTAACTTTGAGACCTAGATTTGAATTAATTCATGATTATATATTTGACCTTTTAGGAAATCATTAAAGACCACTTTTTCTAGGCAAGCAAAAAATTTTTGTTATGCAAATTAAAACCTCAAAGAAAATCCATACATGGCCATCCATGTGGATGCTACATGAAGAAAGGACTCAAATAGTGCCAGAAACGAAGAACCCATTTCAAATAAATGAGTAAATGCTGCATGAGGTTTCAGGAAAGTGTTAACCTTGCTCATAATATCCAGCAGAGATGCCTCCAAAGAATTTTTCGATCAAATCTTGAAAAGATTCTTAGTGCATCATGTTGATTTTCAAAAGGACAAGCATCATACTCACCTGAAAGAATGATGGGTATGACACGTGTCTCTCTCTTACCCTCACTCTGAATCCTAAGTATTGGAAAACCAGATGACATGGATGCAAGCTCTGGTTTCTCCTCCATCATTTCAATCACCACAGCCTGAAGATCCTCTATTGACATGAGTATATCCAAGATATCCTAAGGTATCCTTTCAAGATGTTTACAATGTTGAATCAACAGCTTTTCATGTTGTACAAACTTATGGTTGCCTACCTTGTCCAGGTAATTTCTCATGATGATTGCTTACTTAATTCACAAAATGGTGAAGGAACGGAGAAAAAGGAATATGGAGGGGAACCAAGGGTTGCAAATGAGTTACGAGATAGTGATTTTGCAAAGATTTTTGGATCCAAATCCACTTGCCTCATTAATCTCTTTTTGAGAGCAAAAAGACTCCAATTAAATAAACTTTCTTCTCCAATTCAAGACTTTTTACAAGAATTCATAAAAACCCTTATAACCCTAGTTTCCTAAAGCGCCAAAACACAACTCAGTTTCTCTATTCTAGTAACATATAAGAACATCTGGCATAACAATAGAGACTTCTAAGATTCTCTAACCCTAATAAAAGAAAATAACAAAAAGGTTGGTCAGGGTTTATATTAATAGGAGGACACTAACCAAACAGGAAAATTAAAATCATAATCAATTATTACTACCCAGTGACCCCAGATACAATGCCGCAAATTTGGAAAATTTGTACACCAAAATCACTCCTTAAATAAAAAACTTACTCTTCATTGAAATTGGTACAGATTTTAGATTTAATGGATAATTCAAGCAAAACAACCAAACCACCCCGCCAAAACTGTATTATGCCGATTCAAAGATGGGTCTCAAAATTCAGAAATGAGTGAATTATATCTAAGAAAATCAGGAGAAATTAAGAAATCAATGAAAAAACATGCACTGAATAAAACACAACAGTTTTCCATCCAGAGAGTTGCGAATTGGTACAAGGTGATGTGACATGAATATAGGATTCTCCATAAGCCATGAAATATCAAGATGATGTCCTGTTTAACACATTTTTTCTTCTACTGTATATGGATTAAAATTTTTTGATCTCAGAAACTGATAGGTGAGATGTCAGTTCTATAATAAAGTAACAAAAAGGACTTAATAACACTCTCTTCGATTGGACAATCGAACTAATCTGTAACAAATTAATACAATGGAACAAGTAAATAGCTAAAATATTTAAAGGGAAACAAGTTTTGAGATGAAGGTTGTGTTAGGTTCATAGTTTTCTTATGTTTGGTTGCTTAAAAAAAATTCAAAAAAAAATCAAATATAAATAACGTTGATTACAAAATTACATATTTTTAAATTATTTATTCTTTATATTGATGAGTTAAAATAAATAAAATAGGTTTGAAATAGTAAATAAAAATAATACGTTGTATTTAACTTTATTTTATTTTTCTTCTTTTTAACTCTCTTTTCATACTACATTTTCTTTCAAAGCATATTTTCTCTCAAATTTTCTGAGAACTAAACATAGACGAAATGTCACGTAAATATAAATAACATGAACAGAACATGAGCTAGTGATAGTGTCACTTAAACATGAACAGAGTGTTAATCGAGTACCTACAATGAAATGCACTCGTTTATGATACATAAAAATCTATATACACATCCACACCGACACAACTAAGAGATAGAATTTCTGACAAGAATGTGGTGCACCGTACAAGAAAAAAACTTACAAACAAACAAATTGCGTGTTTCTAATCCATAAACATAGCAGATTTCTATGATCAACAACCAGAAGAAACAACTAGTGGCGAACAAAAAGTTGCAGAAAGCATATCTCTGAATGAAAACCAGAGAGGAAACAGAAAATTGATTTGAAAAACCACAATCTCCTTAGAAGAGGATGTAAAGTTTTTCATTAAGTGGGCTTCATTAATTGGAATTAAGCGAATTAGATTGGTCTAATTGATAAGGTTATTAAGAACCTTATTAAATCATGTATAAAATTTTATTTGGTGTGTGAAATTTGAGTTCGGCGGCGGATTATGAGAGGGCGAGTGGTGGGGCTCCCCATTTAAGGAAAATTGAAGTCACTCGGCCTGGGATCATTTACATCAGCATCGTCTGTGGTCCTCTCTGGGTTTTACGAGAAAAGTGATCGGCAATCTCATAAAGCCGGTTTCAAAGGGTCGTTAGGAGAAGATCTTGAGATCGGTGATCGAGTTCTCTTTCTGACTCTTAAATCAATTCATCAACAAAGAAGAGATTCATGGATTCAAGGTATGAATTTAAGTGTTTTCTCCATTAAATGATGTTTGTGTTACCATGGTGATCTAGGTTGTTGAAATTCGTATCCTGGGTTGTTGTCGAGCTGACCGTGGATTAGAACTCAAAACATACAGTTTGGAAAATTTTTGGGTTTTTATGAAAAGCGGACATTACGTCCATTTTCGGATTTTGATAAATCTAAATTAAATATTTTTGCATATTTGGAATCTACGGCGAACGATCCTAGCGGTGGGTGGCACATCGTCGGAAACCTCGCCGCAGCGCTCTCCGCGTAGCCCGCGGCGCCATACGGCGGCGTTGAAGGCGACGGCGTCTGACACCGCGCGCGGGCTGTTCAGATTACGGCGTCGGCGCATGACCTGGTCGACCAACCGGGCGATCAGCCGGATCTGCCGTCCGCGTTTGTTGACAGTCGATTAGTGGATCTTGATGTGGCGATGACGTGTCGATGGCGTGGCGATAGCGCGTCGATGGCGTGGATAGCGTCGGCTTGACGGGCGGTCAAGACCCGGAGCCGATCGCGGTCGAGACAGGCTGGTCAGCGGTCAGCGGGTCGGCGGTCGAGCAGGCGGAGTCAGCGATCGGCCGGTCAGCGGTCGAGCGGGCGGTCAATATGACGGGAATAGCGATGCCGCCTTGGCGCCGCAGCCCGGCCGCCACACCGCGTCGAACCTTACGGTGGCGTGAAGCGTCGGGCGTATTTGGGCAATTTTGATACTACGGTCGTATCGAGTTACCTGCGCAATTTGGTATATTGACTTAGCATGTTTGAAACTGAGATATGAAATAAGTATAGAACCGCATGTATGCTAGTTATTGGGGATGTTTTCCGTGTTCTTGGTATTTCTCTATGGTTTGAAATACATAAGGTAACTAACATGAATACCCTTTGCATAAGAACATTGTAGTTCTAAATTAATTGACTATTAATGAATTGAACAAATATAATTGGCATTACATATATTGAATGTGATACATAAAGTTTATATCCGCGGTATGGTGATTTTGAAGAATTCAATTGGGTTGTGACCTCCCGAAGTGGCACGCTTGATTGGGTTTGAGAAATATCAACCTCATATTGTGGTAGGATATGTGTTTTTGTGCATGGTCATACTCCCAAAGGAGGTGATCTTGTGTTAGTTCGTGGAGGGATACATGATAGCATGCAATGAGAAATGACTGATCTTAGTGGTTCATACACCCAAAGGTGGTGATTTCACGAAGGATTAGAATATGTTCTCACGGTCACTGTTATGGAGAGTATACAACCATGTCATATTTTCGCCCAAAGGTGATTATGTGATGATGTGTATGTAATTTCTAAGAGTATTCACATGATGCCGATTGTATTGTTATGTTTTATTTTTCAATAATTTTTCAGAAATAATTCCATTTCAATCGAGATCCTAATGGATTGAATTTCAAGAAATGAAAGATATTTTCAATTTGGAATGGAGCTGATGGATGTTCACAGGCGCTTGAATGGATAAGCTTCAGCAGATAATACAACCTCAGCAATCGAATTCGAGAAAACTGACCATGTCGAAAGGAGCACAGGATTTGCTTATGACAATGAAGAAATCCATACAAGAACACTTGAAAAGCGGTTTGCCGCTAGACCGATCGCTATGAGATGATACAGCTATAGAGGCTGGGGAATCGAGTTTCATCCAATGTCAAGTGCTAACACTTCAAAAGCTCTTCAACATGAAGTATGATGGTACACCAAGTTAGAGATTATGTCCTCGTGGATGGTAGACCTAAAGGCGAAGCCCAAGCTCTTAATGTTACCATTCCCGATGCTTGCATTTGGCATCAAGCCCTCGAACACCCTTCCACCTGATTTCGGGATTATAAAGACAAACTACACCCCAAGATGAAACTTGGCTCTGCAGAAATGACTCGATAGCAAGGGTGGTGGGCAGAGGAAGAGAAGCTTAAGAAGGATAAAGAGCATATGGCCTATATGCTGCAAGTCCCCCATAAGAGTGAAACACAAGTTCAAAAGTCGAACTCATAAAGGTGCTCATGAAACTACCGTCAATCCGACAACATAGGTCCAAAGAAGACATTCTTGAAAAGGATGGTGATCACGCTTCTTTTGCAAGAAGAAAGGCCACATGAAGAAGGATCAAGATAAAAATTTAAAGCTTGGATGTCCAAGCTGCATACAGTAATGATTCTTTAATACTCGTTGCGAATCCAACCTATCTCAAGCGACCATCCAGCCTGTATTTGATAGTGGAGCAACTAATCATGTTGCATTTACCATACAGGATTCATAAAAACCTGAGGAAGCCAAACGCCATTTAATCAAACCACCGCGAAATAACGGTAAGGTCAAGTCATGTTCCTGTGGGAGATGTAATCTAGTTTTAGATTCTGGTTTTAAGTCGATGTTGAAAGATACATTTTATGTACCTTCTTGTATGAATTTAGTTTTATCATGTTTGGATTCATATGATTATTCTTTTGAAATTAAGAGCAATATTATTTCAATATTTCTTAATTCAAATAAGGTCATACCGCCATATGTCCAACGGATTATATAGGGACAAGTTTATCTCCGATGACATATACGCGGTTTATACAAATTAAAAGGTTGTTTCAAAAAGACTATTATTTGGTAGATTTACTTTATGACAGGCATAACGACGCCATATCTCTATGATAGAGTAGAAAGGCTAATAAAGACTAATATCCCGCCGCTTCTTAAATGACTTAGATATGCGTAGGATCACATAGGGTAAAATGACCAAGATAAGAAAGAAAATCAGAAATCAGAGTCTCTCGACTTGCTTGAAGTCATTCACACTGATATAAGTGGACCTTGCGTGGCAATCCTTTGTGTAGAAGCTTTATTTCATCACATTTATTGATGACTATTCTCGATATGGTTATTTGTACTTGATTAAAGAAAGTCCAGTCTCTTGAAAATTCAAGATTTTTCTGACCGAAGTCGAAACAACTGGGAAAAGTCATAAAGGTTGTTAGATCTGACCGAGGTGGAGAGTATTATGGCAAGCATGGCGATGCCGATGCCTTAAGGGCCATTCATTAAATACTTAGAGGACTTCGGGATAAGGGCATACATTATGCCTCGAGTCTCGAAAGAAATGGTATACCGAAGGCGCACCTATTTTGTTAAATGGAAGAAGATGCATTAGTAGGACAAATTTACCTTGCTTATGGGGTGAAGCTTTGAAAACAGCTTTGTACATTTTGAATCGTGTACCACGAAGCCGCTCCATCACTCCTTTGAAGTTATGGATCAAGAGCCTACTTAAACCATCTTTGCTCGTGGGATGTCCCGCGGAAGTAAAGTTATATAATCCAACATTAAGTGTTGGACTCGTAACTACTTCAGGTGTTATTTTGTATCTTACCCGAACATTCGAAGGGATACCTGCCTCTATAATCCCAAATGGAGGCACAAGAATAGGAATCAGCTGCATGTGCCTGCTGGAGTTTGATGTGGTCAAGAGAGTAGCTGTCACGTACTATCGAGGATGATAAGACGATAAGTACGTGGCATTCGTATCTCTCCCATACGTATAATCGTGGAAACCCCACACACCATTTCAACTCACAGACTAGGGATCCTCGTTGATGAGACACCCTGTGAAGTCTACACTGCTGCCTCAAAAAGAATGTGGCTATTACTACCCAAGCAAGAAGGGAGATCCATCAGTGGAGAGACGATCGCCTATACCACCTGGACTATTTAGTCTATATTGGGGGAGAGCAAGACTACGATATCGCGCTTCCGACCGGGATCCAATAAATTTTACGAGAAGTCAAGCCGGCCTCGACGAACCGTGGTTAGATGCAATGAGAGATGAAATTCAATCTATGAGGCATAATGGAGTTTGGGAACTTAATTGAGGGTCATAGACCCATACGCAAATGGGTGTATAAGACTAAAAAGGACCATAAAGGAAAGATCGAGAAGTTTAAAGCCGACTGGTAGCCAAAGGTTCACTCGTAGAGAAGGAGTGCACTATGAAGCAACTTTTTCTCCAGTCTTCTAAAGATTCTTTCGTGAGTGATCATGGCATTAGTTGCTCATTTTGATATGGAGTTACACCAGATGGATGTTAAACCGTTTCCTTTTCAATGGAGACCTTAATGAAGAAGTCTATATGATGCAACCCGTTTTGCGGGCAAATGATTCGTAAACCCGTATGTAGATCGAAAAAGTCTATTTACGGTCTCAAAGCAGCCTTCTGCATTAAATTCGCATTCTAAAGTTTCATAAAGGTTGCTGCTTCATATGGTTTTGTCGAGAACAAAGTGTATCAATGTATATACTCGCAAGGTCAAGGGGAGGAAATTCATTTTCCTAATACTTACGTGGATGATATCCGCTGGCAGTTAGCGACCTTGGCTCCATCGATGAGACAAAGCCAGGATGTTGTCAAATAACTTCTTTGATATGAAGGACCTCAAGTAACACTATCTCCCAGCATCGAGATTCATAGGATCGTCAAGCAGCACTATCGGGTTTATCTCAGAGTAAGATATTGTTGATCGTGGTTTGCATAGATTCAACACGCAACTACGTAGCCGTGAATTGCTCCCCCGTCTCAGAAGGTGATAAGTTGAGTCTATCACAATGTCCTCATTCGTATGATGAGAAAGCCCAAATGAAGAATATACCTTATGCTAGCACTGAGTATTATGTATGTCTATACGCACTGTACCGATATCGCTTTTCTAAGAATGCGACTTCTAGCAGATATCATCAAACCCGTGACATGATCATTGCCAAGCCGCAAGAAGGTTATGAGGTACTTAAAGAGGACAAAAGCGACTATATGTTGATTTACAAACATGTTCCAGGACCTGGCGCCTAGTCAGTATTCAGATTCGACTCGCCGGGCCGGCCGATTAGAAAAGAAGTCAAACAACCTGGTTATATCTTGCCAGCAGGAGGTGCAATATCATGGAAAAGTGAGAAACAGAAATTAATTGCATCCTCTACCATGCAAGCTTAAGTTTGTAGCATGCTTTTCAAGCAACCACTCAAGCAATTCGTTCGAAACCCACTAAGGAGTTAACCGTGTTTGATAGCAGGGATGTAATTCCATACGCTTGTATCAGGACAAAGAACTCCGTCGCTATTAACAACAACAGAGGTCTCAAGGGGGTCTAAACACATGGAGGTCAAATATCTGACCATGTATGAAAAAGTTCGGAAACGGTGACGTTGTAGTGGAACACATACACCCGGATGATATGATTGCAGATCCGCTTAACTAGCGCCACTATTCGAACGACATGTCATTAATACGGGCTTAAAGTATCAAGGATAATCGTGAATCAGTGGAGCTATTAAGTTCTTGGGGCTGCTCTTAATAAAGGTTCAATTCAATTACATTACATTTTGTAATAATTGAATATGTATCAACTCTTACATTCAATAAGGTATTTCAGGAATGTGTGTTTATCGAAAGTCGAGTATTAGCTATAACTCGTTGAAAATATCAAGGCATCAGGTAAACCTTGAATAAAGGCTATGGGGGCATTCCTTGGAATTAGCCTCAATAGCATATTTTGTTACACATTAAGTAAAGTTACTCATCAAGGTAACATATATACAAAGTTCGCTGAACCATAACGGATATTCTCCTGACACCAAAGCTCTCATGACACTCCTATGAGAGAGAATTCGACTAACAAACTGATAACACACAAGTATCACCATTATGAGGTATTGTCCATTTAAACACACACTACCATATTGAATCCATATCAAGAAGTTGAAAGATCATGACCATTGTTATGTATTGCATGAGTACATGCAATACCGCCTATGATTCGTTGTTCGAGACTTTAAGGGATCTGACACTATTAAGAATAAATCTCTGCACTAATATAAAGGTAAGACACAAGTTTGTTTCAATTAATATCGCCCAAGCGAGAATGTGAAAGCTTTTTCATTAAGGGGCTTCATTAATCGAATTAAAATCAATTAAGATCGGGTCTAATTAAGTAAGGTTATCGGGCTTCTTAATAAATCATACGTCACACACAATGAGTTCACTACTACATGGCGCCGCGATCGAACCCTCTATTTAAGGAAAGCTCAAGTCCCTCCCAAACCCTACGGATACATTTTCTATCACATACGCATAATTCTTCTAAGGTTTTCCCGAGAAAAGTGATCGCAATTCCCATAAAGCCGCTTCAAAGGGTCGCTTGGGAGAAGATCTCAGACGCAGAGACGGCTCTTCGCTCTTCATCAATTCCGCATCAACAAAGAAAGAGATCCACATTCCAAAGGTATGTAATTTGCGTGCTTTTTTCTCCATTAAATGATGTTTGTGTTCTACCATGGTGATCTAGGTTGTTAGAAATTCGTATCCTACAGAGGAAAGAAGTGAAGAAATCAAACCTTAAAACCTCCAAATCCTCTTCCAAACCGAAATCTGAAACCCTAAAGAATCAGATGGAAAGCAAGAAAACCAGGGAATGGAAAAAATATAGTGAGAATTTTTTTTTCCTTTGGAAGTTTGCACAGGCCCTCGCCTCTCATTGGCTTCAGCATTTGAAGAGCGAGAGGCTTTCCTGACATATGAGGCCCATGGTGGAGGGAAAGCTCATCCACTTCTTCTATTGAAATACATAGCGGCCCATTTCTATCTGTAGGGCCCACTAATCTATGGCTCTACTTGCAGCTCAAAGTTTAATTAAGTAGAACAAACCATTTTTTTTTAGGAATGATTGACAATCTCAGTTTTTGCCAATCCTCTTTAATTAATCCTACCTTTTGATTAATTGGGAATAATCCAAGTTTATAGAGAACCTTCCCTACTAAAGAAGTTAAAATAATCCTACATGGCCTCTCTCTCTTCTCTCTTGCCATATGTTATTATCTAATTCACTCCCCAAATTTTTTATTTATTTTTAAAAATCAATTTGATCCCCCTCTTTCTCCCCCACCTCCTTTTCTCACTCCATCTTCTTTCATCCACAACCAACACCCATTCATGATGACATAATGGGCTGGGCTTCTCTTTCTCCTACGAGACAAGAAGACGCGCTGGACCTTCATCAATTCACGCATTTCTTCAAATTTTCTTTAACTTTCTCTTCTCCTTTTTCTGCCTCCATCATCTCCTCTCAAACCCCTTCAATCTCTTCCTCGTCTTCATATCAACCATCCGTTCTCTTTGTCACAAATTAATTTTTTCAATGTTCTGTTTTGTTCTCTTGTTTCTTCCTCCAACTGTTCAAAATCGCATCATTTATTGAATGGGAATGGAGAGAAGGAAAATTGAGATTCAAAAGATCAAATCGAAGGACCGTTTGAAGGTGACATTCAACAAATGACGAGCTAGATTGTTCAAGAAAGCCCATGAGCTTTCTCAATTGTGCAGGGTTGTTGTCCTTGTCTTATCATCCGCCGAGAAGTCTTTTACTTTCTCTTCCGATGGAAACTTTGATGAGGCGATCGGTTCTTTTCATAGAGATAAACTCCCATAATCCATGTCCCAATCTTTCGGATGGGAGGATTTGAGCTCCATTGATGATATGGATGAACTCCAAGCAAACAAGGATGTCTTGTCGATTTCAGAGAATGTAATGTCTCTTGAAAGAATCCATTTACTACATATTGGCTCCATTTTCGGTTCAAAGCCAGCCACAACTACAATTGAAAAGAATCCAACAACTACAAATGGATCCATTTTCGATTCAAAGTTGGCCAACTCCGCAATTGGAAAGAATTCAGCAATTGCAAGGGGTTCCATTTCGATTCAGAGCCAACCACGATCACAATTAGAAAGAATTCAGAAACTACAAGGGGTTCCATTTTCAATTATGAGCCAACTATAACTGCAATTAGAAAGAATACAATAGATTGAGGTTAAGAATCAACCTTGTCCTTAAAACTGCATGCAGATTGAGGGGTTCTAACCCCTTCTCCTTGCACTGCATCCTATTTTTTATTTCATATAGATTTTGTCACCAAAGATGAATAACCAGCTCAAATTGCTATGTATTCTCTTCACCCAAACAATAATGAAGAATGGATTTTTAATTAGATTATATAAACAAGATAAAACTGATTTTTTTTAAAAAAATTGGCCAATTAGATAATGACACGTGGCAAAATAGGAGAGAGGATTGGGGATCAAACAAAATTTTTTTTTAAATAAAATTTTGAAGGCCGATTAGATAGTGACGCATAGAATAGGTTAACTTACTAAGTAGGTCGAGTGACAGGCATGACCAACATAAGAAGACACCGCCCAAAGTTAGGTTTATTCCCAATTAATCAAAATGTGAGATTAATTAGAGGATGAGCCAAAATTGAGATTATTCATGTCAATTATTCATTTTTTTTTTTTAAATTCAACTGAAAACAAACAACTCATTATTGAGAGGCTCGAGTACTCAACTTCATTTATAGGTGTAAACGAGTCAAGCTACTCAGTGAGCTACTCTAACTCGATTCGTAGAATACTTGAATTGGACTTGGAGTTAATCAAGTCGAACTCGAGCTCGTGTAGCTCAAGGAGCTTATCGAGTTGGATTCGAGTATGACAATACTCGACTCGAAATGTCACAGCTTAATCAGCTTACTATTTTATTAATTGAGTCAATTTCGTATCTAGTCAAGTTCGACTATAATTATTTATTATTTTTTAATTGATTCGAGCTTTGTCGAATTGAGTTCGAGTAGTTTGGCTATTTTTCGAGTCAAGTTTCGAACATCTGAAAAAAAAACTCAATCGAGTTCGAGTTTTTTAATCGAGTCGAACTCGAGCTTGGCTCTATATTGACTCGACTCGATTACACCCCTACCTTCATGTAATTCTATTATCGCACTCTAGAGCCATTAATCCATCCAAAATACTAAAACAAAGATATTTAATTTTGGTTTCATTAGTCTATTATTTTTAAATTATTAATTTTATATTTTTTTTTATAGTTATATAAAATAAATAAATAAAATAATTTTTTAATAATGATAATAATAAATTATTTATCATTTTAATTTTTTTATAAATATGTTAATATGTTATATATATATATATATATATATATATATATATATATATATATATATATAGTATATATATATATATATATATATATATATATATATATATATATATATATATATATATATTATACAAATATTTTTCCTTTTATCATAATAATAAATTTATATCATCACTACACAAACAAGTATTGACATAAATTATTTTCCTAAAATATATTTAAGATATTGATTTTAAGCATATAAAAAACAATTAACTTAATACTTAATATAAATATAATATTCAAAAAACAAAATTTCGTATTTAATATTATTAACTCTTATTCAGAATTTAAGTAAATAAAATTTATATTCGTGATAATTAAAAACAAACACTTTTATTTATAGAAAAACATACATATATAAGCTCAACATGTGAAGAAGAACATTATTGAGAAACCATGAGATATATTCAAATTGCTGTATTTTTTTTTTAAGTTTATTGTTTTATTTATCCGGAGTATAGAAACAATCTAATTAAATGGTAATTATAGATAGAAAAGGAAATTATAGAGTTTGTACTTTGACGTGAATTCTTCCAATATTTTAAAAATCTTACCGATGTTATTCAAATTATTTTCAGAATCAGATCCAATATTTCTATAATCTCTTTCAATATAAAATACAAAGAATCTTATCGATGCAAATGGTATCAATGAGGTGGAGTGAGTGAAGTAGCAACTTCAACTATCTTAAGTTTCAACTCTATCTCCACGAATAGAGATTTTCAACTTAAAAATTATCTGTAACCATGCTTCATTTTATCTCAAAATTTGGAGAAGTAAACAGTAATATACTATTCACCACTCCATTTTTATAGCAATAAAAAGTAAAAGTAAAACTACAAATTACTTTTTCTTTGGTTTTTTATAAAATTAATTTGTAGATATGAATAGTAATTTAAAGATGAATTTTAAAATTGGTTGGAGTTGAAAAAAAGAAAAGATATCACATTATCTTCAAACATGTAAAATACGTCACTTTAGAGATAAAAATAGAACTTAGATGAGGGATGTGTCGATAATGATGAAATAAACTCTAGATCACCATGTTAAAACACAAAAGATAATTTTAATGGAGAAAATCAGAATTACATACCCGATTTGAATCCATAGAATGTCTTCGATGCGTAATCGACGAAGAACCTCGCAAGAAACGGCATTCCTTAAGATCTTCTTCTCCCGAATGACCCTTTGGTGACAATCGGTTTCACGAGAACGCTCTCACCGATCTCGTAAAAAATATTTTTTTAAACCGATGTGGGAGAATCAGACGTATCCCAGGCTTCGAGTGACTCAGCCTTTATTTATGTAGCTCGACCACGGCCCCTCTCATTACGGGTCGGGCCATACTCAGCCCACACACTTGCCAGCCCCATAAGTTTTATTAAGAAACTGTATAATCTCACTTAATTAGACCAAACTTAATCCAGTTAATTTCAATTAATGAAGCCCACTTAATGAAAAATCTTACATTCTCCCACTTGGGCGATATTAATTGAAACAAAACCGTGCAGCGCGCACCTTTATATCAGCTCAGAGATTATTCTAATACCAATCCGATCCCATGCTTCGAACACCTAACCATACGGCATCAGACGTACTCACGCAGTCTCTTCCATGGTCACTGCAAGTGCTTTCAACTTTACCGATATGGATTCAATATGGTAGCTGCCTTTAAATGGACAATACCTCATAATGAGCGATACTTCATGCTATCCATCTTTGTAAATTCAAATTCTCTCCTTAAGTGTCACAAAACCCAGCTGTCACCGTAATATCCATCATGGTTCCAACGAACCTGTATATATGTTACCTTGATAGGTAATCTTTACTTTATGTGTAACAAAACATGTCATAATACGTAATGCCAAGCACGCCCATAGCCTCAGATTCAAGGTTTACACAATGCCTTGAGATTTTCAATTATATGTACTAACTCGATAAACCTACATTCACAAATACCTTATCGAATGTAAAAGAGTTGATACAAATTCAATTATTACAAAATGTAATGAAATTGATTCATCCTTCATAAGAGCAACATAAAACTTAATAGTACTCAATTACAAGATCCCATGTGCTTTATGGTCGTATTTGGCCTCCACGCGCTGTAATTCTCAAACCTCTGGCTGTCATAATAAACAACACCGCAGAAGTTATCACAAATACAATCAGAAGGGCCTATCCACAAAATCAAATATGGTTAACTCCTTAATGAGGTTTCGGAGCCAAATTGCCCGAATGCCGAAAGCATGCTACAAACTCCGGGCCGCATGGTGTATGATGCACCGATTTCTGCTTTCTCACTTTTCCACGACACTACACCTCCTCGCTAACTTAAAGATATAACCTTGTTGACTTCTTTCATCCCGATACCAAAGAAAGTCTCGAACTGAATACACCCAACTACCGTAAGTCCCAACATGTTTGTAAATCAACATATAGTCTTTGTCCCTTTAAGTACCATAACCTTTCTTGGCAAAGAACCCAATGATCATGTCCCGGGTCTGACCGATATCCGCTAGCGTTCACAGAAAAAGAATATCGCCTAACAGATACTTGAGCATACATAATACTCCCAAGTGCACTAAGATAAGGTACATTCTTCATTTGGGCTTTCTATCTGAATGATGACATTGTGACAGACTCAACTTATCACCTTTACGTATTTATACCCGCTTACATTGCTTACGTTGAATCTTTCTAAAATTCGATCAACATATGCCCTCTGAGATAAACCCAATAGTCTGCAAGAACGATTCCTATGAATCTCAATGCCTAGGACAAAAGACGCCTCACCAAGGTCCTTCATATCGAAGTTCTTTGACAACATCCTCTTTGTCTCATGCAGTAAACCAAGGTCACTGCTTGCAAGCAGGATATCATCCACATAGAGTATTAGGAAAATGAATTTCCTCCCACCGACCTCGCAGCATATACATCGGGATCTACTTTGCTTCAAATAAAACCATATGAAGCAACAACACTATGAAACTTTAAGTACCATTGTCTGTGTTTGCTTGAGACCATAAATAGACTTTTCTGCCATATACAAGTTTACTCGAATCATTTGCCACAAACCTTCTAAGTTGCATCATATAGACTTCTTCATTAAGGTCTCCATTGAGAAAGGCGCTTTAACATCCATCTCCGTGTAACTCCATATCAAAAATGAGCAACTAATGCCATGATCACTCTAAAAGAATCTTTAGAAGAGACCGAGAAAAAAGTCAGTTTCATAGTCTACTCCCTTTATCTCGAAGGAAACCTTGGCTACTGGGCCCGTTTAAACTTAACCTTTCCTTTAGAGTCCCTTTTAGTCTTATACACCCATTCATGTGCCAATGGGTCTATGACCATCGTGTAATTCAATAAGTTCCCAAACTCCGTTATACCTCATAGATTGAATTCTCATCTCTCATCGCATCCAACCACAGCTCGAATGAGGACAAGAAACAAGCTCTTCCTCATAAGTTATGGGTCGCCACGTAACCACATCGTAGTCTCGCTTCTCCTATATAGATTAAATAGTCCTGGTATTGCCGATCGTCTCTCCCTAGTGGATCTCCCATCGGAGGCAGTAATAGCCACATCTCCGCACCCGAGCCTTGATAAACTTCACAGAGCCGTCTTAAAACAGGATCCCTAGTCTCAACAGTTCAATATGGTGTGTGGAGTTTCTCCACAATTATCCGTATGGGAGGAGATAGCAGATACCACATTACCATCGTACTATCATCCTCAATAGTCCTGTGAGCGTATACTCTTCGGCCACATCAAACTCCAAAACTTAGTCAGTTCAGGATTCCACAATTTTGTGCCTATCAGATTATAGAACCGATATCCCTTCGAATGTTCCGGGTAAGATACAAAATAACACCTAGTGGTTCTGGAGTCCAACTTACTTAATGTTGGATTATATAACTTTACTTCTGCAGGACATCCCCAAACCTTAAGATGGTTTAAGCTAGGCTTTCGCCTAGTCCATAACTCAAAAGGAGTCAATGGAACAGCTTTCGTAGGTACACGATTCAAAACGCATAAAGCCGTTTTCAAAGCTTCACCCCATAGAAAACCAAAATTCTGGTCTCTACTTATCATACTCCTTACCATTTCCATAAGAGTACGATTGCGCTTCGCTATGCTCATTTTGCTCAGACTGTGCATAGTAAATCGTGCCACCATCCCGTAATCCTCTGGGCATTTTATTAACGGCCCTTTACCGGTCCCAAGATCGCCATGTTTGCCATAATACCTCCACCTCTACGATCTAACAACCTTTATGACTCTTCCCAATTGTTTCTCGACTTCAAATCAAAATCTTGAACTCTTGTCAAGAGACTCGACTTTTCTTTAATCAAGTACAAATAACCATATCGAGAATACCATCAATAAATGTGATGAAATAAAATTCTACACAAGGTTGCCACATAAGGTCCACTTATATCGGTGTGAATGACTTCCAACAAGTCAGAACTACGGACTGCAGTTTTCTTTCTTATCTTGGTCATTTTACCTCTACAACAGTCTACACATATCTCTAAATCATTTTTAAGAGCAAAGTGTGATATTAGTCTTTATTAGCCTTTCTATTCTATCCTTAGAGATATGGCCAAGTCGTTTATGCCATAATGCACAAGACTCTTCCTTAGGGTAGTGGTCTCTTAGAACAACCTTTCAAATCCGTATAAGCTACATATGTCACTCCGAGAAACTGACCAGATAACTGGCTGGACATATGACAAGAGCCCAACCTTATTTGAATTAAGAAATATTGGAAATAATATCATTTAATTTCAAAAGAGTAATCATATAATCCAAACATGATAATGAAAACTAAATTCTTCTAAAGGAAGGTACATAAAATGTGTCTTTCAACATCAATTTAAACCGTAATCTAAAACTAAGATTACATTCTACCTAACATGACTTCAAATTTTCCTCATCACTCTGACGCTGAGCTTTGATTCATCCTTGTTTGGCTTCCTCCCGGGCTTATGAATCCCCCCCTCAGCATGGCAAATGCAACATGATTAGTTGTCTAATGTTCGAGCCACTGAAGAACCGGATGGTGCTTCTCGAGTAGGTTGGATTCACAAACAAGTATTAAAGACCATTACCTGCAGTTCCCACGTCGTGGACATCCAAGCTTTAAATTTTGCACTACCCTTCTTCATGTGACCTTCTTCTTATAAAGAAGCAAATATCACCATCCTTTTTCAGTTAACGCCTTCTTGACCCATATTGTCGATTGACCTAAGAGTTTCTTTCGAAAGCACCTTTATGAGTTCGACTTTGAACTTTATTTTTCCTTTTATTGGGGACTAGCAAGATATAAGGCCATATGCTCTTTCTCCTTCTTCGCTTCTTTCTTCTTCACCACTTTTGCTATTAAGTCATTAACTCCATCAAGTCTCGTCTTGGGAATTGTAGTTTGTCTTTATAATCCCAAAGTCGTGTGGAAGGGTGCTCAGGCTTGATGCACAATGCAAGCATCCTGACCAGAATATCGAGAGCTTCGAGCTTCGTCTTTAGGTCTACCATCCTTATATTACAATTTCTAACCCCACTGCACTATCATACTTCACAAGCCAGCGAGCTTTTGAAGAAGTGTTCCAACTCAAGATTGGATGAAACTCGATTTCTAGCTCCCATGGCCGCCATCATTTCCTTAGCAAGACAGCCTAATGGTAAACCACTTTCAAGTGTTCAGAGCATTTTCTTCATCATTAATAAGCAAACTTATCGCTCCTCTCCTGTAGCATACCGTTTCTTCTCACTTCAAAAGACTAGAGGCCAGATATCCGCCGCTTTATCCATTGTGTTTCTATGTGAACATCTCCGCGCTCCATCTAAATAGAAAGTCCTCTTCCATTTTTGAAATTCAATCCAAAGATGGACCTCAATCAAAATGGAATCGCTGCTCACGTAAAAAAATTGGATCGAAAAATAAAACAAACAATACAATCGCATCATGTGAATACTCATACGTAGAATTACATACATCATCACATAATCACCTTTGGGCGTAAAAATATGACATGCGCTTGTACACCTCCACACGACAATACTATGAAAACATATTCTAATCCTTCAGGAAATCACCACCTTCGTGTATGAACCACCAAGATCGGCCATTTCTCGCTAATAATACGCCATACATGTATCCCTCCATGAACTAACACAGGACCACCTCCTTTGGGAGTATGATCACGTAATAGAATAGGAGACATCCCACCACAATATGAGACTAATATTTCTCAAACCCAATCAAGTGTGCCACTTTGGCGGTCACAACTCAATCAACTCGAAAATCTCTCATACCAAGGATATAAACTTTGATGTGATCACATTCAATATATATATGTTTATGCCAATTATAACGCTCAATCATTCATTAATAGTCAACGAATATAGACTCTACACAACCCTTATAAAGGATATGCATGTTAGCTACCATGTATTTCATAAACCATAGAGAATACAAAAATACGTGAAATTCCCACCTTGGCAACAGGTTCTATAATGCATTTTCATATCTCGTAAAAGTTTAAACATGCAAAGTGAATATACCAGCATTGTAGGGAATTTCAACACGAAATCGCAGATACTAAGATCTCCCGTAATACATTATCACACGCCGCCACGCGCCACCGGCGTTCTGCCGCGTGGCGCCGCTGCGCGCCGAAAGTGTTCGTGCCGCCGGGCTCGCTGACCGCCGCGACCGCCCGCTTTGACCGCTGACCGCTCTGCCCGACCGCTGATCGTCGGGTCGTTGACCGGTCGGGCCAAGATCGTTATGAGATGACGCCATCATGACGCCATCACTCCACGCCGGCCCACGCCAACGCGACACGTCGCAGGTCCACGCCGGGGCCAGACACGCCAAGATTCACTTAATGCGACCGCCAAAACGGGTCGGTAGATCCGGCTTGACCGGTCGTCACCGACCGGGTCGCGCCGACGCCATCATGACGCCGCCAGTCGCTGGATCGGGATTCGGGCGCTGTGCCGCACGTCGTTTCAACGCTGCGGTGGCGCTGCGGGCTACCGCGAGGGCGCCGGGTCCGGCCACCTCCGCGACGGCCACCCAATCGATCCGATCGCCTTCGCCGCAGATTCCAAATATGCAAAAATTTTTAATTTTGGATGTATAGAAAATTTCCGAAATTGGACAGAATGCCTTTATTTTTCATAAAACCCAAAAAAATTTCTTCCGATTCATACGCTAATTTAATCCATGGTTGGCCTGACATACCAACCGTTGGATACGATTTAAACAACCTAGATCACCATGTTAAACACAGCATAATTTTAATGGAGAAAACTCAGAATTACATACCCGACTGAATCCATGAATGTCTTCTTTGACGCAGAATCACTTAAGAATCCGCAAAGAAACGGCACCTCGCATCTTCTCCCGAATGACCCGTGACACCGGCTTGAATGAGAATGCCTCTCACCGATCTCGAAAAATATTTTTTAAACTCAGATGCGAAAATTGTACGTATCCCAGTGCTCGAGTGACTCGAGCCTTTTTATTTATTAGAAGCCACAATCTGCCTCTCATTACTGCCGCCATACTCAAACCCCACACACTCGCACCCATAAGTTTTATTAAGAAACTGTATAATCTCACTTAATTAGACCAAACTTAATCCGGTTAATTTCAATTAATGAAGCCCACTTAATGAAAAATCTTACAGGATGCTCTAATAAATATGGTGAAATAAATTGCAAGTTTGATGTATGTACAGAATTGACAAACAAGCTTAAAGTAAAAACATGGAAAATAGTGAAGATTTATGTACG
Source organism: Tetrastigma voinierianum (assembly GCA_016808115.1). Classification (NCBI taxonomy): domain Eukaryota; kingdom Viridiplantae; phylum Streptophyta; class Magnoliopsida; order Vitales; family Vitaceae; genus Tetrastigma; species Tetrastigma voinierianum. The sequence goes on along the minus strand of JAEQBH010000891.1, from coordinate 141,353 downwards.
AGTACAGCTATGCAAACCGCAAAGTAAACATCTAAAATGGGCAGACCTTTTCACTGTTTGAACTTAAGATATGTATTTGGTATTCCGTATTCGTGAATGGATTATGAAAGGATTCGAACCCCTTCTATACTAGGAAATGAATAGATTGAAAAAGACTCTAAAAGTAAAATATTCTATAACCAACTCTCTAGAAGGTACAAAAGTATAACATAGGTGTAAAGTAGTCCAACAATACAATTTCGGTAGAATATTCTATACCAAACTCTGTAAAAGGTACAAAATTATAACATAGGTGGAATTGTGGAAAGTAATCCACTAATACAATTTCAGAAGAATATTTTATACCCAACTCTGTAGAAGGTACAAAATTATAACATAGGTGTAAAGTAATCCACCAATACAATTTCAACATGGGACTAAAGAAATGAATGGCTATACAAACGAGAAAGACAGTGACAGTCTAGATTCCTCTAGGACAAACATAGATATAGTCTTATCTAGACTCTCTCGATCCTCCATTGTAGAATAATTAATAGAATTATGATTAATTACATCCACTCCATTTTATTTTTTTCTTTGACATAAAGAATGTATAGAATTATTAAAATAACTTCATGTTTTTTTGCTCTTTCTTCATGTGAGACCGAGATGGCGGCTATGTCCGACACCACTTCTTCTCAGATCGAATGAAAATAGAAGAAGACAAATTACAACGTAAATTTGAAGCTAGAAACGATTTCCACTGCGGCACAAGCTGAAAGCACAAATCAACCAAAAAAGAGGAGAAATTTGTCTTCAAGCTTCAAGCTTCAAACTTGTACATGTTGAGAGGGGAGAAAGATGGACGATGCCTCCAATTCAAGGCCGACATAACCATTTCGTTGGTGGATTTACCTTCCCCTGCACTAAATTTTGGAAGAAATTAAACAGTGAAAAAGGCAAACCCTAGATCTCTGGAGGAAGCACTCCAGCCGCCAACAAAAGGCTCCAACGTGTGAGAAGAATGGTAGAAAGTGGAAGTCGTTGTTATAGGTACGGACAATCATGAACCTTATAAATATATACCACCCGTTTCTCTGGCCCGTTGAACTACTCTCTTTTTTCTTTTTTTTTTTTGTTCTTTACATTTATTCGTTCCCCTACTATTATGCTCTAAGGATGCTCAAATCAAGTCCTTTCATATGATCCACCAAATCTTTTAACCAGTAAGGCCTCATTAATATATTGATCAGGCCCTTAGACAGCACAAAAAATTGAAACCAACCCACGGGCCACGATACTCGTTTAAAGCAGAAAATAGCTAATCCCATAAAAAACAAACCGTAGTTTCATTATCATAAAACTTACATGTTGTATGATGTATATATATATATATATATATATATATATATATATATATAAGGACCGATAATTAGAAGTAGCAGATCATGAGCGTGGGTGGTCATCATCCATTATCATCATCATGGATGAGAACTTCTAAGTTCAAAGCAGAAAATAAATTATTTATAGTTTCACATAGTATATGTATATATAGATCATGGAAAAGGTCATGGTAATGATCATCATGGATGAGTGGACGGTGGACAGCGCCGATAGCCATGTGTATTGTCGCCGACGATGTGAGTGCAAGGTGAGGAAGCAGATGGTGGAACAGGGCCTTGTGCCGTTACAAATACAACCGGATCTTTGGAGCTGGTGCTATGGTAAATTCTAGAAGCTTCCAGAAGAGCAACTCTAGAAGCAGAACCTTCCACCATCGCCGGCGGAGTAATCAGAATCAACCAGAGAGAGAGTAAGATGGAGAGGCAAGCCATCACATTAATTCTAGGGAAGATAAAAATGCTGGATGCTCTGGTGTTTATATAGACGAAAAAGAACAATTTCCATTTACAACATGGAACATCGTATCGGCAGAGAGATTCAGTGTCAGTGTCAGTGTCAGTGTCAAGCCCCCTCAATCGACCCCACAACTGACTCCTCCCAAAGCCGACTTTCGGGCCGCCTTCCGCAAGGCATTGATAGGTCGAGGGTGTTTTGGGCCTTTTGACCCACCTGACCTGTCTTGATTTATCCGTGACTCTGGCCACGTGTCCCTCTTAGCTTCTCTTTCATTTATGATTGGTTCCCCTCCCAAATGGAAACTACAGAATACAACCAAAATTGGCTGTGTTGGCAGCATGGCATGCAAGCTTTTGCTGCGTTGGTGGATGATAAACCCACACCACGCCGTCTCTCTCTTTCTTTCTTGTTGCTTTGATTAATTTGATTTAATCTTCTATGTTTGATTCTTTGATTTGTCTTTCCTCTTTATGTTTCTTTCCTCATTTGAAATGTTAATATGTATCACCCATGTATCATTAGGCTGACGACGATGATATAACTAGGATAATAGTAATAATAATAATTATTATTATTGTTTGTGTTGTTGTGATGATGTATGGTCATATAAGGTTGACTACATGCCGGGTTTGGGGCGGGATAACTCCATTTCATTCTCATACGGAGATACTTGATTATTTTTTGTGTTTGAAAAATATTTTTTGTTTTAAAAATCAGGAGGAACATGTTTGGTTATAGCTTTTTTTTTTTTTTTTTTAGAAAAACAAATATTAATTTTTAAAAAACATAAAAATAATATTCTCTATTTTCAAAAACCGAATAGTTTTCAAACCAAACAAGGTCTCTCTCCTCTCTTCTCTCCAACCAACTCAACACAAAGAGCTCTCCCCTATCTATGTCTCTCTCATAAAGGTGTTCCCCCTCAAAAGAAATGTCCTCGTTCTCAAAAGGTGGCCGACATGAGTTTAAAAAAAAAAACACCACTAGCACTAATGGAGGGAGCCTCCAATAATCAAGCTTGGACCTGGAGTAACTCCATAAATGGCCTCCAAAAATATGACTAAAAATTCAACAGTAAACCAAGCAAACATGGACCAACAAGGAACGACAAATAACTACGCAAAATCGTCCTAAACCTGCACCAAGAAGAGATCATGACAAGAAGTTTAAATAGTTTCTCATCATGATCTAGTTTGGAAGCTGGTTACTTGTTTGGATCAGGTCTGCTTTGCCTGCCAAAAGATTACATGTGGCTCATGAAAAGTGCCAAGGAAAAAAAAATAGAAAGAAAAAGTAGAAACTAAGGACTGTTTCTGTTTTTTATAGCAGTTTTTGAAAACATAAATAATACCAAAATGATGTTCTTTGAAAATTATTTTTATCCTTTGAATTTATTGCCTTTTGTATAATCCATATTTTTCAGAACAAAAAAATTGGAACCAAATAAAATTTTCTCATTCTTCTTGTTTTCCAAAACAAAAAACACTTTTCTTGATTCAATCTATTTTACAAATCTGGCAGTATTCTTTTTGACAAATTTCAAGTCAAGATGTTGCCAATCCTAAGATTCTATTATACTGACAGTGATCTTCTCACACAAACTCAAGACTGACTTTAGAAAATTGATAACAAGTAATGGATATCGAGAGGGTGCAAATCAAATATCAGCAGGTCAAGAAGCTGCATCATCTTGAACATCGCCTTCATGTAAAAGTCTAAACTTCAAAATCTTCTGGAGACTACCAATTGGTTTAACTTCCTTTGATGGGGCTTCATTAGGATCTATTATGAATTTGCCTGAAAAAAGATTTGCTTCAGATGGTCCCGTCTCTTCATGAACCACAGGGCTGGCCTCTGCAGGGTGAGTGTATAACATGATCAACTTTTAGTAAATGTAAATCCATTACATAAATGACATCAAATAAACTTAAAATTGACTGCACTTGGATGATCAAGATCAAATGTGCATTTTCTTGGGTAAGGAACCACACTTACCACCCTCTGAGAAAACCAAGCATGCACCAATTGTTTCTTCATATTCTCCAATCTGTGAAAAGACCATCTCATTAATAATGGAAAGAGCTTTTGCTAAGAAATCATAAGTTAATCTTCATAACTTACCATGCAACAAGAAAAGAAAGTAGATGAATAGATAACCAAATATAACTAATATAAAGTTAATTCCAGTTAGCACGAAGTATACAGACTCTATTCAGAATTCATAAAATTGCACACAAAAAACCTGTAAGTTTGGATTCTATTCAAAGTTATTGGTGAACCTCTCAGATTATTTATTGATATATAAATTGTGGACTATAAGCTTATGAGAAGTCATAACTTATTTTTAAGCTCAATAAGAGTCTAAACCTCTTTGAATGATTTTGTTAAAAGAGATCTACACAGGTGGTGGCAAAATGTTGCTTAATGTAGAAATCTTACTTTGGCTTATGTAAGAAGCTATTTCATGTTCAGTGGAACTAGAACAGCTTCAGTTAAAGCCAAATTGATTTAATTTCCTATGTACTCATTTTAAACGTTACTAAAGTCAAAATTAAGAGGATTAGTTTTCCTAGAACCTCCTCAAGCCATTAATAGTTCAAAAGCTAAAAAAAGTTAAAAAACATATAACCATTGCTCTGAAATAAGTTAGACAGCAACATGTTTGAATCATAGGTGAACATAAAAAACCAACTGGAAAAGATAGCATCTTTTTGAATTGAACCTCAAATTTTTGCAAAGCAATCAACTCACCAGTTTTAAGTTGTCACCTATAACCAATATTGGGTTTGGCGTGTCTAGACCCTGCAATTTTTATTTAAAAAACAACAGTGAGATTTTAAACAAGGAAAAATGATAAAAAATTACTCAAAGTTTAATGAAAAAAAAATTAATCATATTATCAACACAAGACAGACTAAAAAGGACAAAGAAAACATCATCCTCTGCTTTTAACTCAGAGAACAGAAACATGCAAGGGTGTAGGCAGCAACACAAACATAACCAACAACCCCTAAACATTTCGCTGAAAATAAATGAAACTGAACTGTTCCCAGGCAATCCATTTTCATATTGCATCAAATAAAGCCATATGGAATTCGTGGAAGAGTTCTAAGAGATTAAGGGCACAATTAGTAGAAAAACAGAGAACATTTCTTTTTTACATTTTTCAAAAATTAAAACAATGAACAAGTTCTAAAATATTTTAAACATTTAAAAAATAGTTTTCTTTCTCTTCCCAAGTTTCAGTTGCAAGAGTGCTCACATATTACAAAAATGAAAAAACAATATTTTGCGGTTTTCTAACAGTGACCCATGTGGAGGAATCTCCTTCATATTCCTGTAACAACCAGACCCCAAAAATTGATAGTCCTTTAAATTTGTTTCAGTTCCTTTCCTTTGTTCCAACCTTCAATCCATTCTACAAAACCAGAAAATCACCACATTCCAAAATAATTGCATATTCCCATCTGTCCCATCTCCCCCCAATAGAAAATCCAGTAATACATCAATAATAGAAACAAAAGGACTTCATATTCAACCAAGAATTCATACATATATAGAACACACAAATCAATCATACGAATAAATAAAGAACGAGAAAATTGCAAGTTGAGAAGCATACACCAAGAATTCATACATATATATATTTTTTTTATGGATAAAATAACATGTATTAATCACAAAAAACAACAAAGCTGCCCAAAAGTACACTGGGAGTATACAAAAGGGAAAATTGCAAGTTGAGAAGGAGAAATAAAGAAGGAGAAAATTGCAAGTTGAGAAGCATACAGATAGAACATATGGGGCATTTGGCGTGATATCAATGTGGCATCTAACCTCATCCAGATTCAGCAACACATACTCTTCTTCTCCCTTCTCCACATTCTCGTCGCTCACCAAATTTTCATCCATTATCTATGCGCACAAAATAAAAAACTCACATATTCATCAATTGCAATAAGTAGCAAAACTCTTCAATTTATTTAAAAAAAAACAGAAAAAAATGCAATATTTTCAGTTTCTGAGCACCCAACAACCCTAATTATAAAACATTTCTAATCCTAAAGCCACAATTTTGTGCTCTTCAATGAGGGTCTGTTTCCTATAAATTGATAATTCATATGAACATTACTATAATATGGGCATTTTGGAGTCTAAATTGCCCATGTGTCGGCATTGCAAAATTTCAGTAGAATTGTAGTAGATTTCTGAATCCACAAAGATTCCGAGAATTATTGGACAGCATATCAGGAACAATCATGGAATATATAAGAAACTAACCAATTCAAATGATACCAGTGAGGTATGTTTATTAGTGTTCGGCTCGGGAAAACGATGGAGCCAGTTAATACATAATTGGGTGAATTTTATCCCTTATCCTGCTCATTCATTTCTTAACTTTGAGACCTAACTTTGAATCAATACATGATTATTGATTTGAACTTTTAATGAGTGAATCATTAAAAGATCACTTTTCCTAGCCAAGGAAAAAGTTTTCATTGCACAAATTAAAACCTCAAAGAAAATCCACGCATGGCCATCCGTTATTTTGTTTTTTTTATCAGTAAAAAGCAATATATAGATAAAAAAGAACCAAGAGGTTCCAAGGAGTACATTGGACGTGAACAAGAGGGAACCAGAAGGAAACAAACAAAAACAACAGCAAACAAAAAATGAGACCTCTTAGGCCCAAAATCAAACCCGAGAACCCTACCTCTCTGACGGGTAAAATGGCAATTTGTGTTATCAACACTATACAAATTTGCCCCAAGTCCACAAGATGCTCAGGAACTTAGCCTTAATCCTTTGAGCAGAGGTAACCCCATTCTTGAACACCACACCATAAAGTCCAAAACGAGGGCACGAGGACGACCATCAAATTTTTCGCTTTCCCAGGAGCTCCGCACACCGGGCTAATAGGGTATGAAGGACTGAACATGGAAAAACCCAACTAGTCCCTACAATCGACAAAACAAGGTCCCAAAGCGTCTTGGCTTTTTTACAATGAATCAGCAAATACTCTATAGTCTCCTCATCCTCCTCACACAGAAAACATCTATTTGCAAGAGCCCTTCCACGACGTTTAAGTTGATCCAACGTAAGCACTTTGCCTCAAGAAGCAACCCATGCGAAAAATCTTATTTTGGGTGGCACGACTAGATTCCAGACTGAACGATAGGGGAACTCAATGAAGGGAAAGATCTAACCCTTTGTACATAAGCTTTACTGAGAAAACTTCGTCCCTAACATCCTTCAAAAGTAACTTATCCTCACACAAGGAGCTGAAATTTTGTCTATGGAGAGTTAATAGGAATCTTTCCACTATGGATGCTATACGAAGAAACGACTCAAATAGTGCTAGAAATGAGGAACCCATTTCAAATAAATGAGTAAATTCTGCATGAGGTTTCAGGAAAGTGTTGACCTTGCTCATGATATCTAGCTAAGATGCCATTGTGTGCCCTCTCCTTTTTGTTTAGGCCTGTGGTCATCCCTGTATACACCCTGTATATGTTTGGGGTTGTGCTTTTAGGCTTCTTTTTATTGAATTGCTCCTTTTGACTATCAAAAAAGAAAAAAAAATCTACCAGAGATACCTCCAAAGTAGATTTTTCGGTCAAATCTTGAAAAGATTCTTAGTGCATCATGTTGATTTTCAAAAAACTCGTACTCACCTGAAGGAATGAGAGACATGAGCCACTTGTCTCTCTCTTACCCTCACCCTGAATCCTAAGTATTGGAAAACCAGATGACATGGATGCAAGCACTGGTTTCTCCTCCATCATTTCAATTACCACTGCCTGAAGATCCTCTATTGACATGAGTATATTTAAGATATCCTAAGGTATCCTTTCAAGATGTTTACAATGTTGAATCAGAAGCTCTTCATGTCATTCAAACTCATGGTTGCCTACCTTGTCTAGGTAATTTCTCATGCTGATTACTTACTTGTTCACAAAAATACTGAAAGACGGAGAAAAAGGAATATGGAGGTGAACCAGGGGTTGCAGATGAGTTATGAGATAGTAATTTTGCAAAGCTTTTGGATGCAAATCCTGCCCCTCATCAATCTTTTACGAGGAGGAAAAGACTCAATTAAATAAAGCTTTCTCCAAGATTCAAAAGCTTTTACAAAAATTCAGCACAAACGCTTACAACCCTAGTTTCCTAAAGCACCAAAACACAACCCAGTTACTCTATTCTTAGTAACAAAAAAATCTCCAAAAAAATCAAATATAAATAAAGTTTATTTTCAAAATTACCTATTTTTAAATTATTTATTCTTTATATTGATGAGTTAAAATAAATAAAATGGGTCTGAAGCAGTGAATAAAAATAATATGTTGGATTCAACTTTTTTTTTTCTTTCCTTCTACTTTTCCGTTCTATTTTATTTCCCTTGCATTTTCTCTCAAAAATTCTGAGAACCAAACATAGGCGAAATGGCAAGTAAATATAAATAACATGAACAGAACATGAGCTAGTGATAGTGTCACTTAAACATGAACAGAGTGTTAATCGACTACCTACAATGAGAGAGAGAATTTTTGACAAGAATGGGTGTATCCGTGCAAGAAAAAGACTTACAAACAAACAAATTGCGTGTTTCTAATCCATAAACATAGCAGACTTCTATGATCAATAACCAGAAGAAACAACCAGTGACAAAAGTTTAGAAAATACATCTCTGTACTTAAGCCAATCAAACGATAATCTGATTTGAAAAACCACAAATCTCGCTGAAAGAGGAAAAAGAAGAAGAAGAAGAAATCAAACCTGAAAACCTCCAAATCCTCTGCCAAACCGAAATCCGAAACCCTAGAGAATCATATTAAAATCCAGAAAACCAGGGAATGGAAAAAAAATTCCTTTCGAGGTTTGCACCGGCAACGGTGATGGACGATAGGGCTCTCTCAGTGGCTTCAGCATTCGGAAGAGGGCGGGAGAGACTTTCAGGTATATACAGGCTTCAGTTCGGGAAAGCCCAACGGTCTGCGTCTATTGGGCCATTATATATGAGCAGCGGCCCGCTATTCCTATGGCTCTGTGACGAAGCTGGATTCTCAGTTTTGCAGCATTGGCTCCGTAAAAGTCCTCCGTGTCTAGAATATCTGGTTGTTATAAGAACATCCCAGCTGTTGAGCCAGGCAGGCAAAAGAACTCGGGAAAATCTCGGGAGATGGCATATTACCGCCAAGATTCTCACATTTTCTCCCTATGGTACGGCCGCTACAAAGTCTAGAGAGAGAAAGTACGGTGATTTGGAGGAAATGTCGCCATAAAGATTGCTCAAAACCCTAGCTTTCTCTTTTATTGTATCTCTGTCCCCAATTGGAAGCTTTGTTTACGAAGCTATTTCCTTTTTCAATTTTTTTAATCAATTATTTCTCTTCAATTTCTTTCCTCCATGTTTTTTCGAATTTTCGGTGTAAAAGTCTGAGATCGCCACCGAAAAGCTTCCCAAGTTTCTGCTTTTTTGTTTTTTTGGTAAGATTCCATTGGCAATTGCTTTTCCTTGTCACATTAATGGAATAAGTTCCGAATTTTGATCTGAAATTCTACATTTCGCTGCTTTTCGTTCTCGATCGGTTTCTAGGTTCTGAGGAATGAGTGTTTGAGTTTAATTATCCAATTTTGGTGATTAATCTGTTTTTGGTTGCGGTTGCAGGTGAGATCAGTTACTGTTGAATTTAACGAATTTTCCAGCGCGATTCGTCCCTTCTGATGTTTTATTTCGATTCTCTGCATCGATTACCTGTGAATTTCTCATTCATAGCCCCCTTTGTGTACTCAATTTACTATATCTTTATTCCGTCCGGTGCTTTCTTTATATGTTTCTTCAACTGTATGCGTTTTCGCCTGAAAATTTGATTGTGCCGTTGAAGTCTGTGACGTCATCTGTCTCTAAATTGTTGGAATTTACCCCTTAACTGAGGCATTTTACGGTGAAACCTCAAAAGGGAGATTTTGGGAACAACTTTTTGTGGTTTATTTTCCCTGTGGAGGTGGAAGAGTGAAGAAATTGTGAAATGGCAAACCGGTATTGGTCTGTTTCGATTGAGGAATTGCCCTCACATTTGATTCTAGAGATCTTGACCTCAGGGCGGTTAAGTGCGGTGGATCTTGTTTGTTTAGAGCTGACATCACGGACTTTTGGAGCAAGTCAGGGGTTGTACCCACACAAGTTCAGGTCTCTGGTGGATTTTGCAGCGTTTCAGCTGTGTGGTTCCCATCCCATTTATGGAGCATTGTGTTTGAATGCACAGCAAGATCTCTTTGATCGGTGTGGGGGAAATTGGAAGCGGGTTTTGAGATTCTTGCAATCTGTGGACCAGTCATCACATATAAGCGAGACATCAACAGGCAATGTACTATTTCTTTTAGTATTTGCAATTGCTTTTCTTCTTGCAAATAATGGTAGTAGGGAGGTGGGTTAGGGCTAGCCAATCCATGAAATGATCTGGCCTTTTTATTGATATGGTAGTGTTAACATGTATGATATGTTGATTACATCCGTTTATTACATCCGTTGATTACATCCTTGAATTTTGGCAGTCCTTGTTAGCTAAATTATATAAACCAATCCAATGAAGTTTAAGTAAAATTTACCCCAACTGATCACAGGGTGCAAAATTCTACCTGCATTCTTGTAGTGTTTAATTCTTTTTCGATGGTATTTTAAGCTTATAAAATATCTATCATAACATTTGACAACATCTAGTGTTCTTTTCATTTTTAATGCAGATGCTGACAAAAATTTGTCAATTTGTTCATATTTGAATTCTCTATCACAACATGAAAGGGTCATGGATAATTAAAATTGTCTTCAGTTTGAGAAGTTATTTGATTGAAAACTGGAAAATGGCCACAAGGAAAAATGAAAAAGAAAAGAAAAATCACTTGATTCTTTTCTTTAAATAATTGACTAGGCATACTGTTATCCAATCAAAAAAAATTATAATAATAATTGACTAGGCCTGTTTTTCTTTCAAAACTTTTGCTTTATGTTGAATACAGAGCTGCAGTTATTTATTAGAAAATGTTATCTGCAGATGCAGATTACAACTGGACGATATCACACATTGCTGGTCAAGAATTCATCAGTGTACTCGTGTGGTTCAAGTTTGTGTGGTGTTCTTGGTCATGGTCCTGAAACAACACAGTGTGAGCTGCAAGATTAAATTTCCCCCTTTTGCACATGTGGCCCAAGTCTCAGCCTCTCACAATCATGCAGCCTTTGTCATGCAGTCTGGAGAGGTTTGTAACCCTTTTTAATTCAAACCATTTATTTAGGAAATGTTTATAGCTTCTTATTAGCGTGCTCTGAGGTGACTTAGTTATGAAGGTACTTCATTATGCTTTACATTTATTTTGTGGTGGGTGCAAGTATTTGAGATACAATAAAGATGTAACAGTTTATTTGCTTTTCTTACCAAAATTTATTTTTACAACTTTTGTCAAACTGTGGTGTATGACAACCTTAGGATGGTTGCCTATGGTCTAATAGGTGAACTAGTGTTTTTATCTTTTAGGGTTTAAGGAGAAGAGCAAGGGATAAAGTTTATGGCACTGCAAAATAAAATATAATAGAGAGAGCAGATAAAAAGAAGAAAGGTAGAAATCTTGGTGTCTTGCTAAAGCACTTTAGGAGTTCCACCTAGGAAAAACTCAATAGATTCTCACTATTGAAATTTGCAAAATTTCGCAAAGTTATTTAATATAATTTATCTTTAATCAATAATTGATTACTATTCCTATTAAATCTAATTCTAATTAAATTCCGACTAATGTTAATTCAGCTTAAAGTTTATTTGTGCCTTTCCTTTTCTTCCTTGAATATACATTGAAAGGCTTTTCCCTATCAATCTGTCAATGAGTTGTGTGTATAAGTTGACTTTATCAACAAATCTAAAAGTATGTTATGGTTGCAGGCCATGCCTATTTCACTTTTTGTTAGCGTCTCTAGTCTCTGACTATGGTTCATAGCTTCTTTTGCTCATGAAGGCAAGAGATGGTCTAATTTTGTAGGTTTTTGGTCTATAATCTCCTAGATCATCCAATTGCAATGAGATTCCTTTTTTTTTTTCCTATTGATAGGTAATTTTATTGTACTTAAATTCTCATGCATATTCACTTTGTTGCATCTAGCAGGGATGCACATGGATGGTGGTGAATCATGATGTTTTAACTTCTAAAAGAAAAAAAAAATGCATGATACATAATATTTATTTTCATGAAGTCGTAGCATCAACAGGGTGTTGTTGCAATTTCGTGCAGGTTTTCACCTGTGGAGATAATACATCCTTTTGCTGTGGGCATGGAGATACCATTCGCCCCATATTTCGGCCCAGACTTGTTGAAGCACTCAAGGGAATTCCTTGCAAGCAGGTTGCCTTGTGTATTTATTGTTTTTTTTTCTTTTTCTATTCTTTCTTTCTTTCTTTCTTTCTTTCTTTCTTTCTTTCTTTTTATTTAGATTTTTCTTTATAGGAAATGGAACTTCATTACCAGATGATAAATGCACAAGGGTGAGGTGCCCTTAAAACTGAGCTAAAAACCCTCAAAACTATAGTCGGAAAACTAAAACAACCTTGACATTAACTCCCTGAGGTGAAGCATCTCCCACAACTATGGGAGGAATAAAAAATTGGTTTTATATTGTGTTTGATATCAATGAGTCAGCTCGTGTGAGTTGAATTGAAGCCCATGATCCTTGGTTGCAATAAGAAAGAGAATTTATGTATGGGTTCAGGAATGAATACAAATTTAATATTTTATTGAGTTGAACAGAAATTCAGTATTTATTTTGTGTTGAATAGAAATACAATATTTTACTTGTTGAATGGAAATTTATTGTTTTATTTTTATTTTTGGTTGAATTAGTTCATGTGGGTTGAATTATGTAGTAAGTACCATGATCCTTGGTAACTATATAAGGAAGAAAAAACTTACATATTCATTGTGTTCATGGGATGTGCATCCTTCATATTAGGTTCTTTTAGTGACATATTTGTTTCTATTTTACTTTTTATAAAAAATAAATCTTGCACTCTCCTTGTTCAACTGCTGACATTGCTTCTCAGGGTACATTATGTTTTTGGGCTGTTTATCTTTAATTGTCCTTTACATTTATTTTGGTTTATGCCAATCATATAACTTATGGTTGAAGTGCCAAACATTTGTATGACCTTAGTCCAAAATTGATTTATCAACTCCTCCATGCTGTGTTTCCAACATGCTAACGACAGTGATGATAGATACTATGGATTGACATTCTAGGAGTGAACAGATAGTTGACTACCATAAATTGCTTGTGGCATGGATGTGGTTTGTTACATTCTGTACTTTAAGATTTCAACTGGTAGTATGGAGGGATATACCAGATTTCTATTTTGAAAGTAGAGTTGCATGTCTACAGTTGTTGCTTATGTACTTAAGTGATGAGAATATTATTCATAGTTTGTTATTCATAAAAAAGAACAATCCATGTAGTTTTATTATTTGACATAGATTTGCATCTACATTCTGCATTGCCTTTTGCAGCTTGCTATTTACTTTTTATGGTTTATTTTAGGCAACCTTACTAAAATTTATAACCAGACTTGTTGCCTTAAGTTAATGGCCAATGAGACCTTGGATTTTGTCAAGGATTGAAGATTAAGCATTTAAATTAATATTTTCGACAAGATGTCCTTTGTGTTCATCCTGAAGTCTTAAACAATAACTTTAAGATGGGCAAGAACTTTCCTTGATGAATTTAGGAGTGATAATTCTTTCCTTTCAAAAGCAATAATACGCTTTTAAAGTAAGTTTCTCCTGTTGAATTATTTGGCCGATCTTAGGTGCTTGTTGAATATGTTATGTTTCGTAAATTGCATTTACGTTCCAATACGTTTCATTATTAAAGTTTTCTAACTTCTGAAACCAGTTTGCAAGGCTAAATTTACTGTGCTTCACAATGAAAGGCCATGTCTATGCTTATGAACCAATGCACATGGCTTGGTCATGTAGATACTGTAAGACAGATCGGACGCCAAAATGGTAGAACTACTTGAAGGAGCTAACGCTTCCCTTTTCCTCAAAGCGCACACCTGATTGCCAGGTCCGTTATGCCATGGCTGTAACTGATGATGGAACTGTCCACTCTTTTGGGTCTGGGTCCAATTTCTGTCTTGGTCATGGTGAACAGCATAATGAGCTCCGACCACGTGCAATCCAATCATTTAGAAGAAAAACTATTCATGTGGTTCGCGTCTCTGCTGGTGATGAGCATGTGGTGGCACTTGATTCCAGTGGATTTGTTAGTCCTTACTTCAAAGAACTTATTGATTTCTATGAATTTGCATGACTTTGGTCTTCTCAACCCACAACTCAATATTTTCCTATGGTTCTTGCAGGTATACACCTGGGGTAAAGGCTATTGTGGTGCATTGGGCCATGGTGATGAGATTGATAAGACTACTCCTGAAATCTTAAGCAGCCTTAAGACCCACCTTGCAGTGCAGGTTTGTTTCATTTCATACAGTTCCATTACAACCATGGTTCTAATTATTTCCTGATGAAGATACTCATATCTATAGATTGACTAGATAGGCAGATTGTCTTGTCTTGGTTAAATATATACCTCCCTGCTAGCCCTTGAGGTCTAGCTCAAGTGGTAAGGGGCTGGGGTGGGGTTAGGGGAGGTTCCAGTATCCTTGAGTACAAAAAAAAATGAAAAAAAATACTTATCTATCAAAAAAGAAAAATGTACCTCCCTGCTATTTGCTTCTAGTACCTTTATTCCATAATATTTTTGTCATATAAGTTACTCAAAAATGTGCCTCAAGGATAGCTCTGAAACTTTGGTTGTGTTTATAGATTGGCTAAATTCTCGGTGAAGTTGTGTGGCTGCTCAGTTTTTCTCCTGCCAGTTGGTAGTAGGGAGGGTTTTGGGGGGTGCCGGGTTTTGCTGGCTGCTTTGTGTTTTCTTCTTGGGTGGTTCAGCTTTGAGCCAGCTTCAAAGTCAAATAAGGTTTCTTAGATTTCACTTGAGTCACTCTTTTACACTCTTTTCATAATATACATCTTTTTTACCTATCAAAAAAAAGTTACTCAAAATTCCTATAATCAAATATTGACTTATCAAACATGCTGAGTTTTTATTTATTTATTTTCCATGAGAAGTTCTAATTTCAATTGAAGACATGCCCATGTGTCCACATATGGACAGATATAAATTTGGTTTCCTGCCATTATCATGTTCAGAATCCTTTCAGTAGTGGTAGTGATGATACCCTGCTAGAAGCTGAGAATCCTGAGATGTTTAGTTTATTCTTCACTAGCCTTGTTTACAGGACCAAAGTGTGCAATGTTCCAATGTTGATCGAAATTGTTGAGTGGGGGCACCAACCTCTTCGATGAACATGTGTTTATGATTGAGAAATCATGATTCCATAGAATCGTTAACAAGTTAAAAATTGTGAAAAAGAAGCATAAACACTTAAGATATTAACCGCAATAAGGAAACAGTCTTCTCTGACAACAGGCTTATGGGTTACATGTAGGTCTGTGCACGGAAGCGGAAAACCTTTGTCCTGGTGGATGGCGGTTCCGTATATGGCTTTGGATGGATGGGTTTTGGTAGCCTTGGGTTTCCAGACAGGGGAGCTTCCGATAAAGTGTTGAGGCCTTGGATTCTTGATAGCTTAAGAGGCCACCACATTTCTCAAATAAGCACAGGTTTGTACCATACAGTTGCAGTCACTAATAAGGGGCAAATCTTTGGATTTGGTGACAATGAAAGAGCACAACTCGCACACGACACCTTGAGAGGATGCCTCGAACCTACTGAAATTTTTATTCAAGAAGCAACCGATCATGCAGGCCTTGTCTTGGAAAGTAGGTGATTCTCTTGAATCTGCCATATACTTTGTAGAGGTCTTTTATGATTTTTATTGTCAGTGAGCATCAGTGGTATATATATATATATTTTATTTTATTTTTCCCCTCAAAAAAATTCTGATATGACTGCTGCTGCCAAAGCTGTGAAAGCATTTAGATCTTCTTCTATTAGAAAACCAAACTCATAGTAGGCTATAGTTTCTTGGTTCTTCAGGTTTTAAGTAGCAAGCTTAATTGCTTAAGAAGTTTCAGGTATTGTTGTATTGTCATCTTTTCTGATTCAGACCAATATTTGTGTTTCGAAAGCTGTTTATTTCGATGATATGGATGTAGGTCCCCGTTTGGAAATCCAATTGAACTAGTTCTTCTCCGTTTGGTGCATGAATCTAACTACTGCATGGAAAGAGAGTATGGCTGATTCGAATCACCTCGGGTAGCTCTTTTTGGCTGAATTAAGTTAACAGTTCAATTTTTATATAATTTTGTATTTAAAAAGTAGAAAAAGTAATCATGAAATTGTAAAATTGAAAAAACTATTGGGAAGTTTTGAAAACAGTTTTTTGTTCTAAAAAATAAGAAAACACGTTTTGTTTGGTTGTCATTCTTTGTTTTTTTGTTCAAAAAATCATAGAGAATATAGAAAACACAAAATTTAGATAATTAGTAATAATAACTAATAAGGAGTAAATGTAGGGAAGACATAATAGTGTCTTCTATTTTTTAAAAACAAGAACAAGATCAAAACAGGCCTTGAGGGATCATCCATCCATCCATCCTATGAGGGAATGAGAAAAGATTTACAATCCTAGTCTCTGTTCCGAGCTAAGATACTTTTTGCAAAGAGAACAAAGTCGTGGTCCAACTGCGCTGTTACTGGAACTTGGAGCCCTGTCTTTTCACCTTCTCATTGAGGGAAAAAACAAAAAGAAATGATGGGGATTTCAGAGTTCCTCAGTCCCAGTGTTTCTCTGAGTACCAAAGTAACAGCTCAGGAGCAAAGCAAGGCTTTATACGGGCTGTTTCTTTAATGTTTTTGAAAACTGTTCTACGGCTTTTCAAAACATTTAAAACATCATTTAAGTGATTTTTGAAAACAAATGTCATTTTAGTGATCTTTAAAAACCGTGATTGTTTTTTGTGTTATTATTTTTTTTCAGAGTAAAAATAATTGGGGAACAAACATATTCTTTTTGTTTTCCTTATTCTTTTTATTTTTGAGGACATAAAACGGTTTTTAAAAACTTTAACTAAAAAACCGTATACATCCCATTCCATGTGCTATGTGTGGAGTACTAAAAAAAAAGAAAGGAAAATAGCATTAAAAAAAACCCTAAACTTTGAAGTTTTTTGTATATTAAGCCTAATTTTGAAAATAGCATAAAAAGCTTTTAATTTTGATTTTTTATTGCAAATAGATGTCAAATTCGGATACAAATTCAGATTATTAAAACTCTAATTGCAATAAAAATTCAAAGTTCAAGCTTTTTTTTATGTTATTTTCAAAGTTTAGACTTAAAATGCAATTTTTAAAGTCAAGACTTAAATATGAAAAAAAAACTCATAAAGTTCAGAGTTTTTATGGTATTTTCCCAAAAAAATAAATATATATTACAAAAAATATGGGTCTACAGAGTTCTCCAAATAGTTATAGGCATGATTATTTCTTTGACTTTCTGTGCATCATGTTGCATACATAGCAAGCCTTTCCTAGAAAAGCAAGCCTTTCTGTGCATCATGCAGATTTTGGTCGATTGGCCATCACAATTGACAAGTTTAACACAGCTCCAGGTAAAGAATTCCAATTCTACCTTGATTCTTTGCTTTTGAGACAAATTTCTTCCTACAAAGCCTCCCATAGCTTTTCAAATCTGCAATTCTTTCACTCTCAAGAAAGTTCTCAAGCAGTATACACACAAAAATAAAAATGAAAATTGAAGATAATTATTGCTTAATATATTCTCTCATATTTTTAGACGATAGATAGATAACATTCATTTTCATTAATTTGAGTCACTTGTGATTCGTTGGGCTTTATCTAATCGTGTATACATGTCGAAGGTTTTTTTAATTTTACTTTTAAAAAGATCAAAGTGAAAATAAAATATAATTAAAATTCATACAATTTTTTTTAAAATTTCAATTTACATAATTTTTATATAATAGAAGAAATAAATGAAATGAATTTATATAAGGAAAAATAAACATATGTTACTAGAACAACTGGCTTACTTATCCTCCAAATTTCTGTCATGAAAACAACAATACTATATCCCTCAATCTCTGCCCGATTTGCTGAGCCATTTCCCCACCATTTCTGCTTACCCTCTTTTGTATTACTCGTCTTAGTCATCTCTTTGTCTTTGGTGGGATTTAGGTAGAGTGGAGAACAGAATGGAATGACCCCATTTCCATTTAGCATTTAATTACTATCACTAAAAAAGTGAGGGAGGCTAATTATGATTATTTTGGAGAGACCCTTGATTATGATTTATATGGGTATTCATGGTTTTATTTAGTAAATTAAATCAGAGTTAGTGAGAATGTGGATAGGGTATGGTGTTGGCTGTTGTCCCCATTGGGAAGAAAGGGAAGTATGATGGGGACCTTTTTTTCCCTTTCCGTGCCTTACAAAATATCAAAAAGCTTAATTCTATTCTTCAATTTAAAAAGCTGGTTTTCCATTTTTACTGCAAAGTCAAGATTTTGGTGATTTAGAGCTTAAGCAAATTAAGATTTGCATGGTTGAACATTCGTTAGATGTCTAGTTTTCAAATAGAACAGTTACCTAACAAAGCAAGAAACCTAAGGCTTGATTGAAACACTTAACCTATTTTCAATTTTTTATTTTGTTCCTCAAAATAATTGAGAATTGTTTTAAAAACGGTGTGATGCGAAGAAATAAGAATTTTAAGAACTATCTAAAAGAGGCACAAATAGGCGGCACGTAATGCCAAAGCCAAAATATCTCATATTCCAAAGAGTGAAGACGAAAGGCAAAGCTTCGATGGTCGAATACTTAACGAATATAAACAACTAATACTTAATGGTTGAATACTTACATATTTGAGCTAAGATTCAATGGTTGAATACTTACCTACTCAATATGAGCAAAATGCAAGTCTTTAGGCGGTTCCACCCCTGAAAGGTACTATGTTTAGAGATTCCACTCCAAGCAATAGAGATTTTCCACTTTATAAAATAAATTCTCGACTAGGAAAAGAGAACAAGAGAATCAATAGGGTCCTACTAGATATTTCCCTACCCTTTTACTAATGTGTGTAGACTCGTCCAAGCCTTTTTCAGTTAAAACTTTAATTAAAAATTATGTCTCCTCAAATGATAAATGGATGGCAAAGAGTATCAGCACTTTACGAATTAATTACTCACTGGGTCTATGGTCCGGTTAGAAAACTGCTTAAGCCCATTTATTTTATTAAAACCAGTATCATCCGTACAGAGTGTCTTAAAAGCCTTATCTCGTAGAAAGTCAGCTGCCTTCTCAGCATCTCTCGTCTGCACTACCCATCTAAAGATTTCTCATGCTCTCGACCGACCATCCTACCACATATGAGAAGTTCATTATGGATAAACATATGAAGGCGGAAAATACACAAAAGAGATATTTCAGGTAAGATAAGTCCCGCCTGAACCCCTTTCTATTCTTCCTCGAAGATTAATCTTGATAAGGAAAAGAGATTTTATCCACAAAACAGATTTTAGAATCACGCCCTATAAAATTGGGAAGATCCCCATGAGTGGCACCCAACCTGAATGCCTTATTCTTCTCATCTCTCAGCCATGTAATCATCAGAGAGCATGGCCGCATGAGGGCCACCGAATCACCTTTTTGCAGGTTCACATTGTATTGCTGATGCTTAGAGATTCCAACCCATCGAGGTCCTGGCACTGGCATTACCATTGGGAATTGAACGTAAAGTCTCGCCACAAAGCCATAAGGGCTTCGCTTCAACGACATCTAGTACTCTTCACCTCCTAAGTTTTATCGATTCCCCTTCCACACCATTCGCTCGAGGCAATACAATGTCAAGCAATCCGATGAACCACCATCAAGATCATTTTCCATTGGCGCTGCAGATAGAGAAAAACAAGGAGGAACAAAGCAAGACAGACGGTGATGGGTAAGGTCATGTCGAACGCTACATGGGCAGAACACTGTGCTACGTATAGAAAAAAATGTACATCTTGGAAAAATATGTACCAGATAGCGGTTGAGTGTATAATTCAACTGCCACAATAGAGGGGCTATCATTATTCTCACTTCATGTCGATATCCTGGGTAGAGATGACAAGCCGCCTTCCTGGCAGCTTCCCATCCTCTGAAGTCTCACTGGCAAAGAATGCTCGTGAGAGCATAAAGGCCAAATTGTGCAAGAAGCCTTCGCATCACCTTGCTTTCAGTGATGCCATGAAAGACTGCAGGAAGGAGAGGCTAAAAGAGGCAAAATCCAGCATCAAGCCCTCGGGGAATGAGTTAGTATTGCCCACAGGCACGATGCCACCAAAGTCGCTTAGGCATCTTTGTGCCTTTGGCAATATACAACATTCTATATGCCAACAGGTCTCCACATGATACAGCCTTTCACCTAGGTAACACATTTTGACTATGAGCCACCTCTCTGGTTTGTAACACCAGCCACCACGCTTTGATGCTTTATCGACCTTATAATCATATGCTCATTATAATCAGTGATAGATATTAAATGCCTGGGGTGATCGTCATTGCAAAGGTCTCCCGAAGGTTTATAAGCCTCGCGTTTGGTTTACAAGCTCCCGCGATAATTCAATAAATCTTCGCTCAATGAATTATGGGTTGCACTATATCGCAAGATTTTGTTCTGCAACAAAAAGAACATTAGCTCTTCAGAAACTATTTTAGTTAAGGAAGGGGAGTTCATTCGACACTTCACAAAGGATGCTGCGCAGCTGCTCAACAAAGCAGAATCATATAGCATGGAAGCGGTCCTTCAAAACTTTAGGAGAAGTTTTGGACCATCTACTCATTTCTTCCAGTCACTATCTTTAGACCCGCTAATGACAATGGAAGAATTATATAGGTATTCACGCCGTCGGAGATAATATCTGTAGCAACCTGATTGTCATGATTACAACCAGCCATGGAGGGAAATAAGAAGCTATAATTAAGTCACCTATATAACGCCTCGAAAATACCCTACCGCTTTATAACATGTTTAACATAAATAAATTAAAATATTTTTCGCATTTAAATTACTAAAACAAAAATGATAAAAAAACCCCATAAATTATAAAAGCAAGAGCTTTGATAAATTTCGGATAAAAATGTAATATGACCTAAAGGGTCATAAATGAAAAAAAAATAAATGCCAAAGTGAGAATGTTTTAGAAGTGGAATGTCAACAGTGAGTATTAATGGTGTCTTTAATGCAAAAAACGAGAAAATATAGATTAAAAATGAATACCAAAAACATTTGTCTTACACATAAAATGGGATAAGACCAAAACAGATCTTAGAATGAGCTTATTTTAAGTATTCACATTTGAGAGCTAGGGCTCTCAAGATTTGAGAAGTGAGAAACCTGTCAGTTGATTGTCCCCCATTCGTCCAAGGTTTTGCAAGCAAAGTGAAGGAAAATAAGAAAGAAGGAAGAAGAGAATGTAAAAGGAAGTAGGTTGTTGCAAGAATCAAGGTTAAAACCCCAATTCCATATTTGTTTGTTTTGGGGTCAGACGCTATCTTTCGCGACAAGGCTTCTCACTGAAGAATTCTTGATAAGAAATGTTGGGTTATTAGGGGAGATGCTATCAAAAATTTTCAAATCTCATGTTTTTGTTTTGGCCATAACTTAGTCATCACTCATCCAAATTGAGTGATTCAAATTTCAAGGTAATCCAGATCCTCTAGAGAACAATTCTTCGAAATAAGGACCAAATTAACCCCACACCTTAAATTACAAAGTGAGCCTCTATTTTCTAAGTTACTTTATGGTTCGTTCCGATGAAGGCTAGGTGTTTGAACATGGTATTTAGGCCATAAGTTGAGTTTCACTCATCCAAATTGAGTGATTCAAATTTTAAAACTAGACTTCTAGGAAAACAAATTTCACAAATAAGTAAATAAATTTAATCATTGACCATAAAATTGGCCAAAGTGAGCTTTGCTTTCGCCAATTCTAATTCAATTATGATACGCTTTGGTGTTTTAACGCTGGTCTTTCTAATGTGTTTCTTTGCATTTTTGACCATAAGTTGAGTTTCACTCATCAAAATTGAGTTATTCAAATTTATGGGTAAACTAGACTTCTAAGAAAACAAATTTCCCTAAATAAATGTGAGATATCTGGGCTCAGACCCCATTAATCTGCAGAATCTGGCTCTAAAGGGGAGCCCTGCTTTTGCAATTCTGGTTTTTTGTGTTGAAAATAGAATAGTTCCGAATGTTTAGGACATATCTGAAGTTTCGGTGCTCCGAATTGGATGATTCCAATTTTTGAATAAAATAGATTTATAGAGGAATAATGAACTTGAAGGAAATTTGATAAAATATGGCTCATTTGTTCCCAGAAAATTTTTACAAATGAAGGTGTGTTGGGTAGAAAACGACTCTAATTAGAAACCTAAATAAGCCAACTTATATTGTTCTCTAATTGTGATGAATTAGGGGTTGGCGATGAGGAAAACCTAAATTCAAATCTAGTCCCAACATAGGAATCGGGCGCTTAGTCACCTTTGGTTCGTTTTTTGTCTTCTCTTCTTATTTCAAGTATCAAAATTGTTTGCAATTATTGAAATGATTTTTTAATAAACTGCTATTGATTTATTTTAAGGATTTGAGAAAATTGATTTAAAATATTTGCATGAAAAATTCATGAGTACTGAAATGTGTTATTTGAGTATAAATGTATATACCCTATCAGAAATTTATATGACTGATTTTTAATGCCCTTAATAATGTTATCCGTCATATATTCGAGTTAAAGATAGATCGTATACCAATAAGGGTCAAACTAGCAAAGATCGTGGAACAAACGTAATGGTGTCACTTTGATCTCAGAGGTCATTAGACAAAGATCGGTGTAGCGTTCACAAACGATTTTATAATCTCATCAACAAATTCAAATGACAAGACACTATGTTATAAAACCTTTTATACCGGCCCAAACTTCAATCCAGACTGTACGGGTAGATTCCGTTATCCTACGCACCGAAAACATTGGCTAAATTCATTTAAAGGCAAAATGATAAAAATATTTGTGAAATGCATGATTTGAGTTTTAAATGATAATATTGCAAATTATATGTATATTGAACACAACGAATTATAAATGAATTTATATGAAATGAATATATATATACGCATATATATATATATATATATATAAGTATATATATATATATATATATATATATATATATATATATATATATATATATACACGCATTGTATTGTATTGATAATTCAATAAGGTTCAAAAGTATTACTGTGTAAAGTCGCATGATTTGTGTTAAAATAAAACAAATAGAGAACTCAGAGGAACCACTAAGATGAAAATGTTTAGAAGACTGCTGTTTTTATCATCGCAAGAGGTGTACCGAGGAACAAAGTTCAAAAGCAAAAGACCATGTAAACACAGAGTCATCACAAAGCCGCATAGAGTAAAAAGCTCGACATGCATACATGAAACCCCATGATCTGTTTTTTTTTTGATACTTTTGTATTAAACTATGTTGTGAAAATTGAACTCGATAAATGTTTGTGATCGTTTTTGTATTTAAATGTAGTTTATAATGCCATAATGTATAAAGGTAAAATGACAAATGCGAAATACCGTCATACGAATGTCGTATGAGAACAAAACAGATGAACCCTCTCTTTAAGTTAACGTGATATATATGAATATATTTTCATAAAGATAATTATCATTTACAAATGAGTATTTGAAATGTGTTTTATTGAGAAAATGAATTGTATCAAGATTTGTAAAAGAGAGGACCCGATCCCACACCCGCCAGATCTAAAGTTGGGTCGGGTACCTGGCGCGAGCCTAAACAAAGTCCAAGGAAGGTCAGCAGACCGAAAGCCATCCTACACTACCACAGTAGAGGTTCACAATTCAATTTCTGGCATCCCATTTGTAAAATTATTGTCTATAATTCGTATTTGCTAGTGTTTAAATGGCTCGCACCATCCGCACTAACTCTTCCCAAAGAAACAAATCCTTACTGGCAGAATTGACATAGATCACTGGCAGGAGACCTAGGTGTCGCAGCCTAAAAAGCCTGGTGAAAAGCTTATCAAGGCTAGACACCTCTTCAAGAGGTAAGGCACAAGAAGTTGCACACATAGAGGAATTAGGTAAAGCAAACAGATGGAATTTACACCCTGAGCAAACAATCCCGCGCATCCAAGCCATTAAAAATTATATACTAGGCGGTCCGTCTGACGACCAATATCAGTCGAAGCGCCAATAGAAGAAGCTCTTAAGAGCTGCCACAGTTAAGGCCAAGATAAATGCTATCCACACAGAAGGCAGCTATGAAGAAACCAAGCCAATAGATGACCTCATATCCTTTCCTTCTATCAACCCAAACAGGATCATTGTGCCCCACTATGATGCACTGATGCTCACCCTTTGTATTAACGATTTTGATGTGTACAGGGTATTGGTAGACCTTAGTATTGTGGTAGATTTATTTGAATCACTACTTCCCAAGCAGCTTGAAGTTTTCCCTTAGGTTTACTAAACTCACTGAAAGTAATTTTCTCCCTGTTTTACTGGAGCAACTACCGTAGAACACTAGGAGAGATCGCTCCCTGTAAAAGCCACCAATAAGTTTCGTTTTCAATCGTTTGGTACTGGAGCCCATACCATAATGGCAGAAATAGTTTGCACCGGAAGAAGGCCGTCCTTCGACCTACCACCAAATGGTAGGTCACTATTTAACCAACATCGCGCTTGACCTTGCTGGGCCACCGGTCGCACGCAAGTTATCAACTATCTATACGTAGAACGTAAATGGAAAACCTCGAAACTCCCCTCAAGATCAAAAAACCCCACATGTAATCACAATCGCCACCCGCATATTAGGTGCAAAAGAAGGATTTATAAGGCGATCCCTGGAAAAGTAACGTTGGAAGTGGTTTAAAAGTTCACTTACGCTAATTCTTCCTATCCAATGAAGAAAAGGAACAATTACAATTGCACTATTAAATAATCTTAGATGTTCACCGAGCCACTCAATATATAATTAACTCAACTGGTCTTTTTTGACAAACTTAATATTATTCTCATGGTCAAACCAGTAAGAAAGAAAGTGAGGCGTTTCACCCTGACGCCATCGACATTCGCACGAAATTAGGCAATCCTATTGAGATGTGTTCCATCGTGAGAAGTGGAAAACTCAATGGCTAGCCAGTGGTGGTCCAAAGAAAACAAGAAGCGGCTTAGTATGATTACACTGACTCAAATCTAAACACATGCCCAAAAGATAGTCTTTCCTTGCTTGTGTATAGATCAAATCGTTGATGCTAACCTATAAAGCACACAGATACCACAATATTTCTTATTTGATGGTCATCGCATTCCCATGCACCCTGCCACACAAAGAAAAATGGCCTTCATTGGGGCCCCAAGACGAGTTGTACCGCTACTGCTATATGATGCCTTTTGCTTGAAGAATGCTTCTATAATCTTATCAAAGGTTGGTAATTCAAGATATTCCGAACGTTGATCGTGAAACCATGGAAGTCTATATCAATGATATGCTTTGTAAAATCCAAAAAGGTTTCGATCACAATAAAGCATCTAATACAAGAAGTTTTTGAACTATTGAAAAGTACAAACTTCAAATGCACTGGAGTTGTTCGCAAGTTTTTAGGCTTTGTGGTGACCCAGAGATGGATAAAGGCCAATCCTATTCAACTCAAAGCTATAATTGATTCTTAGGTTCCTACTGTAAAAGGAGTACAAATAACCGACCGGGTCGGTTATAAATCTGGAAGGGGGCTCATATCTTGTTTCACAGATCGGTTAAAACCATTTTTATAACTCTAAGGGGAGCCAAAAGGGCCGGTTAGAACGAGCAATGCGACTAAGCTTTCATGGCAATCAAACAATATCTTACCGAACTGCCAACTAGCTAGCCTAGAAGCAAGCAATACGCTCTATCTTTACCTAGAGACCTCAAAAGTCTTAGTAAGTGCAGCTTTGTTCAAAGAAGATGAAAACTCGAAAAACATAAAATTAATATTCTTCGTAGCAAAATCTCGTCTGCGACCCCAGATACCCGCTCTCGAACAAATGAAATTGTCCTCCACGGCTTAAGAAGCTTCACCCTGCATTTCCAGTACACTTTATCGCCTTGCTAATCAATCTCTCAAGGGCACTATACATAAGCCTACCCATCGGGGATGATGGTCCTGAGCTTATCGAGCTTAAGTGAATTCGAGTATTCACATAAACTCGCTGGGGTATCAAGGGGTAGATATTGACAGACTTTTTAACAAAAATTCCCTAACAGGACGGACTGCAACGTTGACTAAAGGGATCCTAATGTGTATTTACACTTCTCGACAAACGAGCCAGAGTAGGTTTAACTTAAAAGCCCAATCTGGGAAAGGATAGAACATGCCATACGGCTAGACTTCCCCACGTCTAATACCGGATCAGATATCATATAGCTAATCCTAGCCAGACCTAATTCGCAACGCTTCAGATCTTTAGAAAAAATCATCATAATGGTTACTCAACTAAAGATAGGCAGGTAAACGGAGAATACAAAATGCAAGACCAATGCATGATCAAGTATGTACGTCTGGTTAAGCTACGACTAGGGAGTTTTGCACCTTGGAAGCTTGAGCATATCCCAAGGGGATTCGAATGAAAGGGTAGATGCTTTGGCAGTAGTGGTCGTATCCCTCCCAATAAAAGAAACGGTATTCCTCCCTGTCTATTACCAGTCGACATCGTCAATTACTACCAACCAGGTAAACGAGATAGATGAAGCTTGTTCTTCTTGGATAACTCTAATAGCACATTATTTGAGCTCGAGAGAATTTCCAGATAATAGGATTGAAGCTCATAAGATTCAGGTCCGGACGACTAGATTTTTCCTTGTGAATGGGCAATTTTATAAACAGTCTCTTAACGGGCCATACCTTAAGTGTCTCACCACTCAGCAGGGACTGTATCTATTGGTAAAACTCCATGAAGGAATATTCGGAAACCATCCAAGTTACAGAACTTTGGCTCACAAGGCCCATACACAAGGTTATTATTGGCCAACCATGAGAGCAGATGCAGCCGCCTACGTCAGGAAGTGCGACTGCTGCTAACGACAAGCCCCTATCTCAAGGGTGTCTACTCAAGATCTAACCACCATCACAAGCCCCTGACCCTTTGCTCAATGGGGGATTGATATAGTTGGATCGCTGCCTACCGCCTCAGCGCAGAAGAAGTTATTGTTAGTTGCCACCGACTATTTCAGCAAATGGATAGAAGTCAGGCTTCTCACCTCTACAAGATAAGATGCTTCCAATGAGAAGGATATTTGTTTATCAAATATCTCATCAATTGTAACTAACAATGGGACATAGTTTGATAGCGGAGTATATAGAAATTTTTTCCATAAGTTGAAAATAAAAAACTTGTAATCAACCTTACGATACCCACAGAGCAATGGCCAAATGGAAGCATCTAACAAAACTCTCTTAACGACTTTGAAAAGTGTCTGCATTCGGCTAAAGGAAAATGGGTAGACGAGCTACCAAGAGTTTTTTGGGCCTATAGAACAACCAACCGAAAGCCAACTGGAGTATCACCGTTCGCCCTCACCAATGGGATGGAGGCGATAATTCCTATAGAAATTGGGGTGCCCACACTTCGAACTAAAATCCCTGAAAAAGCTAATACTAAAGTCATTTCCAAAGACTTAGATATGACAAACGAACTCCATGAAGTTGCGGCTATACGTAAAGCATCGTACCAATAAAGAATAACAAACCTATATAACATGCATGTAAAACAACGTGCATTCCGAGCTGGAGACCTAGTCTTAAGAAGGGTCTTTGAAAGCACGACTGACCTAGCAGCCGACAAAATCCAATCGAATTGGGAGGGACCATACATGATGGTAAGAGTGGGGCAGCCGGATTATACGCACTAAATGAAATAGACGGGACACCAGTGCCTAGGATGTGGAACTATGCATCTTAAGAAGTATTATTAATAAAAATTTCTTTAAAGTGTTTTCTTTCAATTCTTGGAATTGCCCACATGCCAAAGTCCAAAAGTGGCTCCTGGATTGCTAGCACATGCCAAAGTCCATAAGTGGCTCCTATCCTGCTAGCACATGCCAAAGACCAGAATTGGCTCCTAGCTTGCTGGCACATGCCAAAGTCCATAAGTGGCTCTTAGCCTGCTGGCATATGCCAAAGTTCGGCGGTCTAGTCTGCCACAAAAGCCAAAGCCCGTGAAATCTGGCTTTTACCTACTAACCCGCAGGTGCAATCCATACTCAACTTAAATTTTTAAAAACTTATAACAACAATATCCCTGGAGCAACTATCCTAGTTAAGACTCATAGCAAAAAGTTGTGAAATAAAAGATATCAATTGCATAAATAAACGAAATATCAAATTTTTGAAATTTCCAAAGCACGCCAATGGCCTCAGTGGTTCCATAAATATATATGTGTATCTTGGCGACCATGTGAGGCCCATTAAAAAAAAAAAAAAAAACTTAAGATGTTACAACAAAATCCCCAACGGGACTGCTCCTCTCGAGTTCCTCTACCCTCCCTGCCGATTTGCTCTGATTTGCCTCGATTGTTGTGGCCTCAGTGGCTATTGGATTCGGGGGGCACCTGGGGTTCACGAAGAACTCTGGAGGAAGTGGGTCGAAGGAATCGAGCATGCTGTTTGGAACTTTGGTTGATAACCACAGATATTGTGTTTAAACATACAACATATGTAACCAGAGGCAAAGATCAACTCCAAAGCCTTTTGATAGTCCTCCTCCATGGCTGCTTTGCCCTTACTCACCTAAGATTGAAGAGAAGACACTTCATCTTTGGTTGCACCCAACCTCTAGCAGAAGTGAAGTTCGTTCAACCTCCAGGCAAGCAACCTCAACCAAGCAACCTTAGCCTCAACCTTGAGCGCAGCCTCCTCCGCAATCACCAAGGCGTCTTGGACCCTATCCAGGTTATCCTCTGCCCGCGCCTTATCATCGCTCGCCGTGATAGTAGCGCCCAGGCGATACGAGCCTTTCTTAGCTTCATATCTCTTTTCTACACTTGTAATCCTCTTTATACTCGTCATTTACGCTCCCATGGTTACCTAGCTTGGGCCTCGGTTTGGCGCCTTCTAAGGCGCAGTGCTTGAAGTAGTAGGGATCTGAGCATAACGCAGCTCTTCTCGGCGTCTTCCAATTAAGATAAGTTCCCTTTATGCTAACGTCGCTCATATTCCGATAAGCAGTTGATAACCTATAAAAGAAAAGGTGTTAAGAAACACTATAAAGAGATAAAACTCAAGTTCAAACGCTAGAAGTCTAAATGCATACCAACCAAATTGCCTCATTAAAAATCATGGTCATGAATATACATTCCATCCTTCACACACATTGCTAGGATTTTCCATCCATATACCAAGGAATGAATTGAATACTTTTCGTAAACAAACAATTACCGGGTATTCAAAGGTTGGTGGGGTAGAGATTGTGCATATTAGTGATAGAAGTGTCCCTTTGCTTGAAGGGGTTTCAAAGGTCAAGAATTATTAGGCGACATACGTACCGAGAGACGGGCGTGTCCGCCCGAAAGATGATCCCACTTCATCGGTTTAACCTGAAGTTGAGCACCTGACTTATCAAGACCCCTTAACTGAGGAGGCGGTAATTACAGAGTTGGACCCTCTGACAGGATTGTGGTGGCAGTGTCTACAAAAGAGAGGCATAACATGACTTTATAGTGACTGGGAGGTCCTCGGTAGAATCACATCCTGTCCATATTTCCGCGGGAACATCTGGCGAGCCTCAAAGCCGGAAAGGCATGGAGGCTTGTTGCAAGAAAGGTTGAATGTTGCAATTACTACGGGGCTCTGCGACATCTTCATCTAGACTTCAGTAGTTTGGACACTTGCCACATAGTGCTGTAGAAATTAATTTCTCTTGACACTGAAGAATCGCTGGCGCATTCGCACGATCATCAGCAGGCTAGGGCATATCCTCCTCAGCTCTCCATAATTGGATCCTACCAATCCTAAAGATGGGAGGCGTTTTTTCAACTTCTCTCTTGTATGGGAGTGGACTACTTGGGCTAAAGTAGCCTTTACACATCCAACCTTCTTTGCCTAGCTTTTACACTTCTTCTTCTTATTTGTCACCTAGAGGCAGGGCTTTGGATCTTATGCGACAAGGTATGGTGGATGAGGAACAAAAAGCAGGGCTTCTTGAGCGAACTCAACAGGGCTCTTGAGTGGTCCTTTGTGAAGAGCTGGGACCCGACGAAAGGTGTGAGAATAAAATGTTACCATAGCCAAACCAGCAGCTGGACGGGGATGACAAGAACTATGTAAGGAAAATAATTCTTGACTCTTAAGTTTCACTGAGATAAAGGAGCTCATCCATCTCAGTATCTAAAATGAAGCCATTTGTTGATTATTTTTAACCTTGTATACCCAGCCTGTTTGATGAGCCTCATATTTTACTGAAAAGTTCAAAAGAGAAGGGCAAATCAAAATCTGGGCTCAAACTTCAGAAATCTGCAAACTCCATCCAGTGAAACAAACTGGGAACATGGTAGATCCCAGAGTCAAGGCCTGGGAGGCCAGGAATTCAGTATAAGAGCTTAAGCGGACCTTTACAGACTTAGTGTACTCCTTTTAATTCTGTTGGAAGTACCCGGAAGTTTCGATTCGCAGTGAAGCAGAGACTATGGGTGGAAGCATAAAATCGCGACCTCTGCCCAGCTTGATGTATGGTAAGGCAATGCCCTCACTGGCCAAATATCTAGCTAGTAGAGAAGGTTTGGCACGCCTCATATGAGGAATCCGAAATGGTTGATTTTAAGTGAGGAGTGCCTGATAAGTCGCCGGCCTTCGCAAAAACGGGACTAGGGAGGTGAAGTGCGCGATGGCTATCAGGTGCGATAGCGACATGACCATCTGCCTACCTCCTATGGTTGGGGTAGCCATGTCGTCTGCCACCTTTAGTTTGATGTCGGCGGAACTGGTAGGCGATCTCGATTCCTGCATAGACATAGCGGTGACTAAATTTGCTCAGATGGGTGTTTTCCTCTGGAGGTCCCCTCTTCGCCCGGCCCTAAGCGGTAGAATCTCTTCATGACCTCTCGCCATTTTACAGGCAAACAAATAGAAAAAAAAGGATCGGCTTCAAGCCCATTAATCAACAAAGGCAAAAAAAACCCTGGAAAGACAAAAGAAATCCCTCTTTGAGGGTTTGACAACCCACTAGTGACAAGACCTAAGAACCTCGAACTAGGGACCTTCACATAACCTAATGGGATGTCCCCAGGCACAGGAACATATCGGACCGCAGCGAAAAATATCACGAGAACCCACCGGCCAATTGATGATCTTACCTCAAGAAAAATAAAACTTTCTAACCAAAAATAATGAACAAAGCAGGCCATAAGCTTGGCACAAAGAAGGTGATACAAACAAGATTTGAGTTGCAAAAACTCACCAAAAAAGTCGAGACTGTCAAGGGATCTCAGAGTGTTTCTTTGCAGAAAGTTTCTTGAAGCATAGGAGAAATAAAATTACAATAGGCAAATAGCTTTATGAAATCGTAAAAGAAACAGTACTCGGAGCCCAACCCCTATACATAGAGGCAAAACATCGACGAGTGCATTAAATGTCCCGTCAAAGCAGCATTTGCCATAGAAATGTTAGGAAACGTGCGCTTCCCACACGCTTTGTATCCAAACGTGTTTCACCTTTCGATGCATTCAATTTACTTATAAATTCTCCCAATCCTTTCAACTTTCCGCACCCAAGGTTTAAAAGCACAGTATTTTCCTCCGACTAAAAAAGCACAAAATTGCAATCGGGGAAAAGGAGGCATTGTGAGTACTATGATCTTTAGACTTATACTCAATGGGCCTTGGGCTCGCTTGGCCCGTGTTGTAAAACGATCTAAGCTCACTTATCGTATTAAAACCAAAAGGACATTATCAAAGTGGGAGAGTTTTAAAGCCCGTTTGAGAAAGTCAGGGTGTCTTCTCAAAGACTTACTTCAGGTTGGCTCGTCTAGGATTTCAAGTCCCCAACCGACCATCCTACCATATATGAGAAGTTCATTATGGATAAGTATATAAAGACGGAAATATGCAAAAGAGATATTTATTAATGAATTTCCTAGTTTTTAAATCCCTTATGTGACGTTTCTCCCAAAACTGGTGTCTGACAACCTGTCAACTCCGCTTTAATATTCGTGATGCTCTGCAACCCAATACCACCATAGGGTAACCCAGAGTCTCCTTTGTACGGTGGCTACCCGCATAAACCTGTCTCAACAGTTTATAATGACTACGTGGTCCACATGCGAGTAAATAATGGTCACTGAGCCCCCGCATCAATACCTCGCCAAGACATCAAACCAAACACTTCATGTCCATGAGTTAACACATTACTCCAATAATGTTAGCTAACTTTAATCAATACATGTTAACACGTGAGTCATAACGGCTTTCTAAAACACGCTTCAATGATGTCGTCTCATCACCCAGAATTTAACATGATTCCTTCACAGTACAGAGCAAAAACAAAGAATGAGTATCCCGCCTGCATTTCACCAAGTGACATAATACGACAAACAATCAAGGTCTGGGCAATTTCACGAACCTACTTCGAACGCCTACATGCCTAAACCCACGTTCGAGCCCCCATCGACTCCCCGATACGCGCTAAGTCTAATGCGAGTAAATATACGCTAATAACAAAAGCTTTTATTCGGAAAACTTACTACCGAAGTTTCTGAAAATATTTGACTACTCCGAGGCGAATTCGTCGGATAACTCTCCGAAACGCCATGGTCCTCTATCCGGCGATCTATTGAACGCCCTCCCGTGCAATTCTTCGAAAATCTTCCGTCGAAATTCCTTCACAAAAATTTTCATTTTTGTTTCATTTCATGTCACGCACTCACACTCCAATATCTACGCCGCTTCAAGTGCATACGGAATGTATTATGCCAATTCCAAATAATTTATGCTAATACACCACATGCATATATTAACATAATACCACAACAATCATGTTATTCAATTTTCACATCAATAACACCAAAATTAGCTCATACGGGCTAATTAGCAAACACAAGTAATTCATTTTGAATCAATTCAACACTGACAAAATCACAATCGAATTCACAAGCATTATTCACATGAACAAGGAAACCCCGGGTGGCACTGCTCACTGGCCACACAAATAGGAATTTTCTCACTCTGCTCAAAGCTTTCGAGATTCGAATTGAGGCTGGCTTAAAACAAGCCTTTAACATTCCTAACCATTTACATGGCTCTTAGCCAAAGAATAACACAAGATGAAAAGATCCCCACCTCGAGTTATTGAACCCACCAACTCCAGGCTCACGATAATTTTTACCGCTGCAGAGCAACTTTGCTTTTTGTTTTCGTTTAGAACCGACTCATCTCGAATGGTTTCAAATCTAGAGAGAAGGCACATTTTCTTCTTTTCTAAATCACAAACCCACTTTCTCTCGCACCTTTGTTTCAAAGATCAGACGTTTTGTGCTCATTTCACTGAGAAGATGAAACACTGCTCATCTTTGTCCTTATTCTCATTAACAATTTTAATAATTCCCATAATGTCCATTTTTTCACTATTTTTACACTTCGATAATTACTCCAGCCGGTCAATTTCCATCATCTCTCTACCTTGGCGCAACATGTGTCACATGAGTGGCTGTAGTACTGACTTTGTCATATCACACGCCTCTCGAACCCATTTTACAAAGACCCGATACTCGCCGGAACGCGAATTCGACCGTCTTTAATTCGACGAAATTCAACGTAGAGCTGGGGATTATGAGA
Organism: Tetrastigma voinierianum; assembly: GCA_016808115.1. NCBI lineage: Eukaryota > Viridiplantae > Streptophyta > Magnoliopsida > Vitales > Vitaceae > Tetrastigma > Tetrastigma voinierianum. Next base: position 107,555 of record JAEQBH010000891.1, on the reverse strand, counting down.
CGACATAATCCAAGGAACTGCTTTCATCCGAGATCTAGAAAAATTTTGGATTTTTACCGAAATGACTATTTTACCATTTTTCCGAAAATTGGAATTTTCTCGGGTCTTACACCTTATTTCTCGGAAGATTAATCCTTGATAGAGAAAAAGAGATTTTATCCCTAAAATTAAGGGGATATTTGTGAACCACGCCCTATAAGTTGGGAAAATCCCCCATGAGGCATAAGCAATTCAAACTACGTGAACTATCTGCTTCTTCTTCTCTATCCTATGCTGACTTAATCATCGAAGAACATGACCGATATATCATCATCATATCACCTTTTTGTAGGTTCATGTTGTGTTACTTATACTAAAAAATTTCGATGATCAAGGTCCTTCCAGGTGCACAATGGTGTAAGGGTGCAATGTGCGGCAAGGAACGAGTGAACAAGTAAGGTTTTTCCTAAGACCATCTCCAACCCACACCATTTCCCATGCCATTTCATCAAATCGGTGAAAAATTTAGCTCCAACCCACGCCATTTCACTAAAATTTGGTGCAAATGAACAGTGCATCACCAAATTTGTGTCAGACCGTTTCATTCACCATTCTTTTTTAGTCATCTTAATTTTTAAATTTATAAAAAACCCAAATAATATAACTTTTATAATTTATGCCCATAATATTTTTTGAATAATAAAGTTATTTTATTTGTGCCAAAGAAATTAAAAATCTTACTTTTATCTCACATTAATATTTATGGTAAATTATATATGAACAAAAATAATGTAAATTATACAAAATCTTAATTATAACAAAAATATTAATATTAAAATACTTAATAATATTGATTAAAATCATACAATATTGAAATTAAACATGAATATTAAGCTCAATAATATTTAGGCAAACATAATGCCAAATACACTTACACTAACATAATATAAAAATGAGATAAAAAAGGAATATAAAAGGAATATTCTTTTTTGGTGTTAAAAATGGTATAAAGGGTTGAAGAGAAAATGGTGTAAAATATGGTGTTTACACCATTTCGGTGTTATGGGATGGAGATGGTCTAAAAGGGATAATGGGTTCATCGAAGGTTCTAAAGAGGTTTTCAAGCTTTGCTGCCTAGAAAGAGTAGATGTATTGATGTGAAAAACTATAATAATAAAAAATAAAAAAATGTTTTCAATATTTTATATAAAGGGTGCTAACATGACAATTTAAAATATCTTTAGCTTAGTCTATGATTTCAAATATATTTAAGAAAATTAATCATTGATTATGTAGCCGAAAATGCACTTTAGTGGTAGCAAGTAGTGTTTCGTACTATTGAAATATTTGTTACAAGGCAGTCCGGTCAATAACATTAGTGAATTAGGTTAAAGTAAGGGAATTTTTTAATTGTTAAACGCGTTTTTCTTTTTTCTTTAAAACCCTTAATCATTATATTTACATTAGCTGCAATAAGATGACTTCTACAAGACTTTGAATCGTTATTACCTTGTATGCCCGGCTGAGGCTGGCCACGATAAAAAAAAAAAAAAAAAAACCTCAATCTTTGAAGCACATAACATTATTTATCTTAATTCAATCAAAGCCCAAAAGTCAAGCACCCCTCGGAGACAAAATCAGGTGGGTTCTTATTATAATAATTAATAAGCATAAACATAATTGGAAGACAAGTTCAACCAAAAGTGCAAAAGTTGCTACAGATCAGATCAGATCATAGAGGCAAAGACCCCATTATCTCTAGAAATGATTAAGCCCAAAAAAAGTCTCAATATTAACACCATTACGATAAAGAGTTCAGCATGTAATTAGCAGCAGCAAGCCCCACAAGAAAATGACTGCACAGCTTTACTCTATGCCATTGACTGTAAATGTTCCCGGAAAATTTTCAGCATGGAAGAAAATGTCACAATACCAGCCAAACAACAATCATCTTCTATCACCCACACATAATTCACTCGATGGGCTATGGCTTGAATCATTACCGCCACCAGGGAGCTTCCTGGATGGCAGACGATGGCCTCCGCCCTTCTCACCATCCTGGCGGAGTAGCTACTGGACCGACTGAATTTCCCCGGACGGGACAATGCTGTTTTGGGGGAGGGGGAAGATTCCTCATCGGAGGATGAGAATGAGAGAGATGAAGTTGAAGATGAAACTAGGGCGAATTCCTCCAACATTCCCTCCAGGTTCCTCTGCTTCAGCCTGGTTTTCACCATCCTGACTATCTCCTCCGGCGGGCCGCCGCAGTCTATGTAGGCCATGAGGAATCCGAGAGGCGCAGAGTGGCGGCTCGCCACGGCTTCGTCGCAGCAGGCGAGGGTGAAGGGCGATATCTCGCCGATGAGGGCTTCGTTCTCGTCGACGACGGCGACGGAGGTTTGGTCCCTGAGGGAGCGGAGGATCGCCGGGAGTGAGGAGGAGGCCGGGGAGTGGTAATCGATGGCTAATACGTCGGCGTCGATGATCCCGAGGGTGCCGATCGGGAGGGCGGCGACGGGGGAGAACAGCCCGATTGAGCTCAGGGGAGGTAACTGACCACATCTTCTTGAGTTAGCCAGCAGTATTCACAGCCCTTATGCATCGTGGTTAGACCGATTTGGGGCTTTTGATGGAGCTTCCTCCTCGAGATGTTGCTCATGCTGCTCCGAATCGGCACCACCAAGTTCTGCGCACCTTGCACAATCAGGTCGATTGCTTCCAATAAACTGAAAAAAAACCAATTTAAACAGAGAAACAGAATTTTGGCCGTTTCTTTCAAGATCCGATTTGATCTTTTTAATTTGATTACAAATTTGAAACCTAACAGCAGAGCAGAGAAGATGATGATGATGGGGGAAGGGGCGGAATCGTACCTGGAGTGTGGCTCCACATGCGTGACCAGGGATTGAGTGGTAGGTAAGAGGTCAGAGACGGGAGACTTCAATGCAGAAGATGGGGACAAGAGGTTTTCATCTTTACAAAGAAAGCAAACAACATCAACCATGCAAATCTTTCCGACACACCGACACTCGTCCTCTATATTTTTAGCAGAGTGATCACAGCTCCATACACTGATAAAGCTGTCCTCCGACGTCTTCAGCGCCGACAAGGCCTCGCCGACGGTGGCGGAAACGGAAAGGGACCTCAGAGCAGGCTTCCCCAAGCAGAGGTCAGATACCTCATGCGCTAACAAGCTAAAGGCCATGCAAAAACAAAGAACTCGGGCGGCGGAGGAAGAGGAGAAGGAGGAGGGTAGCGGTGGCGGCGGCGGCGGTGGTGGTGGTGGTAATGCCTTGGTAGAGATGATCTTTGAATGGGAAGGGGGAAGAGCAGGTAATAAGGCTGTATTTATAAAGAGGCAGCAGTAGGATGGGAAGAGGTCTGATGATGAAGGGGCTTTGCAGGCAAAAGTAAGGCATGGGGGGCATAATCTGTACACTATCTTTCTTGTTCGTTTGCTACAAATCTTATTGCTCCTCTTCTTTTTTTCAGTTTTTTTGCGGTGGTAGGATACCTAAATTATATATTCATAAGACTAAGATATTTGAGTAATGACATTTCTTTTAATGTATATTATGCTTCTCTAATAAGCTGACTTAAAAGTGAATAATGGACAAAGTCCATTTACCAATTTAATATAGCTTTGACTTTGTCACATCTCATTTGTACAAGAAAACTTGAGGTCCAACATATTTCAATGCAATGGTGGAGCGACGTAGGGCCAGTGGGGGTATCATATTGGACCACCCTAAACATAGAAAAGGAGTAAAACCTACCCGGAGGCCGAGGGAGGCTTGATTCTAATTTCTAAGGGATCATATTGGCACTTGGCTATGTAGTTTTTTCGTCTAACTCTAACTAGGCTTTTGCTCAGCAGCCGAGTCAGAACTTTGGGACTTCGACTGACATGGAGAGGAGGAATACCCTTCTGATCAAAAGATAGACTTCACGGTTGGCTTATATTTACACCACCTACTAGGATCCCATCAGCAACAAGCACTTAAATATCTAAATGATCATGACACCATCTTCAGACGACACTGGTCTGCCAATCTGAACCACTAATTACACAGAAAGTAACCTGAAAGGAGGGTAAACACGATACATGGTAATTAGATTTACATATATATATATATATATATATATAGGAAATATGGTAAATATTGATGGATATTTTTATAAAAATAAGTCATATAAAATTTATGAAAATACTTCAAAAAAATTTTAAAATGATAAAAATAAGTAATTTAAATATGTAATTTAATATTATTCGTAATTATATTAATTCATACATTTATAATTATTGATACGAATATTATTTATATATATGATGAGAAAAGAATAATATGTTAATGGATTTGGATAATTATCTAATTAATAAATTGAATATGTTATTATTTCATATTATTTGGATATTATAATATTAAATAAGATATTATTTTATTTATTTCCCTTATTATCATTAATGTTACCTAGATAATGAAAATTTTCAAATGAGATATATCAATTAAAATGATACATGATAATATCAATTAACTTTAAAAAATATTTGAAATCTTTTACCATATTTATATTTATTTATTAACAAATAAAATTATTTTTTATTTTTTTACTCAATTATTTTTGTTAAACATATTAGATTCAAAATAAATTATTTTTAAGTGATTTATAAAAAATATTAATTCCTAAATTTAATTTATAATTAAAAAATTATTTTAATATTTTATATTATCAAATTAATTTTAATTTTTTTGACAAACTATTGACCTTTAGTTTGAAGACAAATTGTCTGATCATTATATTACAAATTTACAATGCCCCAATATTTTTTTATTGTCGAATCAATACAAAATTTCATATCATCACTAAGTTGTTGGATGATCTGTTAAAATTGTTAAAACTATTACTTAAATGCCTCGATTATAAAATCCTAGCTCTGCCAATTAACTCTAGGGAGAACAAATTAATTCGAAGGTTGCAAAGTGAATTCAAAAGCTATTGATACTCATGGTTATTATATGGGGGCTACAGCCATTAGAGCATTTTGGTATTTATTATTTAGTGTTGAGAGAAAGAGTTTGCAAGAATGTGTCAGGGTGCTACCAAATTGACCAGATAGTTAGAACTAAAAAAAACCAAAAGTAGTGGGTAAAAAGCACAACAAAGACGAGAGCATTCATAAACCTTTCGTTTTAACCCATCGGCACGCTCTCTTGCAAGCCTGGGCGAGGCGCCAGAAATTTATAATTACACCTAATTCACATTGTTTTTAATACGGCCAGCCAATATAATCGTATTTCTGCCATATTCACGTCGACTCCATTTAACACGTTTAATGTCTTGGCCATATTCTCAAGGCTGACCGCCAATACTAATTCGCCAATTCAATCGATCCGCTAATGTTATGTATTAATTAATTAACCTATTTAATAAGCTTATTTACGTTAAATATATTATTAATTATAATTTCTATTAATTTAAATAATAAAATTAATAAACATATTAAATTTTAATAGTTATTTACGTTAAATATATACTTAACGACACTATAATTCTTATTATTTTAAATAATCAAATTAAATGTTTCATATTCATATTAACCCGCCTACGAATAATACAACCCGCTTCTGACGCTAACGAATATTAATACGTTTATTATTCATGGTCGACCTGAAGCCATTTATCATTAATACGATTCAGATATTACCAATGTATACGAATACGATCCATTAACACGAATTACCACCTTTACCCATAAGTTCCAATTTCTCATTTTTCCAAACATTAATGATTAGACCCTACTGCTATTTTAGCATTATAGTAAGGATAGTCCTGTCATAATTAGGAAGAATAACAATGATGACCGATCACTGAATGGTCGATCCTTGTAGATATCGTATGACTTTACTGGGTAAATTAATAAGACACTCCCTAAAATAATCATAGTCCGACCCGTGTGACAACCCAATGTAGTAAATGAAACAAAATACGGACAGTTTAGTTTATAAAGGGCATAATCTTCTTGCTTTTGCAAGCCACGTGACGTCTGCTTGGAAGCACATGCCCTCCTTCATTTACTTTTTTTTTTTATATATTTATTCATTTTACGATACATCATTAATCCATTCCTTAGTAAATTTATTCTCATTGGAATTCTAACTCTAGACCACTTTTTCATTTACTTTTTTTAATATCAAAAATTTGTTTCATTGGGATTCGAATCATTGACTCTTTTTTTTCTTATATTCGAACTCTTAATCATTTGAGTTAAGTCTAATTAACCCCTCCTCATTTACTTTATTTATATCTCTAACAAACGAAATTATAATTATGAAGTGATTTACACTCAATCAACTCTTATAAACTACTTAATAAAAACTCATAACCAGTCATAATGGCTTATTAGAGATAAACGGTTCCTAATAAGAAAAAAAAACTATAAATTGTAGTTAATTTTGATACACTGTTATTAAAATATCTAAATTTATTTTTTTATCCTTATCCCCTTATTTACATCAAAAAATTGTTCACTTGTTTTATGTTTATCTATTTACTTATAGGGCTATGTCTATATAGTTAAATTAACTTTTTATCAGCTGAGCCATGACTATTTTTTACCAAACCATTACTAACATTAACTATCACCTATCAATTGAACCAAACATGTATTTCATCGATCATCAACACCCATCAAAGAAAATAAAACTAACATATATAATTTAATATTTTTATTTTATATTAATATCATTTTTTTTTATAATTTATTTATGTCAAAGTGATTTGTTCCCCATATTTATTTACTTCTCAAGACAATGACAACAAAATTTTCTAATGTCTTATAGAATTAGTTTAGATATGCACAGACTGATCCAAACATATAATTACATAAATACATAAAAGCATAATGACAACAAAATTTGATATGATTAATTAATATGATTATAGATAAAGTAATCAAGTTAGAATTACATGTGACAAAGACTTGCAAACCCATTTATTAAATAAAGAATCTTTATCAGACTTTGATAGCTGACAATTTTAACAAATTTAATAATTGTGATGAATGGTAAAGAAAAAGCAGCACCTTTACATATAAAATAAAATATCCATAAAACCTTTTACATGAAAAAATTTTGTGGTCAAGGTAAGGTAAAAAGATTATGGTCAAGAAAAAGGAAAGATTTTCTTGTCAATGAAAGGAAATGCATGAAGAAAGCTTCCCAACTTGCTGCATTCCTTTCTTTAGTAGTACAAGAATAGTGGTTAATTACAACTTTATTCTCTTGTTTTTCTTATTTATTTCTTTATCTTTTATCCAAATATATATATTTTATTATTATTATAAATTTATAATTACCTTTACTGGTGGGACTGGACCACTGCAGTCCCCCGAGCTTGGAGTAGTGGTCCAACCACATTTATCACTACATATTTAATTAATTATTTAATAATAAAAATATATTTTTTATCTAACATAAGGTTATACGTATGATTCATGTTTTTTTTATGTGATGACTATAGCTAATGACTGGTTGTTATGGTTTAAGAAAAAAAGGTAAAAAAAAAAAAATAGGATGATGACAATTTCCAATTAGTGAAAATAAAATATGGTTATTAAGTGAAATTTGTTGATGTCCATAGGATCATATGAAACATTTAAAATAGTCAAATTATTAAGTGGCTGTTGGGAAAATGGGAGAGGATGGGGTTGTGGGGCCCACCATGTGGGATTCACATTGAAGTGGGGCCACCCTCCGTGGTACCCTAATCCCTATGCCTATCCACATTTTCACTTGTACTAATCATTCCATGTCCTACCCCTTTTGAATATTTATTTTTAAAAATTTTAGCTTCTTTTTCTTTTTTTATTTACATTTTATTTTATTATAATATATTATCATGGATAAAAAAAAGAAATAAATATTTACATAGCTTAAGTAATAATCGTGTACTTTATAAATCTAACCTCGGCTTATTATTTTCTTGAAAAAATTAATTTATTATCGACAAAAAATATTTCATTTATTCTTTTAAATATTTACATATTTTTCTCTATAAAGAAATGACTTTTTTACAAATAAAACAACATACAATATTTTTTGGTCTCCAATAAAAATCTACGGATTCTTAATTAACAAATAACAATGAATAACTATTTTCTCAAATAAAAGTTTTCACAATTTGCTAAATAATCAAAATATTTCTAATTTCAAGACATAAAATATTTTTGAATAAATTAAAAAGTTAACCACCATTCCCCGAACCGCTTAAAAATTGCTTTGATTCTCCCTTAATTGAAAAACCATGAATGGGAATAAGCTCAACATAAAGGTTAAGACCATGCATCTTTGTAATTTATGTAATCAAAGCCGCCGGAAACAAATTTGGTAAAAACGCCATGAGTAAAAGCCGACCATACCCAACTTTTCATAAACGATTTTTAAAATTTCAGATTTTGGAAGATGCAACGCCAAGACCCTCGTGGCTTCTGACATGCGATACTTGAATTGATTCCGTGTCTACACAAAGATAAACTCATGTAATCTACGCTTTTAAATATCATCTGAGATAAAATATTTTCTTTTTTTGGAAAATTTTTCAAGTTTACAAAGAAATCTGCTGCATTTAAGGATATGCTTCTAGAACTTGAATTAACAAATTTTTTATTCTTTGGGATGTAACAGATTTTGGGAAGCCGGCACTTTGGGTTTTGAATTTTCCCCCAATACTTCAAAATGATTCAAGTTCGCCTTGACATAACATACGACTTTCTTTGGTCATTTATTGACAGGCCTGCTTGCCATTTTCCCGTAAAATTCCCCAGCAAATAAATCGTAAAACATTTGAAGATCCTTTAATAAATTCAATTTCAAAATAAAAACAAATAAAATTGCTACTATCTAACAAAAATCGCTTTGAAACTAAATTTTGGAACATCTGCAAAAATTTCAGACTTTTGCAATCAACTCTTACAAAGAATTTTTTGTTAAAAACATCACTTTCAAATTTTTAAATACATAAAACAATGGCTAAAATTTCTTTTTTAACCGTTGAATAATTTGTTTGAGGGCCACTCCAAACACCAGAGTGAAATATAACAATTGAAATTTTGTTTTCAAAATCTTGTTTTAATATCCCACCATATCTTATATTTGAGGCGTCTGTCTCTATTATGTGAAAGCTTCGTGTAGGATTCCTAAGTTGCGGGAAGCTTCCTTAACTCCTGATTTAACCTGCTTCGACAACTCGCATGTTCATTTGACCATAGAGCAGGATTTTTCTTTAACCTTTGGAATAAGGGCTTAATCAAAATCCTAAGATTTTGGTAAAAATCAGCTACATAATTCAAACTTCCTAAAAATCTTTGCAACTGTGTTTTGTCTTTAATTTAATCAGGGAATTTGTTAGCAAATTCAATTGCCCTATGTATGGGTTTTATTTGACCTTGATAAATATCAAATCCTATAAACCTAATTTCGTTGCAGAGATAACTAATCCATTTTCTTACAATTTCTGAAATTTTAAACGTTTGAATGCTTCTTCTATGTAATTCAAAAAATACGAAAACATCATCAATGTATACTATAAAACTTAGTATAGTTATTGAAAATATCATTCATCATATTTTGAAATCGCACGAAAGATTTTTTAAAGTTAGTTAAGCATTACATTCCATTCGTGAAGGCCAAACTAATCAGAATGTCGTTATGACTCATTCGTGGTTAATCGTAATTTGCCAAAATCCAAATTTCATATCAAATTCAAAATTGGTAAAGATTACAAACTTTCAATTAAGTCTTTTTTTGTTGTGTATCGGGTACCTAACTAATGGCAGCACTTTATTCGCTATAATTTATCACTAATCTCGAGCCTTCTTTCACTTCGTTTTGTACATAAAAAGTTCTCGCACAACTCCAAGGAGAACGACTTAGTCTTACCAATTTTTTGCTTAATGTATCATCGATTTCTTTACAATATTCTAACGGTTTGGACTATTCTCGAATTTGCCTTTGCTTTGTGGTGGAATTTGTTTTTCTATTAAAATCTTTTATATGGTAATGAAACCATATGTTGTTTTCTATTCCAAAATGCGTTTGGTATAGAAGAACAAATATTATTTTCTATTTGTTGATGAATTTGTTTAATCCTTTCTTGAATTTTTTTAGATTTTAAATTTTCTTCAGTCTTTTTGTATTGTATTTTTAAGGAATTTACATGTTGTCGTTTTGTCAAGCAAATTTATAAAATCTCAACTTGATTAATTTCCTTTGAGATACTATATCCCTTTTATGAATTCAAATAAAATATCTTAGCTGTTATATTTTGTTTTTAAACTTTGACTATCTATGCTAAAGGGATATAGTTGTATTAGGAAATGAGTTCCTAATACAATTTAATGACATATTTTTTACTAGTAAAAATGAAGTTTTAATACAAATACCATTTTTGCAAATATGCCCAGCAGATTATATTTAACCTTCACAATGATCATTACTACCGCTGAAGTCTTTATAGTTTTTTACAAAATATGCAAAGAGACTAATCCTTCATGTATAATTCTAACCGCTCTGAGTCAATCAAAGCTATAAAAGCCGATCGAAAAATCGTGGTTAATTTTTAAGGTTATTTTGTATACTATCTGTTGTATTAAATTGTCATACTATGAACAAAGGTTTCTAATTCTTCAAATGTTTGATTTGTTAAAGTATCTTTTTTGATATTCTAGATTTGCTATTCTAGCATCTATATTTTGATTATAAAGTTTTAATTCATCAATTTGAGTTTTTATTTGTTTTATTTATTTGTAAATCTTGAATTGTTGGTGGTTCTTGGTTTTATAATATCAATAATATCTTCATTTTATAAGAGTTTGCCATATTATTCATAGATTTTGGTTTGGTATGTTGGTGTTCTAAAATTTTTCTTATATATTTTGCTTTAGTTTCTTTATTATCAATTTGGTCTATCATTTCTATGAATAATTCTTGATCAGTTGTTAACATGTTTACTTGACATAAACAATTTTCTATTTTCTTAATTTATTTTTTTGAAATATTACTCTTAGTTTGGGATGATCAGCTTTGAAGATGCAAGATTATTTTCACAATATTCTTCTTCGTTATCTCGATAAAACATTTGCTGCTTACAATTCATTATAATGATCTCTTTCGACCACACTTAAAACATCTAACTTCTTTTTTATGTTTTTTATGAAATTTTTGTTTTTGATCAGGTGATTTATTATGACTCTTGAATTTTTTGTATTTTTTAAAAGATTTTTCATAAAAGAAATGACTTTTTTTATAAATAAACAACGATGATATTTTTGTCAAAACCTTATCAAAAATTGATGAAGAATTAGATTTTCAAAAGTTATGTTTCAAAGTATCTTTTAATCAAATCACCTGGACTTGGCAATATGAGTTATAATTTAATGATTAGTCCACTTTAACCCGACCATGATTAAGAAAATTTAAGGGTTGAAGAAAATAGAAGATCAAATCATTGACTCATTTTGCCTTGTGACCCATGTGTTTTGTCCAAAGTTTCGACTCCAATCAACTCGAAATCTTTATTTAATTTTTGAAAGTAACTAACTTAATAATTGAGATTTTCAAGTATTTATCTATAAAATTCAATATTTTAACTTTTAACATTGAGTCAAATCAATGTTTTTGTAGCATAAATGTTTTAAAAATAATAATTATACTTATGAAAAAAAATTATTATTATAATACATGATTAACATATTAAACTTTGTTTTTTAACCATTTTATTTTCAATTTTTAAATGTAACTTTTTAATATAATTTATATGATAATTTAATATTTTACGGAATGTATTTGAATTAAATAAATTATAGTTTTAATATTGAATATATTTTCATTTATCTCATTAATCTTATTTTAAATATTTATAATTTCTTTTTTTATAAAAATAAAGTTTTACTAGTTTATAAATTAAATTAAATTTAATAACTAAATTATCAATATATTTTAAATAGTTTTATTACTTAAACTAGTGCTAATAACAAAATATTGTTATTTTAAAAATAATTAAAAAAAACTGTACACTTATTTTTTTCTAATATAATTATATATTCTAGCATGATGAATTTTCAAAATAAATAGAATATTTCATTTTATGAAATGCATTTTGAAAAGCACATATTTTTATTCCATATATAGATGAAATTTCAAAATAAATATGATATTTTATTATTACGAAATGTATGTTTGGAAAAAAATATATTTTTATTTCAAATATAAATAAAATTTATATTGTTAACACTCTATAAATTTAATTAATAGATAATTATAATGACCCAATTCGAGGATATACATTTTTCTAATGTAAAGTCACATGTTACCATTGGATAAAATGAGGACAAGGATGAAGATTAGAGGTATGAGATTTCATTTGATACCACTTTGAAGGTTTTATTTTTCAGATATGTTATTGTCATATTTTATTGTTTTAGATCAAGATTTTTGATATAACAAAGAGTTTTGGTATTATTTATTTATTTAAGTTTGTTTAATATTATTATATTGTTTGGACTCGATTATTTTATATATTTATATATTATTTATTTTTATTTGAAGATTTATAGAATTTGTAAAATTAATTTTCTTTTAACGTTATTGAGATCAGTATGGATTAGGTTAAGTGATGGCCAAACTGAATAGAAATATATTAGGTCGGCTTTTGTTTTGGCACGAGGAGCCCAAATGGATGGCAAAATGGATTATTAGGTAGCGGTTTACATCAACTCTTTAATCACCCTAAAAGAAAAGATTTTAGACTTTTTATATATTAATACATTTTAAAATAATGGAATCTATTAAACCTAATCCAAAGAAATATTTCTTTCAAATTTATAATGACCTTTTACACTTGAAATGAAAAATAATAATATAGAATTAAAATAAATTAGGAGATCCACATTCCAAACAAAGAATAGAATCCTCCAACAAAATAATGTTAAGTGAATAGAGGTAAAAAAAAAAATTACACACGTGATTTGAAGTGAAAACCTCTTTAATCATTTAGATGACTTAAAATTAAAATTTAAAGCCCTTGAATTAAATTTTGAGTTGCTTTTCCTTCCAAGAAAAGTCATTTTTTGGCTTGGATACAACATTTATTCATTTAACTACATGCATTTGTGGAGGTTACACCCTTCTATCCCATCCCCATTACAAATAAAATAATAAAACCCATTATTTCAAGTTTAAAAAATTGTAAAATATAGCCAATAAATTGGGTAAGGGTCCCGGCGGCGGCGGGTATTAGGAGGGGTTCGAATCCCAGTTAAGATAAATTTATGAGAAATATAATATTATAACGTAATGTTATATGTTTTTAAAGTTATAAGATTAAATATGGTAAATTATCATACAACCTTCCGCGTTTCGATTTTTTATTGGTAGGAAGATCAAATTTAATTTACATTAATGGGAAGAGATGTGAAATATGAGACCATGAGAACTGTTTCACACATGTTTTGTACAGTTGTGCTCATCCCCATCTTGGTCAAACTATATTAAATTTTTATAAATAGCTGTTTTTTTTAGAAAAAATAAATGGCTATCAAAAATTCTAAATTGGGCACATGAAGAATTGACTTACACAGGAGGCTAAACTAACAAGCCAAAAATAAAGTAGAGTTTTTAAGTAGTCGTATTCTCACTTATTTACAAGAATATACACTTTTCAAAAAATAATATAATAATTCCTTAAAATATTCTTATACTCACATTGTTTCTAAATAATTATATGACTAATTAAAATTTATATATATATATATATATATATATATATATATATAACTATATATATATATAGATAAAGATAATGTTGAGGTTGATTTAAATGGTAAAAAGGAATGAGTGTCTCGTATTTTGGATTCAATAGATAATAGAATACTATAACAATGTAATGAAAATGAAACATATGTAAATATATATATATATATAGGGATAATATATATTTAAAATTTATTTTGATTTTTTTCTAAAATTTTCCACATTAATATATATGATTGATTTTTCGTTGAGTGTAAGGTTTGAACAAGTAATACATCCATGGAGGGAAAAATGCTGTGCATTTCTCCTAACAAATATAGTTTGGTAGCCAACTTTTGTCATTAAAAATTGATGGATGTCTGCTTTATAGCTGGATGGGTTGCAAGTAGATTATACAATGTAATCAAAACCCAATGCTCAAAAAATAATATTAGATTTTCTCAGACTTCTTTATCAACACTAAGGAATAGACATATGCAATATTGATTTTATATTTTTATCTCCATAAATTAATGTTAGGTCTAAATTTGAATTTATTTTTTATTTTTTTATTTATTCACTTTGTATTATATTATTAAACTTATGTTAATAGAGACTTGAACCTGAAACTTTTAATACACTCACCACTCTTTTACCATTTGAATTAGGCCTTAAGACTCAAAAGAAAATTCAGAATTTATTATGTAATCCATACTAGTAATTTGAATATATTTATTCAATATATTAATCACGTAGCTATTAGATAGTATTTGAGTTTATATTTCTAATCAAAATGTCATTTTATATTATATCTAAAACACTTGATGGATACGTTATTTGAAATTTGATATGAGTACAAAATTAAAGTATTTAACTCTAAATTGTGGTCCGGTACAAAATTACGTGATCCCATGAATCTGATTTCAGCCAACATATACATGTATAAGTATAACCTAAGTTTCAACGTAAAAATAAAATATAAATGAGTAGAAAGGAGGCGTGGATGATCTAGAATCTTCCTGATAACGCACAGTGACTTCTAGTTTAGGATAAATAAAATTTCAAAATAAAAAGTAAAATAAAAATCCCACGAGACCATGTGCCAATGAAGTCCAGGGAATCAGGGATACGCATAAAGTGTAGTTAGCATAGAATTTTTATAATATAGAAACAATTTTCAGTTTAGTAAATATGTAGAGTTTTGGAGAAAATATACGTTATCTTAAAAAAAAATTACTAAAATAAATCGAAAATCAAACTAATGCATCCTAGCAATATCGGTGTACACATTAGCAATACCGTGGTAATTGACTACGGTATTGTAATTTTTTTTTAAGTCAATGTCATAGTAATTATTTGTGGTGATAATAATTTTTATTTTTTTTAGTCAAATCTGTAGTCATATTATAAAATATATATATATATATATATATATATATATATATATATATATATATATATATATATATATATATATATATATATATATATATATATATATATATTTAGTCAATATCGTTGTCATTGTTTGAGACATGAGAATTTACAAAAATTATTATTTTTAATTAGCTAATACGCAGATTGGTAAATGACCAGTGGCTTTAAAAAATTACAATCATGATGCGTTTATCGCGACATTATTTTGATTATCAAAGCGCCGCCGATTTTGTGTCTTCAAGGTTTGTTGTGACATTGCCTTCTTGATATATTATTGTCAACCTCGATCCTCTTGGACCAAGATGTTGCTAACGCCGCAAACCACGTTTGTCCACAACAACAGCGAGTTCTTGGTTGAGTGGCGAGGGTGTCGTATATTATCGTGACGTTCACTCTTCGGCCAATTTCGCTTTTTGGATGAATGTCGTAACAAGTTTGTAGGTGTCGCGGCGTTATTGATTGTTTTGAGGAGACTCTTCACGTTTGTATCGCGGCATAAGTTTTGATGTCGCAGCCATGACTTATAGCCGTTTAGGAAGCTGAGAAAATGTGTGAGTGCTAAGGTAAGAAATAAGGAAGGTCACGACACCTCAACATATGTCGCAATATAATAGAAGGCCATAAGACATTATAAGTTGTGTTGCGACATTGCAACTTATGTCGCGATAGAACAGAAGGTCATATTGCATAAGTTGTGTCGCGACATAATAAAAGGCCAGATGACATAAGTTGTGTCCCTACATTGAAACTTATGTCGTGATACAAACATGAAAAGTCCATGGGAAAACAACTAAATAATGTATGTCGCGACATTCATCCAAAGAAGTGTTGAGCGGGAATGTCGCTGATAATATCGCACCCGAAGACCCGACCCCAACTCTCTCTGATGCTCGCGGCGTATTGGTGTTGCGATGTCATTCGAGAGGTTGTGATTAAATGCGACCGGGAGCGTGTGCCGCGGCGGTTGAAAGATACAAGATTGGAAGGGAGAATTAGCGTGATCAAAATAATGTTGTGATAATTATTGCGACATTAACTAAAAAAATTAATTTTTTTAAATACAATGCCACGGTCAATTGATTAAATTTAACGATGTATTCTCCAGAAGGCGTGGTGGGACGTGCTAGTTTGGTATTATTTTTATTTTTTGACATATTTTAATTTTTTAAATAACATATATTTAATAAAACTCCAATATTATGTATGTCTGATGTGTTGTTTTCAAAAATGAGTTTTAGGAATTGTTTTGAAGTAAATATGGTATGTTTTTATTATTGTTTTAAAATTTTTTTGTTCACAAAAACAAAGAAAATAAGAAAAATATGTTTAGTTTAGGTACAAAAATCTTAAAATTGAATAATAAGAATAATTTTTAAAACAAAAAATTGTTATAAGAACAGTTTAAAAAAATATGAACTAAACAAGCCAAAAGTGCTTTTTTCTTTCAAAATAATTTACAATGTTTTCAAGAATCAAGTTGTGAGATCACCACCTACGTCACAACATAATAATCATTTTAGAGCAATTCAGGGTTTTTATCTTGGAATCATCTTGCACATCTCCCTCACATTATTAAAAAGTGATTCACTTGAATTTCTTCCTTTGCAAAATAACCAGAGGATCCAAACATATAAGTTTGATAAATATTTAAGTTCAAAACGCTTATCACTTTCAATCCAAAGTCCAAACCCTAACCTAACAAAGAATTCTCTGCAACATAATTTTCAACTATAGACAAATAATAAGACAAGATACCTTGAAGATTCTCTCTAAGAAATTTTTCCATTCATTTGCAATTCAATGACAGACCCATGTTTTATTTTCTTCTTATGATGTTTCATGTAAGAGCTATAGGTGTAATTAATATATAGTTTAGTCATCCAAATTATTATTTTTAAGATATTTTACGTACTTAACTATAATAGTTAAAAACTATGTTTTAATGAATGAGGAGTTCATATGATTTGACACTAAATTCAAATAAAATTCAATTTTCATAACACTTATCAAATTCATGTTCTATTTTATAACATAATGAATCAATAAATTACTTCTACATCAATATAGCGTGAAATGAATTTGACTTATTAAGAGTTTAATTATTAGTCATATAAGTTTTTAATATCCGATTTAAATGGTAAATGAGTAAGATGTGCATACAAAGGAATTAAGATCAAATTTAATAATATAGTATTACAATTTGATATGGAAAAGTGAATAGAAAAAAAAATTCATATTAGATTTATGAAATTACTTATTATTTCATGTGATAAACATACAACCCTGATTTAAGTGATTCCTTAGATTCTTGCTCACGTATAATTAAATTATTAATTTATAATTGAAAAAGCATATAAAACTAATATCAATGGATCAATATCTCTTTCGAATAATTTCTTTTTGAAGGGATATTCAACTAAAGTGAGCATTGGAAGAAAGTCAAAATTCAAATATATACTTCCCCCTACTTTTATATGAGTTGTCTAATACTAAAGTCAAAGCTGAGTTTGGTTTGAAAATGACTAATTGGAACATGCATTCATCAGCCCACTTGTTTTGACCAAAAAAACTCAGAGAATCATTGATGTGAACTTGTCAAGATTAAAGTAATAGATCTTTTTTCAGTGCCCACATGTTTTGGCTATCTTTTCGTTGATTTGAACTTTTTGGAGTCTTGTGGTCAATCCATTTCCATCTTCTACATAAACTGTGATTTCTTTCGTTTTCTTTGTTCTTCATACTTATCTTGGAAAACAGAGTTTGGCTAGAAAGAAAACCCAGAAGAAAGTCCATTAGAAGAAAAAAGATTGATCTTAACCTTTACCATTATGAAATGATTATTATATGCTATTCCTTTTTTTTTTTCCCTTAATGATGCCAAAACAAGTAGTAGAAAGATAATGCAAGCATGATATTTTGATAGTTAGAGTTTAAATTTAAGAAAAATATTTATATTAAAATTAGTAATTAATAATTTATTTTATCATTTTAGAAATGTTAACCAGCCCCATTCTTACCTTGTAATGCTAAAGTGATTGTTTTTTAAATATCTTATTTTATTTTTAGAAACACAAATTAAAAAAACTATTTTTTTTTTTTGAAAACCATTGCAAAACAAAAAATTTAAAAGGTTTATTAGTTTTGTTTTTTTAAAAATAGTTTATATTATAAAGAAATAAGGACATGTTTGCTTTTTTTTTTTTGAATTCTAAAATAAAAACATAAGAAAATATTAAATTTAGAAAACGCCATTTAAATTTAAGGAAAACCAAAGATGATGTTTATGTGTATTCAAGAAAGCTATTCTAAAGAAGGTTTACTTTAAAAATAAGAGAATAAAACCAATGAATTTTGAGAAAATTTAATTAATATATGGAAATTAAGATAAGAAAAGGAAGGAATCATAGTGGAGAATGGAAAATCCTAATAAAAATCATAACAAATAAAGGGTTAAGGGTTGATAGACTGAAGAGGATTCAAGGGTGATGGGGCTGATAGAAAATGGAATGAGCTGTCAATGAAAACCATACGTCTCACATGGTGCAGATAAGTACATGAATAGGTCGTTTGCCATTGTCACTCTTATCCTCCGTTTCCTCTAAACGACAACGTTTGTTGAAATGCTCACTAACGTATATTCTCTCTTCTGCTTTTGTTACATGTCCTCTTCCTTCAAGTCTGTCATCTCCTCTCTCTCTCACCAACTTATCTTCTCTCTCTTCCTGTGTTTCTCACATCTCCTTCACATGATCATATCATTTCTCTCTCTCTCACCTAAGCCACGGCTTTATACGGCTCCTTTTGTGTCATTACATTTTAAAATACAATGGTTTATATTGGAAAGGGATATTTGGTTAAAATGTACAAAATGTATCCCACAATTTACCAGGCTAACCCACTCTTGTTTTTTCAGAAAATAACATTTTAAGACTATTTACCCCTTCCTTTTTTCATAATGGGTTAGTCTCGAATGTTTCCTTCCCATTTTTCATGGTTGTCATTTATCTTTTGTCTCTCTCATTTCCTCCCCTCTTCTCTCTCTCTCTCTCAAGTCAGCCCTAGTTCAATAAAAACAAATACGATCCCATACTTCCTTCCCTCAAATTGAAGAAGAGATTGATTTCGAAAGAGCATTCCAACTTTTTCAGCTTTTGCTTGGCGATGGGCTTCGTGATTGACATTAACCGGCATCAATGTAAAGGTGATTATATTACATGCTTTCTTCATATTTTTGTTTATTGGAAGAAAAAGAGTTTGTCTTTTAAGGTTTTCCCAGGCGTTGTTATTTTCGGGCAACAAGAAGAGTTTGGGTCCATGAATGAATTATGATGTTGAAAGCGGTAAATGAGAGCTTGTCCCACGTACTTGATGATTTCGTCAGGGAGAGTGTATGATATGGAGTAGCAGTAAGAGTAGCGTATATCTGTGAGTGTCGTTGTAGTATTTTGAGAGTTGTTGTTCGGGATAAATGATGGAAATGATAAATTTATGGAGCAGGAATGTTGTCACTAATGGATGAAGTGTAATTTACTAAGATAATATAATTGAGAAGATGAGTATTCCAAAATAAAAAATAACAAAAGTTGAGTGCAATTGTTTGAGATGGAGGACTATTGCAATTAAAGTCTGATGACAATATAAATAGGGGATGAGAAGCAAACATCTCATTTTGTCTCACAAAAATTAGGGCTCCACGTTTTGAGAAGAAGATAAGAAAGGGAGAAGAAGAGAAGAAGAAGGGGAAGAAAATAAGATATGTTTTTGTATTGGAATTATTTGTATTGGATTTCTAGGGTTTTGGTATGGAGATTAGTTCCTCCTTTTTCTAGGGTTTTGTGGAGAGATCACATTAACCCTAGAATTGTTGTAGTTATGTGGATAAAACCCTAATTGGTATATAATAAACATAGAATCCATCGCCAATTATATGGATTGGGTGAACTTGAAGTAATCTACAAGGAGTTAACTGGATTTTTACACAGGGTTTAGGTTGTGTGAAGTTCCAAAACCACCAATACCCCAAGTGTTATGATGTGGTTTTGGATATGAATTAGTATTTAGTTTTGGTATTATGGAATGAAGTGTATGGCAGAAGAAAAATGGAATTACGAAGATGGCCAAAAGCGACATTTAAGGCAAAACCACGAGGTGATGCAGGGTACGAACGAGGTGAATGCAGGTACCACCTCTGAGAACCCATTTGATGCAGAATTTGCCAAGGCGAGTGATAGGTACCTGCCTAAAATGTGTTGGTACGGTACCAAACATAGTGAGTACAGTACCCACCGGTGTCCAAAAGCCGGATTTGGTAATTGTATAGTTAAGCTTAAATTCCACTGTGTAGATAATTATAAAGCCTTAATAAATGATTAAGAGAGGTTCAAAGAAGAATGAAATTCAATGAAAATGCACCGTACCTCGCCGCCTCGGCGAAGCGGATATTCATTGAGTGTGAGTAAATGCTAGTTACTAAAAGTGACTTGCATGTGAAATATCTGATTAAGTTTCACACTGCAGCTATATCTGCGACGATTAATCTTTTCGCGATGATAGTTTAAAGGTGTGTGAGAATTTAAAAAGCGAAGGAGGGGAAAGTTGTGGGTCAGTATTCGAGTTGTGCAGCGGAAGGGTGGAGTGTTACAAACCTATTTTTCAAATACTAGTGTATTAGCCCTTCGCTACATTTTGGTATTTAATGGTTTTGTTGTAAACCATGATACAATGCAAGCAATGGGTTTATGACAAGCAGATAATTTTGATTTAAACCATATGTGAAAACCAAACAAGTAATGGTTTTGAAGTATTCAACCATACTTTTAAAAAGCAAGTACGCAATGGTTTTGAGTTGTAAAACCATATTTCAAAGAGCAAGCAAACAATCAAGCAAAAATATATTTTCTAAAATAGGCCTAACTAAAATCCCTAGTTTTAAACAAACATACGGTAAAAATTATTCATTGTAATGCAGTGGGTATTTAGGATATAATTCATACATTTTAGATTTGCACAGTCGATGAACTTAGTTAATGCATCATGACATTTAAAGGAGACCGTGACACGTCTTTAGGTATATAGGGTTAACGCTAGCTAGATTATGGTGAGCAAGGCCCTGCATATTTCACTAGAATTGACAAGGCTCTTCCCACTTAGGTGATGCGGACCAGTCCGATACTTCGGCATGGTTGAAGCCCGGACTTAGTGTTTACTAGAACACTGTGACGGGAAAGGCCTCCAGGTGGTTGATGATTTATAAGCATGTTTCTCCCGAGTTTTGAAATCAACCCTTTGGTGCATCGTCGAAACCCAGGGCTCACGTGTTTATTTTAAAGCAAACAGCCCGGTTGAGACGGACTCAGTGTTTATTTTAAAGCGACGGTTGAGCCCGAACTCTGTGTTTATGAAGAGTTTTATAAACCTTTAAAACTAGCGGATTAGGCCCAAGCTCCAACGTTATTAAAGTTTATAAACTTTAAACAAAGCAAGCAAAGCAAAGCGAGTATGAAAGTTTTAGAAACTTTTAAGGCAAAGCAAGCGAGGTTTAAAAATGTCTTGAAAAGATAGTCACTACAGTTTGAGATATTTTCAGAAAAACAAAACATTTTATAAGCATACACTCAACAAGAGGCTCGTTTGGCTCATTTATTTTTCCTTATTGTTTAAAAACTATTTTTCTAGTCTACAGACTGGACCGTGAAGCGTAGTAAGATTTTCTGACTTTAGTATCGGTCTTTGTAATTAATAATATTTTGTAAGGAAATGCTTTGTGAATTTGTATAGTGGAAGCATATGTATGTACATAAGTGTAATTTTGTGGAAATGTGAGCTTGAGGCTCTTTTGAAGAATGTTGTTAGTTTGCCTGTTGGAAAGTGTAAATTGTGTTTACGAGGAATTTGGAATATGTCGCATATCAAGCATTCTCTTCTGAATTTACAAAAATCACGAGTTAGAAAGGAAAGAAAAAATTTTATACGAGTTTCGACAAGCAATGCGACCGCTTCACGGGATTACTTCTAGTCGTTAGAAATGGCAATTTTGAAGAAGTCCCAATGGAATTGGCAGCAGCACTCTGCATTGTTAGTAAGGGTAGGGAGTGTGTCAACCCAGTCGATTAGCCACAAATAATTTATGAAGTTGTAAAACACAATGGAAACCATCCTAGTTGGAAAAATTTTGCATAAGCTTTTCCAGTGGCCCACTTGAAATCAATGGAAACTAAAAGAAATGCTGAAACAGGGGTTAGTAAAATTTTAGGTGAATATGAAAAATTTGATCATAAATAAAGTATGGAATTGTGCAACAATGTTAGAGGTTAATGAAAAGCCAGGTAGAAAAAGATTGCACCTTGTGGAGATTAAAAGACATTTCACCAATTTTAATGATAATATCACTTGGTAGTCCAGTTGAGCAAAACCTGGGATCATGATGAAGCTCCATTAGAATATGGAAAAATCCTACTGGAATAGATTATTCAATCAAACCACATGGATGCTAAGTTAAATAGTTTATGAGCTTACAATCCCAGCCCTGCCTGGATTAAGCACAAGCAAAGTTTAGAGTATTTCATACAATTACATTATTATACAAGGTCCAACAAAATCATAATCTAATGGAGGTAACAATTGGATTGATATGCAATTGGCTTATATTATTTCATACACTGAAGGTAACTAGCTTGAGTCAATTGATTAAAACAGAATCATAATCGAATGGCTAGCTGAGAATAGAAAATTGTGACATTATTACATGAAAAAAGTGGCCTCAGATTTCTAGTCTCCCAGATTTTCCTAGCATGGGTGATTTTCCAAAGGTCTTTTCACTGAAATAATTGTAGAGAGCGAGAGAGGAGGGGGTCCATGAAATTCCGAGACAAGAAGAAAACACAATTTCATACTTTGTGCATAACAATACAAAATGTAGATTGTAGAATGTAGCAAATACACTTGAAAAAATTCTTTGGAGATAAAATTGTTGTTGAACATGAGTTGATTGTAAGTTAATGTAGCTTTTGACATAAATGAATTTCACCTCAAGATACATAAAATTCTTGACATCCGAAAACAATTTCAAATTTTTAATCTAAGATTATGTATATCTGCTTGATATGTATGCACTGGATTGATATGTATACTTGCTTTTTGCTTCATTCCTTTTAAGATTCTCTAAATGCTCATAGATTTTAGTTTTTGAACTAAATTAGTTTTTCATTAGTTCAGGGTTTACACTTATTTGTGGGATTATTTTTCAATAAAATATTTTTTATGCCTTTGTACTAGTTGAAACATTTTTTATGTAGTGCACTAGATGGAAACATACCAATAAGAAAGGGGAATAGATGTTTTTCCTATTTGATTCTTCAAAGCAACCCTTTTATTTTATATTTCTTTTTCTATGTTGAAGATTCAATTCCAATAACTAAAAAAACATCACATTAAACTGTCTCCTAAAGAAGACCAGAAAATATAGAAGAAAATGTTGAGAAGGCAACTAGCACTTCACCAATTTGGATTCAAAGTATACCTAATGAAGATTACTTCCCTTCTAAAGTGGCGTGTTTATCACATGTAAGTGTTATTGCAAAGATAAAAAAGAGCTTGAAGGAAACCCAACTAGAGATGTTTAAAGTATCTTGTTATTTATTAACTTAAAGTGTGTATTTTTTGTAATTTTGACTACATTTATATAACTATATTTATCTAACTTTATTAACATAAAATTTGTTATTTATACAGTAGTGGTGATTGTGACATGTTTTTGATCAAATATGTGGAGTACCTTGTGCACAACCATCCTATGGACACGTTAAAAGGCAAATGAATGAGATGGTTTAGAGAAAAAATGGCAATGGAGTTTTACTTCCATCAAGATCTTCTAATATAGTCTCATACTTGTAATTGGATATTGATGAACATGGTTGTGTCGTTACAATAATTTTTTTTTTTGTAAAGTGTTTATGTATGTAATGACTCTTATGTATCTATTGAGAAAGTTTATAAATTATTGTATCTATTGCTAAATGTGACTATATGATTATCTTGGTCGTAGAGATCCATAAAAATAGTATTGTTGGAGTAGACTTATATTGACATGGACAAATACAAGAAACTTAACCATAGTTACATTCTTGTAAACTTGTTAAACTGTAAATTTAACCTCTGTTAAGTTCAATGTAAAGGAAACTTAACTACAATTACGTTCAGGTAAACTTAACCATTGTTAAGTTCAATGTAAATTAAACTTAATTATAGTTACGTTCAGGTAAACTTATTTAACTGAAATATTAACCATTGTTAAGTTCAATGTAAATGAAACTTAACTACAGTTACGTTTAGGTAAACTTGATTAACTGAAAACTTAACGACTGTTAAGTTCAATGTAAACAAAACTTAACTACAGTTGCGTTAAGGTCTACTAGTTTAACTAAAAACATAACCACTGTTAAGTTCAATATAAAAGAAACTTAACTACAGTTACGTTTGAGTAAACTTGTTTAAATGAAAACTTAATGACCGTTAAGTTCAATGTAAACAAAACTTAACTACAGTTATAATCAGGTCAACTAGTTTAATTGAAAACATAACCATTACTAAGTTCATTATAAAATAAACTTAACTATCGTTACGTTTAGGTGAAATCGATTTGCTGAAAACCAAACCACTGTTAAGTTGAATGTAAATGAAACATAACTACAGTTATGTTTAGGTAAAAGTAATCCAAGCTACTATTACTGTTAAGTTGAATGTAAATGAAACACAACCGTATTTAAATTTAGTTGACGTTTCACTGAAAACTTTACAATTTTTTTCACGTACATATTTTCAAAAAACTAAGAAGGATACTATAACATAGAAAAAAAAATGCATTTATGGAAATATTAATAAGTCTATTATCCCACAAAAAAAAAAAGCTTTAACTTCTCATTACAAATGAGTTGATATTGATGGATGAACTTACACTTTATTTTTAAGTTTTAAGGTCATCACTAAATCACAAGCTAGTAACAAAATATGATAAAATGTCTGTTTCTCTTTCCACCATATACAAAAAATCACAATAATAAGCAAAAATATGAGTTCTGAAAGTAGATTCAATGAAAATTTTACTAATGCTCTAATGAGACTAGTCGTTTGCAAGACCTTCGGTTATGACCATAATCAGCACATCGACCACAACGTCGTGTGCGTTAACATAGAAAAAAAATGCATTTATGAAAATGTTAATAAGTCTATTATCCTATAAAAAAAAAAAAAAAAGCTTAAACTTCTCATTACAAATGAATTGATATTAAGGGATGAACTTACATTTCATTTTTAAGTTTTAAGGCCATCAATCAATCACAAGCTAGTAACAAAATATGATAACATGTTTTTTCTCTTTCTACCATGTACAAAAAAATCACAATAGTAAACAAAATTATGAGTCCTGAAAGTAGACTCAATGAAAATTTCACTAATGCTCTAATGAGTTTGGTCGTTTGCAAGACTATCAGTTATGACCAAAATCAGCACATCGACCACAATGTCGTGTGCGTTTACCCTTTCCACCTGAAGGGATTATCTCTTTTCTTGGTCTTCCAACTGTCCGCCTTGTTTTTGGAGATAATAAAACTCCACTTCTGATATTATTAGGCACCACCCAATATTTTCTATGTCCAAGAGGATATATTGACTCAACATATGAAGCTAACAATGAATTCATAGTGTAATATTTGAAGTAGAAAAAATAACATGACATTTGTGCATATCTACGAGCGACAATAACATGTGAACATGGTATGTGATCAAAATCAAAATGCTGACATGTGCAAGAACGAGTTTGCAAGTTCACATGATCACTTATTCCATTATATTTAACATTATACTCCATCAAGTTAATTGCTTCAACTTCATATGTTGATGTATTGATGTACAAAATCCAGAAATACATGTACCAAGAGCCATAAAAAAGTACTTAAATCAATTGTCATGGTCAATAACTATATCAGTAATGGTATCAAGATTTTTCTACTCCAACACATAACAATATGATGACAAAACACTATAAGACTCCTCTAGTGCACCTCTAAGAGAACTTAAAACAATTTCTCTAACCCTCCATGCCTTTATCATTGCTTATCCCCAAGCCTCACTTGCTTCGAATATCAATTATAATGTCTTTGGGACAATATTGATGGCTAACCAATTCATATATTTCTCTTATACTTTCACAAATCAACCTACTCTTGCATGGTGATGATCACGTGATATCATGTCCAAACTATAAGTGTGTGTTGAATTATAAATGTTTATCTCAAACAAATAAGAATTTCCCAACTTTGTTGCACTAAGTCACCACTTGTATTCTTTATCAACACAACAAACAAGTAATATCTTGGTTGAAGATTTTACTGTTCTGAACCGGAACTTTCTTTTCAAAGCAATCATACACAACTTTTTATGAAATTTTTTCTTATTGGAGTATATTTGGTATTGTTCTATATGGTCATCACCAACTAAAAATGGTTCATTTGTGCTTCTTTCTGCATGTGTTTCATATTCTCCAATTGGCTCTTCCATCAAATGAATTTGCATCACTTGGCAATCATCACAACTCATACTTACTCTATTTTCATAATTGAAATCACTCGCAGGTTGAGTGTTAAAATCAATATTGATGATTGATTCATACTCATGGTTGTTATTTTTATATTGTGATACATAATAGAACTGACAACTTACCATCATTACAATTCAATTGAATGAAAAATTTTATATCTCCATAATCTCTTTGTTGTATAGGAGCGGTTGATATAATGAAAATAAACACATGCTTCATTGAAACGTTATTTTCTCTTGGATCTACTCTCAAAATTTGGTAAACAGTCTTTAATTATTCTTTATATATTATAGTCTTACTAAGTTCAATACCTTTACCTTTGCAACTTTCGAAGTGGTACATGTTTCCATTTTTGCATCCAATATCCTTCATATAAAATAATTATTCCCCTTCATCAATCATTGCTTAACAAAATAAAAATTAAAAAATAAATAATAATGAATTAATAATATTAAGTAAATTTAAAGTAATAGTTGTATGTGAATTTTATCTTTAAGTTGTTTTACTCTGAGCAAGCGGTATTTCTGAATTTTTTTTTTTAATATTGATTAGATGATTGAATCAGTGAACCCAGTGAAAAGAGAAAATATAGAAATTGCAAATGGGGACCCAAATTGATTTAGCAAACTAAGTTTTATATGTCTAAGTGATATTAGGAGAAATAAATGAGTAAAAAGGAAAAAAATCAAAGGAAATGACATATGGCATGTAGGAAAGGGAGGAAGCTTCCTTCCTTTTAAAATGCAGTTAAGGCTGATCCATAAGAAAAGAAAAAATAGAGAAAGGTAAAGTTAGAGAGGGAAACCACGCCTCTCTGCAGATTTTCCGACGATCGGACCATAGGTCTCCGGCGAAGCAGAGAAGTCCTTCCCTAGTGACCAGGCTACAAGTAGGGACCGGAGCAGGGTTTTAAACCATTTCAGTGAGTAGAGTCTTCTCACTGCTTGGTCTTCGCCTGCAGGATTGTTGGGTAGTTATCGGCCTTAGGGGAAGTTTGGATGCGTTTTAATAGTGGGAAGAGTGCCATTGTGGTGAGTGCGCAATAACCCTAACATAGAGCTGATTTTTGGGTACGAAGTGAAAGGGGTGGTAGTGTGTCCTTCTAGTAAATTGTAGCCACATCAATTGGCTTGATGTTAGGCTTTTAATTCTCGATTTGGATAATATACGTAGACTAAGTTATAGTCCCTTTTAATAA
The DNA here is from genome assembly GCA_016808115.1 of Tetrastigma voinierianum. Lineage (NCBI taxonomy): Eukaryota > Viridiplantae > Streptophyta > Magnoliopsida > Vitales > Vitaceae > Tetrastigma > Tetrastigma voinierianum. The sequence continues at coordinate 79,561 of JAEQBH010000891.1, read as the reverse complement.
AAATTAAATGACTAAATCTAGTCCGGTCGGTTGTCGATTCGAGTCAACTAGCCATACCTTAGAACAGGTTTTGGATCCAGAAATAAAGAGGAATTTGGTAGTAAGTCCTTCTGTGAAGTCATAGCCACATCAATGAACTTGATATTCGGATTTGGAATTTCTTAATTCGGACTTTTTGTAAGACAGTTATGGTCTTTTTACTCTACAGTGATCAAATGAGGTCGTTAATTGCGTCAAACGAGTGCCGATCAAACGAAGTCGTCAAAAGCGATGATGCGTCAAGCGGTGTTGTCGAAAGCGTTAGTGCGTCAAACAGTGTCGTCAAGCGTTAATTGCGTCAAGCGGTGGTCGATCAAACCGGGGTCGTGAAGCGGTGGTAGTCAAAGCGATTGTCGTCAAGCGGTGGTAGTCAAGCGTTGATCGTCAGCCGGTGTCATCAAGCGGTGGTGTTCGTCAAGCGGTGGTGCGTCGAATAGTGGTCGTCCAACGGTGGTAAATATTACCAACCGTGGTAGATCAAACGGTATTCGTCGAAGCGATCTTCCGTCAACGATTACTTTCGTCGATTCGAGTCAGCTCGTAAAAGTTGACTACGCGCTGACCTCGACTTGAGGTCATATCGTGTTTGAACTCCGATTTGGGTGTTCTTGGACTCTGCGCCAGGAAAGCCCATGGAGTCAAGAATGCATTGATATGCCTGAGGAGGATGTTAGATGTCAGACCAAGGTGTTTGACTGAGCTCGTCACTTCAGTGCAGCTCGTCGGTTGGTCGACTCGTCAAAGTTGACTACACATGACCTCAACCCGGAGTCATATCTCCTTAGATTTGAACTCCGATTTAGGTGTTCTTGGACTCTATGGAAAGCCCATTGGTCAAGAATGCATTAATATTCTTGAGGAGTATAGAGATGTTTGACCAGGGTGGTAGACCAGGCTCGTCCAGTTCGGGTCTGCTCGTCGATTCGGAGTTTATTTGTGTGACCTCCAACCCCGGAGTCTAACTCTCGTCGAACTCGGTCAGGTGTTCTTGCACTCTATGGAAAGCCCATTAGTCAGAATCCATCTACATATAGAATGTTTAAATTGGAACTCATATTAAACTCCGAATCAATCTAACCAAAACCACTAGTACACTTGAATAATATTGTTCTTTAATGGTTTGGAATAGGTAACGGAGAAACCAGCAGCGGTGAGATTCCAAGGATTGGAATCAAAGTGCAAATATTTTGGGTTTGTTCACCAACTCTATTCCTCGTTTCAAGTTTTGCATGTTGTTCTAAGCATATTGAATTGATTTAATTGGTTTTGGGAAGTTGTGAAATATTTGCATATAAAAATTTCATGATTATTGAAAATATTGTTTATACAAGCGTACATATTGTACTATATTTTGCTATAAGGATTTGGAAACGCCCTTAATGGGAATGTTAACCGTTTATTTACCGCGTTAAGGATAGATTGAGTATACGATAGGGTCGAATAAGCGATCACTGCGAAGACTATTGATGTATGCGCTCCGTTCAGTGGCAAACGGGACCGTATCAGTAGTGTTACTATTTGATTGTTATAACCGGTCGGCCCGGTAGACAGTCGCGTGTTATAAAACCATGTAATCTGCGACTGCGGCCAGCAGGACGTCTGCAGTGACTACGATATCTACAATATCTCGAAGGCATAAGGTTAAATTCGTTAAGAGCATGGCCCGAATTGATGGGCATGACTGAATTGATTAGCATAAGCGAAGTGATTGACAGAGCCGAGATTGATTAGCATCATGAATTTTCGGAGGCTAGATTGATTTTCATAATTGAATTGAATGTGAGAACTAAATTCGATTGTGAGCATATTTGAATTGATTTTGAGATTGTGAAATATTGATTATGAAAAATGTATTTATGGGATGATCAATGAACTATAATTTGTGTATATATATAACAAAATTATATGTAATGTATTTATATTGATCATCAAATGATTGAAAGTTAAGATTATTAAATTGCACTAAATTGATTCATTGCAGGCGAGGAATGGTTGTATAGAACCACTAAGCATGAAAATGCTTGGCGCATTGTTTACCAATGCGCAGTGCCGAAGTGATAGATAGTGATCGATGACGGACCCAAGATCGGAGTGTCGGAGTCATAAAGAAAAAAATCTGGGTATGCTCAGGCATGTGCACTCATTTCATGTATTTCTTTTTGATATGGATATTTTGTATAAACAATTTGAATCACGGCGAACATCTATTTTGTAAATCATTTTGAAAAAGGCTTGGATGCTGCATTGTAAATGGATTTTGTTAAATGTAAATGTTTATGAGGCTTGCCCAATTTAAATGTCGCCATAAGATATGATTTGGGTAATTTTGAGGTGATTTTGGTGGCATCCGGACTCGAGTTCGAGATCCGCCCAAGCAGGTCGAATTCGGAGTAAGGGCGTCAAAGCTTAGCTGAATTAAGTTCTTTGTAAAGGAAACTTAACCGTAGTTACATTCAGATAAAGTCCTTTTAGTACAAACTTAACCATTGTTAAGCTCTTAGTGAAAGAAACTTAAGTGTAGTTACGTATATGTAAAGTTGTTTTAACAAAAAACTTAACAGCTATTAAGTTATTTGTAAATAAAACTTCACTATAGTTATGTTCAGGTTGTAAAATCTAGGAAAAATTCAATTTTTATGAAAAAGAGTAAAATGGTAATTTTGGTTGGAAATCGGAAATTTTCTAAATCTCGGATGGCCAAGCTTGAACTTCACCATTGGATTCGTGCTGCGAGAAATCTGATTCTTCAGTCGAATTTCGTCGGATTAGAACTGTCAGATTTCAGAGAGACATCGGATCATCGGGTGACATATGACATGATCGTATGGATGCCACATGGGACCCTAGGGGAGTGACACATGGCATGAGCCATGTGGTGCACTTGTGTGAATGGCTCACATTGAGCCATATGTCAAATGAGGGAAGGGAAAAGAAAAATCAAGAAATTAAGAGAAAAATGGTGGTGATGACAAGTGGTAATGGAGGAAAGTGGAGGGAAGTTTCCCCCACTTTTGGACCATTCGTTTGATGCAATCCAAATGAGAAAAGGAAGAAAAATAAATATAAGAGAAACTAAAAGAAAGGAAAAATAAGAGAAATAAGAGAAAAATGGGAAAATGAGATGGGAGCAAACAAAAGGAAGGATGTTCGGTGGATAAGAAAGGGAGAAAAAGAAAGAAAAAGAAAAGAAAAGGAGGGGAATCAAACAGGAGAGAAGGAGAAGAAATCGGATAGAGAGAGAGAGAAATGGGAGAGAGAAACAAAAAGTGAGATTTTCCCGGCATTCCGACGGTTGAAGCTCGACGGTCCGAGAAGAAAAGTCGATCCACGCATCGAGAGCTACTCGTGGGTACCAAAATCTTGGAGTTTCGTCAAACTCCATGCGGTAGGAAATTTTCCTACTTTGATTATTTTAACCTAAAAGCCATTTAATGACATACTTTCTTCGAATTCGTATTTGGTTGTGTGATTTAGTCAGATTTTGGGGCCGAGATATTGGAAATTTTGGGACTCGTTATGGGCCAGTCCGGGCGTATTGAGGTTTGGTTTTGATCCCAGGCGATGTCTTTGGAGTTTTATTTAGGTGTTTGGTGTCACAGTGATTCGTTGACGAATGAAACAAAAACAAATGGTTCATAGCAGTGAAGGGACCGAGAGGTGCCCTAAATTTATGGGTTTGAGATTGGGACCATTTTATGTGTTGTTGCTTGATTGAATAACATGTTGTGTGTGAAAAGATCATGTTGATATATGTTCTTTTGATGTATGTGAATTATATGTAGAAAATATAATTATTTATATGAGTTGAAAATGTTGCATGTAGTTCGTTTGCATGTAACATGTTATAGTATGAAATGACATAATTGCATTTCATATGCATGAGCTTGTCGCGTCAAGTCGGGTGTATGCATGGTATTGGTTGTCGCCATTCTTGGTGAGATGTGTAGTGAAATTTCGAAAATTGGGATAACGTCAGTGAGACTTACGGATGCATAAAATAGTAATAATAAATTTTGTGTGTTTGGATGAAGCGAGATGGGGTGAGATCCCCTATGGTGAAGAGCCGAAATTTGTCTTGGTTAGGCAATATGTATCGGCTTGATAAAAGTTCGCGAAAGTGTTGGAAGCGTCACGAAACTGCGGTGAGACCTTGGAAATTCTCCACCCACAAAAACATACGAGACTTGTTAAAAACAAGTGAATATCAGAGTTTGTCCAATGAATTTTGAATTATAAAACAATAAGTTTTTGTTTTGGAAAAAAGGTCATTAAATGAAACACCAATGACTGATTTTCACACTTGACATTTACATGTATGAGGGAGTCGGTCAGGACTCGGGTTATGGGCATGAGAAATCTCATCTCATGCATGATATGAAATATTCCGTATAGGATTGCATTTTCTATATGGAATGAGGTTTGATGTATGTATGCCATTGTATGTGCATTTAGGTGGGGAGTTGTAACACCCCAAATTATGTCATAACAGTTTTATAACATGTTTAGGATATAATAAAAGTAAAAACTATATTTTTCACAATAAAATAAGAAGATAAAAGCCCAAAATAAGCAGAACAGAATTTATAATTAAGGGTAAATTAATAATTTATCAATTCATGACCCGAAGGGTCATAATTTAACAAGTTCATATGTCAATCAGGAATATGTATAAGTTAAAAGTAAGAATAATAGAGAAATTGGACCTAAATGCAAAAATGGGAAAGAAAGCAAAATGAGTAAGCGAACATGACCTTAACTCTAAAAAGGAGGATAAGATCGAAGACGAAAAAATATTTCATTTGGTCTTGGGAGAAAGAGGCAAGGGAATGAAGAAATAAGAAAAGGAAGAAAAAATCAAGGAAAAGGCATGTGGCATGTAGAAAGGGGAGGAAGTTTCCTCGCTTTGAAAATACGATTAAGAGGTGATTCGTAAGAAAAGGAAAAAAGGAGAAAGAAAGAAAAGGAAGGAAAGGGGAGTTGTAGAAAGAAAGAGACTCGTCTTCTCTCTAGGATTTCCCAGCGATCGGGCCGTGGTTTCCCGGGCGGAGGCAGAGGAAAGTTCATCCCTCCTTCTGAGGGCTTCGCATAGAGACCGGAGTTGGGGAGTTTTGACAAACTCCGAGAGGTATGAAATGCTATAGTTTTGGTATAGAAAGTATAGATACATGGTTTGGAACCCTCTATTTTGTTTAAGGGTTGTGGGGTGATGTTTTGCCCTAAGGGAAATGTCTAGTTTCAAGTTGAACCAAGGGAAATTATCTTGTTTTCCTTATCGTATGCATTATCCGGACTTTAGGACTGGTTTTGGGTTGAGAAAGAAAGGGAATTTGACAGTGAGTACTTCTAGTAAATTTTAGCCACATCAGTGAACTTGATGTTAGACTTTTGAATTTCTCGGTCGGACCTCTGTCTGTGAGTTATGAAGTCTGTTCACTCGCAGTGTCAGTAGGGTTAGCTCGGTGGTCGGTCGGCAGCGAGGATTGGGTCGAACGTGGGGTCGGTCGGTCGAGCCGGTCGGTCATTTCGTGCGGGTTCGACTACCACACATCTTGTGACCTCCGACGGTCATAACGTCGTTCGAACTCCGTTTGAGGTGTTCTTAGACTACATGGAAGCCCATTGGTCAGATTGAAACCATATGCAATGGAGCAATGGGTACTAGAGCTGACCAAACGAGGCGGTCGGTCGAGCAGTCGGGTAGAGGTAGCCGGGGTAAGGTGGCTACTCGCGTGTGAGACCTCCCGACTTGAGGAAGGTCCTGCTTCTTCGATCCAGAACTTAAGTTTTAGGTGTTCTTGAATGGAAGCCATTGAGTCAGATTCCATCCATGTGCCTGTGGAGGGCAATGGGTACTAGAGCTGACCGGAAAGGGTAGGTCGGGTAGGCTGGCTACTCATGTGAGACCTCCAACTTCAAAATGTCATAACTTCTTCGTTTGAACTCCTTTTCGGGTGTTCTTAGACTATATGGAAAGCCCATTGAGTCAAGATTCCATCTATATATAGCTTGTTAAAATTGGAACTCATATTAGGTCTAGAAATCATGAAAAACAGTAAGAATTTACACTAATATATAATTATTTATGCGTATAATGAGATATGAAAAATCGAATTCGAATAAATGAGTGTACATATAACATAATTTGGATGACCATGTCGTTCGAATATGAGAGATATATCACGAAACATAAAATACACATGGATTGTCTACTTAGAACCTGGTAGAGGGATAGTTAGGCATGCCTATTAGGGAAAAACAAGTCTGCAGTATACATTACAGTTGGCCTCGTTTGGGTCATTACAACGCCTTCGAGCCCTTATAGATGGTCATTGTCGCCTGATGATGCCGATTATATCGGGCCCTTATAGATGGTTGTGTCTCGTCTGATGATAACAACGCCTTTGTGCCCTTATAAATGGTGCGTTTATGCCATCACATTGATATGACATAACCAGTATATAGAGCTCTGTTTGACACCCAGTGGTATAAGCCTTTGGGCCCTTATAGTTTATTTATCCTTGAAGGTTTACTGTGAGCGTAAATATAAAAAATGACTTGAATATGACATATGAAATGATATGATATGATAAGAGAAGCATAGCACAGCTATGTGATGATAAATATCTTGTGTGAGAACATGAAGTAAAGTGAAAGATGATAAAGAAAAAGTATATGAAATATAGTAAAGAATGAACATGTTATGAAAAAAGTAGATATGAAATGGAAATATATGTAAGTTGTATATTTGTCATAAATATATGTATGTGTATAAAATGAGATGATCCTTATTAGGGGTTGTCCATTTGAGTTTATTCCCAACGGCGTAAAGCTTGCTTGCAGTGTTTTCATCAGGTGTAGGTACGGAAGAGGAAGCTAAGAGGGCAGGACGATCCTTGCAGTGGAAGGTCACACATCACTAGGTGCCGCTAAGAAGACCTTTTGGTCTAATATATATGCTTATTTTGTTTCTTTTGTAAACAATGTAAATATTGTAAATGTTGAACATTCCATATGGAGCTTGTATGTATATTTTGTAATCCGTTTCTCTGAAAATATAATCTGAGTTAAATATTTAACATTATATGAATGAACAAGCTTAAAGTTTATAAGTTTATAAAAATATATATATATGAAACATTAAACAAACCAGGGTTTAGGCGTTTTTGGAAAAACTGGGATTTAGAAGCGACTGGAATAGAGTATATGATGAAAAACATGTGTTTAGTAATGTATTGGCACGATATTGGATGTCCTTGTGTTTTGTATGGATGGATCGTCTGAAGAAGTGGCGAGAGTGTTAACCCGAGGAGCAAGAGTTATAAACTACGAGCCTTCATAAATGTGTACCTAATGGCCATGAAGTATGCGAAATATCCACGGGACATGGCTCGGGTATTGGATAGATTGGCCAGCTCCACAAAGCTCCAGTAGACAGTAAGAAGACATGGAGCGGAGGAACGATGGTCGAGCATGGAAGAGTCGAGTCGAATTCTGGTTAGAAAAGCTAGAAAGGGTATTGGAAGAGGTTAAGACCCTCCCAGATCGAGAGAGTATCGTATGCAGTCTCACTATTGCGAGGGGTGAGGCATATGATTGTTGGAAAGCGGTGCTTTCCGAATCCGAGATTCCAAATCCAGCGACATAGAATTCTTTGTCAAGGGAAGTTTAAGGCAAAGTATGTCACATACATGTATAGGGAGTCAGTGGAAACAATTCTGAATATAGTAAAGGAACTTATACGTGGTAGTATGAAATAGTTCGGCCCGTCTCGGCAAATATGCACGAGAAGCGGTCCTCAGAAGCATTCAGTGTAAATGATTTGAAGATGGACTACATGATTCCATCGAGATGTACTTACTTTTGTGACTTCTCTCGATAGGTGAACTTTATCGGTTGGTCCAGTACACTTGATGAGTGGAGAGGCCCAGAAACAGTGTGAAAGTCTCAAAGAAGGCCCTTGAAAAGGAGCCTCCTCCTCTTACGGTAAGAATTTTAAGATGTTTAAAGCAGAGTTAGTACGGGGTTCGACTACGAGGGTGAAGACGAGGGGTATAGTATCTAGTTCAGTGGGGTGCTTGGTTGGACGGGGAGAAATCTGGAGTGCACTCATTGCCGTAGGCGACATTCGGGTGTTTGCGAGGTTGTGTGAGGGTGTTTAGGTGTGGAAGCCTTGAGCATTTGATAGCCTGAGTGTCCTCGAGAGTCGGGGATAATAGAGTCAACGAGTGGTGGGAAGGGTCCACGTGACCATAAGCACTGGAACTGCGATCGGAGTAGGGGGTCGTAGTGGCCCATCTCGGCGTAGGACGAGGGCATCATTGTTGAATGATTGGTGATAATTCTGTGAGAACTTAGCACCTTCAAGTCACACTTTGCTCACATTTGCATGAGAATAGGTACTTTAATTGCTTTCATGTTTTACGGACTTGTCTGCGGGTTTTTGGTCTAATGCATAATTGTACGAGTTATGTCCAGGAAAACAAATATGGATCATTGAGGATGATGTATGGATTGGTGAAGTTCGAGAAGTGAAACAATCTTTGGAAAAGCACCAGTGCTTTGACATGTACGGTACACCTTCAACATGTCTTTAATTTTTATGCGAAAAAGTGCGAGAGAGCAACATGTCATAGATACACCTTGATGTCTGGGAGTACACCTATGCGAAAAAGTGGCAAGGAAGCAACTATGGGTACACCACTAGCTTGTCTTAGGACTACACGGCTAACGGGAGTGACGAGGAATTCGATCCTAACGCAAGGGCACGCTTGTCAATCAACTTTTAATGCGGGATCACATTGGAGAGGGGTATAAAAGCTAGAGGATACAAGGAGAAGGCAACTTTTGATTCTTAGGGTTAGGTTTTCATAGGAGAAGTGTTCTTTTCCATAGTTTTGGCGAAGATTTATTGATTAGGGTTGAAGACTTTATTTTTCTGGAGCTTTCTGATTTCAAGCACATGTAATCTTTCATTAGGAACTCATATTTCGTTTTCATTCTCAGTATTCTGTATTTTTTCATCCTTAGGTTTTGCAATTGAATTATGATTTTCTCAAAGTTCCTTTTATGTTTAAATTCTCTTGATTATGATTTACCTTATAATTTCCATGGAGTTCTAAGCTTCTATCTTTGGGGTTCTACGGTGGAAACTCACTTTGATCAAGGTATATTCCCTCGATTCCTCTTTTATGCTTGATGGATTGTGTGATGTTATTCACTTGTAGAAAGTTGTCTCAAAAAACCTTAGTTGGGCATCCTCTTGACAATGTGAGCGAGAGATCCTCGGTACACGTTGTGCTTAGTCTAATGCAAGCTAAGAATGCAGTGGTAGAACGAGTGTCTAACATCTTTCGATCATTCTTCATTCCAAAGAGCATTTAAAAAATCTTCCATCAGACCATTCATCATTGGCTCTAGATGAGGCTTGTAAATTAAGAGGTGGGAAGTACGTGATCATTAGTGAGTGGAAACCTAAGAATCCCAGCAATCATCCTTCTATTTTAAAATAGTCAATTTAATCAATCCTTAAATCAACCAAACACAACCCCATAATTTCCTTTTCAATTACACACCTTTTGGAGAATAGCTCACAGGATCGTCAAATTTAGACCGCTCCCTGTGGGACATGGACTCCCACGATGCATAATGCTAGACAACCTTAATTCCTACGCTTGGGAATAAAATTCAGCATACGAATAAGAACGAAGCAATCGTTTCAAAGACAATGGATCTTCCTATGCCTACAGCACCAGCACGAGCATATGCTATGAGAGCTTGTGAGGATCAGGATGCTCTTGAGGTTATAGCTGGTATATTTTCTCTTTTTGATATTGAAATGCATGCATTGATTGATCTTGGATCTACTCATTCATATGTGTGCATGGAGCATGTATTGAAAAAGTACCGGCGATGGAGGGAATTAGCATATGACATGCATGTAGTGCTTGGATTGGAGACACGGTGTTAGTGTGAATAGCGATATCGCAATTGCCATTGTATTGACGAGAGTTTCTCGTTGATTTGATAACCTTACAATTTAGAGAGTTTAACTTGATTATGGGAATGGATTGGTTGTCTAAACACCGAGCTATCGTTGATTGTGGTAAAAAGACAGTAGTGTTGAGATGTTTTGACCAAACTGAAGTGATGGTACAAGGCATTGGCTCAAGTGTAATGTCGATGTGATCTCATTGTCTGACTAGGAGATTTGTGAGGAAAGGATGTGAGACATTCTTGGCTTTGATACTTGGTCCAAGAGGTCAGAGTTGATGTAGAAAGATTCCATTGAGGAATTCCCAAATGTATTCCACGAAGAGTTACAATTATTCCACTTTCGAGAGGAGTTGGACTTAGCCATAGAAATTGTACCAGGAGCGATCCTATATGCAGGGCAAATGCAGGATGGCTCTACTTGGTGAAAAGTTAAAAAGTCAATTACGAGCTTTTGGATAAAGTTTATCCGACCCGGTGTGTCTCCTAGGGTGCATGTTTTATTTGTGAGAAAAAGAAAGATGACACTCTGCGGATGTGCATCGATTATCAGCGAATCAATAAGGTAGCCGATTAACGAGTACCCATTGTCGAGAATTGAAGATCTTTTTTATCAGTTGAAAGGAGCGAGTGTCTTTTCGAAGATCGACCTGCGATTTGGATATTATCAGTTGAGAGTAAAGGAAGTAGATGTGCCGAAGACCACATTTAGAACCCGATATGGCCATTATGAGTTTTGGTAATGCCATTTGGGTTGACTAATGCCTTGCTTGACATTCATGGATTTAATGAATAGAATTATTAGGCCACATGTGGATCGATTTGTTGTAGTTTTTATCGATGACATCCTAGTGTGATACAGGATGCACGGGAACATGAAAAGCATATGAGAATAGTCTTGGGAGGCGTTAAGAGGAAAGAAGGTTATATGCTAAACTCGACAAATGTGATTGAAGAAGCTCTCTGAGTTACGATATGTCAAGAGGGTATAACACTGACCCTACAAAGATCGAGGCCGGTTGTGAATTGGAAACCAATTTAAATGTAACCGAGGTGAGAAGTTTTGCCTAGTAGGCTATTAGAAGATTTAGAGAGGCTTTTCGTCATGGCTTCTCCACTACTGTTAACAGAAAGGAATAAAGTTTGGAGGGATAAAAATGTTAGAATAGTTTGAATAGTTGAAAGGATGGGGCCGTTGAAGCTAACCAATACGGGACGCTAAACTCCACAGAAAAGAGAATTTTGTATAGCAAGTGATGTTTTAGCACTGGTTATGATGCAGCACGCAAGATGGGGAAGTGGTGGCTTATGTGTCTAGACAGTTGAAGCCACTTGAACAGAATTATCCCACTCATGACCTAGAGTTGCGGCGATATGAGTTATTGAGAATATGGCGCACACTACTTACTAGGAAAGTGTGTAAAATTTATTAATCGATCATAAGAGTTCTATACTCATAACCTAAGAGTTAAATTTGAGACAACTGAGGTGGTTAGGAGTTAATCATATCAGCGATCAGATCATGATCACCACCCTAAAGGCTCGAAAGTTGCCAACGGTAATAAATGCTTCGTCGAAAGATGCCAGCAACGTCAATAATAAAGATGGATCGAGACTAGCAGTGATGGAGCCTAGTGTTATTAATTAGAAGAACCTGCTTTTAAAGCAAAATGACAGATGCAGTAAAAATGATGAAGAGCCACAAAAATACACAGATACACCAGTTTTAGAGAAAGAAGTTGGAGTTTGTACGTTTCCGCATAGATTATGTGTGCCGATGAAAAGAGCTAAAGCAAAAGTTGGGTTACTCAAGCCTGTTAATACTCAGATTACTATGCATCATGAAGTAATAAGATGTACCGCAACTTGAAACAAGCTTTATTGGTTGAAAGGAATGAAAAGAGATGTGGATCGAGTATGTGTCTGGCAAGCTTTGAAGTGTCGCAAGTCGTGCCGAACACCAAGTGCCAACAGTTTAGCAATCCCCTCCAATTCCCTCATCGAAGTGTGGGATAACATTACCATGGATTTTGTGTCTGCTTTTCCTCACATAATGCAAACATGACTCGTCTGTATGGATTGTTAATATTCATAAAGCTCACCATTTTATACCACAAGATTGGACTATTCTGGCGGATCACTAGCCGAAGATATGTGGATGAGATCAAAGGGCGATTGTAATGGCGTGCCGTCTAGCTGTTCAGTATAGAGATCCAATGACACTCGAGATTATGGAAGGAACTACAATGTGCCTCTGTAGTACTAGGGTCAATTTCAAGATAAAGATTCCATCCGCAAACAGATGGACACCGAGAGGTTGGATTCAAGTGCTCGAAGATATGCTTCGTGATGTGTAATGGAATTCACCTAAGTTGGGATAGGTATATCTAACGCGGAATTTGGCCTATAACAACAAGCTCGCAAAGTATTGGTGGCACCATACCAGGCTTTATATGGCTGTAAATGAACCTCGTAGTCGATGGTTAAATGAGCATAAAGTGATTAGCCCAGACATGCGAAAGATGGAAGAGAAAGGAGGTTATTCTGAAAGGTTAAAGGCTATGCTGATCGCAAAAGTCATATGCCAACCTAAAGAGGAGAGATATTGAATATGAAGTGAGACAAGGTATTCTTAAAGGTATCACCGTGAGGAAAATTCACGCTTTGATCGTAGCGCAAGTCGAGTCCAAGGCTCATGTATATGCGAGATTTTAGAACTAGCTGGCCCTACGGCTTATCGATTGGCAATCCCTCCGGGAGTCGCCAAATTACACAATGTGTTTCATGTGTTGATGCTTCGGAGATACCGCTTTGATGAGTCACACATACTACCAGTGCAAGAAATACAAGTACAGGAGGATTTGTCATATGATGAGGAGCCAAAGACCATTTGTTTGTCTGTGAAAATATAGACTAAACCACTCAATTTAACACTTATACAGGAGCCTTACAATTTTCCTGCATCTATGTCAAAGAATAGAGTTGTTTGAAAACAATAAAATCAATTTTATGTTCCGAATTTGAGTACCAAGCCTAGTCTTATGACACGCAACTCCAGCAAGCTCATAGGTAAAATTGATGTATCCAGATATTTGGCCCCCTAAGGGTATCGATAAGAATGTTGAAATCAACCATTCTAACTACCTTATCCAATACCATTTTGAAATCCTCCTTTTTAATGATTTGAAAACTAAGGTTTACAAGACAAGATAATCCTATATTACATTCATCTAATTAAAATAAAATTTGAATTAAACCAATAAAAATAATTGGACTGAATCACTCTTCGCTAGAAATGGACATCGAGATGAAATCGGTTTAGGAACGCCAATTTCTCGCATTATAATCCATTGATTCTTTCTATCCTAATTTTGAATTTGGATTCACAAAGACGCCTAATAATGCAGCCGATTCTTCCATCATCTTACTAATTAGAGGTCCCTCTTCTTCAAAGCAAAGGACGAATCAAGCATTTGTATTCACACCTTACAAGATCCATTTTTCTTTTTCAATACTTCACACATTACTTTAAGATTATAGATTTCGCATCCCAAGTCCGGGTCATCACAAAACTTCTACAAAATGGTTGATGACTTATCCTTTAGATCTGATAGATTTTCCTTTTTTCCATGATTAAATCTCAGCTAACATAGGATCAAGATCTATCCAACAGATTAAGGTGAATCTCTGATTATTTAAATTGATAAATAATTCCCTTCAACTTCAACTATGAGTGAATTGGAAATTTATCGAAATGAACTCTCAGAGCTCCTTAGTTCAACAATGTGATATTCAACATACCCACAAGCTGAATGTTTCAAGCTCACAGAATCTCCATCTCTGCAAACATCAAAGGGCTTCCCGAAATCGAAAGGTGAAAACAACCTTTCTCGAGATGGTATTCACTACTATCGGGAACAACTCACCCCCTAACAACATCATCAATCAAATAAATTAAAAATCCCACCTCAGAAATTCCTAATTCTGCGCAAAGATCAGAATAAATGCCAGATCCATTCCAATGGAAGTTTCACTTCTCAACTACGTAATTGGCTAATCGACAATGGCGTATTTGGATCAAGAACATCCACTGAATCAGAATGAACTGGAAGAAAAGAATTCCGTAAATTGCTTGCACTTCATCATTCTAAAGTCGCTATCGTGCAAGAAATGAAAAAATTAAATCCAACTTCCAAATATTCTAAAACAGACATCGTTCGTGATCCAAAAGAAAAAGAAAGTCTATTCAAAATATACAAGTGGAGTCTTCCCCGCCTCCCACAATGGGCTTCAAAAAATGGAAGATACTTCTTTGCGCTTAAGCTCGGCTTATAACTTCTTGAAATCAAATCCGATTCCAAGGTTCCGTGTGGATTTTCCTAAAATTAATGGCCCAAATGAATCGCTTTAGGTCGTGGACTCATGTTTGTTGCGACATCATTTGTGCTCTGGATTTGTCAAGTCTATCTTGACCTCGGGAAACTAGTCGCAACCTTCTTTCCAGTTTGTTCTTACAATTGTTGAGTCGCGACCTGATGTTTTCTCAAGGCGACCGTTTCGATACCGCTGATTAGTGGTCGTAATACGAATCTTTGTCACGACATCATTGACTCTTTATCCATTCATGTGTGTTTAAACTTAGAAATCTGCTGTTTCATTTACTTAGCACCTTCCCGAAAAATCATCAACACCTATAAACGCGACTTGGGATTGTTGCGCATGACCATGTTAGTTCTCACAAGAACGACTCCTCGTCACACAACTTTCGTTTAGTAGCGACGTCACGACCACAATTTCGCGTCGTGACCTAACCGCTCTTCCCTTTGTTTAAATATATGTCGCGGGACTTTAATTTCATGTCTCACATCAATTATGTTTCCCGTGCCTATGTTGGATCTTTATCATGGCAACGCCGCGTCTTTAATAAATTATGGTCAGGACTCCCGGGGCCCATGTCAGCGATTGGGTTGTCTTGCTTTCACGCATCAGATCGCTGACCTCAAAGCATGCCGTGACACCATTTCGTTGTCAACCACTACCTTTGGTCACACCTCTTTTTCTGGGCGTTAAGACTTAAATTGTTGTCCGTTCATTATCTTGTCGCGATGTGGGAATTGTGCCGCGACCCAATCAAGTTTTTCCCTCACAAATCTTATTATGTCGCAATATTAAAAGTATGTCGCGACATCATTCCTTCCCATCCTGTAGCAACCTCATTTCTTAGTCACAACAGTTTCTTCTCAATTCAACTTCTTTTTATGGTCACGACCTAAAGTATGTCGAGAACCGAATGGCCTCTTATCACCTTTATTTTTGTTGCGCGTGCCCAAACTTATTCTAGAATACGTTTTAACCGCTCAACTCATTTTTATGTCGCGACATGAAGTCTGGTCACACCTTGATTGGTGTCCTCGCCTACATTTTTTCGCAGAACATCAAATTCCCGGTAGAGACCTTGCAAGTCCATTCACAGTTTTCTGTCGCTACATCAATTATCCGCTGGAGACTAACAATGTCTTCTTCCGTGGTCGTGACTCCTCAAATGGTGTCGCGGACATGATCTTCCCTTGAAGCTCGCTCTCGTCTCGCAAATTTTCTCTCGCCGCAACAACTTTTGTCGCTTATTATCACTTTTTGGTCGCACTTGAGTTCTTACCGTGACTTCAAAATCGCTTATATTATCAATTACTGCTGTGACTCTCAAGAGTCGGGCCGCGACTCCAAATTACTTGATCGATATAGCTTCAGATAATTTACCAATGCTACTTCTAAAGTTCTAAAATATAAATTTGGTAAAATTTTCAGTATTTAATAAAAACAAATAACAATTATATTAAAAACATATTAGCAAATGATTGCAAGTGAATGAGTTTTTTACTCCATCACCATTCCTGCCTCGAGAGGTGAAACAAATGAGGAAATCAAACAAGTAATCAAGTAGTGAAAGCAAGCTTGCAACACCCATAGTGAAGGAAGAAGCTACATAGGTTTCTGGCAACTAAGAGACCACGCATCCGAACTCTTTTCGACCAAAGATGATTTGAGGATCTAAATTCATTTTAAGGAGGGGGAGAGTTGCACACCTAAAGAGGTCATAACATTTTATAACATGCTTAGTGGTATAATAAAAGTAAAATATATATTTTTTCTAATAAAATAAAGATAAACCAAATAAGCAAGAACCTGCACTTATACAAAAGTTATGGCACTAATAATTTATCAAATTGTGACCTGGCACAGTAATTTAGTCAAAGTTCTATGTCGTGCAGGGAATATGTATAAGTTAAAGTGTAGAATAATAGAGAAATGAGGGACCTAACAAATGGGAAAGAAAGAAATGAGTAATAAACATGGCTTTAACTTTAAAAAGGAGGATAGATCAAAAGGCCAAAATATCTCATTTTGTCTTGGGAGAAGAGACGAAAAGGAATGAAGAATACAGTAAGGAAGAAAATCAAGGAAAAGGCATGCAGATGTAGAAAGGGGAGAAGTTTCCTCCTTTGAAATACTGTATTAAGTAAGGATCCATATGTTAGAAGGAAAGCTGTGAGAAAGAAAGAAAATAAGGAAAGATAGAGTTGTGAGAGAGACTCACCCTCATTCAAAGCCATGACTGATTGGCGTACTGTGCTGAGCAAGAGGAAGAGTTCATCCTTACGACAAGGGCTTCGCATAGAGACCGGAGTTGGGGAGTTTCAACAAACTTTGAGAGGTATGGAATGCTATAGTTTTGGTATAGAAAGTATAGATACATGGTTTGGAACCCTCTATTTTGTTTAAGGGTTACGGGGTGGTGTTTTGCCCCAAGGAAATGTCTAGTTGCAAGTTGAACTAAGGGAAATTACCCTATTTTCCTTATCATAAGCATTAGCTAGACTTTAGGACTGGTTTTTGGGTGAGAAAGACAGGGAATTTGGCAGTGAGTCCCTTTGGTAAATTGTAGCCACATCAGTGAGCTTGATGTTAGGCTTTTGAATTTCTCAATTCGGACCTCTATAAACCAAGTTATGAACTGCTTGACCTGAACAATGACCGGCCGTGTTAGCTTGGCTAGACGCTCAGCTCACAAGTTTGAGCCGCCGGCTAAGCCAAGTCGCCACATCGTCGCCCTGGCCATGTCAGTCAGCTCCCATGGTTTGACTACCCCTATGCGACCTCCAACTCTGGGCGTCATAACTTCTTCGTCCGAACTCTATTTCGAGTGTTCTTGGACTCTATGGAAAGCCCATTGAGTCAAGATTCCAGCCATGTGTCTGTGGAGGGCAGTGGGTACTGGAGCTGACCGGCAAGGGCAGGTAGGGTAGGCTGGCCGAGTAGAGCTGGTTTCTCATGTGAGACCTCCAACTTCAGAAGGTCATAACTTCTTCATCCGATTCTTGGACTCTATGAAAAGTTCATTAAGTCAAGATTCCAGCCATGTGCCTGTGGAGGGCAGTGGGTATTGGAGCTGACTGGAAAGGGCAGGTCGGGTAGGCTGGTCGGGTAGGGTTGGCTACTCATATGAGACCTCCAACTTCAAAAGGTCATAACTTCTTCTTCCGAACTCTGTTTCGGGTGTTCTTGGATTCTATGAAAATCCCATTGAGTCAAGATTCCATCTATATATAGCTTGTTAAAAATTGGAACTCATATTATGTCCAGAAATCACGAAAAATAGTAGGCTCAAATAGTAACCATAGTTATTTATGCATATAATGAGATATGAAAAATGCAAAGATTCGAATAAATGAGTGTACATATCGCATATGATTACTGGATGACCATAATCATTCGGGAATATGAGATATGTACTGAACATAAAAGACACATGGATTGTTTACTTAGAACCTGGTAGAGGGATAGTTAGGCATGCCTATTAGGGAAAAACAAGTTTGCAAAGATAATACAGCTTGGCCCTGGTTGGGGTCATTAATAACGCCGGCCCTTATAGATGGCTTCGTTCGCACAATGATAAATAACGCTTTCAAGTTCCATAGATGGGTCATGTCTCATACAATGATAACAACACCTTCTCTGCCCTTATGCACCAATTATTTCAAGACAAGGAGTACAGCGCCTTCGGGCCCTTATAGTTTCCTTTATCCATTTCTAAGGTTTCTGCAGGTATGAAACATAAAAAAAAAAATGACTTGAATATGACATATGAAATGATAGGATATGATAAGAGTAAGATAATACCTTATGTGATTTACGTGATATCGATAAAGAATTTCAAGTAAAGTGAAAAAGATGATAAGAAAAGTATATGAAATATGATAAGAATGAAACATGTTATGAAAAAGTAGATATGAGAAATGGAAAATATATGCAAGTCAGATATTTTATCATAAATATATGTATGTGTATAAATGAGATGATCCTTATTGGGGTCATCCATTCGAAGTTTATTCCACTAAGCGTAAAGCTAGCACGAGTGTTTCATTCCTCGTGTAGGTACGTAAAAGGAAACTAGAGAACGTGACAATCCAGACAATGTCGAAGGCCACACATCACTAGGTGCCCAATGTAAGACCTTTTGGTCTAATGTATATGTATTTTTGTTTCTTTTGTAAACAATGTAAATATTGTAAATGTTGAACATTTCCACTTATGGAGCTTGTATATATTTTGTAATCCGTCGCTACAGAATATAATACAAGTTAAATGTTTAACATTATATGAATGAACAAGCTTAAAGTTTATAAGTTTATAAAATATATATATATATATATATATATATATATATATATATATATATATATATATATATATATATATATATATATATATATATATATAGACACTCGCTCCACAATCGGTGCCGAGTTGTATGCTATATAGCTAGTTTGGTATCAAAGCATCCCGGATTCGGTTCGGACCCACCAATCGGGTTGGATCGGCAAGCAAAAGCAGAGTAGCCCCATAGACAATTTTTTTGAGCCAGCATTGCTCACCTCGGCCGTTGACCCTCTTCAGTACAAGGAGTGTACAAGGAGACGGCGCTCCGACGAGGCCGTGAGACAAAGGAGGCCGACATGTGGCCTTGAGTAACATTTTTTTTTTTTGTAAAAGTGTTTTGTATAAAAGGATTTTTATAAAATTCTTTTGAAGTATTGTATAAATAGTCGGGTATGTAATTATGGTAAGAGGGCTGTGATCGGACCCCTACGGACTGTAATTATTCATTTTCTTTTCATATTTTAGATTTAAATATGAAATGAATTTGGTTCTCGTGAAAGGATCGCACTAAGTGGTGTCGAGAGTAAACTCTGTCCATCAGAAGCTGGTAATCATCCCGTACAAAGACTTAGGTGCAAGATGACCTACAATAGAAATTCCGCGGGTTGACGGGTTCTCAACGGGACCCTCGAAAATTGGGATGTCACAAGGTAAAGTTTTTTTACTACAAACTTAACAAAGTTTTTTGTAAAAGAAATGTAACTATAGTTACGTACAAGTAAAGTTGTCTTACAAAAAACTTAACAAATGTTAAGTTCTTTATAAAAGAAACTTAACTTTAGTTACGTCCAGGTTTTATATGTTATAATACGAATTTTACTCTTTTAATACAAAACCTCTTTACAAACATTTTCTTTCATGTTTATTACAAAAAATTTGTTTTCCACCAAAACAAAATAATGTCAGAATAACCAAATCACCATTAACTTTTTCCCAAATATATTTACGTACCTTCATTTGATCTTGTCATATGTTAAGAATAACTTCTCGATTGTTACAATCTTGGTGAATGACAAAATAAGGAACATTCATATGTTGAATCGTTACTGGGATGAATGTTGATGTGTTTTCTTGGTCTTTAGTGATGACTTGATAAATGAGTATTACTGTTAGAATACAAAGAAGAGTTTATCCTAAATGATAATAAAACAATGACAGAACAAATAAACATAGAGCAAAACTAGAATTAGAATACATCATCTGTCCATCCATCTGAGGATTAATTATGATATATAGGAGAAGTACAACATCTTCTTTTGTTTTTTGAGGGAATCCAAAATAAATAAGGGTAAAAATGTTAAAATATGGTCATATCTCCAAAGTTTTAATAGTGGGGGTTAGTTTTGCAAATTGTATAGTATTTTGTCACTTTTAACAAAATATCCCTATTGGAAACCATGAGTAGCTCCATTCATAATGTAATGGTTTGTTGAAAATCTTTGAGTAGCTCAGTTAGTGTAATGTATGGAGTGTGTTTGCACTCAAATTAAATTTGTCTTGATTGAATAGCCGACCTACAAAATAAGTTGAGGAGGGTAAAAATACTAAAGAAAAAAAAAATACTAGGTTGTGTTTGGTTTCTATAAAATACTAAGGAAATAAAAAAAAAAAGCTAAAGAAAATTATTTTCTCATATTTAGTTGTTTAATAAAAAAAATTGAAGTGCCAATAAGACTACACTCAGTGGTTAAAGGGTTGTGCGGGACATAGGAAATTATCAGGTTCGAGTTTCCGTAGAGGCATACCTATATAATATTAAGGAAAGAAAAAAATGTTTAAGGAAAATAATTTTCTTATATTTGATTGTCTTATAAATTTTTTAAAGAAAATCATATATAAATAAAATTACTTTGAAATTTAATTATTTTAAAATTATTTAACCTTTATATTGATGATGTTTTAAACTAATAAAATTGATTTGAGGTAGCAAATAAAAATATAATATGAAATTTAATTTATTTTATTTTCTTCATTTTTTTATTTTATTTTCTTTCCTTGATTTTCCCTCAAAATTTCCGGTAATAAAATATACTTTGAAGAAATCAAATATAAATAAAATTACTTTAAAATCCATAAATGCGAACTAAAAATTGGTGTCAAGGGGCATTTTAACTTAATGATATATGATTTATGAGATTTGAGGGGGGCATATTTTCCTTCTTTGGTTGGATTCCTCTAAGAAACAAAGAAAAACAAAATTAAATTGAAGGGGTGCATTTGCCCCCCTAGGCTACCTGCATTCGCCCTTGGCTTGATCCATAAAATGTATCGAGGCTTGAGCCCAAGCCCATGATTAAAAATCCGAATTATATGAGCGTAAATCCATTTGATTTAAGCCCTTATAAAAGTTAAGGTATTGTGACAATTTGAATTTTTTTCTAAAATCAAATGAGACTTTGTCTCAAACAAATATCATAAGTGGCAAAAGAATATGGATAGTTATTTGAGATTGTGGAAATTACTTGAGGAACAAGCCCCCTTAACGGAGATATGGGTAATTACTTGAGGAATAAGACTCCTTGATGGAGACGTAGGTAGTTACTTGAAAAAGTGGAAGAGCAGATAAAATGCAAGACTTAAGCAATTATTCAAGAATCCTATAAAAGGAGAAGAGCTCTCACTGAACAAGGGTCAACCAATCGACAACTAATCAATCAATCAATCAACTTAACAAGCAGCAATGACAATCTATTTCAGTATTTCTTAGCTTTCAATTAGCTTTCATCAATTCCAACATTCTATTTTTAAGCTCAAGTCAACGTCTTTCAATTCCTCAACATTGTTTGTTCCCTTCATTCCTAGAGTAGTTTAACATTTTCTCCAATTTTTATTCTTGCAATATTTACATTTCTATGGCATTTTCCACTTAGATTATGGGGAACTGTCAAGAGAATCTCTGGGAAACTGTAGAATTCAGCTTTGTTCGATTAGTTTGATTTTGCAGCGCCTCAAATTTGAAAACACTTTAATTTTTATAAGACACCGCAACCAATGTTTTAAAATCGAATCGACCAACCATCCGATCGGCTGACCGTGAACTAAGAAATAAAATCGGGACCGATTCAAAGGTTAAATCAGTGTTTTTAACCGAATACCTGGTTGAATCGACGAACCAGCTGAACTCGGTAAAATTCATTTATAATTATTTTTATTTTTAATAATATATTAATATCTATTTATGATGTTTACTGGCTCAATCACTGGGCTTGACCGCTGCTTTAACTAGTGAACCAATAACCAACAACTTTTCTCGATTCAAAATTCGATTCAGCCATATTGGTCTGCTTTAAAATATTACCCACAATCACATGCTTTTATTTTGTTTGTTATTGTGAAAATCACAAAATCATCATAATAGGGTGTAATCAAAACACATGCTGTTTTCAAATCTATACTTAATTAAAACTTAAACTCGAGCTTGCTCTTCAAATGTTTGAAACTTGACTCGAAAAAATAGTCTGTCGACTCAAACTCAACTCAACAAAGCTTGAATCAATTAAAAAATTGATAAATAATTACATTCGAACTCAACTCGAATAATAAAATAGTAAAACTCGATTAAACTTGCAAGTAGCTAGGGTTGAGTATTATGATACTCGAACTTGACTCGATAAACTATTTGAGCTCGACTTGATTACCTCAAAGTCAAATTCGAGTATTTTACGAGTTGAGCTATAGTAAGTTGACTCGTTTACACCCCTAATAACACATTGGAATGGGGTTACTTAACGGTTCATACTTCAAATCCTCTTAAGGCTTCAAGTATTTAGTTCGAACTCCCTCAAGGCTATCGATGGTTTTGCTCGTTAACTTTAAAGTCTCATAAGACGCTTATTACTGGTGATATTACGCATTTCATACATGTTCATTATATATATATATATATATATATATAGAATGGTTTGTTGAAGTTGGTTTTATGTTTTATATTTTCAAAGGATATACTTATATTAGAAATATGATGGAAAGTTTTAAAAATGTCTTTCTGAAGTTCAGTAACAGTCTTTCGGAGTGATTCTAAAATTTTTACAAGGGGAACGCTTCTAAGCAAAAAAAAAAAAAAAAAACCCTGAACCATAATTTCTCACTAAATTAAAAACTTCAACTTAAGAGAGACTAATTGTATTAGATTTGTGAACTGTAAAGGGAGATAATTCAAAAAAATATCAGAATTGATTTTTTTTTATTAAACATTTATTTCAAGGTAGTATAAAATGTTCCCATGGGACTTGAACCTCAAAAGGTGATTATTTTACTCCTTGAGTTAAGCATATCACAATAGATAAATAAGAAAAGTAAATGCTAAATGGATAAGGAAGATAATTCCAAGAAAATAATAACGGGTAAATATGAAAATTAAATTAAGTAATTCAAAATAACGAATCCTTAAACCTTCTTCACCGGCAAGGATTATAGATATAGAGAAAGATCGGATGGAAAGGCAAAGGAAGCATCAGAGTAGTAAACAAAAAATCATACGTAGTCGGAGCAGTGCCATATCACATAAAGTGTGTAACGGAATATAGAAGACTCCTGCCTAAACCTCAATCATAAAACCTAAACCATACAAGATCAATTAAAAATATTTGAGGACTCCTTTAAAATAATTATTTGACTGATGCTTTTTTAATTTTTTTGCTTTTACTAAGCGTTTTTTGTTTTGTTTTTTAAATTTTAGAATTGGCTTTATTTATTTTAGAGTTTTATTATTATTATTATTGAAATCAGTTGCTAAACTTCTTCTTTTTGCTATCTTTTATATAAGCCGCTGAAGTCCGCTAAGTAAAATCAAGCCGTAACCCAAGTTTGGGCTGGGCTGGGCTGGGCCAATTCAATGGCATGACCCACTCTTGTCGAATCCATCTTACATTACCGTTGAGGACCCTCAGATTTTTGTTCATTTGGTTCAAATATATTTGAAAAAGTGTTCCCATGATTTTAAAAAAGAAGCCACAGAGAGTTAAGCTTCGGGTTGAGACTGTTAAGAGGAGAGGCGTGGGGATCTCTCTCTTCAACTCAATTGGGGCTGTTTCAGAATGTTTGTAATATGTAGAAATATATTGATCGGTCTCATAAATTGCCAGATTGTCAATTGAGGCAGGCCCTCTTGTAATTCACAGAGGCAGAGACCCTCTTCTGCAAAGACCCTCTGGTAAAGTTTTGTCTTCTTCGTTTTTCTTGTAATTTTTCCTTTTGTGGGTATCAACCATTTCCCGTTGATTTGGTTTTCGAGTCTTGGCTGATCGGATTTTTTTGGTTTTTATTTTCATATTTTATCTATTTGTTTTTTATAGTACGTTTGATAATTTTGAATCTGGCTTGCTTTTGGTTGATGCAATGGGTAAAAGTGCGAAGTCAGGTGAATTGAAATTAGGGTTTTAGAGGTTTTGATTTGATCTCCCATTGATTTGATGTAGGCTTGGGTTTTAAAGTATTTTGTTTGATTTGATGATAGGAATGGGTGTTATGAGATGATTTTTTTTTTATGAATGTAAGAATTTGAATTAGATTTTTCTCTTTTGTTTTTCAATTTTTTTTTTTTGAGAATAGTTTTTTTTTTTTTTTTAAAGAAAAGAAAAAAAATATATGCCCCGAACTTGTTCCAAAAAATTTAAAAACATGTGAAGTTCCAAAATTGTTCCATGTTGTAATTTTAAACAAATCTTTCCTTGTCATCTAACCCCATGAACCGGACTTTCTCAATTCAAACTTAGCCATTTTTTCCCTGCAGAGAGGTACGATTCTTTCCGCTATTTCTCCTCCATTTTCGTAGGGTTCTCCAATTTTGTCTCTTGTTCGGTTTCCCAGAAATTTCTAAATGAAAAAAAAAATAGAAAAAAAAAAAATGAGAGACCTGAACTCATCGAATATTAATGAAAGAATACGATATATGTCCTACATATTCATACATGAAGGAAGACCCTAAAAAGGAAACAAGATAGAATACAAAAGAAAAAGAATAAAATTCAAGAAAGGAAAAGTTCAAGGAATAATCCATAGGATATTATTCTATGGAATATCCACATAATATGCTATGATACTCATAATATGCATTTTGATAAACTATTGATTATGTTTTAAACATATTTATGTCTTTTTTTTGGATAATATTATTAGAATAAATATTTTTACATATTTTTTAAACATGTTATTTACAATAATGACAATTGTAGAAAATAAAATATTATTAGAAATTCTATTTATTTTGGATAATATATAATTTAATGACATTGAAGTGTGAAATACGTAAAATACATAATTTTCAAGATTCAAGATTTTACAGTTATCAAACAATATATTTATCTTCAAAGATTCAATCAGCAGAATCCTATCAAATAGTTTTTACAGTACAGATTCAATACTTATGAAATTCAGCACTTAATTTTTCAATACTTAATTTTCAGCACTTAATTTTTTCATTTTATCAAACAGGGCCTTAGTGAAAATGTCTGCTAGTTGGTAATTCTCGTTAACAAAACTAGTAGTCCATATATCATGATGCAATCTTCTCTCTAATGAAATGACAAACTATTTCAATATGGTTGGTCCTCTCATAAAAAACTGGGTTTGATGCAATATATAGAGCTACTCGATTATCACAGATGAGTTTCATATGTTCATCCTCCCCAAATCTTAGCTCTCGAATAATATGTTTTAGCCATATAAGTTCACATGTTGCCAACGTCGTGGCTCGATACTTAGTTTGACACTAGATCTAGCTACTGCATCTTAGTTCTTACTCTTCCAAAGTCTATTATAATGGCCCTATAAATACACACACCTCGCGAATTGTCTATCTCATAAAGAAGTCTCGCCCAATTTCCATCACATAATACCCAACACCCAGTATGATTGTTGTTCCGTATAACACCCCTCGACCTAATGTCTCCTGGGTAATGTTAAATGACCAACCTTACGCCAGGTGATTCTCGGCCAATACTTAATATCACGCTCAACACCCTCCCTCACGAGCACATGGCCCCATACCCACACACGTGGAGAGACAGAGTCCATTATGGACTTCAAATAACACGTGATTAAATTGTACAGGAGATTCGAACCCCAAAATCTCCCAGCCAAATCGTTCTCGACGCCATTGTTAAATGACCATCTCTTCTTGTAAGTCAGCTAGATTTGAGTTTAATATGAACATCATGCGCACCCTCCTCATGTGCACACAACCCCACCACAAGACGTGGAGTCGAGTCCATTATGGACCTTTAAATAAACATGGGGATTAAATTACAAAGGAGAGATTTCAACTCAGATCTCCTCAAGCCAAACTAAGTTTTCGATATCACGCAATGATCATCCTCCAAGTTCAAGCTGTAGATTTGGTTTAATATACCATCATGCTCACATTTTTCGGTGACAAGGTCTCAGCCCACGCACACGTGGAGAGTCGCAGTCCACATGACTCTCAAATAAACACTGATAAATCGCAAGTGACAACTCCGCACCTTCCTACCGCACCAGCTTGATACCATAAATGACCAACTTTCTAAAAGCTCACCTATGCATTTGACTTAATATGAATATCATGCTTCGTCACTCTTCTTTCACGCGCAGAAGAGCGGCCCATACCCAATACACACGGTTCATTACGACTTTCTATTTAAACATGTAGGATAAATTGCAAGGAGATGATTCGAACCTGCGAGTAGCCAAGGTGAGGTCCTTGCTCGAATCATTTCCTCAAGTAATTTAATCCCTTGTTTATTAGAAAGTCCATAATGGACTTCGACTTTCCACGTGCAATGGGTAGCCATGTGCACGTGAGGGAGGGTGTCAAGACGATATTCATATTGAACCTAAATCCCATGCTCTCGAGCCAGGAGAGTTGGTCATTTAACACAGACGAGCCTGTCACAGAAGTCCCGGTTCGAATCCTCTCCTCGAATTTAATCCTCATGTTTATTCGAAGTTCATAATGATTCCGATCACGCGGGGCGCAGTATAAATGTGTGCACGCGAGGTGAGTAATACTGAAGACGATATTCATATTAAACCCAAATCCTATAAGCTTGAACTTTTAGGAGAGTTGGTCATTTAACATGGAATTAGAGCTTGGTTTGGCAAGATGTCCTAGGTTCGAATCCTCTTCTTGCAATTTAATCCTCGTGTTTATTTGAAAGTCCATAATGGACTCTAACTCTCCACGTGCGTGGGTATGAGGCTATGTGCACGTGAGGGAGGGTGTTGAAACATGATATTCATATTAAACCCAAATCCTACAAGATTGAGCTTTTAGGAGAGTTGGTAATTTAACAACCACTAAATAGAAAACTAGTGGAACAAACATCGAGGGGGATGGGGCTTTGCCCATTACAAAAGCCGAGCGGGCATGCATCTCATGCATTGGATTATAGTGTTCCTCCATTCCTAGTCTTCTTCTTCACACTTATACTCTATGGGGGATTATTAGAGAGTTAAGTGAGAATAATGTGAAGAAATATCTTGTGATATTTCAAATTGACGCCAAGTCATTTAACTTAATTTGTTTTGTTAACAAGTCAAATTGAAATATGACTTTTCTTTGCCATTTATCACTTTGCGGAGAGATTTGTCAGACTCCACCTATATAAAGGTGCCCCTCCCCCTTCATTTGTCACACACTTCATCTTAAAATCTCTCTCAGTCTCTCCTCTTTCTTGCTAAAGTGCTTCCAAACACTATTCTTTGCTCAAGTGCTTCCAAGCACTTCGCCCAAGTGTTTCCAAGCATTCCTTCAAATGCTCCTACACTCTCTACAAGTTTTAAGTGTCATACGCTACATCGAGGAACATCATTGTTTGAGTCAGATCAGATCTTACCAAGAGAGTGCACTTGAGGCAAGATGTGGTTGTTGAATATTGAAGGTAGAGCGTCGGTTCCCTACTGCACCAAGGTTACAAACCAGAGGAGGGCGAATCTAGGACAATACTATTCACGCTTCAGCCATCAAATCAGATAAGTCATCTTACCTCATTTGTTCCTTGTTTGGTTTGTTTTGGGTTAGGTCAAACTTCCTAATCTTTTCTAAAAGACTTTCTTTGTGCGGTATCAAAATCCACACGTATGGTAACTCGCTAGTACACGCTCTAGGAAAGTCTATCAACAAGGCGATAAGAGTTTAAGGTAAGTGAGGTATAGCGAATCATTGTGACCCCTCTACTTACTTGAGGACTTTCCTAGTGTACTTAACATATCTCTCACTACTGTCTTGGTTTCTATTCACAAAAAGGACATAGTAGAACCAACACAAACTATATCTATAGTTCTCATTCTTACCTAATTAAAATGGATGTTGCAACTTTTCATTTGTTGGGGTTGATGGCGTAGGCCGCTTCAAAACTACCGTAAAGAATCGCTTATCACCGTTTAGACGTAAAACTTGTTTACTCGTTTCGCATCATCTCGATTATTATAAAACACCGCTGATCTTGAAGCTATCTCCAAGCCATAAAATATCAAGGACCTAACAGAATTATTTATTTTATCCACAATATTGCAATAGTTCATAAATTACTCATCATAATGTAAATATTGATCAAATTAGTTCTAAGGGCAGTAAGATGCACTCAAAACCTAGTAGTTTACGAGACATTGAGGATGCATGATCCAAGAGTAGTAGCTTCACTAGGGCCGGTAATCGAGCCCATGAGCCTCAAACCCGAGCTCTGGTGCCGCCCCTACGAGCCACTGTAAGCCCAACAAAGCCAAGCTTCCACCTTCAAAAATTAGCCTGCTTAACGAGCAGAGCCCGAGCCCGAGCCCCAAACGAGCCTATCGTAAAACGACGTCGTTTAGCTTTTTTTTATAAATTATCAGTGCAAAACGACGTCGTTTTGCACTGCAATATATGAAAAAAAAAAAACCCTAAACCAAAGAGTCGCCACTCTCCCATCGTCGTCCCCAGACCCCGACCGGATTGGCCGGCCCCGCTTTATCTACCCCGCCGTCCCCGGACTCTCTCCCCGACATCTACGACGCTGGGCCGACTACATCTCGACCCAAATCGATCCGCCTCTCTCCCGACGCAAATGAGCCGACTACATCTCAACCTTTCTCCCACGGCGACGACCGCGCCATCACGATTTTCTGATCCATTTTCGTCGAATCGGGCGCATAAATACAATCATTCAAGGTATTCTCTCTCGATTTAATCATTTAATTGATGCTCAATAATAATTGAATTAATCTCGATTCAAAGCTTCTGCTTTTTTAACAAGAAGCTTAAACAAAGGAAATGTCGAAAACATGATACCCGAAATTCGGGCATTGAGAGGTTTCGGGATCTGCCAGTCCATAATGGTGTATAAGTCCAGCCCGATTTTAAACCGAGGTTTCGTTGGTTATGGAAATTTCATGGAAGTGAGCTTGAACCTGCAAGTGTGATTGGGTTCAAGAACCTTCTCTCCTAGCAAAGTCATGGTGCTTAAATACCTTGTGTTTAGAAATGTTTTGTTATGTATATTGTGGATTTTTTAACAAATTTATTTCCATCCTGCTCAGACTAAATCAAGGAATTCGATTCTCTTATCCGGGCATGAATCGAATCAAGTTTGATAATCAATTTCACTATCGATCCACCACTATAATTAAAAGCAAGGAATAAATTAAAATGGAAATTGAGGGGAGATTCATAAACTTCAGGCGCATGATCCGAAAACCGCCAGGCGAACCGAAACGTCAAAAAGCAGAGAAATTTTCAATCACAAGTCAACAAGATCCTCTTGGTTAATGAGAAAATCTTCAATAACAGAAACCATAAAATCTTCAATTTCAACTATGTGAACCTTCAATTTCGAAAGAGATGAATATTTGTCTAAATGATTTAATGAGATTACTTATGTATATGTAAATTTGTAATTGCTTCGCATTTTTGTAGCCAGTTTATGTGGGATTATTTTTTTACCGTGAAATGTCTAGACTAACAAAAGCTAATAGATCGATATGGAAGATGTGGGATAAAGACGACGAAATGGATGAAATGGGTATGTATGCAACTAAGCCAAGACAAGGTGGTTAAGAGATCGTGAGTTTGGAAGGAATTGAAACCATAACAAACAATGAAGTACACATGAAGGCAAGATGTAATCACCCCAAGTATAATCTGCCTATAAGAAGGGGGTACAAATAACTCATCTTGTATGTATCGAAAACTTTGCACACTGCAAAGCTACTTGCCGCGCGATAAGGGTCCAAAAGCAAAGTTTATTTGTTTTTCGATGTTACTAAAGGTGATGAAAATGCTATCAATCTTGAAGTATGATAAAGGAAAAGTAAGAGAGGAACTCAGAAAAGATGTTTGTTGTCCACGAATATCCTTTTCGGATGGTAGAGCACAAGTTCTTCACTAAATTTTGTAGAAGTCTTAACCCCAAGTATGAGCCAATCAAAAGACAAACTTTGAAGCTTGATTGCATGAAGATGTATATATCTGAGAAGGAAAGTTTAAGTCGCATTATGTGCATTAATAAAATCACTAATCTTCTCGACGGTGGACTTCAAATCAGTCCATAGGTATGTGCCTCACCGGGACATTTTCTGGGACTGTAACGGAAGGCGTAAAAGAATCCCACTTTTTTTGTCCTCGGGAACCTCCTCAAGACTGGGCATGCACCGCCGATAGTATCGTTGAGTGTTTGATTGGATTGGGAAACTAAGATAAAATTTCCAATTCACACACTCGATAATGCCAAATGATTTATCGTAAGAGTATTGAAAGAAAATTTTGAAGCGAAAGAAAAGCTTCACTTCGTGGTAAAATATTTCATGTTCGGCGTTATGCTCATATTCTAAAACTTGATGGTCCAAGATGGTTAATGTATAATGAAGATGTGATTGAGAATATTCGAAAAGTGTTAAATATTTGAAGTTGTCTCCTTCAAGACTTTATAAGTTCAATGAAATTGTCAAAAGCCCAAAGATATCTAATTTAAGCGCTGATTCTTGATGTGCCTACTACCTGAATCACATATGCCATGCTAGAGTGTGCACTTGAGAACAAGTCGCTTTTTCACGTGACAAGGAAAGGGACTACAACTATAAATGGCTGCCATCCGATGAGGATTGAAAAGGGTCAGCGAGGTTTCTAAATTTTGAGGTTTTAATGATGTCACAAAGGTGTTCTCGATCTAAAATACCCTACTTCAAATTTGTTTCTTCACAAATATGGAAAGTAAGGGAAGATGTTGAATGACATGTCTACTAATAATAGAGATTTTGGTGGTGTCGTATGACTCTAAAGATGAAGGAAAAGTTTGACAAGTATCGGGAGAATGTAACTCGGGTGATGGCAATTGGGGCGCCTCGGGATCCTCAGAGTAAAATGAAACTCATTCTCTACTTTTCCAAAAATTTATCCAAGGTATGATTTTCGTGAGGCATATAGATGATGTCTCGTGAGTCCTTACAATTCTTTACAAGGAATATCTATCTCAGATAGCCAACAAATAGTAGCATGAGTAGTGCTAATTATGATTCTAACCTCCTACAAAAACAAAAGACAGATGATTTTGATGAGTGGGCAATCCACTCATATCATTCCCGGGAACAAGAGTGAGATAGACATGTATTTAGACGGCTGAGTTTATAGCCGGTAATGAGGAATACAGAGGATTTTGATGCTTAATTGGTGGAAAGCTTAATAGTCTAAAATTTCGACACTTATCAAAGATGGCTCGAGACATATTATCCATTCTTATTACTACAGTTTCTTCAGAATCTATCTTTAGTGCTGGAGGTAGAGTACTTGACCAATATCGAAGTTCTTTAAAGCCTGAGACTGTCCAAGCTTTGATTTGTATGGGAGATTGGTTACGACAGGATTTTGGGGTTGAGTTGGCATCCAATGTAAGTACTTTTATTGACTTTAATATATGTTTATATATAGTTTAGTATTTCTTGTTTTTACATGAAGCTTGATCTTGCTTTCTTGTTTTATTTAAAGGTTGAGAATGAGTTTATGCAAGAAGGTTAGAGATGGACACTTAATTTGGGTTGTATAGTTGCAATGTGTAAGTGTTCATTACTGGGTTTAATATTTTCATATTAGTTAGTTTACTTTTTTTTATGTATTAACTATTTTTTGCTTATTATTTAATTTACAAGTTGACTGATAGTTTATACTAAAAGAGATATATGACTGAAGAATTGGCTGTGCTAAAATCTAACTTTAGTTTTTGATTTATTTTGTTTCTTTTGTCAACCGACGTAGACGCTGTTTTGCTTCTTTGTCAACTGACTTAGACAAGATTCTCGATTTCAGATATGAACCTACTTAGACAATTGTTTATTACCGGGTTTAATATTTACTTTCCATTGAATCGAATTAAGCTTTAATGATGTATGTTTGGAAGGATTCAACTTATATGCATTTTTCTATGTGTTATGAAAATGCCTAGAAACAAGTCCCCACCTGACGTTCGTGTACATTATAAATTCTATTTATGTTAGTGATGGGAGGAGTAATTTTCTCTAAAAAAAATAGTTACGTAATTAAGACTGGTTCAGTGCATTTTTTTGTTATTAGCATCTAGAGTGTTCTTGTACTTCATAATCGAGAATTACAGTTTTTCGATTTCTCCTCGTGGCAAAGAAAGCAATTTTGGGATTACCCTTCGTACGCCTCACTTTGGGATTTCATCATATATTTACGCTTTATTTTGCTCCAGCAAGATGAATCGCAATAAAATAAACAAAGAACGCCTATGGAAGTTACCCTAAAAATTTTACATTTTAAAATGTATAACTTGGAAAATTTTACATATTTTGAATATATAAAGTGTAAGATTTACATATTTTAAAATGTAAAATTTATAATTTTATATTTAATTAAAACTGGACTTATTTCTAAACATGCTTATAGTAAAAGGACTTAATACATCATCATGTTTTAAGTTGGCCTTATCCTTAAAAAAACTCTGAATGAAAGATATTTAACTAATTTTCTCTAAAAAAAATAGTTACGTAATTAAGACTGGTTCAGTGCATTTTTTTGTTATTAGCATGCTCAATAAAAACCTTGGTTGCGTATGAAACTACTATTTAAGTATGTTTCAAAGGCAATTTTTGCTATCGGGTATTTGGTATGCTCAAGTAAAAAAATTGTTATGACTCATGATTCCGATAGTTATATACGTGTTTCAATTGCTCCTAAGTTATATACGCTATCCCCGCATTTTAATGGTGACATACAGTGAGATTATCATCTCCAATTTTTTATGCTTGCAAGTTAAAAAAAGGTCAACCCAAAAATATTATTTGACCGTGGTCGCATAAGCTCTGCTCGGCTCAGCTCGAGCTAAACAAGCTTGAGCCTAAAAGTTTTCGACCGGAGGCTCTGGTTTGGCTCGAGCTCGCTTTAAAAATAAACAAGCCCACTAAATGTTCAAAGCTCTGGCGATTTACTGCTTACACCCTGGGCTTTCAATGGAGGCTTGAACATGGGTGTAAACAAGTCAAGCTATTCGTGTAGCTTATTGATTCGTGCCACAGTAGGGTGATCCGGAATCAACAATATTTATATCCTAAATTTCTACTGTCATAGCAAAGCTACTGCAATATAGCGGTTCTAGGGTCGAACTCAGGGATGGGTTTTCTTCGTGCAAAATGATTTACAGTTGATTGAAAATGGTGATTTACTCGATTTGGGGTTTTTGTAAAAAACAAGTGACTGATGGTTTGAAAATCGAAACGTAGGAAATAAAGTGTAAGAGAACTCCTCAAGTTCGCCACCGGGCTTGGGGGTTCTAAGGCAATCGAAATGTTCCTGATCCTTTTCCCTTTGCGCTGGGGGAGGATGACCTATAGTCATTTCCGAACCGATCTTCATTTGGCTATAAAATCAACCCTAAAGTTTTTTCTTCCTTATAATTTACAAAAGATTTATTGTTCATTAATGTTTCAAAGCTAAAACTAGTCCTTCGATCTAACTCTGGGCAGGCAAATAAATGGCAACTAAGGGAGCATAAGTGATCTAGCACAAGTATCCACTGAAGCCTTAAAAGCTTGCCATCGGAAGCAATCATGGTACATCATAAGGATTTAAGCCTAAAGTGAGATGCAGAAACATAAATGATAATAAATGCCTCAAGGTCAAGTAACAGTGGAGGACAAGTTGTCTTACCTCAAGAACCTGACTCCAAGATCCTCCTCTTCGCCAAGGATGAGGGAGCTTAGCCAAGCATCCCTTGAGTCATTCATCCTCGAGGGTGTTCGCAGGTGAGAAAGTGCAAGAAAGCGGGAGAAAATGAGGGAAAATCACCAAGGCGGAGAGTCAAAGCTCGCGCCACTTTTATTGATCGACAAGGATTGGATTGATTTTACGTGAGCTCGACCGAGGCTTATATAATCGCTCGTAGTCATGAAATTACAAAAAGTATGTAACAACAAAATTACATCGAGACGCTTGGGAAAATCACAAAAGCGCTTAAAAAGTCGTTAAACAAAGAACAGGTTGCGAATTTTGCAACCTCAAGGAATCAGAGGGTCGCGAAAAATTCGCAACACCGCAAACCTCTCATCGCCTCTCCTTCGTTTTTTGCTCCAATTGCCTTCTGACTTGTACATGCAAATTCCGGGGTCACTGTGTTCTTTGTATTTGAGCGACTCGATAATAATGGGTGTAATTGGTTTACAAACTATAAAATAACCACAAAATATGATCGCAGGCGCTTAGGGACCTTAGTGTGCCAATCAATTATTTGCTGATTAGTACACAAAAAGTGCTCAAAACTCGTAATAAAATGTATTCAAAATAGCACTATTTGGGCACTAATCACTCCCCCCAACCGACACATTGCTAGTCCCTTAGTAATGTCAAAGAGAAGGAAAGAGCAGGCAAATTATGCTCATGCAAAAGGAACGGTATTCTCAAAAAGTATATGGATAAGTAATGCCCTACCCTCAGTGTGAATCACAAAGACCCTGGGCAACGACCATCTCGGGAGAAAGAATGCCATACAGAACCAAGTTTTAGAAGAGTATCCAACCCAAGGGAATCGACCTGAAACTTCCACAAAATCTATGTTTATGGATCGCTTAACAATAACCTCGCTAAACTACTCCCCCAACCAAGCTACTCGCCAAGACCTAACACGAATTAACCTAAATAAACCGGCCCCAATTTTATTTCATATTTCTTTGTATTGTAGGTGCACGTCGATGAATCGGCCTCACCAAAGTCCATGTAATGGGGGTCCACCGATGACTCCCAACCAACTAAGGCTTGGGGCATCAAGTCATATGATCTTCACTACTAACTCTTCTCAGGTTTCACCGACCGAATGATTTGAAACTCCAAGACCTACAACTCGCTAAACCTCATCCATCCACCCATGTAGCGAGTAATTAAGTCTGGGCGGCCCCCAACCAATGTAATGAAAGCACTGTGCTTTAAAGGTTACTACATACCCCCTGATCGTGCTCTGCCTGCCGGCCGTGGCTTTTCTATTCTTTTCTCTTTCTTTTCTTTTCTTTTCTTTGCGGAAGACTTCATTGACCTTCTTTCAGGGTCCTCAACCTATTACAAGTGGTCAACGAAACTAGGCTAGGTTTTGCAAAGTAAGGGAGCTATGCAGTTTTTCAGCCTATTTGAAGAAAACTGATGTGCACTGTGTGTGGTTAGCTAAAAGCGTGAAGAAGAAGTTTGAACACCATGAGACTGCAGAATCGATCATCTACTTAATCATGCATGGGAATCCACCCAACATCAATGGCATCAGCGGTGTGTCAATTTTCCAACTTACACTGGGGTAAAACCCCAAAAACGGGGGCAAAATGGCTGCAATTTGAATTAAGAAACGAGTCATGGTATGTGTATAGAAAATGTATGTCACTACTATTCAAATTTTTTTTCAAAAACAAACAAACAACCTTCACAAAAAGGAGCAAACAACAAGCCACTAAACATACAAAATGGGCTTTGCTTAAATGCATACTGGACTCAAAAGTGTAAAAAAATGAGCCAGGTAAAGTCACTTCCTTCGCTAACTCTCCCCTCAACCAAATGTGACATTGTCCAAAATGGGGTCCGGATTGGAAAGTTATAGAAGGAAGTGCTACCTCAATCGCGAGTCGATGAAGAGTCGCCCCGTCCCGACGAAATGAGGTGCCGCGGGGCGGAGTAGTAGCCGACCGCCGTAGTCGCAAGCAGGGGTGTAAACGAGCCGAGCCGAAATGAAGCCATGAACATTCGAGCTCGGCTTGTTTATTTAAGCCGAGCTCGAGCCCTAGCCCGAGCCCGAGCCTCCAAATGCTTTTTTTTTTAGGCCTGCTTGTTTAGCTCGAGCTCAGTCCAGCCCGAGCTTACGCGCAGCTTTTGATCAAATAATATTTTTGTCGACCTTTTTTAACTTACCAAGCATAAAAAAAATTGGAGATGATAATCTCACTATTATGTTACCATTAAAATCTGGGATGTTTATATAACCGGAGCAATTGAAGCACATATATAACTATCAGAATCATGAGTCCATAACAATTTTTTTTACTGAGCATACCAAATACTAATAGCAAAATGACCAAACAGACTTTAAATAGTAGTTTCATCTCAGAATAAGGTTTTTTATTGAGCATGCTAATAACAAAAAAAATGCATTGAACCAGTCTTAATTACGTAACTAATTTTTTTTAGAGAAAATTAGTTAAATATCTTTCATTCAAAGTTTTTTTAAGGATAAGACCAACTTAAAACATGATGATGTATTAAGTCCTTTTACTATAAGCATGTTTAGAAATAAGTCCAGCTTTTAATTAAATATAAAATTATAAATTTTACATTTTAAAATATAAATTTACACTTTATATATTCAAAATATGTAAAATTTTCAAGTTATACATTTTAAAAAATGTAAAATTTTTGTGGCAATCTCTATACGTTTGCGCTTATTTTCACGCGATTCATCTCGTTAGGAGCCAAAATAAATCGTAAACACTGTAATTGAAATCCCAAAATTGAGACTGTGCCAAGGAGTAATCCCAAAATTGCTTCACTGCATAGGGAGAAATCGAAACACTCAGAATTTCGACAGGAAGTACAGAACACTCTAGATGCTAATAACAAAAAAATGCACTGAACCAGTCTTAATTACGTAACTATTTTTTTTAGAGAAAATTACTCCTCCCATCACTAACATGTAAATAAGAATTTATAATGTACACGAGCCTGTCAGTAGGACTTGTTTCTAGGCATTTTCATAACACATAGAAAAATGCACAATATAAGTTGAATCCTTCCAAACATACATCATTAAAAACTTAATTCTGATTCAATGGAAAGTAAATATTAAACCCGCACAAACAATTGTCTAAGTCAGTTCATATACAAGAAATCAAGAATATTGTCTAAGTTAGTTGACAAAAAGAAGCAAAAAAACAACTGTCTAAGTCAGTTGACAAAAAGAAGCAAAATAAATCAAAAACTAAGAAGTTAGGTTTGCTTATGTAATTCTTCAAGTCATATATCTCTTTAGTATAAACTATCACCAACCCGTAAATTAAATAATAAGCAAAAAATAGTTAATACATAAAAAAAAAGTAAACTAACTAATAGGAAAATATAAACCCAAAGTAATGAACACTTACACATTGCAAACTATACAAACCCACCTTAAGTGTCCATCTCTAACTCTTCTTGCATAAACTCATTCTCAACCTTTTAAATAAAACAAGAAGCAAGATCAAGCCATGTAAAACAAGAAATACTAAACTATATATATAAACATATATATTAAAGTCAATAAAAGTACTTACATTGATGCCAACTCAACCCCAAAATCCCGTCAGAACTAATCTCCCATACAAATCAAAGCCTGATGTTTCCCAGTTTTAAAGAACTTCGATATTGGTCAAGTACTCTACCTCCAGCACTAAAGGCGTATTCAAGCAAATCGTAGAGGGCTAGGAATGGATAATATGTCTCGAGCCATCTTGATAAGGTCAATTTAGACTATTAGCTTTCCACCAATTCAAAGCATCAAAACTTCATATTCCCCTCATTACCAGTTTATAAACTCCTTTCATCTAAATACATATCTATCCTTCACTCTTGTTCCCGTGAATGATATCGAATTAGTTATAACTCCACTCATCAAAATCATATGTCTTCAGTTTTTATTGAGAGGGTTAGAATCATAAGTGGTAATCAAGCCATGCTACTATTTATTTGGCTATCTACATATAGATATTCCTTGTAAAGAAATTGTAAGGACCTCACGAACATCATCTATATGCCTTCAAAATCATCTCACGGATAAATTTTTTGGAAAAGAGTAGAGAATGAGTTTCATTTTATACCGAGGATCCAAGACCGCCCCAATTGTCATCACTGGGTTACATTTCTCCCCAATACTTGTCAAACTTTTCCTTCATCTTTAGAGTCATACGCTTCACAAAATCTCTATTATCAGTAGACATGTCATTCAACATCTTCCTTACTTTCCATATTTGACGAAGAAACAAATTTGAAGTAGGATATTTTCGTCCCGAGAACACCTTTGTAACATCATTAAAAACCTCCAAAAATTTAGAAACCTCAAGAGTTCTTTCCAATCCTCATCTGATGGCAAATTCATTTATAGTTGTAGTCCCTTTTCCTTTGTACCGTGAACAACCGACTTGTTCTCGCGTACACTCTAGCATGGCATATGTCGAGTTCCACAAAGGTGTGCACATCAAGAATCAAGCTCTTAGAGGTAGATAGCTTTAGGCTTTTGACAATTTCATTGAACTTATAAAGTCTTGAAGGAGACAACTTCAAATACTTAACACTTTCTCGAATATTCTCAATCACATCTCGTACTTCTGTTAACCCATCTTGGACCATCAAGTTTAGAATATGAGCATAACATCGAACATGAAATATTTTACCACCAGCGAAGCTTTCTTTCGCTTCAAAATTTTCTTTCAATACTCTTACAACTAAACTATTTGAAGAAGCATTATCGAGTGTAATGGTGGAAATTTTATCTTCAATTCTAATCAATCAAACACTCACCGATACTATCAAAGAATTGCATGCCCAAGTAGGAGGAGGTTCCAAGGACAAAATCTCATATTCTTTCGCAACTTCCATTCTTGAATCTAGAAAATGTCCCGTGAGGCACATATACCCTACTGACCGACTAAGTCCATAAATCGGTTAAGCACTTAGAGCACGCTCGCAATTGCCAACTTCAAACTTTCCTTCTCGTATATATACATCTTCATGCAATCCAAATTTCAAAGTTCGCCTTGATCGCTCATACTGGAGTTAAGACTTCTACAAAATTTAGTGAAGAACTCGCGGCTTCTACCATCCGAAAAAGGATATTCGTGGGACAACAAACATCTTTACAAGTTCCTCTTACTTTTCCTTTATCATACTTAAAGATTGATAGCATTTCATCACTTTCAAGAATATCAAAAGACAATAAACTTTCGCTGGACCCTTATCCTCGCTAACCAAAGTAGCTTTACGAGGTGTGCAAAGTTTTAGATGCCTTTTAAGATGAGTTGTTGCACCCCCCTTCTTATAGGCAAGATTATGCTTGCAGTGTTGCATCTATACCAATTTCATCCATTTCGTCGTCTTTATCCACATCTTCCATATCGATCACAATATTAGCTTTTGTTTGTCTAGACATTTCTGGTAAAAATAACTACAAACTATTTCTAAAATGCAATTACAAATTTACATATACATAAGAAGTAATCTCATTAAATCATTTAGACAAATATTCATCTCTTCGAAATTGAAGATCCACATAGCTTGAAATTGAAGATTTTATGGTTTCCCCGTTATCAAGATTTTCCATTAACCAAGAGGATCTTGCCACTCTGTGATTGAAAATTCCTTCCGCTGACGCTTCGCTCGCCACCGCTGGTTTTCCGCATCATCCGCACAGAGGTTCTTGAATCTTTCCTCAATTTCCATTTTATTCCTCGCTTTTAATTATCAGGGTGGACTGGAGCAATTGGAATTGATTATCAAACTTGATTCTGATTCATACCCAGATAAGAGAAATCGAATTCCTTGATTTCAATACAAACCCAGATGGAAATAAATTTGTTAAAAAAATCCATAATGTCCCATAACAAAACATTTCTAAACACACAGTGTTTCTAAACACCATATGAGGCTTTGCTAGGAGAGCATGCCTGAACCCAATCCGCACGCCCAAGCTCACTTCCATGCCGAAATTTCCCACAACCAATAACCAAACCCTATGGTTTCGAAATCTAATCGACTTATACACACCGCAGATGGACAACTGGGCCCCCGAAACCTCAATGCCCGTGCACTTTCGTATCACAGTTCGATATTTCCTTTGTTTGCTTCTTGTTAAAAACCAAGCTTCGAATCCAAGATTGAATTTCAGAGTATTATCAGCATCAATTAAATGATTAATCAGAGAGAATACCTTGAATGATTGTATTTGTGGCGGCGATTCGACGAAATGGAGCCGAAAATCGTGGATGAGCGCAAATGACGTCGCGTCGAGAGAGCGCTGATTCGTCAAGATGTAGTCGACGACGCCGTCGTGTTTCGGGAGAGAGGAAGCCTGGGGACGACTTCCGGTAGATAAGCAGGCCTAAGTACCCGCCGCCTTCTGGCCATTAAGAAACAAGCCTAATTTTATGCTTAATCTTGGTTTGTTAGGCTTACGAGACAAGCCTGCCGAGTCTCGAAATGAGCCCAAGCCCAGCCCGATGCCTGTGGGCTCACTGACAAATTAGCCGCTAGCACATCGCGGAGTCCGTGTAATGGCCGCGGAGGCACCGGTCCCGCCATAGAAGGAGCGGAAGCGCGGGCTGCGCATAGATGAGGAAATCGCAGGTAGGCCCATGTGACTCTGAATTCATAAGGACGGCCCGATTCGTGCAGAAATAAGGCTTCGGTTCGAGCCATGGCGTACCTCAAGCATGAAGCCACTTCGCGAGGGCCGCATGTGTGTAGTCGCAATGATGCCGATGTGGAGGAGAATGCGGACTGCATCCATGATGGTCGGAAGTCCCGTGGAAATAGTGATATATCATGGAGGCGATACGTCAGCCCAACAACATCTATGGGGCGGCACTGGGGCGTAGAGCCCCGAGAGACAGAGGGTAGCTGAAATGGCGCACCGGAGCCATGGTAGCCGGAGTCGGAGGGGAGATGCCCGCATTTTGGTGGGCTAGGCCCGAGGCTCCCCAATATGCTCAAGGTGCGGGCCGCTCCCGCAGAATATCTAGCTACCGGTCCCCGCCCAGAGGCTAAGGTGATGGAACGAGGCATAATCCGCCACATCAATCCAGAAGGATACCGCTAGCCACGAAGGCGCCCAACTGGGCTCGCAGGAAGCCATACCACCTAGCATAGGAGTCTCGAACAAGATGGGCGTGATCGCCGGGTGTGATTTCATGAAGGACCTGCCTCGAAATGGAACAAGGACTTCATAATGCTCTCGACCAATGAATCCGTATTCTCGAGATGCGTGATGTATCTCCAAAATGGCACCTCTCATCTGATTATGTAGCCGAGGGGAAAAAGATAATCGCAATATAATTCATCAGAGCATACACGGCGAAGGCTACCTCCCGAACAAGACGGTCCCAAATTGCCATTTCCTGATAGTATACGAACCATCTCCCTAAGCGAGGATGGGGCTATCGCCATAATCTGCCGCAGAGTTGGCGAGGACCCACTCTACGTATTGAAAGTAGCCGCTTATGCTCGGTGGCCCCACTATCCTCGTCAGTCAGTCGATGGAGAAATGAATAGTTATCGGATTGGGCTCTCTTCTGGATGTCATCGTGTGGTAAAACTCGATGACCACCCGAAGGTAGAAAAACCAACGCGGTGTCATGAATGGCTCCAAGGAGTACCTTCGCACTCAGAGCATCACCCGTGAGCTTCCTGGCCCTCGACGCAGCCTGAGATCATAATGAACTCCGTCGCACATCCCTCCCACTATAATAAGCATTCCCCTGAATAAGGTCAGAAGTGGGAAGTAGGCTTCCCGATGATGGAAGTGTGGGACAAATCGAGGGAGATTCAGCCAGGCCCCGAGTAGGTGGTGACCGGGGCTCAAATTTGAATCGGAGGACTCTCCTGGTCAAGGTCCGGCCCTCTTGACGGAGGGCCTCCCGGGATGGCTTTCAGATGAGGCTGAGATGGAGCAAATGGGGCCAACTAGTAGGCTGGTACTCCTGGGAGGGGCAATGATACAGGGGGATGTGGATGAAGCAGAGCAGAGGAAGAGCCCACTGCAGGTCGCCCGGGAAGCAGCCAGCAGGAGCGTGCATGGCGCGGCAAATTGGTGGAGGTCGGACTGCACACTACACAAGGCATGAGTGTGGACTGAGCTCCTAAGGAGGAGAGGAATGGTGCACCTTAGGCCGGAAAGTGTGTCTTCCATGAGTCTTCACCATGGTTGGGCTAGAGAAGGAGAGGAGGTTGAGAGGGGAACTTCAAACGGGAAATGAAAATGTGAACTGAAAATGTGAGAAGGGAGGTTTATATAGAGGGGGTGGGCGGGGGCGTAAGGGTTATGGCCACCAAATGCCCTTAAATGTTTAATAAATGGCTACTAAAAACTCGAAAATTAATGTAAAAGGTGAGACGAAGGGTCAGTAGGAAGGTGAAAAGGCGTAACAAAAATATGGAGATGAACAAGGTAGGTCGCGAAATTTCGCAACCCACGAATTCCACAGTTGGGTGGCTCGCAACATGGAAATTTCCAGGCAAACAGAAATTCCCCGCCACTGCAACACCTACAAACAAAAAACCAACAAAGCTATGAGAAAACATACTTATAGGTGAGAAAATTTGCAAAAGAAAATATGGCAAGAACAAGGGAATCGAGAAAATCACAAATATAACTACAAGAATAAAGCAATAAAATTCTAACAAAAATTTTAGTGACTTCTGAGATACTGCAGAAGTCACTCCCTTTCAGGCAGTTTCTTGAAATCATGGAGGGTCAAGGAGGGGGATCTCCTCCTTGTTTGCTGAGTGTTACAAAGACATGGCTTCAAATTTCGCCTATCACCTCGAACACCCTATTGTCTTCGAATCAACAGCCCATCGATCCATTAAGGTAGACTCCGATGGTGAATAGCCCTACCCATCTTGATTTAAGCTTGCCTCGAAAGAGGTGGGAGCTGAGTCGCAGCAACACTTGGTCTACTTGTTTGAAATGTTTACGAGCTATTAGTTGG
Source organism: Tetrastigma voinierianum (assembly GCA_016808115.1). Lineage (NCBI taxonomy): Eukaryota > Viridiplantae > Streptophyta > Magnoliopsida > Vitales > Vitaceae > Tetrastigma > Tetrastigma voinierianum. The sequence goes on along the minus strand of JAEQBH010000891.1, from coordinate 36,649 downwards.
ATCGCACTTCTTCAAATTCTTATCTTTGCAATTTTGAGTTGAAGAACATTCCTCGCTTCTTTCCAAATTGATATCGAGGAGCCTTTTGAGACCAGCTCTACCCATATCCAGGTTCAGTTTCTTCACTACCCACCATGCCTTATACTCAATTTCCACAAGTAGGTGACATGCTTTTCCATAAACTAGGCAATAAGGAGACATGTCCATAATGGTCTTGCAAGCTGTTCTGTATGCCCACAAAGAGTCCAACAGCTTAAGAGACCAATCCTTTCGGTTAGAGTTCACCACTTTCATCTGGCCATTGGTCTGAGGGTGGTATGGGGTGGCTACTTTATGCTTGACACCATACTTAATGAGGAGGCCCTGCAAAATGCTCATAGTGCAAATGTGAACCTCCATCATTAATTACGGCTTCTGGACCCCAAATCTGGAGAGTATGTTTTCTTTTAAGAATTTCAGTACCACCCTGTGGTCTACTGCTCTGCAAGGGACTGCTTTAACCCACTTTGACACATAGTCAACTCCCACCAAAATGTAGAGGTATCCAAAGAAGGAAGGGAATGGTCCCATGAACATGCCCCATACGCCGAACAGTCAACTACTAAAATCGTTTAAAGGCATCATGTGATCGGCGAGAAATTTTCCCCTAACTCGCATCTCACGTGATTCCCCGCACATGGTATGGACATCCTGGAAAGAGAGAGGGCCAATGAACCCGTGACCGCAAAGACCTTCCTCGCGCGCTCGAAGCGAAATGGCCTCCACATTCATTCTCATGGCAGTGGCTGAGTATTCCTATTGCTCGTCAGCACACACCTTTGATTATCCTGACAAGACAAAAGATTTGTACAAGAAGGGTTCTTCCAATAATAGAGTGAATTTTGCAAAGAAGAATTTCTCGTCTCAGGCTTTCCAATCTACTAGTAGCCTCTGCTGCACTTTGCAATGTGGGCATACTGGGTTTTTCTCAACCAGAGCAGTACTCCTCGTGGAACTCATCATTGATTGGAGGGTTGTGAGTGTTGTGTGCTATTGTTAATCTCGAGAGGTGATCAGCAACAACATTTTCCATACCCTTTTTGTCTCTGATCTAAAGGTTGAACTCTTGCAGCAGGAGAACCCATCTGATAAGCCCAAATTTTTAGCATTTTGTTTGGTGAGCGTACTTCCAAGCGCCGAATGATCCGTGAATATGATTATGTTCAACCCAACCAAATAAGCCCGAACTTATCTAAGGCATGCATCATCGCCAACAAATTTCATTTTCTCGGTGGTCAGGTAATCCTCCGTGTCTATCTAATGTCTTGCTTGCATAATGGACCACATAAGGCTTTCCTCCTTCCCTTTCGCTCGAATCACGTAATGGCGAGATAGCTTGCATCTCGCATCACCTCGAAGAACCAAAGGCTAGGGCCCTCACCATCAGTGCAAGGTTAACAGCCTGAGTTTCTCAAAGCTATTTTCAGTAATATGTATCCTAAAATGAATTTGGCATCTTTTCCCAAGATACTAGAAAGAGGTTTGGCAATTTTTGAGAAAGTTCATACGAACCTCTATAAGCCTGCATGCCTTAAGAATTGCTCCACACATTTTGACATTTACGGAGGGCACTCTAAATCAAGTCAATTTTTGCTCATTAACTTCTGATCCCTTTTCAAATAATACGCCTAAAGACAATTCCTCGTCAATTATAAAATGTCATTTTTCCCAGCCTAATACCGTTTTTCTATGCACTTCAGGTAAGACGCTTTCTAGGGTTGATCAGCATTCTTCGAAGATCCTCCATGGGGACTGTGAATGTCATCCATGTAAACTCCATAATGCTCTATCGTGATCACCAAAAGATCGAGCATGCATCGCCGAACGTGGCAAGGGCATTACATTGCGCCAAAGGGCATTCTCTCATGCATATGTGCCAAATGGGCATGTGAAAGTGGTCTTTCCTAGTCTTCGCAAACAATTTCAATTTGAAAATATCCCAATAGCCATCCAGAAGCAAGAGAAGGGTGACCAAACTTTCCCAAGAAGCCGATCCATGAAGGGTGTGAGGGAAGTGCAGATCCTTCACACTTCATTTAGTCTTCTATAAAAAATACATACCTCCAACCCGTGGTAAGGCTGGTGGGCATCTCCTCTCCTTCATTATACACACAGCTACCCTGCATTTCTAGGCACAACCCGGGTCGACTCACCCAGCGCCATTCGATACGGGGCAGATAATACCAAATTTCGCAACAACTTTTTTGCAGACTTCACCCAACCACTTCCCGTATGGGATTCACTCTTTTCAGGGTCGCGACGACTTTGCCTCCTCCTCCAAGTATGTGACGTGGTGCAACCGTCACACACTCTTAAGATCGCATCTTCCACCCTAGGCCTACTGTTTCTCCCCGAGGATGTGCAGCAGTTACTTTCCCTGTAGCGCCGAAAGGTGGAGGAAATGACAACCCGCACTATTCCTACTCTTACAAATAGGCATATTTTAATTCCAATGCAAAGGTTTGGAGCCCAATTTCTGTGGTTCACTTGTTTTTCCTCAATCATCAAAGGCATAATTTCTTGCTTTTTTCTCCAAGGTCTCTGATTGCCTTCATGTCCCAGTTCTCGTCGCTCTTACGAACACTCACGCCTGTCAAGACATCTCGCATCCTCTACCGGTCACTCGTCTTCTCCGTGATTATGTCAATGATGCAAACTTTCCGGGTCATCTTCCACTAGCCGCATGTGCTTTTTACTCAAGTGGAAGATGTCGAAGCTCTAAGGTCATGTTTCCGGGCTGTGAGTTTCATAACACCATTTCTATAGCTTGATAACGTGATTGAGGTACAAGAATGGTCTCCCTAGGGTGATAGGCACATAGTTGGCCCCCGAAGGTACTGACCAGATCAAGTACAACAAAATCTACCGATAAGAGAATTTGGTCCACTGATGAGAACATCTTCCACCGTCTCTTGCAGATCTCGATGGATCTATCTACAAGAGACAATGTGATGGAGGTGAGCTTTAGTTCTCCCAACCCGAGCTGCTTGTACATCGAATAAGGGAGGAGATTTACACTTGCACCCAGGTCCAACAGTGCTTTTTCCACACAAGTGCCTCCAATATTAACCGAGATGGTAGACAACCTGGATCTTATACTTCACCTGAGTTCAGACTAGATGATAGCACTGACTTGTTCAGTCAAGAAGGCCTTCTTGTCAACATTCAGTCCTCTTTTCATTGTACACAAGTCCTTAAAAAATTTGGCATATGTGGGGACTTGTTTGATCATATCAAGCAGGGGGATTTTGGCTTTTACTTGTCTCAGCACTTCTAGTATTTTAGCCTGATTGATAGCTTTTTCTTAGCCTTTAGTGCTCGAGAAAAGCGGTGTGTTATTTTCACGTAGCCTCCTAGTCACCACCTCTTCCTCCTCGTTTAGCCTTTTACCTCCCGGCCTTGTTCTACCGCTTTCTGCGCCGGCCGCTTGAGCCTTTTACCACTTCACCGTGATAATTGCCACCTCATCTATCCCGGAATTTTGTCACTGAGGAGCTCACTCATGCAAACCCCCGGGATTTGGTTGTCCCAGAGAAATTTTTCCTACACTACTACTGGTCGTTAGTCTTGATATTGAATACTCGCAGTCATTATATTTTTGGGAATTAGCCCAGAAGTCACATGCTTCGGGAAATTTCGAAAGTGCTGTTCATTTTCTTGTTGATCGCTTTCCACTGTGTCAATTCTTTGATTAGCCTTAGGTATCTACCGCTTTTGTTCTCCACAAAGTTTCCCACCACCTCTACTCAAGTTCATAATAGCTTGTTCAACTGGAGATGAGAATGGTGGTGGCTGTGGCTGGGATGAGCATCCATGTTGTCGCTACAGCCAGAGAAGACATATGGGCGAGGTTTCCGCTTCCGTGAGAGGTTAGGATGGTTCCTCCAATTGCATATAAAAGGTCATACGGGCATTGGTCAAAATATTTGTATCGACTCGCAACATTGGCATGCTCAGACATCATATCCCATCAAGGAACCATAGGCGCAGATTCACTTTGGTCAAGTGGATCGGCAATAAGTAAGTACCGGATGGGCACAGCGCCTCTTCATCGCCTGCACTTCGCGACCTTCTCCCTTCCAATTCTTCCAACCTTCAGTCGCTGTGGACAACTTCGCTTCATTTCCATATCCTTTGTCGTTGAGTACACGCTCCCTTGATTTGCTATAGGTTTCATCCTCGCCCGCCTCCCTGGTTGGGCTCATTCCATGCTTTCTGAAGTTTCACCACATAATCGGTAAAAATTCATGGTCATCCGATTCTTACAGAGGACCAGGCCCGGCCCGACCAATGGCAAGCCCGGAATCAAACCCGGACGCCAGTTAAATTTCTTTTATTTAATGCTTTATTTAAATTTCATTTTCAAAAATATCACGCACTAACTCGACCCGACCAATATGGGATCCGAACCGAAGCCCGATTTGCTCCGACTGTTTTTATTTATTTTATCAAAACATTTTATTTATGTATTTTCATTTTAGGGTTCTCATATACGCTGAAGTATTTTCAAATGGTAGGCCCATAAACATTTACATTTATATAAACACATTTACATTAAGGCATACGCGCCTTACAAATGATAACAAAACATTAGTTCTTCAACGCTTGCTTACAAATGTCACATGTTCAAAAGAAAATGAAATGCATATAGAAGTGGTATACACTTATACCGGGCCGCGACTTTGTCTATGACTCTCGCGTCTTGTTTGGCCTCTTCCTATTCACCGATACATGCATAGTTGTAACTACACGCTAAGCATTTTCACGCTGAATATCTATGCCAGTTTATTCCAATATTCAATTTAACTCGACATGCATTAACATTAACCATGCTCTTATATCCAAACATACTCATGCTATTCATTTTCGCATGCTTTCATTTTACAAATCATTTATCATATCATAACATGCTCGTCCATGTTTGTTATTTCACCTTGACTATTCAATTCACATTCGTGACGGATTCCGTTTGATGAATCCCATCCTTTTTATCATTCAGTAGTGCACTTACACGTTTAACAATTCGGTCTCCCATCATGACGGATGCCGTTTGATGCACCCCGACATGTGGTATCACTTAATGCCGACATGATCCCGCTCAAGTGGGACATTTCTTCAATGTCATACACCAAAGATGATGGGCGCCGATTGCGCATCTCGCTGCGGATATTAGGATACCTCGGTGCCTTCATGACGGATGTCACTGCATTCCCGCCAGCGGTCTATCTTGAGATATCGATTTAAGTTAAGATGTCAAGAATTGACCGATTCGTTTACAATTCGATTTATCATTCATATTCATTCAATTTTCAACATTTCAAATTTATTTGGTAAACTACCAAAACACTTGAAATAAGAATAGGTCGAGAACAAACCACCATCGATTCTTTCTTCTTTCGATACCGGGCCTCCTAAAGCCAGTTGTCATTTTTACTCGCACCTAGTCAAATACAAATTATTCACTCTTAGTGGTTAAACAAATAATTATACTATTCGTTTCCCCGAGGTGGCAAGGTACGGTACGTTTTTCACTTAATCTCATTCTTATTTGAGCCTCCATTAATCGTTTTTTAGGGTCCCTAAACAACTGCATGAATAATGACTTAATCTGCAAAATATGTCAAATTAAGGTTGTCGAAGTAGTGGTAACGGCACTCACCTCACTACCAATGGGCACCCCAGACCACTTGCCTATCAAAGATCATGGGTACCTGACTACTTTGGCATCATTTTCCTTCCGTACATTTGCCTAAAAATGTCTGGGTTTTGGCATTTTCACCCATTTTCTTCAATAAACTTCTCCAATCTATCCCATATCAAAACCACCATGGAATCCACCCAAAACAACCCAGTATGGTTTATAAATCAATGAAAACCCTTTTTCTTGGGTTGTGGTTTTTCCCAAAATCAAGATCATAAAAGATAAGTTAGGGTTTGATTTTACTTACCTTATCTCCTCAAATCTCCCTCGTAGGTCGCTGACCCTTTTCGAGCAAGAAATGAAAGCAACCTAACCAAAAACCACTCCTTCTTACAAACCCTAGCTTTTCTCCCCCTTTTCTCCTCTCCTTCTCTCAAAAACGGGTTTGCTCAAAAAGTGAGCTCCCAAAGACCACTTTTGGTCTTTTAAAATCCCACTTAAGTGTAAGGCCGTGTTTGGCCTTCCACCCTATTCTCATTTTCTCATTTTTGTCTTAAGTCACTTAATCTTCATAAGGCCTTATTTGGCCACTCAAAAAATCCAATTTTCCAATTTTTGTCATTCTAACTCTTTATTCCACTTTCCTTATCATTTATCATTTATTTCACATTAGCATTTAAGCTATCATTTGACCCTTAGGTCCTCATTTTACAAATTTCAAATTTTTTTCCATTTTTCACTTGGGTAAATTTCCGGATTCAATCAATTTTCATTTAGCATATAATATTTGCTCGACTTTACCATATAATTCATTTGTTCAATATTCATTTAACAATTCCCTGAATTACCCAAGATGGCCTACCCTATATCCCATTATGAGAATAATTTTTTCAGTAATATTCTAGTAGTATTTTTGGGCGTTACACTTGCTTAGAAGTCCCTCCACACATGGTCTCCAATAATTGCTTCATAGCGGGGGACATCCCATCATAAAATGGTTGACCAACATCCAAGTATCGAAACCATGGTGAGGACAGTGGTTGATGGTTTCCAAATATCTCTCCCATCATTGGTAAAACTTCTCATTGTCATAGGCTGCAAAGATATAAATCCGCCTCTTTAGAGGTCGGGTTTTACGTGTGTCAAGAATTTCTTCGTAAATTCACCGCATCTCCTGCTCACTTCGATACCCTCGCCTTAGAGAATTAAGCCTCTCAAATCTTGGCCTTGGTTTTTAGGTTAAGGGAAGGCTTAACCTCAGCAATTCCATCAACTGCACCTCCTGCTAAGGTCATGCAAACTTCCTCAAAACTCGATGTGTGTGTATGGATTTTCATTTTCCATACCATGGAAGGTTGCCAAAGTGGGCACCAGATAAGGCCCGACACTCACATCCTCGCAGAAGGTATAATACATGAGGGTGCACCTACCCTCGTGGGTGTATATGGTCCTCATCGACCAGAGCCATCAGTTTCTTTATACCCTTTGTCGACTTCGCTGCCCTCAGTGGAGGCTCCATCTGTCATTGTAAACTCAGCCTACACCCCGTTCGGTGGAGACCGGGTTCTCTCTAGTCACCAGAAGTGGTTCGATCCTAATGGTGCATAAAGTCCTAAGAACACAACACAACACACAACAAGAAACCAAAACAAAGCTACCAAAAGGGTTAGCCAAGTTAAAATTGCAAAGAAACTGATATGCATAGTGTAAATTATCGCCCCAACAAAGGAACCCTGAGGTACACGGTAAAATAAAAGGAATGAGAATTCACCAATACTTCAGATGTGGATCACAAGTTCAACAACTTCTCACTGGCCACTAGGGCACCATTCCCTAAGAATACGCCATTTGATTCGGCCACAAAGAGGTGATCCCGATCAACAATACTATATCCTAAATTCTACCGTAGCAAAGCTATCGCAAAGATCGCGTCTAGGGCCTAACCCGTGGATGGGTTTTCTTCGTGCAAAATGATTTACAGTTGATTGAAAATGGTGATTGCACTTTGGATTTGGGGTTTCTTGTAAAAGTAGTGGGATTGACAGTTTGAAAAATTGGGAATGTAGTGAAATAAAGTGTAAGAGAACTCCTTGAAGTCTCTGCCACTGGCTAGGTTCTAAGGCAACTGAAATGTCCTCGGATCATTTTCCTCACATTTGGGAGGATGACCTATAGTCATTTCCCGAACCGGATCTTCGTTTGGCTATAAAAACTGAACCCTAAAAGTTTTTCTCATAATTTACAGCATTTATTAACCATTAATGTTTCAAAGCTGAAAACTGGTCCTTCGATCTAACCTGCAGAGGCAAATAAATGGCAACTAAGTGAGCATCAGTGGATCTAGCAATAAGTATCCACTGAGCCCTAAAGCTTCGCTAAGTACCGTCAATCAGTGGTACACATCACAAGGATTTGGGTTCTCAAAGTGAGATGCATAAACATAAATGATAATAAATGCTCAAGGCTGGCAACAAGGAGATGCTTGTCTTACCTCAAGAACTTGACTGTTGACCTCCTCTTCAAGGATGAGGAGGTTTAGCCAAGCATCTCTTTGAATTGTCATCCCCGAGGGGTGTTTGGCAGGTGAGAAAGTACAAGAAAGGAGGGAAACGAGGAAAATCATCATATGAGAGCCCAAAGCTTGGAGCCAATTTTATCGATTGATAGTGATCGACCGATTTTACGTAGATTGATTGAGGCTTATATACGCCCGTAGTCAAGGAAATTACAAAAAAAGTATGAAACAACAAAATTACATCGAGGACAAGCTTGGGAAAAATCACAAAAAGTACCAAAAGTCAGTCAAACAAAGAACAGTATGTGTTGCGAAATTTCGCAGAACCTCGCAAATTCAGAGGTTGCGAAAATTCAACACCGCAAAACCTCCCGCGATTTCCCGCTCCTCTATTTTAGCTCCACCGCCTCTCCGACTTGTACATGCAAACTTCGAAGCCCAGCCTGGGTTCTTCGTATTTGAGTCGACTGATAATAATGGTGTAATCGGGCTTGCAAACTATAAAATAACCACAAAATACGACGTATATAGCCGGGACCTTAGTGTGCCAATCAAGCGGTTGGTCGATTAGTACACAAAAAGTGCTTAAAACCTGCAATAAATAGGACTCCAAAATAGCACTATTTGGGCACTAATCACTTATCGAATCAAGTTCAAGTATCATAATAGTCAATTCAAACTGTTTGCAAGCGAACTCGAGTCGAGTTAATTAAGAATCGGGCTCAAGTATAATTATTTATTAATTTTTAACGATCGTCATCTAATCGAATCCTGAGAGATTGACTATTTTTTGAGTTGAGTTTTGAACATATGAAAAGAAGCTCAATTGAGTTCTGATAGGGCTCGAAAAATAAGGCATAGGCTCCACCGCCAGCCCAAGAAAGAGGCCAAACTTCAACGAAACTTTGAGGCCCATCCGCCAAACCCCAAAGGAGACATGCCTATTAGAGCATTCAGCCTTCGCGCCAACATTCAAGGCCTCCTGCGGCCACCTGCATCGAAGGCCCAACCCGACTGGCCCAAAGACCGATTATGGGAAGTCTCCAATAGGTACAGAAAATAGAATAATCCCTAATAATATATTATTCCACAAATCCAACCAAACCTCACCAATAAGGAAAGAAAGACAATAATGATCAAAGATCAAACGGATCCCCCAATAAGGAAGGAAGATTTATCCAAATAAACTCGCTCTTTCTATATCCATCACCAACCGATATCGAGCATTAACAAGAAATATCCCATCCAATGGGAACAAATCCACTCACCATCCAACCCTGTCAACATCTACTATAAATACAAGGCCACCCCATCTATGAGGTACGCACACTCATACGCAGATACCGCAACATATTCGCCCTAGTCCCATTTTCTCTCAAAAAGAAACTCACTTAGCATCGCCACGTGCGAAGCCCTCGTCGACCCCTTCTTTCTGCTGGGCAAGAGGAGTGGTATCTTCAAACCTGGCCACCAACTACACTCGCAAATGATGACGACAAATTTCGACGATCCAAAGATCCTACACAATTTCACAATTCCCACCCCACCGCAGCCTTTGTCCGATCTTTAATGACGGCCACACACCAAACAATTCCAGCTTTTAAAAAAGCATCATCAATGGCGCCACCGTGGGAACGTATGCCTTTACAAATATAACCGATTTCACATCACAGAACGACTCTAACACAAGGTGAGCACGTTAACCTCCATGATGCAAGATCAACCTGAACGCAGATGCCCGACCTCCCGACGTGTTAGAAACAATACAGCCACGGACGAGGTGGAGGCACCGCCTCACCAACTGGCCGTCCGACGTAAGAGTTAACAACTCACTGTGACAAACCGGACGGCTCACGGAGGCGCACAAACTGGGGGAAGGCCATGATATCTCCCGCATGAAGGACAACACACATCGATACTCCCGGCATCGAAACCGGCTAGAATCCGTACGGCCCGGGCACGACCACATCTGCACTGATAGGCAACTACAACACTCGTGAGAATAGCCTGCACTGAGATAATCACGCGATCCCTCGCAAGGAGCAGGAACAATCATGGGAACAGAGGTCCAAGAGAGCTCCAAAGAAGAGCCCTACAGGTGAAGGAGGTGGTGAAAGGATCTGCCCGACACTACGGACACCTTGGTATAACAAACCGAGTCACCCTACACAAACAGGCACTCCACTCTCCCCTTCCACCTGCCTCGTATCGCCACGTGGGAAGCCGCTCGACCAGACGAGATCCCGGGCCGATCATCTCAACACTTACAAAACCAAATGGAGCTGCATGGGTATCAAGATCCAAAGGATGCAAAGCCGCTATCACCCCAAAACGCAAATTTCGCGCGTTCATCAGACTTCCACCGTCATCAATCTCCTCATTCGTGAGTTATCCATCGCTCGCCTCTCACTCATCGGGCTAGGACGCATAGAGTTGCTATCATCCGGCCGACCATCGCTGCAGCCTTCGCAAGAAAGCCTGAGGTCTTATGTCCAACGATTCAATGCCGAGTCTCTAAAGGTAGATATACCCGACGATAAATTCATGATCACTGCGTTCATTGTTGGCTTAGGGATTTAGTCGAAAGACTTAATGTTCTCCATCTCCAAAAATCCCCAAACAAGCATGGCGAAGTTTTCATAAAAGCGAGAAATATATTAACGGTGAGAAGAGGCCCTCCTTATCCGAAGAGTTCTTCCACTCCGCAGAAAGGCGGGGTAGACAAGCAGCGAGGGTGAAGCTGAGACAAGCGACCGGGAAGGATCTCGAAAAATGGGAGAGCGATCTCAAAGGCGTGGAAACCTCGAGAGATCGTCTAGGTCCATGTCCCTTGTCCGGCAGCGGCGTTGTCGCCTCGGTGTTTCACCTGCCGGCCTCGGTGTCACGGGTTACGCGCGAAGTCTGAAACAAGCAATTCACGAGGTGGCCAACCCAAATGAGTCGGACCTACGACAGAGACAGCTCCAAGTGTGCGGGTTCCATAGGGACTCACGGACCTTGCACGGACGACGCATGACTCGAGGGAAATAGAGTACTTGATACGACGCGGATACCTCAGGCGCTTTATATCCCACGGTCGGGTCAGGAATCAAGCTCGGAGCCGGGCTCCGCCCGAGCAACCACGCGCCTCGAGCGGCGACTTCGGCCTGACAATCCTAGGTGAAATCCAGGTAATCTGGGAGGATTCGCGGGAGGAGGAATCGGCTCGGCTCGGAAGGCGAAAATGCGTAGCATTAGGTCGACGAGAGATAAGCGGAAATTCAAGCGATGTCTAAACTGCTGACTCGACACATCCATCCGTTACCATTTCGAGATCAGAGAGGATGCCAACACCCTCATGGCTGACCTTTAGTAGTTCCGCGGCTGTTGTGGCGACAAGCGGAGTTCCGCGGTGCTAATCGACAGCGGGAGTTGTGAGATATCATCTTCGCGTCAGCCTTTGATAAAATGGGCATCGAAAGGGAAAAACTAGAACCCGTCAATACTCCTCTACGGGGGTTCTCCGGGGAAAAGGTATTACCTCTAGGCTCAATACAATTGGTACTCACATTGGGGGATTCCCATTACTGAGCGACTAAGGCAAGATTCATAAATCGTGGAAGCCTTGAAGTCTGCTTATAACATGTTCTTTGACGGACCTTCTCTCGATGCAATAAAGGCATCCCTTCGCATATCACATGATGGTCAAATTCCCTACAGTAAGCGGGGTAGGAATGGTTCGAGGAGACCGGTGAGTGGCTAGGGAGATGCTACTCGACATCCATGAAACAAAAGCGGTCGACAACATATCGTGGGCCAGGCTCGACATGCATGACCCAGGTACTCACTCGACTAAGCCCTCCAGAAGGGCTAGAAGCCGGTATTGTTGGATGTGACCACGAACATCTCGCATATATCGGCTCCTAGAGCTAGCGGAAGACCTCGGCAACCTCCTTATCCATTTTTTAAGACAAAACAGAGACGTCTTCGCATGGAAGCAGGCAGACATGGGAGGAATTGATCCTACGGTAATCACCCATAGGTTGAACGTCAGCCCGTCCTTAAGCCAATCAAACAAAGAGGAGGAGCTTCGCGTCGAGAAAATGAAAAGCCATCGGCTTGAAGAAGTCGACAAACTCTTACGGGTAGGGCGATCGGGGAAGTAGAATACCACGAATGGTAGCGATCGTACTCGTCAAAGGCAAGCGGCGAATGGCGACTCTGCGCCGACTTCAACGACATCGACAAAGGCGTGCCCAGGGCCGGTTTCCCTGCTTGGCAATCAACCTCCATCGTAGATGCCACGAGTAGACCATGAACTCCTCGGTTTATGGATGCCTTCTCCATTTACAACCGGATCAGTGTGGACCCGGTGGTAGAAAAGCGTCGACCGTCACGTAGGGAACCTTTTGCTATCGTGTGATGCCGTTCGGGCTCAAAAACACAGGGGCTACATATCAGAGGTTGGTGAATCGGATGTTTGAACCGGAGTTAGACACACGACTATGGGAGTATATAGATGACATCTTCATTAAAATCCACCTGTTGGGCTCCACATAGCCCATGTCGGGCGTTCAGGATCTTGAGAAACTACAACATGAGCGGAATCCGGCTAAGTGTGCCTTTGGAGTATCGGTAGGGAAATTCACAGGTTTCATAGTCAGCCGTAGAGGTGAAGCAAATCAGGACAAGATAAAGTTTGTACTCGACATGCCTTCGTAGTCGATATAAAAGGAAGTTCGGCGCGGCGGAAGGATTCTTGCCTTAAACTATTCGTATCCGGGGCAAGTGATAAATGCCGGCCTTTCTTCAAGTCTTGAAGAAACTTTCAAAGGATGCGAAGTGCGAGGAAGCATTTCAATATGAAAACATATTTAGCTCCCCCACCATTCTAGTAAGTCTATTGAAGAGGAGCTCCTCTTTATACTGGTGCGTATGGACTTCTACGACCGGTGTTGTCACAAATCAAGGGCAAGAGCGAGTCTGGCTTTAGGTTTACTATTCGCATTGAGGCTTTGAGAGGAGCGGAGGAGAGATACCCCGAGGATGGAGAAACTAATTTTGGCCTTGTGTAGCGGCTCGGAAACTCAGCCCTTGCTTCGAGGCTCACACCGCTAGAAGTCGATGGAATGCAGATGAAGCAGGTGTTACATAAACCAGAAGTCTCCGGAAGGTTGATGAAGTGGGCCATAGAGTTGAGTGAGTTCGACATCAGATACAAACCAAAAACCGCGATAAAAGGGCAGGTCTTAGTCGACTTCATCATGGAGTTCACCACAGCGGAACACCTTTCAGGCGCCGGAATGTGACCAGTAGCGTGGAAACTCTACGTAGATGGAGCCTCGAATGCACAAAGGAAGTGGACGAGGGTCTAATCTTGACCTCCGGAAGGAATAGACGCAAGTACCTTTTTCGGTCGGATTCGAGCCTCAAACCGCGAAGTAGAAGTGCAAGGCGAGTCATAGCGAACCTCGACCTCGCTCATTCCTTTGGAAGTTGACCCGGTAGAGAGGTCTGCGGCGACTCAGTGACGTAAGACAAATAGAAGACACCTACGAGGCTAAAGTGGAAGGATGATCCTATATCTCCAAAGGTGGCAAGGATTTATTAAAAAAATTCATACGGGTTCGGTCGGACATATCCCGAGAGCGAGAGGAACTCCGGCCAGACGCCTTAGCGAAGGCTGCGGCAGTATACTAGGAAGACCTTGGCCAGGACGACACTGTCGAATGCACAGCGAGCCCTCTGTCGATCTACTGCGAGGTGGAGGTTGCCCCGGTCGAGTCTGGCCAGTTGGATGGACGTTGGAATTTATATAATAGACGGACATGCGGCGACCCGAGAGCGGCTAAAATAAGGGCGAGGTTTGCCGGTTATAATCATAAAGGGAAGCACAATGGCGGAACGCTTCACCGCCGATCCTCAAGTGTATCGCGGGAAAAACCATTGAATACGTGCTAAAGAAGTTCAGGGTATGTCTGGAAATCACGTGAGACTCGAGCCTTGCGAGGAAGGTCTTGAGACAAGGGATCACTGCGCTCTGATACTCAAAGATGCAAGCAGGCCTAATTCAAATACGAGATCTACCGGGAGCACGTGAGATCTCACGCCTCCCACATCAGGCCACTTGACGCCGATCACGAAGCCCCCCCAGCCGCTTCCAGCGATGGGGTTTGGGCGTAATGGGACCTACGCCCCTTGGGAAGGAGCGATGTAAGTTCATCGTCGTCGTAGTAGATTACTTCACCAAATGAAGTGAGGCCAAGGCCTTTAGCCCGCAATCCACACTCTTGAAGATACATAATTTGTGTGGCGAGCTATCATATCTCACCGAGTTTAATTATCCAAAGCCACAGTGTCGAGACAGCGGAAAACAATTCGACAGCCTTGGTCGGAGATTTCGAGCTCGGAATTAAAATTACTACTGCGTCTCCCGGCACGTCAGCGGATCCTAGCGGTGGGGCCGAAGTCACCATCGAGGAACCACTTAGTAGCTTTGAAGACCCAGTGGAAGATCTCAGGAAAGTGGGTAGAATACCTCCCAGGAGTGCTATGGAGCTTCTGAGGATAACACGAGTCGACCACCCAGAAGCCACGGGTCGCCACCAGCCTTCGGCACAGAAGCGGTAACCCCTGTCGAGATCGGTCTAAAATCCCTAAGGATCGAGTTAAGCGACGGAGTGGAACCTGATGGCGAGGCTCTCGATCTAAATTTGGATCTCTTAGATGGCTTGCAAGCAAGTTCTAAGGCGTACGAAGAATACCAAAATGAGACTGACAAGTATTACAACGAAAAGTAAAACCCAGGAGCTACATGCCGGGTGATTTGGTCTTAAAAAAGCTTCTGCCAGCAAAGAAGAATCCAGCCCATGGAAAATTGGGCCCCAACTGGGAGGGCCCCTACATCATATCTGGTCGTCGGACCGGGCAATTCACGAGCTCCCGAACGGAGGGAAAATTTTACGACATGCGGAATGCGGAACATCTTAAGCGTTTTTATCGGTAGACCTTAGTTTGTAATCTTAAATGGAGATTTATCAATTTCAGTTAACGATTCGACCATTTCTTGGTTATTACGGTAAGATGTCACCAAACAGACCCGGACATATAATGCTTAGAAAAATTACATGCAATAGAATAGAAAGCTCGTAGATGTAAAGGAAAACTCTCTTTATTCAATCAGTTACATTTTGCTACAACCGGTAGTGTCTGGTATCTTAGGCTTTTCAGTACAAGCGAGTTCCTGAAAAAAAAAAAAAAAAAAACTTCGGGAAGAAAAAAGGAAGAAAAAAGCGAAAAGGCGAGAAAGGTGGAAAGAAGAGAAGAAAGGGATGGAAGGAGTTTGTGCGAGTGGGAGAAACGGATGTGGAAGAAGGAAAAACAAAGAAAAGGGATGGAAGGAGTTTGTGCGGGAAAGGAAACAAAAGGGGAGAATGAGATGTGGAAGAAAGATGAAAAGAAGGAGAAGGAGAAGGAGAAAGAGAAGAGAAGAAAGGAAAATGGAGAAGGCGACGAGAAATGCAGCCCTCTCAGGCGCATTCCACCCCAGCACGAATTTGGGAATAACATGACTCCCATAAAGGGAGACTAGGAAAAACACAACTCCACAAGCATAAGTCCAACGAGCCCGAGACGGAATCTTGGTGGATCCCAGCCAAAGGCAATGGGACCCGAGTCGCCGTCACTGCGCGGATTTCGATTCCTTTTGGAAGAAGCGAGAATATTCAAAGTATAAACTCCATAGCGGTAAGAGGCGCCATTTATAAGAAATTAAAAACACTTAAAAAGTTACGGCGTTCAAATTCTCCATAAATTAGCATTAAAGGCGTTCGCACCTTTCGAAAATCGAAGGCAGAATGGCGCGCGCGCGGATCATTTTGGCCAGGTTCGTACACTATGCACAGATCACGCTGCACGAGAGTCAGATCATCTCGGTACACATCGCCACTTTCGGCCGGCGCCGGGCCTGCGAAGCTCACTTTGACGAGTTCGTCTACTGTGCACAGGTCACGCTACTTAGGGTGGTCCATTTCGGGCTACGTCGCCACTCTAGCGCACAGACGGCTCACTTTGAGTTCGTCTACCTGCGCACAGTCCACGCTACGAGGAGTCGAATCGGTTCCGAATTTCTGTCGTGGCTCAGTACGGCGCGGCCAGTGACTCACTTTGGCGAGTTCGTCTACTGCTTGCCGCAGGTCATGCTACTGAGTCAGATGACTCGGGCTACATCGCCACTCAGCCCGTGCCGGGCCAATGACTCACTTTGTGAGTTAGTCTCTACTCTGCATGAGTCCGCATTGCACAGTCATTTCCAGCTCAGGCAAATCGGTGATGGAGCCCATCGACTCGCGTGTGAGCCCATTCTACAAACCATGCATTTCAGGAGTCTTTTCAGTCAGACAGATCGGTAGGCGGGCGACTCGCATTGGCGAGCTTCAGGCATTCATGGGCCGTGCGGCTGAGTCATTTCAACTCGATGAATCATCGACCGAGCCCGATGACTCGCGTTAATGACCTCCGCTGACTCTACGGGCCATGCGACCTAGGAGTCATTTCAACTTCGAACGTCGGTCGTAGATGACAGCTCGCATTAAGCAGGCACCGGCCATTCTACGCCAGGCCATGCGGCCTGAAGTCATTTCTTCGAGCGAATCGGTAAGTAAGATTGACGGCTCGCATTGGCGACCTCAGCTGACTCTGCCACAGGCCATGCAGCCTAGAATCATTTAACTTCGGACAAATCAGCGGCCAGAGGCCAATGACTCACATTGATAAGCTCAATTTGCTCACAAGGCCGTATATCCCAAAAGGTAAGTTCATTTCGGGTACACTTGGGCCTTAGAGAGCTCAAAGCCTCAGTGGACCGGTTTAGGCGACTCGGCCTCTCAACTCAGGTGCCCAATTCAGACCATGCAGACAAGAAGTCGATTCAAATTAAGAAGAGCGTCAAGAAGAGCACAAGTAGAGGCGAAAGAAATGAGGTGCAAAAATGAGTATTCATCAAGGACAAGGTTACATATGTTTTGGGGCCCA
The DNA here is from genome assembly GCA_016808115.1 of Tetrastigma voinierianum. Taxonomy (NCBI): domain Eukaryota; kingdom Viridiplantae; phylum Streptophyta; class Magnoliopsida; order Vitales; family Vitaceae; genus Tetrastigma; species Tetrastigma voinierianum. The sequence continues at coordinate 19,442 of JAEQBH010000891.1, read as the reverse complement.
GGCCCAACAACAACAAAAAAAATAAATAAATAAATAAATAAATAAAGCATAAAAGCCGACATCGGGCAGGCGAAGACGTGCACAGGAGATTAGGCACCAGAAGGAGAAGCAGACGGTGAAGAAGGGGAGTGGGCCTCGGCGAGGTGCAGGCTCTCGGATATCATTAGAGAAGGACCCTCATCCTCCTGTCAACGAGATGTCAAAGTTAAAGTCGAGCCCGAGTAGGCGTACTTGACCTTCTTCCACGGCGAGCCACCGAAACCATTGATTAAACCTCGGCTCGGTCTTTGATAACCGTCTCATTAAGTCACGAAGTTATTTGCGTGGAGTCCCCATGACCGCGACGAGCCTCGTAAGCGGCGTTGCCTTATCCACGAAGATGGAATCTTTGATCATGCGCCCAGCTCTTCCTTAAACTCGAAGCTCGCCTTGGGAGGACGTGAGCTTCGTCCTAACCATCCCCGAGTTCATATGAATTGCGGCCAGTCCCTAGCCTCAGTGAGTCGTTCTACCTGACCCTTGAATCATCCAGGAACCTCACGAAGTTCGCCCGGTAGCTCTCGAGAGTTATTAGGGCTCGTCTTCCTACCCTCGGCTGAGCACGGCTAGAAGTGGTATGTTTCGATCAGGACTTGGGCTTCATGGCTTCCTCGGTCATCGTTGCACGACCTCATGACTCATTTCCTTCCCGGATGTGAGGGAAGCCACCCTCGCCTTATAAGCCCGGGCCGCCTTATGACCTTCGTTTATTTTGGCCTTTACGGCTGAGCCGCTAAATGAGTAGCCGCTGCGCATCCGGCATAGAATCAATATCCAGCATAGGTTAAAACTCATCTCGAAATGGAGTCAGATATGACCCAAGGTACGGGAACTTACGGAGCGGCCACGGAGATGGGGCCCGAGAAAGAGAGAAAGAAAGAGAGGCCTCATCAGCGGGCGGCCTGGCCCAGGCCTCTTAAGATCGAGGAATCCTTAAGAATAGAGGAGGCTGCGCTCTTGCCCGGAGTTCGGCATTGTGAGTAAAAGAGTCCCGGAGTCTCACTTGATTTGGGGTTCGGATCTTTCATCCTCACCTCTTAGCCGTGAAGGCGACTTAACTACTTTGTTGGCGGGTTCAGACGGTAATGGCGTGATCATGTGGTGCTCAACGGCCCCACTCGGGGACCCTCTGCCTTTGCGATAGACACAAATACGGTCCATAAACTCAACTATAGACCATAACAGATCTGATTTATGGATATGAGAGGGCCCAGGGAAGATGAATGCTGACCGGAACTTTGACAGCCCAGGCTGTCTTTCTCAGTGAGTCAGGGTTTTTGTTTCCCACTTGAGGGCTTAGGGAACACCATCTCAAGCGGGCGGCAGAGTTCCCCTAGTGGGTTTAGCGGTGAGGGCCTAGCAGGAGGAACTTTCATAGTGGAAGGGAGGTGAGGCCTCGGAGCGGTCGAGTAGACCTCGAACTCGATGAATGGGGAACCATCAGACTTATTCGACTCAGTATTGGGGCGAGAAGGACACTCAATAAGCCCCTTGACGCTATGGCGTTATCTTATTATTGAGATCAATTCGAGCTTTGAGGAAACATGTAAGGCATTATAGAATCAGAGATTACCTAGTGACTACACACAAGTTATAACCAAAAGCGAGCGAACACTCACGAAGATTCTCGGGGTAGTCAACCGGGCGCCAGTGTCGTCCTTGTCGAGAAGGGTCATACTCCCTTTGATTCACGGCGCTAACAAAGTAGCGTCCCTTCCGCGGCCTGTGAAAGGGAAGATCAAATCACGGAGGGCGCCGGGCGCTAGAAAAATAAAGAAAGCCTCGGATGTCTCCTTCGGGCTAAAAGGTAAAAGCGAGAGCTATCTTTGGGGACAGAGCCCCACATCCCTAAAAGAAAACCAACGGACTAACCAAAATACCCCCGACCATTGGGCGCGAGTTGAAGCGGGACACACATTGAAGTCTTTGCCAGAAAACCCCGCTTTTATGAAGGATCGAGAGGGAAGCGAGGCATTATCGAGCCGCCGAGAGAAACACACCATCTTAGGCCTGAGACCACATAAAGGGTCAAAGCGTCGAGGGGACCGCGCGAGCGTAAAGGGGCGATAACGTCGCGAAAATGGCCCCATATGAAGGGGCCCGACCTTGCTAGGTCAGTTAAAGCATCTTTGAGCAGCGGATCTTAGATATTAGGCCCCGGTGTTTAATGGGGTTCACTTTCCCCTTGCCCTTGTCGAGAGGGAGGCACCTCGGGGCATCTCGGGTTCAACTCCGATAAGCGGTCGAACACTTTGCCGAGTTAAGTCGGAACCCATTGATGGCCAGAAGGAGTCACCGATCGATCACGTGAGAGAAAAACATGACTGGACCCCGTGATGAAAGTGGATAATAGAAATAAAATTCAGCCAGCTGACCACAACGCCTCGTCGTATCGCTTAGAAAAGAGACGAAAACAAGGCAGCGAGTGGACCCGAGGAAACACGACGAAGAAAGACTATCGAAAGACACTAGAAAAAGACTGCGCCGCAAAGGCTCGAGACAGAAGACTAAGAGAAGGAAATTAGAAGATACACAAAAGCGAGAGGTCGGGCGGGGAAGGCACCTGAAGGCTTGAGAGGATGCAGAAAACAAAGAAGCGAAAGTGGGAGGTGAAGCGCTGTGGCAGAAGAGTCATCATTATCATAAGACAAATGGCGGCGACGAGCACAATTAATCCGGCCACGACGGACACGTGAAGCTGCATCCAAGTGAGACCGTTCTGACCCTTGCCAGCGTCGCCATACCTGAGAATTTGACGTGATAAAAATTTCAGAAAAATAAGGCCACGTAGGCCCACTGGTTGAGAGCCCATTGACGAAACGTGAGGCCCGTAGCTAAACCCGAAGGAGACATGCCCATTGGAGCATTCTAGGCCTTTCTGCGCCAACATTCAAGCCTGCGGGTGCCGGCCGAATGAAGGCCGATTGGCCCGGGCCGATTATGGGAAGTCTCGATAAGGTCTGAGAAAATAGAATAATCCACAATAATATATTATTCCTGGAAATCGACCAAATCTCAGATAAGGAAAGAAAGATGATAATATATCGGCGTAATCAGATCCCCCGATAAGGAAGGAAAGATTATCCCGAATAAAAACCTTTCTTTACATGTCCATCCTTGAAATCGATATTGATAATAGCAGAAATATCCATCCGATGAGACAAATCCTAATCAACGTCCAGTGGTTGAGCATCTACTTATCATCTGAGGTCGTACGTCGGTGAAAGATACCTTGTATTTCATCTGTGAACATCATGACATATTCGCCCTACAGCGGTCTCTCTCTTTTCTCTCGGCGGGCAGGCGTCGGGCGGCGCGGGGCGAAGCCTCGCTAGGCCACCTTTTCTTTGTTTTTGGCGGAGGGTGACCATCTTGAACCGTCGCCAACCGGCCTTTACGTGATCCTGCATTTTTGGCTTGATCAGGCGTCCTCTGGCTCGACCCGCGGTAGCCTTGGTCGGCGACGGCCTTGCCATATTGACCAGTTCTAGTTAAAAAAAAGCATCATCAAGTTCCCGGCTTTAAGTGTTTTGTCGAGGCCACAGCAGGGAATTTTGCAAGAACTCAAGGGTTTGATGGGAGATTAGCTTTTCTGAGTACTCTATTATCTATTAGTATAAATAGGCTATTAATTTACCCCCCATTCTTTTCGTTTTCATATTACCAAATACGAAGTATATAGTTCTTTCAAAAAAAAAAAAAAAAAAACGAAGTATTTAGTAAGTACAATTGGATTGTTTGCCTTTTCACTGGAACGAAAGAGTTTGACTTTGACCTTACCTTGATAGCATCTGACGATCCAGAAAGCCTATTCAAAATTCTCCGGGTATATGGCAAAACATTAAAATCGAGTATTTCGTTGTTAGAAATTACTATGAAAAAAGAAAAAAGCTAAATAAATTGGTTTTTAAAAAAATCACCCTTAAAGGTCAGATAGGAAATTAGTAAAAATGATAGAAAAATATTATAGATAACCCAATTCAAATACTTGTAAAAATATAATATACAAAGTAAAAAAACAATCAAAATAAATAAAAACTAATGAAAGATGTATATATTTTAAATGTTTACTTATTATAGTGATAAATAAGATAAATTTAAAATAGTAGTAAAGATTATTTATTTATTTTAACTTTATTTATTTTTAGTTTTAAAATACTTTTTTCCTTTAAAACTTCAACTAAACATAACACAAATAAAATAAAACAAAAGAAGTTAGTGAATGAAAAAAAAATAGAATTTTAAAATATCTAAGTTTGGATAAATTTGAAATTTTTTTATATTTTCCTAAGTTTGTTATTTCAATCAGAGTGACATTTTTTCATCTTAATCGTTTTCAATGCGCCTTATCGATGGAGTCATGACTTGACTTGATTTGATTTGACTTTTGCCGTAGATAAGACGCTGAATCGACATTGACGCATAGTTGATCCAAATTGGTGATAGTATGCCAAATCAGGTTTCAAAAGCGTTGGATTTATATATATATATATATATATATATATATATATATATTTATTTATTTGTTATTTTTATATTTATTTTAAGAGAAAAATAATTTTGTTAATTGAATTAAATATAGAAATTAAAATCGTTAAAATTATAGATAATAAATTAATATTTAAGGTTAATAACGTAATGAATCGATTGATTTTTGTTCGAGATTTGAATATTTTATAGTTCGATTTGAGCGTATATTTTATAGTTCGATTTGAAGCGTGATGATAAATTAATATATTTTATAGTAATAATAAAAATTCATAAATTAATATATTTTATAGTTCGATTTAAAGTATTGATGATTATTTATTTAATTTTTGTTATTGGTCGTATATATTTTGTCGTTTTAGATAAATAAGTATAAATAAATATTGTATTAAGACAATGATAATCATACGTCATTTATTAAAATGATGTATTTCCTTGTATTAAAATATAAAAAAAATAAATAAAAGCACCAATCTTATAAAATAATCATTTTACAAAAAGAAAAATGATTTAACAAAATATAGAAAGAGTATTTTAGAGGCCAAAAATTACACCTCAGGTTAGCAAAGAAGAGTTAAGATCTCCCTTAAATACCACTCATTTATATTAAATTAGTTATTTAAGGGATTACCTTTTTATAAATTGTTTTGAACATTTTAAAAACCAACAATAACTATTTTTAAGCAATGTTATAAAACAAGAAACAGTTACAATTTAAATTAAATAAGAAATATGAAAGATAGATAATAGTAAATTTCTCTCTCCTGTGGTCTATATTCTAGCAAAAATCGAAAGTTTCTTAATGATCTTCAGGAACTTATTTACATGAAGTTCATGAAGTATCTTCGTAAATTCAAAATTGAACTTTATAAATTGAAAGTCATGAATTTCTGTTAGTAATTGTCGTAAAAGCTGAATGCAGTCATTGACATTTACAACAAAAATAGTTTTTAAAAATAAAATATATTCTTAAATAGTTTAAACATTGTTCTAAAAAAACCTCTAAAGACTTCTGAGCTTTTTAAAAACAGTTTTTATTTAAAATATATATAGATTTATTTATAGGAATTAAAAGCGTTTAGTTCGAAAATTTTTATTTCATAAAGTCGAATATGAAAATTTTGATGTATTATAATCTTTAGTTTTTCGTTTTTTCGGAAAATACGTTTAAATGCTTGAATTTGGTTGAAAATGCGAACTTTTCGTTCAATACTCGTTTAGTTGAATTTGGTTGAATTTAATTCGAAAGCGAGGAAAAGCGAGCACTGCTTGTTTTACGTTCATTATATAAATATTGAAAATAGTGAATTCATTTCTTTGTTTTGAAATTTGTTTTCGTCTTTGATAAATGCTTAACGTGTTTCTTGTTTTGAAAAGTTTGAATAGAGAAAACGAAGAATTTTACCTACCTCTTAAACGAGGCCTAATATTTTCTATTTTGAAAATTTAAAAAGAAATATATTTTCCAACAGCTATATCTTTAACAACAAAGGAGAATTTGCTTCCAAAAGCCTTTTTATTAGCCATTCGTGAGAAATGTCTCCCTATGTTTCTTTGATCATTTTATTTTTTAATATAATGATTATTTCACACATATTTAGATTTTTTTTTTTATGATTTAAAGTATTTAATTATGATGTATGATTATCGTTATCTTGATACAACGTATGATTATTATTATCATCTTAATATAATATGATTATATCATATCGTATAAATATTTTATTTTTATCATTATAATAATACGATTTATTTATATATCGATGAATTTTGATGAACAAATACCATCAATAATAATAAAATCCAGTGTACTCATTAATATCTTATAAAAATGGATTCACAAATAATATAATAAATAATATTCAATAATCAAAATAATAATAACTAATACGAAGACTCCTCAAATATGTAAGGTATAGTGTAGGTTTTTATTCAATATCTTTAACTTAGTTATAAAGTAAAACAAAATAAGTGAAACTGGACATTTTTCAATGTTTAAAAATCGAGATAGGATCGGTCGAGTCCGTCAGTTAGGCTGATCGGCCGATCATAAAATCAGTGCAGTTCAAATCTGAAAATACGTTTTTAATGAAGTGCGATTGACCAGGTGAACCCGGCGTCGAGCCGATGTTGGTGGTTGAATCAGCCGATTCACGTAATTTATTTATTTTTGTTTTGAAGTTCAGCGATGTCGTTTCTTTATAAAGAACATCAGCTAAAAAAAATTCGGTCATCTATTGAAACATAGTTGAGCATGTGTGAGATTCTCATCATCATTTTAACTGACTTTATTTATCATTTATGATTATTTTAGATATTAACAAAATTATATTTATATAAATAGTTTATTCAATTTTAATATCTTTTCATATCCTAAACATTATAATATTTTAAATAAATTTTAAAATACTTTATTTATATAAATAATATCTTAAATATTATTAATTATATATTTTAAAATATAAATAATATATTTATTCTGTAAATCAGTTGATATTTATCAGGCCATAATATGACAATAAAGGGTAAATCGATAATTTTTCTTGTTCAATTATCAAGTTCAGGTTTTAAATATACATTTTGTCCTTTTGTCTGCCACACGTGTCTCATTTATGTGAGGCAGAAAGACAGCCCTGTTAACGCCACACATCCCAGAAGGCTAAAGGCGTCACGTGCCACGTGAAAGTAAAAAGTTGATGGCGTGTCAAGCAGCCGATTCAGCCCACGAGTGTGAAAGAAAATACCAGCGGCACTGCAGCCGAGTCGAAGAGCTCGAAATGTCGTCAGTTTTGGATAAGGCTGTCCACTACTAAGCCCTATCAAATCTTTCCCTACTGCCCCTCCTACTTTTGCTACTTCCCTTCACCAAACGACAATCCTCTCCCAAAATGGAAAATAATCAGCAAGAGATAATAATTTTATCTTAGGCGTCTGAGATTACGCTACAGATCATAAAGAAAGGACACAATTTATCACGTACCAATGAGACTTTGACACGCGTCGAATTGCACGCAATTTGAAACAATTCTCGGGAACCAAACAAAGCACAATTAAATTGAAATTGAAGGTGAAACACTATCAGTACATTATGATAACTTTTGTCTGGGACTGGAATTCAATAAGTGTGTATCCACTGGATCATCTCCATCAACCCCCATATAAATACCGCCAACAATCTCTTAATTTTATCTCTTTCATTTCGCATTACAAAAGTATAAATCATTAGTTCTGAATTCTGAGCGATGTTGGCTATATTTCACAAGGCGTTCGCACACCCGCCGGAGGAGCTCAACAGTCCGGCGTCTCGGAATGGTCCAAGGAAGCCGAAGCTGCCGGAGGAGACCCTCAAGGAGTTTATGTCAGCTCATCCGGCCAACACTGCAATACTCTATGAGCTTCGAAATGCTGCCATTCTCACGCTTACGTTCCCAGACCGGTCCTACCCGCCCCACCAAAGGTAGATAGATATATACTTCCTGATCAACTTAATTACATATTTCAGGTTCTTGGGTTTTGGGTTTTTTTCCAAGATGTTGCAATCTGCAGAAACTTATCGGCTTTGGTGGGTTTTTTTTTTTGTTTTTTTTCAGGATGTTCGGTGGATTTGACGATATATACTGTCTGTTCATGGGAGTTGAACAACTTCATGTGCCCAAATCGGCAATACGGGCTGGCGAAGGGGAGCAATGAGGCGATGTTCGTAATCGAAGCGTATAGGACGCTGAGGGACAGGGGGCCGTACCCGGCGGATCAGGTGGTGAAGGATCTTGAAGGGAGTTTTGCGTTTGTCGTCTATGACAGTAAATCTGGGACTGTCTTCGCTGCTCTTGTAAGTGCTGAAACATCATCTCTTTCACTAATTCCTATTTTCCCATCTGGATTAGAGTTAGAGAGAATGGTTGGCATTTTGCAGGGTCGATGGAGGAGTGAAGCTTTGTTTTGGGGGATCGCAGCTGATGGGTCTGTTGTTATCTCGGATGACTTGGAGGTCATCAAAGCAGGCTGTGCCAAATCTTTTGCTCCCTTCCCAACAGGTACTTATAAAGTCCTCCAAGAATGAATTATGGACCATGGTGGCTATTAACTTATAAAATAGATAATATATTTATAACACACATGAATCCCAAAATTGATGAGTAGTATTAATTTATTAAATAGATAATATATTTATAACATCCCAAAATATGATAGTGTCTTGGATCTAGTCGAATAGATTTCAGTCATCCAACTCCAACATGATGTGTTTTTTTTGGGGGATTTGGTTAGGTTGTATGTTTCATAGCGATGGAGGGCTGATGAGCTTCGAGCATCCGATGAACAAGGTGAAGGCAATGCCGAGAATAGACAGTGAAGGGGCGATGTGTGGGGCCAACTTCAAGGTTGATGTCTACTCCAGGATCAACTCTATGCCTCGTGTTGGAAGTGAAGCCAACTGGGCTAATTGGGAGTCCCACCAGTAGATGTAGATGTAGATGTAGATGTAGAAGATGAATCAATTATTACAAGACACACACACCCACCCACCTTCCTAGCTTTGCTTTGTTTCTATGATTTTAGGTCATGAATTTTCCTTCTATTTTAATCTCACGGAACATTTTGGTTCCCCCCATATGTAATTTCATGGAATAAATATGGATTTGGTAACTGTAATGGCATTTCTTTTCTCTTTAGACTTCGACTGATTAATGCGTGGGTTATTTGATTAAGAAGATTGAAATCTCCATTTCTGAAATCTAACCCTTGTTTTTATCTTCATCTTAATAAAAACGTCTCTATTGTTTTCTAATAAAAATACCATTTTCAAAATATATATGTAAATATTTATATGCATGGCAAATGGTGTATGTGTTTAAAATGAGGTGTTTTTAAGAAAATTATGAAGGCCAATCTCCAATGACATATCTACCATCTCTTCAAAAAAAATGACATGTCTACCATAAGAATGTTTCTTAAAATAAAATTAGTAGGATGGTTAATTATTAATTAAAAAACTTGTTTCCTCGTGTATTTGTTCAAACTAGGATTTAAACCCTAGATCCCATCTTTTTTGCCTAAACTTTTAATCATTTGAATTAGGTTTTATTAATAATAACTTGAATTTAATCTATCTAACTTCTAAAAAAATTCAAAAGAAATTGAAAATTTTGAAAGAGGTTTTGATTGCTGCATAAAGGAGTCGATAGAGTTTAATGGTTAAAGGATCGAGTGTGGGAAGAACAAAGTTCTAATCTCCTATGAGAATACTTTAGTATAAGTTATTATGGCAAAATAGATAAATTTAAAAAAAAAAAAACCCATAATAGAGGGAAATAAAATTTATCAAAAAAATAATAATAAAGGAGGAAAATGAAATTGATTCTAAAGAAAAATCATCAATTTTTTTCTTGGGTTGGAAAAGCATGTGCATCTAGGTCCAAATTAGGGTGGGGTTGGTGATGTTCCCAATCCAAATATTCGAATCCTATCCTATCCACGGATAAATTAGCCCAAATCCGGCCTAGTATAGCGTCGAACCGACTCAATCTGTCTTCACTCTTCACCCACGAATACGATCGACTACCTCCCGGAAGGCCACCCAGTGGAGTGCTCTGAGGAATGGAAGACAGGTTCTTCCCAAACGATATGCCGGACTCAGCAGCGGCAGCGGAGGAAACAACCGCTCAAAACGGCGGAGATTCCCTCATAAAGCTCCTGTCTTTTCCGTACGAAACTCTCTCCCCACGATTCAGGCGAGCTGCTCTTGATGTCAAAGACACTGTACGGTCCTCTGGCTGAATTCTATGATCTGGGTCTTGGGTGTTTGGGGGAATGGATTGGGATAATAGAAGTGACTGTAATTTGTGTTGTTGTGGCCGGCGGTGGTGTTTCAGGTCGTCAGGGAGACGTGGGCGGTTGCCGGAAAACGCATACAGGACTATACTCTGTATACTGGGGCTCTTGGGACTGCGTTTTTGCTCTTCAAGGCCTATCAGATTACTAACAACAAGAATGATCTTAATCTTTGTTGTGAGATTATTAAGGCTTGTGATTCTGCTTCTGCCTCCTCTGGGTACCTTTTCTTCACTCCTCTTTTCCCTTTTAGCTTCAATCGGTTGGAATTTTGCACTGGGTTTCTGGTTTAGTAATTGATTTCTGTCTCCTTCCTGATTATGCTAAAAGAGCGCCTACATGTTGATTAAACTCTGTCACATTGAATTACAGAAAGGAGATAGAAAGAGTTTTGCTTTTGGGGTTTGTTAATGGTTTTTGGAATTTCTCATTGTGGTTCTTGTCTGTACTATTCTTGGGTTCATCTTGGTATTCCATCATCAATTAAACTGGTTGGAAGGATCAACCTAGCCTGCCCACCATGGAAAATATGAATGTATTCAACTATTTTTCTTGTTTGATAAGCGAGTTTTGCTGTAAAAAATGGTTGGGATTAAGCACCCGCTGTCAGGTTTTATCCTGGTTTGCCTGAAAGTGGAAATTTAGCAATTTAGCTTTAACTTAATTTGCCCTTTGCACGCATGGGGTTGCAGGCGTGTGACTTTCATATGCGGGCAAGCTGGTGTTTATGCTATTGGTGCTGTTGTAGCTAAGCATGCTGGTGATGAAAGATTGCTCGGTCGCTACTTAACCAAATTTAAAGAGGTACTTGGTTGTATCTTTTTTACAACTATGATGATGATTCCGATAATCCCAAACATAAAATAAGATATTGATGTTTCTTGGTAACGATTATTTGTGTCTGGTTATTAATCAATTCTTTTCCTTTTTGGGTTCAGATTAAGCTTCCTAAGGATTTGCCAGATGAGTTACTATATGGGCGAGGAGGGTTCTTATGGGCATGTTCATTCTTAAATAAGCACATTGGTGAAGACACAATATCTTCTTCTCGCATGGTAAGATCTGTCATTCTTCATTTCGTTTTGTGTCAGTCCTTGAATAAGAGTGTTAAATGAATTCTTGTGGGGTTAACAATAAATGCAGAAACTACTATTGAAATTATCAAGTCAGGTAGAGAAATGGCTAAAGGAAAAATGCCCATTGATGTATGAGTGGCATGGGAAGAAGTACTGGGGTGCTGCCCATGGGCTAGCGGGGATTATGCATGTTTTGATGCACATGGAACTGAAACCAGATGAGGTGGAGGATGTCAAGGGTACCTTGCGTCATATGATCAAGAACCGTTTCCCCAGTGGCAATTATCCTTCAAGTGAACAAAGCGAATCTGACCGCCTTGTGCATTGGTGTCATGGTGCTCCTGGTGTTACCCTTACCCTTTTGAAAGCAGTCGAGGTAATCTCTGTCAATTGTCATGGAAATTTCTCCTACAAACTAGTTTAGACCACTTAAGGAAATACTACAATATTAAACAAAAGAAGAAGAAGATGATGAAAGATTCACAAGTGATTCTAGAAAGTTTCAGTAACTCTAGTTTGTTGCATGTACTAATTGAGCAATGCACTTTATCATGTGAATAGGAAATTTATAGCATTAGTCAGCCTATAAGCTTGCTGCGTCAAGTCGACACACATGATATAGGAACTTCTTGCAACTGTGTTCTAATCTTAATTCTGCCCAAATACCAAACATGAAATGCGTTGAGTTCTCTGATTCCATTTCCTAATGATTTACTTTTGTCATACAAAAGGATTATTTATCTTAATATTTGGGTAGTCTGTCTCGATTATCCTAAGAATGTTATGGTCAGGTTTTCGGAGATGAGGAATTTCTGCAAGCAGCTGTGGATGCAGGGGAGGTGGTATGGAACAGAGGCCTACTTAAGCGGGTTGGGATTTGTCATGGCATCAGCGGGAACGCCTATGTGTTCCTTTCGCTCTACAGACTAACTGGTAACGTGGAGTTCTTGTACAGGGCCAAAGCATTTGCCTGTTTTTTGCTTGACAGGGCCCAAAGGCTTATATCAGAGTGGAAGATGGACGGAGGTGATCGACCTTATTCACTATTTGAAGGTATTGGAGGAATGGCCTATCTGTTTCTGGACATGGTTGAACCATCTGAAGCCAGATTCCCAGGTTATGAACTTTAGGCTGCTTTCTACAGGATAAATAGGTGAGGGCTGGAGTTTTGAATACCACTTTTGTATGTAGCTTCTGTAAATATGTAGTCTTAAAACTTCTGCAATTATATTATCTAAACTGAACTTATTTCAGTTTCGCCTTAAGCTCTTGTGCATTAGTAGACAAACATGATCTATTCTTCATTTGATGGGTGTTTTAAAAGCTTCATTTATCGGTCGATGAAGCTCTTTTATCTGAATGCACTTGATCAACTACTACATCACATTTTCTTTGCTGTTTTGATGGGTTTTCTGTTCTTTTTCTTAGCATCTTTGTTGGTTCATTTATGGTTTGTGGTTGATGGTTGCAAGTGTGCCATCATGATTGCTTGTGAATTTGATGAGCTAAGAGGAAAGTGGGCACTGGCATTGAAATGTCTTTTATGGGAAACTAAGAGGGGAGATTATTGAGGCCATCAGTTAAATTGGATATCTGGCAGGGACAGCAGAGGACAGGACAAGAATGAAATAAAAAAATATTTATCTAAAAAAAGAGATTATTGAGGTCCACCAACAGGCGAATGGTAATTTGTTAATTTAGGGTCTTATGGGACATTAAGTTAAAAGGTTATATGTTATTATAGAATTTGGATAAGTTGATTTTCAAATTGAATAAAGAGGGAGGACTAAATTGCAAAGGGAAAATTTTGAGTCAAATTACATAAAGACAACTTGTCTTGTAGAAGAAAGAAATTCTCCATTTTTAGGGCTTAGACGTTTTGGCATCCGGTTTGGGAGAAGAACCAATTTTTGGTTTGCTTTTTTCTTCTTTTGCTTAGGGCTCTACTTGTTCATGTATAGAAGAGAAGAAAAGGAAGAAAATGGAAGTTAGGTTGAAGCTTTCAAGATAATTCAAGTTAGGAAAAAATAAACCCCTAATTCTTTTCGTATGTGGGTTTTTGTTGGTTTGAATTGAGTTTTGAGGCTGGCTTTGAGTTTGTTTTGGTTTGGAGTTGTATTTGTTCGGTGAAAAGGGCAAAACTGTGACATTTATGTTCAAGTTCGATGCCCTTCGCTTAGGCGAAGAGTCCTTTGCCTTAGCGAAGGCCAGGTGTCTTCCTTCTAGTTGTTGTCTCTTCGCCGCGAAGGTCCATCTTGCCTAGGCAAACTGAGGGCAGTCTTCGACCATTAACCCTTACGCCAGCGAAACCCGGTGCGTCGGGGTAGGCTGTTTTTTTGCTTTGTTTGGCATCTTCTTTGCTTGCTTTGCTTTCTATTTCTAAAAAATCTAAGCAAATGGGGGGATTAGTGTAATCGTTAGGAATTAGGTGTGAATTTTTGCAATTGGGTCACAACTACATGAATGTTATTAAAACCTGAATAAAATGCTCTGAAACACATATAATTGTATGTTTGCTTAAGATCAGATAGTAAATAAATAGGGATTAGTGCTATTTAGCACTCGTGTTTCATGCTATCTAGCACGTCTATTCCATACTAATTAGTACGTATGTTCAGTGCTACTTAGCACTCTTGTTCTATTGGTGCCATTAAGTGGGTTCCATTTACGACCAATTCCTATTTTATACTATATTGTACCTGATTTCCTGACCATGTAGATACTCAAGTATTTATTTTCTTGGTTTATGCAAAACGAACATTTATATTAAAAGTATCGGAATAATGAACAATATGAAAACAAATGTAATCAGTTCGGATGGTAAGGCATATCTCGGTTCTGTACTGTAGTATACCTACGGATACCTTCTGTTATGAAATTTCTATTATGTACTCCTACGGGAGAGATGAATAATATGATACGTGAAATATTTATATATGCATGTATAATTGAATTGAAGATCACTGTAAGTGATCACATATATATGTTATTATGTTTTCCCACTAAGCTAGAAGCTTAGCACGAGTGTTTCGTAGTGTAGGTTAGGAAGTCCTTGCAGACAATCTGGCACTCATTTAAGACCGGCACGGCGTTCAGAACCTTGTATGTAGGTGTGATTTTTCTTTGATTTTAAAATGAAATGTAAAATGTGACATTTTGTTATAGTGAAACTTGTATGAATACAAGTAGTTATAGAATCAAGCATATATGTACAAGACATTTTAAACACCACTATGATGGTAGTTTTATAAGGTTATGATTTGTATTCAAGAATTTCCATAATTCTAGCTTTTTGAAACAAGTTTATGTCACTTATGAATCTATGCTTGAAATGGTCTCAAATAATGCTAGAAAATCAGGTTAACAAGTCTTAGCTTTGTGTGGTGTCCCTTCACCTTCTGCAGTCAAGGGAAGTGGTGTTACAGTTAGTGGTATCAGAGCCCAGGTTTAGGCGTTTCTGGAAAATTATTGGGTTAAAAACGTACCTACATAGTATTGTGTTGGCGTAATGCGGATGTCCTTGTTTTTGTTTTGTTTTTATATAGTGAATAAGATGGAAAGACCCCAAGACACTAATGAGGAAAGTGTCGAAAGTGTTAACCCTAAAGATCAGGGTCCATCAGCCCCGGTCCTTACAGGCAGCTATAGAGTGAACATAGCGTTCTGTCTTGTCAACTGAAAGCGTTGTTCGAATTTCGAGATTTAGCCGAGGTCTTAGGTCGACTCCGACCATAGAAATAAATTGATTCGATAAGAAAGCATGGACAATGGATGGAGCGAATGAAGGAGATTATTAAAAAAACAATTTCTAGTATAGCAGTCAGTCGAATGGCTTCAATGGGAAGAAAATAAATGAAAGTGATCAAGTGGGAATGGATTAACAATTCATGATAAGGATGAAAATAAAAATGATTTAAATTTTGAAAAGAACAATTCGATTGTAAAACAATCGAATTTTGAAAGAAATCAAGGAGAAAGCAACTTTTGGGTTAGAGGTTCTCTGAAAACAATCTCTATAGTAGTATTGAGGGTTGATTTTCACTAAGTGAGAATTGAAAATCTAAATTCACATTTAGAATTGATTCTTTGTCGAATTTAAGTTTAAATCCAATTTTCTTTTTGAGTTGATGATTTAATCTAACATATCAATTCGGACTATATAATTGATTCATTTTAGACCATTTTCAGTGATTCATATTATAATGCCAGATTTTTATTTATTTTGAAGTCTATTTACTTTCCATATTACATTTATGGCACTATAGTAGTTGATCTATTCCATATGTTCATTCCACCCTTTTACCACTTGGGTGCCTCAACCTTGGATTTGATTTCATTAAATTTTATTTTAAGAACTTAATAAATTTACCTATTGGTATAGTTTACATAGCTATTGTAACTTGGATCTTCCATCCGAGAACTTTCTTCATTTTAATGGAACTTTCATATCATATTCTTACATCACATCCATCATAATCCACCTTGAGTTGGTGAATAAAACGTTGTCATTGTAAGGACCTTGATTGTCGGAACCTTTGAGCATCAGCAACACAACGTGAACCTACAAAAGGGTGATCCGAAGGGTAGTGTGCTCGCCACGTTCTTTGATGATTAACTCAATATAAGATGGAGAAGAAGAAGCAAAGAGTTCACATAGTTGGAATTGCTCTTACCTTTATCTCGTAGGGAATCTTCTCGATTTATAGGGCTTGGTTCACAAATCTCTACTTGTTTAAAGTAAATTTGTTTTTCCCTATCAGGATTAATCTTTTTTGAGAAATAGGGATTTGGAAGCTTGGGTATCAGTAGTCAGCTTCTGGTTTTGCGTATTTTTCGCTTACCTTCCTTATGCTTATCCATATAGACTTCCCATATGCGATAGGATGAGTGACTAGGGAATTAAAATCTAGGCAGACCGCCTTGAAACAAGTCTTTTAGAAGACACCCTGGCTTTCTCAGACAGGCTTTAAGACTCTTGTGCGGATAATACGCACAGTTTTAATATGATAAAGCGGGCGGAAAGAACCTTAGTTTCAGACGCGAGTCAGCGAGCCTTGGCTTATTAGGTATTGATTGCAAATATCATGGATTCTGCTTGATATATCTTGCCTGGCGGTGGTGAGACACTTAGAATCTGACCCGTCTAGTGATTGTTTTTATAATTGCCCAGTTCAGGAAAATCATTGCTTGGACATATGAATCTTGTGGGCTACAATCCTATTATCTGGTAGTTCTCTCGAACTCAAATAATGTACTATTGGAGTCATTAAAAAAGAACATGCTTCATCTATCTCGTTACTTGGTTGATAGCAATTGACGATGGCGACTGGTAATAGATAGGGAGAATCTTAGTTTCTTTATCGGGAGGATGCCGCTATTGCCGGCATACGCCCTTTCATTGAACCCCTCGGGATATGCTCAGAAGCTTAATGTAACTCTTTAGTCGCGAAGCTAACCATATATACATACTTGATCATGCACTGGTCTCTTGTTTCGTATTCTTCGTTTCGTGCTTTTACTATCGGTTGAGTCGCCATTATGATGATTTTTCCGAAGATATAGGCGTTGCAAGGTTGATTCCGGCTAAATTGCTTCATACTCGGTCTCACGTGGGCCCTTTTTAGCAGGTAGTTTGGCGGATCAGTGAGTCAGGGATGCCCACTTAAAATCAACTCAAATCGCCGAAATCATATCTTTGCAGACGATTACAAAATTGGGCAAGCCCGTAAACATTTAACAAAATACATTTAACTTTAACAAAATACATTTTACAATGAAGGCATTGAGCCTTTTCAAAATGATTTACAAAATAGATGTTCGAGTTGGTGTTTTACAAAATATCAATATCGAAAAAACATGGAATGAATGCATGTAGACATACTAAATTTCCTTCTTTATATTTCGGCGCTCCTCGATCTTGGAGTCCGCTTTGATCACTATCTATCACTCGAATGCTGCGCATTGGTAAAACAATACCTTAAGCATTTTTCATGCTTAGTGGTTCTATCTAAATCCATTCCTCAATTTAAGTTTAAATCAATCATTGTTAACAATTCAAAACTTTCAAATCTTTATGGATGATCAGTGCAAATACAATACATATACTTGTTTTATATACAATCCGTTATGGTTCATTGATCATCCCAAAAATACACTTTCATATTCAATATTTCACAATCTCAAATCAATTCAATTATGCTCACAAATTCAGTTCATTTATGCAATTCAATTCAGTTTTGAAAATCAATTCAGTTGTGCCAATCAATTCAGTTGTGCCAATCAATTCAGTTATGCCAATCAATTCAGTTATGCCCTTAACGAATTTAACCTATGTCTTCGATATCTGGGATATAGGAATCACGTACGGTGTGGGCTGCGGGCGGTATCAAATAGTTTTATAACACGATCACGGTCATTTGGGGCGCTGGCCCAGTTATAAACAATCAAATAGTGAACAACACGATACGGTTCGGCCCAGAACAACGATCGAATTGTAGCGTAATCCCAAATAGTTCGCGATGCGCTATTTATTCCCCTCTGGTATGCCAATCTATCATATCTGAACTAAGCGATTAACATTCTATTAAGGGCGTTCAAATCCTTTATAGCAAAATATAGTACAATATGTACGCTTGTATAAACATTTTATTTTCAATAATCATGCAATTTTTATATGCAACCATTTCACAATCACTTTTCTCAAATCAATTAAGTCAATTCAATATGCTTTTAGAACAAACATGCAAAAACTTAAACTGAGGAATAGAATTAATTAGAACAAACCCAAAAATCTTTTTGATTCCAATGCAGATATAAATCTCAGTTGAAACTTTCACTGCTTAAATCGATTCTATTCCAAAACCATTAAAGAATAATATTATTGTGTACTAGTAGTTTTGGTTAAGTTGATTTTAAGTTTAATATGAGTTCCAATTTCAGCAAGCTATATATAGATGGATTCTTGACTCAATGGGCTTTACGAGTCAAGAACACCTGAAACAGGTTCAGACAAAGGAGTTATAGTATTCCGAGTTGGAGGTCATCACGTAGTCACACCAGCCGAGCTGATGTTTGAGCTGACCTGACCTCGGTAAACTCGATCTGACACCTCGGTCTGACATATTCTATCCTCCTCAGGCATATGGATGAATTCTTGACTCAATGAGCTTTCCATAGAGTCTAAGAGCACCCGAATTGGAGTTCGGACGAAGGAGTTATGACCTTAGGAAGTTAGGTGCATATGTAGTCACCACCCAGCCGGCGTGTGAGCTGAGGCGACCTCGGTAAACTGTCGGCACCTCAGTCCTGACATATTCTATCCTCCTCAGGCATATGGATGAATTCTTGACTCGATAGGCTTTCCATAGAGTCCGAAGGGCACGGAATCGAGTTGACGAAGGAGTTCCTAACCTTCGAAGTTGGAGGTCATACGTAGTCCTTTCAGACGAGCTGACTTTGGGTGGGTCTCTTGACCTCTTACAAAATGAGGTATCTTTGACTCTCTTTGAATGAGGTCTCTCTGGGCCTGCTGGCATGAGGTCTGCGACTACTACCTGGCACTGAGGTCGCATGACCCTTGCTTTGCATGAGTCTGCTGACCTCACGGGAT
The DNA here is from genome assembly GCA_016808115.1 of Tetrastigma voinierianum. Classification (NCBI taxonomy): domain Eukaryota; kingdom Viridiplantae; phylum Streptophyta; class Magnoliopsida; order Vitales; family Vitaceae; genus Tetrastigma; species Tetrastigma voinierianum. The sequence continues at coordinate 401 of JAEQBH010000891.1, read as the reverse complement.
GAGAATTACCTTCAACCTCTCTTGCATGAGATTCTAGCGACCCTGTAGCTGCGTAGGGTTTCTTGACCCCTGTTGCATGAGGTCCTCTTGACACCCATGGGATGGTCTGGCCGACCCTTCTTTGCATGAGGTCTGCTGCATGTCTCGATAAAGGACCATAGCAGTACCGCAGGAGTCGAATTGAGAAAGTGAATCACAACATGAGTTCATTGATGAATCTCCCAATTTACTAGAAGGACTCACTTCAGTCAGCTGTTCTTACCCCGAAAATCAGCTCTAAGGTGGCTGAGTGCACTACCCTGGCTGGCAGCTTCCATGGTTTTAAAATACAACCAAACATTCCCTGAGGCAAGATAACCACCACACAACCCTTAGGGTAGAAAATAATCAAAGTAAGAGAA